>CM060678.1:103219252-103969252 GCA_030686995.1 Artemisia argyi
AGGTTCATGAAGAAATCATAAGAAGAGATTCGGAAACGGTCAAAGTCAAGAAAGAACAAACCAAATCCATTGCTCTAAAAGCCAAAAAGGAACCTAGTGATGATGATGATTCAAGTGATGAAAGTGAAGACGAAGAATATGCAATGGCCGTAAGAGAATTTTAGAAGTTCTTCAAGAGACGAGGAAGATTCACTAGATCATCACGAGTCGAAAGAAAAGCATTCCAAAGAAATAGAAGTGACAACTATGGGAAAAGAAAGTGCTTTAGATGTGGAAGTCCAAATCATCTCATTGGCGAATGTCTAAAGCCACCGGGTTATGAAAATCAAGGCGCTTTTGTTAGTGGAACATGGAGTGATAGTGACAAAGAAGAAGTTGAAAAACCAAGAGACGAAAAGTGTTTCATGGCAAAAGAAACCGACGAAATATGTTTAGGAATTGACATGGAACCTGACGAATGGATCAAAGATAGCGGATGTTCGAGGCACATGATGGGAAACCGCAAGCTATTCTCTACATACAAGGCATACAATGGAGGTAACATTATTTTTGGTAGTGACTTACGTGGAAAAATCATTGGCAAAGGTACGATTTCTCAAGACTCTCTTACTATTGAAAATGTAGAGCATGTAGATAATTTAACATATAACTTGCTTAGTGTATGACAAATATGTGACAATAAATGTAGAGTCACATTTACTGAAGAGGATAGAGAAATAGTTAAGAATGGAAAAATTATAGGTAGAGGAATTAGGAAAGGTGGCATATATGTTATGAAACTTGGAAACAAACCTGAGGATAGGATATGCCTAGCGACCCTAGATGAAAACTCTACATTGTGGCATAGGAGATTAGGACATGCTAACATGCAACAAATACAATCTTTGGCCTCTAAGGAATTAGTTAGAAATTTGCCTAATCTAAAATTTGACAAGCATTTTTGTGATGCATGTAAAATTGGAAAACAAGCTCATGCTAGTCACAAAGCTAAGAATATAGTATCCACTACTAGGTGCTTAGAATTATTACATATAGACCTTTTCGGTCCATCCACTGTGCGGAGTGATGGAGGAAACAAATATACCTTAGTAATAGTAGATGACTACTCACGATACACGTGGACTAGGTTTTTAAGTGACAAAACCCAAGCCTTTGAAAAATTTGAAATATTTAGTAAAATGATTCAAATTAAATTAGGATGCTCAATAGTTGCCATTAGGACGGACCATGGTAGGGAATTTGATAACGAAGTACAATTCAGAAAATATTGTGAGTTAAATGGAATATCTCACAATTTCTCCGCTCCTCGTACTCCTCAATCAAATGGCGTAGTAGAAAGAAAAAATAGGTCACTACAAGAAATGAGTAGAACTATGTTAAATGAACAATCCATCCCACAAAAATTTTGGTGTCACGCCGTAGATACATCAACTTATATTTTAAATAGGGTATCAATTAGGAGAATTCTAGGAAAAACTCCTTATGAGTTATTAAGAGATAGAAAACCAAACTTAAGTTACTTTAGGGTATTTGGAAGTAAATGTTATATTTTAAACACTAAGGATTACCTCACTAAGTTTGATCCAAAATCATATGAAGGAATATTTTTAGGATACTCACAAAATAGCAAAGCATATATAATACTTAACAAACACTCCATGAAAGTAGAGGAATCACTAAATGTAACATTTGATGAAACACCACCACCTCCTAAAACATTACCTTTAGAAGATGATGATTTAGTCGAAGATGAAGCTATTGAGGTTAGTAAAACAAAACCCATAGGAAATGATAATGAAGACATTCACTTAGAAAATAACGAAACTGTTAATATTAAAGAATCTAGATCACATCCATTAGATAATATAATAGGACATCTTAACCAAAGAACCCTTAGGTCACAAGCCCAAGATAAAAACAATTTCTTTTGTTTCCTCTCAGCAATAGAACCTAAGAATATTAGAGAGGCTTTAAAGGATGAAAGTTGGGTTATAGCTATGCAAGAAGAATTAAATCAATTTAAGGCAAATGATGTTTGGGAATTAGTCCCAAATCCAAAGAATATGACCATCATAGGAACCAAATGGGTATATAGGAATAAGTTAGACAAGAATGGAATAGTTACTAGGAATAAAGCTAGGTTAGTTGCCCAAGGTTATAATCAACAAGAAGGAATTGATTATGACGAAACTTATGCCCCAGTAGCTAGACTTGAATCGATTAGGATATTACTTGCCTATGCTTGCGCCCTAGATTTGAAGTTATTCCAAATGGACGTGAAAAGTGCATTGCTTAACGGTTTTATCAATGAGGAGGTATATGTGGCACAACCTCCAGGATTCATTGACTTCGCAAAACCTGATTATGTTTATAAGTTAAAGAAAGCCGTGTATGGACTCAAACAAGCTCCCAAAGCTTGGTATGATCGATTAAAAGCTTTTCTTATTAAACATGATTATTCCATGGGAATGGTAGATAACACTCTTTTCACTAAAAGGAAAGACCCAAATCTCATCATTTTCCAAATATACGTTGATGACATTATATTTGGATCGACTTGTCAAGACATGTGTGATGAATTTGCCAAAATCATGCATGATGAGCTTTAGATGAGTATGATGGGTGAACTTAACTTCTTCCTAGGATTACAAATAAAACAATTAGAAGATGGAATATTTTTTAACCAATCTAAGTACATTAAGAAAATGCTTAAGAAATTTGGCCTAGAAGACTCAAAACCCATGAAAACTCCCATGTCTACGGAGGTAAAGCTCACAAAGGACGATGAAGGTGAGTCCGTAGATAACACCAAGTATAGAGGAATGATAGGTAGTTTACTATACTTGACGGCAAGTAGACCCGACATCATGTTTAGTATTTGCCTTTGTGCCCGTTTTCAAGTGGATCCCAAAACCTCTCACCTAGAAGCGGTTAAGCGTATCTTCCGATACGTTAAAGGCACTATACACTTAGGATTATGGTATCCTAAGGGATCCGGCATAGGAACCATCGTCTATGCGGATTCGGATCATGCGAGAGACTACGTAGATAGAAAGAGCACTAGCGGTATTTGCACGTTTATTGGATGTTGTCTAACATCTTGGTTTTCGAAGAAGCAAACCGCTCTTGCTATTTCTACCACCGAAGCCGAATATGTAAGCGCCGGAAAGGCATGTCAACAAGCACTACGGATGAAACAAGCTCTCGTAGACTATGGCATTAGGTTAGAAAATGTCCCCATTATGTGCGATAACAAAGGTGCGATAGATTTAAGTGAAAATCCGGTGCAACACTCTAGGACTAAACACATAGAAATACGCCACAATTTTCTTATGGATAATGTAAAAAAAGGAAATATATCTATAGAAAAGGTTGGATCGGAAGACAACATTGCGGATATATTCACAAAACCCCTTAAGCGTGAATTATTCAACCACTTGCGTTTAGGATTAGGAATGATGGAACAAGTTGACTAAATTATATTGAATTAATATAAATTTATATTTGCATAAAATTTATTTTTCTTCCATTTCATCTTTTCTGAGTCTAGGAATCTATTTCGCACAAAACTAAAGATTGAGAAGATTTATTTTCTTTGCATAAACTCCTTTGTAAAACTCAATCAATTTTCTCTAAAAATTATTCTCACAAACTAGGAATCACATGAAGATCATTTTCCTTGCATTGTTGACTAATTCTAAAAACATTGTCTTTCAAAATCATGCATAAACTCTCACATAAATTGTCAAGGTATATAATCTAATATATGTCTTTGACATTCATGATCGAGCAAAAATTGAATCAAGGAGATCATTTGAATTGTTTCTTAGGATCATTATTTCATTTTGCATTTAGGAGTCGAAACAATCACAACTCCACATTTGTTGCATATAGACACATACTAGGACAAATTCTCTAATAATGTTGTCATCTTGATCCATCACTAGTTTTTCACTCACTAGTTGCCTTTGCCTTTAATCTTAGATAGGTGCCTTAGGAAGCTTAAGTGATCTTGCCTTTACTTACCTCCTCTTGCTTATTATGTGTTGATTATTTGCTCTTTTGCCTATGTGTTCTTGCATGCATGCTATATCTTAATTAGATTAGATTCTATATTGCCTAAGGGAATTGAACTTGCTTGAACTCTAATCCAAACACATAAC
Source organism: Artemisia argyi (assembly GCA_030686995.1). Lineage (NCBI taxonomy): Eukaryota > Viridiplantae > Streptophyta > Magnoliopsida > Asterales > Asteraceae > Artemisia > Artemisia argyi. The sequence continues at coordinate 103,223,416 of CM060678.1, forward strand.
CTTTCTGCAAATTTTCTGCCAAAAACCCAATTCTGGCAACATGGAAATCACCAGATGGGCGACCCCCTTAATTTTGTAAGGCGACCCCCTTAATCATTAAGGGGACCGCCCCCTAATTAAGGGGACCGGCCATCTGATGGTCGGGTTTACAGAATCTTTTCTGATTTTTAGCCCATTTCAACCTACATTTCTCAATTTTCACCAACACATTTTGTCCTAATCTCCCAAACAAACTTTAACCATCCATAAACACACAAATCTTACACTATAAATACCCCCAATTCTCAAAACTCTTCACTCATCCCTTCACGGCTTCTCCAAACAAACCAAAACCAAAAGCCTCTAAACTTGCAAGAATGACGGAAAAACCCGTTTGGCGAAGAAAAAGCCCTCGAAACAAATCCATCATAACAAGTCACTCAACTCCACCAACCATTTACTTCCCAAACTTTCCACCTAATTCACAAGGACATTCATTTGATCCTCTTTACAAACCATACAACATTGGCCAAACTTATTCGTTCATGCCAAACCACTCAACTCATCCTCCAATCACTTGTAATGATCCATACAAGTTTGATCAACCATCCCACTACAACTCCAACTATACGAACCCAATTCATCCATATCAACACAATGACTTTCTCCACATTACCACGGAAAAGCAAAAGTTCCATGATGAAATATCACAAATCCATGATCTTCGTGATCTCAATGCCATGCATCTTGCACAACGCAACAAAGGGCAACCTCCATCATCACCCTACAACAATTGCCTTACTCACTCTCTCAACTTGGATCAAGTTACAAACCACACTCACTATTGCCCTTGTTGCATCTTTCTCTAAAAACAAATCCTTTACTTGAGTGAAGATATTTCTTGGATTGAATATCTCCTCACTCGACCTCATCCCATTCCACCCCTAACACGATACAATATCGTAAGGGCCACCTCTTCCGCTCCATACCCCACTCCATATCCTTCTCCATCTAACAACTAAGCTTTATGCTTGTGTTACCCTTCAAGCAAATAAAACAATCAACCATGAGTTGCAAGCAAGTCCAAGTGCTCTTTCTAGGCAATATAGGACTATGTCTTTTCTTTTGTTTTATTATGATTAATATGCCTTAAGCATATTAAATGTTGTAATGCTTTCTATGATGCTTGAATGAATCTATTTTTTTTATATAACTATTGCTTTGCATGTATATGTGCCTTGTTCTCTTCTAATATTTTGTGTAGCCAAGATTTCCATAGCTCATTCCCTTGGTGCTCTCAAATGAGGGGGAGTATACATCAAGGGGGAGCATTAACCTTTTTGATTTTACAAAAAGGGTGAGAAGAGAATGTTAAACTCTAAATTCTTGTCTAAAAATTATTTTTTAGACCTAATGAGTTTAAGGTTTTGTAATCATCAAAAAGGGGGAGATTGTTGACATAAATAATGTCTTAAAACATTGTTAGCATATTAACAATGTCTGTATGTTTTAATAATTACAAAGCATAAACTCATTAATCTAAAACTTATGACGTAAACAAGTTTTTAGTGCTTAATACTTGTCTTTGCTTCCATATCACTTAAGGTATGAATAAACAAAGGGTTTATTACATTTCATGATCAAAGGAAATTTCTCTAATCACTAGAACTTTTATAAAATGCATTAAACATCTTATATCTTTTACAAAATTACTTTTGGAATTAAAATAATATTTTTAATTCATTATAAATATATGATTTCAAATTTCCAACCAAAAATGGCAAATTCTATCCAGAAAAATATTCCCCACTAAAAGACAAGAAAAACCAACGTTCTGAAGGGACGGCCCCCTTAATTCCTTAGGCGGTCCCCTTAATCATTAAGGGGACCGACCACTAATTTAGGGGACCGGCCACGCTCCAGAACAGTATTTTCCCCCCTTATAAATACTGGTTCATCCCTCAGAATTTTCTTACCTTTTGCACTTCTAAACTTTCTGATCTAGATCCATTTCTCTATTCTCTTATCCTTTGATCATAAGTGTATAATTCTTTGTTTCAAAGTGATTCAATCTTCATCCTCTCAAGTGCAAGAGAAGAATACTTCTATCCCCCAAGACAAGAAGTATTACAACTTGTTGTGATCTCCACATCCAAGTTGTTGGTGCATCATCAAGATTATTTACATATTCTTAGTGAAGATTGTTGTGAATATTTGTTTATAGATAGTTGTGCTAGATATATAGATTGTGTGATTAGTTAGTAGCTTGGTGTGAAGAAGAAAAGTTAGGAGCTAGATTGGTGTGAAGAAGATAGGTGTGGAGTAGTTAGTTGTGAAGTAGATTGATTTGAAGAAGGTGTGTAGAAGTTGTGACTTAGGTGTGAAGAAGTTGTGGTGTGAATATTGGTGTGTAAATTGGTGTGTAAGGTTTTCTCCGCCATAAGGGAGCTTGTTGATATAGTAAAGAAAACTCTCGAGTTAGGTGCTCGGGGAGTGGAGTAGGGCAAGGAAGGTGTCCTTGTAGCTGAACCACTATAAATCTCTTGTCTCGCGGTTCGATCTTTCCATCTCTTACTTATTTCATTACTTATCATTGCTATATATTACTTATTGATTGTTGTTCATATTGTGCAAGACTTGAGATCACATATTATCGAATCTAAGTTTCTAAAAGCTAAGAAAACACTAAAACTATTTTTTACAACGAATTAAAAAGACGTAAAACTATTCAACTCCCCATCTAGTTTTCCACAATGAAGATTATGCTAACTCCATATTTCAACAGTTCTAGACTTATGAAGATTTAAAGCTCATTTAGACTTTTTGCTTGAAAGTTACCAAAGCAATAGTTGGACTGAGCTAATTTGAGCCTAATAGAGATGTCTACACAATTTTTATCCAATAATAACAACAACAACTCAGCAAAACCAATTGTACCAAACACCCTTAATACTAGCAGTTGACACTAACTTTTGATTTTTAAGCTTATAACTACCAATCTAAGGATCAATCTACATTACTTAACCCTATATAATACTAATTATTCAATAAAATCCAACCATGAACACCAAGAACACAGAGCTGCAAATCAAGCTCAACTAGGCAGTAGAAATGCAAACTTAATCTAGAACATGCAAAACTACATTACAAGTATAAATTAAGCTATAATAAGCTAAACTAAGCTAGAATAAAGAGACTAAACACATAAGCCACTAATAAATATAAAGATTCAAAAAATTATGAAAGAGAACTTACATGGAAATGAGATGTAGATGAACTAGGTTACTGAGGATGAGATAGGCTCACTAAAGCTATGGAGCAGCTTAATGAGCTTATCCAGAGGGTGTTTTAGCTTATACAAGCTTCTATACCCTCAGCTTATTGTATTTTTATTTTTTATTTACTTTTTAAAGATTTTTTCTTATTTTTTTATTTTTTTTATTCTTGGTTTAATAAGTTGTAAATGAACAACAAGCTTTTAGGAACTTAATTTAAGCTAAATCAAGAGTAACTGAGCTTTTGCAAGTTTAAACAATAATAATGAAAATTCAAAGTAATTCTTGAAATTAAAATTAGGAACAATGAAACAAAGAGTAAACTGAAATTCTATTATTAGAAGAGGTTGATTACACTAATAGAAAAGATTACAAAAGCTTGAATACGAATTTCAACAGAGTAATATTAAGCTTAAATCTACACTACTCCTAAAATTAACTACTCCTAGCTTATATGCTTCAAAAAGAGTCTTTGGCCTTTTCCCACTTCTATCTTGGACCCTTGGATGAGCAACAATGATCTAAGCCATTAGAAGCATTTTGGCGGGAAATGGAGGTTTTGCAATTTGGCAGTTAGTTATTTGGCAGGGGTACAAGTTTTGTTGTGGGGTGGTGGAAAGTGCATAAAGGGGTTGAGTGTAGCACGGTTGGATTGGTGTAGGGTGATGATGGAGTTTTGCAGGGGAGCAGGTTGTTTTGCAGGCACACGTGAGGAAAGGGAAAGGGAGGGTCAACGGTTTGACCCCGTTGGTTATTACTCAGGGTGCGGGTTTTGTTTACTTTTGGGCCTGGAAAACAAGTTGGGCCAAGGGGTGTATGGATTGAGTTATTTATTAAGGGTGGGTTGGATTTAGGGTAATAATAAGGAAAGGGTCCATTCGGTTTAAGTTAAAAATACAACGACCATAGTTGTAATTGCTGAAAATGAGGGGCCTGATTTGCCAACTTCCCAAAGTTATTTAAGGGACCAAACATGCCAAATTCCATTTATATAAATACAATAAATGATATTTTCCAAAATAAAACCATCGGGGACCATTTTTTCCAAATTTAAATTTGAGGGATCAGTTTTGCCAATTCTTGAAATTTATACTCCAAGGACCACAAATATCATTTCTTGATTCCTGGGGTACTGTTGTTGCCTTTTCTTTAAAATAAATCTTCCAGGGACCAATTCTGACATTTTTTGAAAGTTGGGGGACTGATTTTGCCAATTCTACAAACATTGCTCGTTTTTCGTCTGTTTTCAATCCTTTTGTACCTGAAACACATAAAAAGACAATCCAAGGATATTTACAATATTATGAGGCATATCTGTGTGTTTTCAGTCGTTTTTATAGTCTAAATGGGTATAAAATGATGAGTATGTACGCACTAATCATTAGGCTTAAGAAAACTGGCAGACTTCCAATTGGTAACATGGTTGAACGTCTTAAGAAACATGAATCGGATATGTACTATGATTAACTGGTTGTATTTAATGCATGTGTAACTACTAAGGAGGCCATGTTAGGAGCTAGTTGTCGGCTCGACATAGGAAGAGGTAGAAGCTTATAGAGTTGGGGAAGATCGTACACGGCCCCATGAATGGTATTAAGGAATATAACCCGTCATCCACGCAATTGTAACAGACTAATCAACTAGTAAAAGATAGCTAGGGAGTAGTGAAATCTAAGTAAACACGTTTCTCCCATTATTGTTTTTCTCCACATTTTACTTTCTTGTTATTTTATTTTCATTGCATTAGTAGATATTTGGGTTATTTGACTAGCAACTAATTCCGCCCACTCTTCCAAACCCGAGATTTTTACATGCTTTCAAAAATACTATAAAAATACAAAAAGAATCATCCCTCACCTCTAGACCTAGTTTAATTAGTTTTGATCCTAATGACACTATTCCCCGAGAGAACGATCAATCCCCCAGTACTTGCCACTACACTATACTACATCGGTCAGGTACACTTCCTGGTGGGGATTACAAGCCTCTTGAGATCCCTTGAGAGGTAAAACCTTTTGCAAAGTTGCAAAACCACGCATCAGTGATGCACCTACTTGTCACCTCCTTCTACCTCTCGGCAAACCACCACCACAAAAACCCTACCTCGCCCCCTAGCTAGTAACTAGCTCCTTCTACTCACTCCTTAGACCCTCCATGACCTCCCCTATCTCAGCTTACTCACCCCTCCCCCTCCTCGACACCATACCACCCCTTTATTGGTCGCTACTTCAAACGACCCTATATAAACCCTCGTACCCCCTCCATACCAAACCATACCTCTCCCTTTCTTTCCACCTTAAACATTCAGTAGTTTAGGACCCTTAGAAACTTTAGGAGTCGAGTAGCTAGGCCCTGCATGCTTGTCGAGTTCCGTTTAGGTTAAGAAAACCATAGAAAACCCTAAACGCCCTCGTTAACCCTCACCTAGGCCAAGTAAATTCTATTTTTGATCTTACTAGCTTTATTACAGTCCTAGGATAGATATTAGATGCCTTAGATCACCTAGGAACCCTTGCTTGAGCCTTGATCATTTTCTTTTAAGTCTTTTCATTTTAAAACCCGAATTATAAACTAAATGGTAATTATATGCTATAATACCTTACTATAACCTATAAGATACTTTAATTAACTTAGTTAAGCTAATATTAGTTAAACATAAGCTAGGAAACCTTTTTGTTTTATAAAAACATGATTTGCATGGAATTAGGACTAGTTTTGCAAAATTTTCCATGCATAGGGGTATATATAGTAACTTTCTCAAAATATTAAGTCTATGGACTATTTTTAATATTTCTTATAAGTTACAAGTATAAGGAACCTTTTTGAAAAGTTATATAACCTTAGGATAAAAAGATAAATAGTCATAAACTAATAAGGACTAGTTTTGCAAAAGTTATAAAGTTAAGGGTATAAATAGTAGATTTTGAAAAATTATAAGTCCAACGGTCATTTCTGCCATTTTCCTAAAATATATAAGTATAGGGACTAATATTGCTAAGTTTAGATAGTTATTTATATAAGTATATAAGTCTAGGGTCGATTTTGTAAATATATAAACTATAAGGGTATAAAGTGAAAATATTTTTATAAATATAAAAACCTAATTTAAGTTAGAAGCATAACACAATACTAGGGAGCTTCATGTGAGGAGTATCATGTGGATATTTCGTTTTGACGAGTTTGCTGGGTTTACGAATTAAAGTGCCTTGACACCTCAAACGATTATTGCATGACTTCTAAATTATGATGGCCCGAACGGTGTTATGTTGTAACTAAACCTAATAACAACATAGATCAATATTAGGGAGCTTCGCATGAGGAGTATTAACTTTTGAATTATGATAGCCCGAACAGTATTATGTTGATAACATAATATAACAGTAGGGAGCTTCATATGAGGAGTCATATACTTCTGGATTGTGATGGCCTGAACAGTGTTATGTTATATCTAAAACACTAACAACCCTAAGAGAAATTACTTAAGAAACTTAAACAAGATAACTAAAGCTTGACATACATCCACACCAACAATACCACCAAGATACGTGAGTAGGCAGTCTAGTCTCCGAGTCACTCTTCACATCAATTAGATTTCCCTAAGCCTAGGTGAGTTTTCATAGCCACACTTTTAAATGCTTTATAACCCTGTGAGGGGGATACGTGCTTTAAATCGAATACAAGTGTTTTTCTTTGGTTGTTGCATGAGTAATCTATCTGCCACCCCTACACAACAAAATTCATGAATCTAATCGCTTATGATGTTTTACACAAGTGAACGCGAATATAATTGATAGATCTATTGGAGTTTGACAACTCCCGTTGGTACTACCTCTCACTGGAGGGTACCAATAAGTATTGTATTTGAACCCTCTGAAGGATTAACTTTGGCAAGTTACCCTTCCCATCCCATCATGGATTGGTCTGCAGACCCCATGATCTGGACTGTTAACTTGTGGTTCCTGAGCTTAGTGCAATAGACCAACTGACCAACTCTTGATAATTGTACATGTATTGCAATTATCACACACACTACATTTTCTTTGAAGGGTGTAACAACTGAACCATGAGGAACTTGTATTCACTAACACCTAAACCTATGACTCTCACTCAACACCTAGTGTTGACTTTTTAAGCATGTATCTTAGGTAACAGAGCTCTGTGGATATTATGGCATGGAGTGGCACAAGACTTGAAAGACTTTATATTTGGTTATCATTCAAACATAACATCTCACACTTAGATTCACGGGACCTCATCTTATAAAACTCTGATAATTTTAATGAATGATACCTCATTTTTATAAAATGTCTCTTTTCGAGTCATTTCCGATTACTGTATCTATGATCTATGAGGTAATACCCTAAACACTTAATCCACTGCGATCAGTGAAAAAATGGGGGTGTTACAGATTGCTATCAGAGCTTCAGTTGTAGAGAATAAGGTCAAAATCTAAACTACAACTACTTTTCCTAATACCCGAGAAAGTCTTTCGTGCCACTACACTCCCCAATGCCTACTTCCTAGAGCCATATGTGCATTAGGTTTGCATAATAGGGTTATTAGATATTTATGCCTGATCCCCACTACTCTACCTTTATCTCATCCGAATTACATACGGAGAATGTTCTTTCCTCTCTGAATGATTCGGATCTTAGTTTTAAAAATATTTTCCCCAATTCCCGGGAAAGCCCTAGGAATAGTATAGATACACCGTCACCGTTAGGTTTTACACCTTTCGTAGATGACCCACTCTTAAAATGTATAAGAGAATTATATGCTAAGGCATCACCTAGTACTCCCCCAAACACTATTTTACACCCACCATTTCCCTCCCCTAGATTTGAACCACATGGGTTCTTTCTTCCTAGAGAACCATATATACTTAGGAAACCTATCCCTGCCTATATCTCTAGATATTAACCTAGACAACCCTATAACTTAGCACCCACATCTTACTTAGTAAACCCTCCCACTTAATCTTGGAAATCTAAATTAGGAGAAATTCCACTAGGACAATTTTAGAAAATCATGAAAATTAGGTAGAAGATATTTTAATTAACTTAGATTAAATTTTCCTTGACCGTATTGAGAAGATAGAAGAAGGTCCTTGTCACACCCCCAAAATCGGGTCCAGCGGAAGCATACATGAAGCTGGGGTGCAACTCAATTGGTATTACAACACAAGTTCAAAAATGGTTTTCACTTCAATCATTTAGAAGAAAATAGTTTAATCAAAAATGTTGAATTTACATCGTTAAAAGTAGTGCGGAAGTAGGCCATTAAAAGTAGTTTAAAATGGTCCCCATATAAATAATCAGAGTCTTCTATGACCATGCCATGCCCTGCCAAAACCTCCAGTAGCGTGCCATTTGCTTAAAACCTGAAAATACATGCTAAAGTGTCAACACGAGGTTGGTGAGTTCATAGAATTTGTTTAACAAATAATGCCTATAGAGAAAAGATCGCCCAGCAAAGGCATCGTAAATCCACTCAGTTGCAAGTCCCGCCATAAGAGACTTGTAACCTGTGTGTTTACAACCCACTGCCAAATGTGTTAAAGTCTACGGAAACAAAAGTAATATGTGGACCAATAATCAAAGATAAGTGTAGTGTGACCAATACATTTGGTTATGTTACCCGTACATTCGGATATGTGACCCGTTCATTCGGTTAAGTGACCCGTACATTCGGATATGTGACCCGTTCATTCGGTTAAGTGACCCGTACATTTGGATATGTATGTACATAGTGGTGAAGCTGGTTCATTTGGTTAAGTGTGCATCGTAATGGAAAAGACTTGGGTCCGAAGATAAAAGATTAAGTGTGATGCAAATGAATATACACTACATTCGAATGAGTAAGAAATTCATAAATGGAGCAAGTAAATGTTTGACTAAGCATGTAGCAAAAACCAATTAAATCAAGTATACATTTAGATGGAAATGAGCATGTATTCTCCCCCAAAACCGTTATAAAACAAGTTAAAATAGTAGGGGCTATGACTCACCTGGAGCGATAGCTACGACGACAAAAGTGGATACACTGAAATGAGGCACGATCTCTAACCGCAACCTAATATGAGTAATAACGATCTACCTTAGATCATGACGTGATGAAATGAATGCATGTGCATATGATGCCTATACCACTCATAACTTGGAAATACTAGTTATTGTCAAAGTACAATATTTTCCATACTTAGGAAAATAAGTCCAAATATAGAAGTATATAACTTGTCGTAGTATATCGTATAAAAATGTTAGTGTTATATTCCTCGTCTTGAAAACCTTAAAATAATGTCTAGTAGTAGCATAATAAACCTTGAGTCGTACGTACTTCATTAGTTAAAAATCACTTTCCATGTAAATACGTTGAAACGGTACTCCACGATCCTTGTTTGGCGTTCTATCGGCAAATAAAAGGTTTTCGTCGCAAAATAGCATTTTCGTTACTTGAAAAATATGCCCAATATGGCCTCGTAAAACTAGTCGCGAAATATTGTACGTTAAGTGTTAAGGGTCAAGCTCGGCGTTTTTGAAAACCTTGTAACAATATTTTAAAGTCGTGTCATTTAACTTTTGGCGATACGGGTCTCGATCGATGAGAAAATCAACTCTTATTGTTGTTACTTGAAAGTATTATGTTCAACACTTAGAAAAATTCTATTATAGTAAAAGCTGTCAAAATATATATAGTTTATCGGGTATATATATGAGGTCGTAGTTTATTCGTTATAAGTCTATTCGACAAACGGCCAATTGATTTATAAAGCTAGTTGGAAGATCTAGATTTCATAAAACTACGGCTCGGACTCAAACTGATCCGATCATAAAGAAAAACAGCCGAGAAAATGGTGTTTCGCCAAGACAGCTTTGTGGCAAAAATTGTAATAGAAAAGCTGATGGAAATATATATATATATCGTCTAAGTTCAAACGCTTGTATCTTTTTCGTTATAAGCTCGTTTTCTACGTTCTTTATATCCCCGGAATCGTGGGATGGCATACTAATATATTTTTGATAAGTTGGGACGGCTAGATCAAGTTTTAGGCCTCAAAACAGTCCATAAAATCTGCTCAACAGCAAGGTATTTTTTCAGAAAATAGTTTTCGTCGTTAAAATTGAAAATAGTATATCTTTTTCGTCGTAACTCGGATTTTAGTGATTCAAGCGGCCACGGTTTCGTTTTTGAAAGTATTTTCTGAATATCTAACCCAATGTTACCCGGAAACCCCTGAGTTTTCTGAAATTGGCGATTTGGGACAGAACCTATATTTGAAAGTATTTTTCGTTGTTAATATTCGGAAAAATCATATCTCCTTCGTTATTAACTCGTTTTTATCCCCGTTTTCGGCCATAGTTTCGTCTCGGAATGTATTTTCTAAATCTTTGGTCCAAAATTACACCCTAGACCCTGAGTTTCCCACGTTTCAAAAATAAGGACAGTAGGTAATATATAGTTTCAAAAATCGATTTCCTAGTTTCAAACTTCATCCAAACCACTTTCAATCACCACAAAACTAGTCTAATTCTACCATACACCTTCTTAGGGTGTCATGGGTTCCTAAACATCATCAATCTAGTGGATCTAACAAGGAAACCCAAAATAAACATTTCTAGGGTTTATAAGTTAATAATTTATAAAATGAAGTGGTATAAGCTAATATATGCATAAGATCTTGTATAAAAGTGTATGATCATTGAAAGATACTTGAGGAAATTATGAAAATGAGTTTGACAACTTACTTGAAGGATTAGTGGATTAGTGGAGATGAAAAACTTGCAAAACCTTGTGTTTAAACTTCCAAACCCTAACAAGAAGTACTAAATAACCTTGATTATCACTTGATCTTGGAAAAATTGATGTTTCTTCTTGTTGTTTTTGTTTGAGCCGATCCACACACCAAGAGAGAAAGAGAGAAAATGTTTTCTAGTTTATTATATGAACTCTTGTACAAATGAGGTAAGAAAAATATCTAAGCCTTATGTATAATAGTTAGTCAAATGAAATTATGAAGTTTTGACTAGGAGGGGGGCAATGGGGCATGATTTAGGGGGGTAGATAAAAAGTGTGTGGGCTAATTAAAGCCATTGTCTAGTAAGTGCAAGTGTTAGTTTGTTTTTGTAGGGTATTAGGTGTTACCGGGTACCGAGTTATCTTGAAATAAATGTTAACGAGGTGAAATAAAATACGACGAAGTTGTAAAAGTAGTAAAATCATATTCCTTGTAAGAATCGGGTGTTAGAATAATTATCGTGTTGGAATTTCGCAAACCGACGGAGTTATAGGCTCCGACCGTAAAATGTAGTCATTGATTTAAAAACACCGGGTAAACTAATAATATAATATTTTTTATATTATTAAAATGAATATAAAGATATATTTGGATCATAGTCGGGAGTGTCGGACGTGTTAGTCACATTATTGGTCGTTTGTTAACGTTTATTTAGAAATAAATATACGTAAAAGTTAATTATACCCAAAGTACTAATTTAAATATCCTACGAGTGGAATAGTATGCAAGTGACATAATGGTGATACGTAGACTATTTCTAGTCTGTATGAGATGTCCCGAATGATAAAGCATGAATTCGCTCCTGAACCAATACGGTTACGCGAATTTGAATACTCGTAAACTAAATTTACGATGACATGAGTAATGCACGTGAATAGTGGTTTTCTTCCGGGAATGAATAGTGTCAAGTGAATAGTAAAATTTCTGAATGTTTCTCAAAATGTCAAATTGACCTAAAAAATGATGAATAGTAAAATGATGAATAGTAATCGGTGAATAGTAACTGATGAATAGTAAATTGTCGAAGTTTGGAAAATGACCGGAAATTACGAGTTGTGACAGTCTTCCCCTCAAACAGGAACTTCGTCCCGAAGTTCAGTTTGTGTTGGTCTCTCAGGTGGTATTGGTGAAAAGATGATAATAATTGAGAATTCCAGCGAACTTCCACGGTAGGAATTCGACTCTGCTTCAACCGTTTGACCTAACAGTCCATGACTTCTATTGGTTCTCTTACCAAGTTTACGTTTGTCTCAGGGTTGGATTCCCTTCCAAATGGGATTACGAGTGACTAATCTGAAGGTCATTTCCTGGGATTTGAATAGGTGAAACATGGTTGTGTAATCTGGTTGTTCTCTAACAAGGCTCAAGTCTGACGGCCACTAGGCCTATTCTGTCTGAAATTGTAAATGGTTCAGTGTGTATCGGGTTTAACTTCCCGGATTTTTCTGAATGGTATCATGCCTTTCCTAGGCAGAACTTTCAACATAATCCTGCCATTAACTTCAAATTCTAAGGGTTTACAATTTATCGAATTTGTAACTGATTCTCGATTTGTAGGAAATTTCTGGTTATTTCATGAATGCTTACTGGACTAGTGAGTTAGGCTTTTTCCAAATTTCGATCCGTCAATGGATGTTGGCACTTCGACCATAGAGTGCTTCAAATGGCGTAGTCTCTAAACTCGCGTGGTAACTAAGGTTGCAACTGAATTTGATTTATGGCAAATGGTTAATCCAACCATTTCTAGTGTCAATCACACCCGATTTGAGCATATCTCCCTATGTTTGAATCAATCTCAAATTCTGACCGTTGGTCTACAGATGATAGGTGGTGTGGTTCCAAAGAGATCTTTAATGTAATCGCTAAAAGTTTGAGGTGAATCAAATTCCTCTATTAGGAATAATTGAAATGGGTATCATGAATCTTTTTTTTGAAAGACTTACAAGGTTAAGTCCGTCAAAAGGTGTTGTTGGGAATAATAGATTAGGATAAGGTTGTGATTCCTCCACAGGAATGTCATGAATTGAGTCTTTCTCCACCTACGATGCTTAGTCTCCATTACTAAGATTTTCCCCAAGCTCTATGTCGTCAACTCACAAACTCCTAAAGGTATAAGTGAGGTAATATAGTGATTGATTTTTCAAAGTTTGTTTTGAGATTGTGTTTTGTTCATAAACCTTCCCCGAATAAATGAATCTACAAGTTTAAGCAAACGGCTTTTTAGGTAACATCCTTCTTGATGTTTCAAAATTTAGTAGCTATGCAATATAGGAAAATTTTCAACATAAGGTATATAATATGGTTTACCAAAGATCGATGTTTAAAATTTTGTAACATTTAATAGTTTTGTAAAAGATTAGCCAAAAGGAATTTGCTTGTCAAAGTAAGTGCATCAGAAAAGTATTTCTTACAAGATATATGTTTTGTATAACGGTAGTTTGGAGAAAATCCATTTAAAAGTGAAAATATTAAGAGAATAAAATAGTCAGGTATGTATATCTGCACAAAGGCATAGGTGTCTAACACGTTCGAATAAAGTCTATTGGTGAGGACATGTTCAATTTATAGTCTCGGTTAAAAGGTTGGTTTTATCTCTATGGTGTTGCTTAGTGAGCACTCGTATCGGAACTAATCCTTATAATTTAGTTAAGCCAATACTTTCCAGATGATGGAATTTTTGGTGATTAGGCCAGTGATAGTGGTTCGAATAGTTTTCTGATATCTTGGGATTTCTGTTGAGTTTTGAATGGTCTTACTGTACCGAGGGATTATCCTCATAGAAGGTATGGAAAGTCTTTCCTAGGGAGGTCATTGATAATATCCACTTATCAATATAGGGAGTAGTGAGGGATAAGTGACATCGGAATCTATAGAGTGTTAGCTAATTCCTTATATATATGGGGATGGGGAAAAGGGAAATGATAGTGATGGTGAGAAGGGAAAAGACTGTGACAACTGCGACAAAATGGGATTGTGATAAAAGAAAATAATGTGATGTAAGGGTATCATGCATAAATATGAAAGTTCATGAGATAGAATGACCAGTTGACGTGCTTTCAATCGGTGGTTCACGAAGTGATGAAAAGTAGGAATGTTATGACAACGAGAGTATACACACACGTAAATGAAGCATTTGGAAAATGAGTTGAGAATTTATTCCGGACAAAATTTTATTATAACCATTCTCAGTGTTGCAAAATTCATCTCTGAGTCAGACATAGGTGGTCAGCCTATATCTCACTATCCCGGGTTGAATATAGATGACCAGTCTATATCCCACCGAGGTTCCATGAATTTTGAAATACTCAGCTCAGTTATACTAAGACTATGTCCTTCAGAAATACCAAGACGTTCAGAAAGACTAAGGCAGGTGACCAAACTCGAGGTCAAATGATGAAACTATGCAAGGAGAAACATAACACGGGGACATATATGATACATGAGCATGCTTATATGAAAGACAATGATAGTAATCAACTAGAATAAATGAACATAATATACCAGATAATGAGACACAAGTCTCATCACCTAAGTCAGCAACAAACCACAAGTGAGGCATCAGCTTGGCAGGCAGGCACGTAACGGTCATAGGGTTAAGTTTTTCGTAAAAGTAGCTATAGTCTAGGTTTTAAAAACACTAAGTTTGCTATAGCCAAAGCTCTGGTACCAATCTGTCACACCCCCAAAATCGGGTCCAGCGGAAGCATACATGAAGCTGGGGTGCAACTCAATTGGTATTACAACACAAGTTCAAAAATGGTTTTCACTTCAATCATTTAGAAGAAAATAGTTTAATCAAAAATGTTGAATTTACATCGTTAAAAGTAGTGCGGAAGTAGGCCATTAAAAGTAGTTTAAAATGGTCCCCATATAAATAATCAGAGTCTTCTATGACCATGCCATGCCCTGCCAAAACCTCCAGTAGCGTGCCATTTGCTTAAAACCTGAAAATACATGCTAAAGTGTCAACACGAGGTTGGTGAGTTCATAGAGTTTGTTTAACAAATAATGCCTATAGAGAAAAGATCGCCCAGCAAAGGCATCGTAAATCCACTCAGTTGCAAGTCCCGCCATAAGAGACTTGTAACCTGTGTGTTTACAACCCACTGCCAAATGTGTTAAAGTCTACGGAAACAAAAGTAATATGTGGACCAATAATCAAAGATAAGTGTAGCGTGACCAATACATTTGGTTATGTTACCCGTACATTCGGATATGTGACCCGTTCATTCGGTTAAGTGACCCGTACATTCGGATATGTGACCCGTTCATTCGGTTAAGTGACCCGTACATTTGGATATGTATGTACATAGTGGTGAAGCTGGTTCATTTGGTTAAGTGTGCATCGTAATGGAAAAGACTTGGGTCCGAAGATAAAAGATTAAGTGTGATGCAAATGAATATACACTACATTCGAATGAGTAAGAAATTCATAAATGGAGCAAGTAAATGTTTGACTAAGCATGTAGCAAAAACCAATTAAATCAAGTATACATTTAGATGGAAATGAGCATGTATTCTCCCCCAAAACCGTTATAAAACAAGTTAAAATAGTAGGGGCTATGACTCACCTGGAGCGATAGCTACGACGACAAAAGTGGATACACTGAAATGAGGCACGATCTCTAACCGCAACCTAATATGAGTAATAACGATCTACCTTAGATCATGACGTGATGAAATGAATGCATGTGCATATGATGCCTATACCACTCGTAACTTGGAAATACTAGTTATTGTCAAAGTATAATATTTTCCATACTTAGGAAAATAAGTCCAAATATAGAAGTATATAACTTGTCGTAGTATATCGTATAAAAATGTTAGTGTTATATTCCTCGTCTTGAAAACCTTAAAATAATGTCTAGTAGTAGCATAATAAACCTTGAGTCGTACGTACTTCATTAGTTAAAAATCACTTTCCATGTAAATACGTTGAAACGGTACTCCACGATCCTTGTTTGGCGTTCTATCGGCAAATAAAAGGTTTTCGTCGCAAAATAGCATTTTCGTTACTTGAAAAATATGCCCAATATGGCCTCGTAAAACTAGTCGCGAAATATTGTACGTTAAGTGTTAAGGGTCAAGCTCGGCGTTTTTGAAAACCTTGTAACAATATTTTAAAGTCGTGTCATTTAACTTTTGGCGATACGGGTCTCGATCGATGAGAAAATCAACTCTTATTGTTGTTACTTGAAAGTATTATGTTCAACACTTAGAAAAATTCTATTATAGTAAAAGCTGTCAAAATATATATAGTTTATCGGGTATATATATGAGGTCGTAGTTTATTCGTTATAAGTCTATTCGACAAACGGCCAATTGATTTATAAAGCTAGTTGGAAGATCTAGATTTCATAAAACTACGGCTCGGACTCAAACTGATCCGATCATAAAGAAAAACAGCCGAGAAAATGGTGTTTCGCCAAGACAGCTTTGTGGCAAAAATTGTAATAGAAAAGCTG
Source organism: Artemisia argyi (assembly GCA_030686995.1). Taxonomy (NCBI): domain Eukaryota; kingdom Viridiplantae; phylum Streptophyta; class Magnoliopsida; order Asterales; family Asteraceae; genus Artemisia; species Artemisia argyi. Next base: position 103,239,930 of record CM060678.1, read on the forward strand.
ATGGAAATATATATATATCGTCTAAGTTCAAACGCTTGTATCTTTTTCGTTATAAGCTCGTTTTCTACGTTCTTTATATCCCCGGAATCGTGGGATGGCATACTAATATATTTTTGATAAGTCGGGACGGCTAGATCAAGTTTTAGGCCTCAAAACAGTCCATAAAATCTGCTCAACAGCAAGGTATTTTTTCAGAAAATAGTTTTCGTCGTTAAAATTGAAAATAGTATATCTTTTTCGTCGTAACTCGGATTTTAGTGATTCAAGCGGCCACGGTTTCATTTTTGAAAGTATTTTCTGAATATCTAACCCAATGTTACCCGGAAACCCCTGAGTTTTCTGAAATTGGCGATTTGGGACAGAACCTATATTTGAAAGTATTTTTCGTTGTTAATATTCGGAAAAATCATATCTCCTTCGTTATTAACTCGTTTTTATCCCCGTTTTCGGCCATAGTTTCGTCTCGGAATGTATTTTCTAAATCTTTGGTCCAAAATTACACCCTAGACCCTGAGTTTCCCACGTTTCAAAAATAAGGACAGTAGGTAATATATAGTTTCAAAAATCGATTTCCTAGTTTCAAACTTCATCCAAACCACTTTCAATCACCACAAAACTAGTCTAATTCTACCATACACCTTCTTAGGGTGTCATGGGTTCCTAAACATCATCAATCTAGTGGATCTAACAAGGAAACCCAAAATAAACATTTCTAGGGTTTATAAGTTAATAATTTATAAAATGAAGTGGTATAAGCTAATATATGCATAAGATCTTGTATAAAAGTGTATGATCATTGAAAGATACTTGAGGAAATTATGAAAATGAGTTTGACAACTTACTTGAAGGATTAGTGGATTAGTGGAGATGAAAAACTTGCAAAACCTTGTGTTTAAACTTCCAAACCCTAACAGAAATACTAAATAACCTTGATTATCACTTGATCTTGGAAAAATTGATGTTTCTTCTTGTTGTTTTTGTTTGAGCCGATCCACACACCAAGAGAGAAAGAGAGAAAATGTTTTCTAGTTTATTATATGAACTCTTGTACAAATGAGGTAAGAAAAATATCTAAGCCTTATGTATAATAGTTAGTCAAATGAAATTATGAAGTTTTGACTAGGAGGGGGGCAATGGGGCATGATTTAGGGGGGTAGATAAAAAGTGTGTGGGCTAATTAAAGCCATTGTCTAGTAAGTGCAAGTGTTAGTTTGTTTTTGTAGGGTATTAGGTGTTACCGGGTACCGAGTTATCTTGAAATAAATGTTAACGAGGTGAAATAAAATACGACGAAGTTGTAAAAGTAGTAAAATCATATTCCTTGTAAGAATCGGGTGTTAGAATAATTATCGTGTTGGAATTTCGCAAACCGACGGAGTTATAGGCTCCGACCGTAAAATGTAGTCATTGATTTAAAAACACCGGGTAAACTAATAATATAATATTTTTTATATTATTAAAATGAATATAAAGATATATTTGGATCATAGTCGGGAGTGTCGGACGTGTTAGTCACATTATTGGTCGTTTGTTAACGTTTATTTAGAAATAAATATACGTAAAAGTTAATTATACCCAAAGTACTAATTTAAATATCCTACGAGTGGAATAGTATGCAAGTGACATAATGGTGATACGTAGACTATTTCTAGTCTGTATGAGATGTCCCGAATGATAAAGCATGAATTCGCTCCTGAACCAATACGGTTACGCGAATTTGAATACTCGTAAACTAAATTTACGATGACATGAGTAATGCACGTGAATAGTGGTTTTCTTCCGGGAATGAATAGTGTCAAGTGAATAGTGAAATTTCTGAATGTTTCTCGAAATGTCAAATTGACCTAAAAAATGATGAATAGTAATCGGTGAATAATAACTGATGAATAGTAAATTGTCGAAGTTTGGAAAATGACCGGAAATTACGAGTTGTGACAGTCCTTATAATAACCTAGGCACCCGACCTAATTATAGTAGTTTAAGAAACACCCTAAAACAATCCTGTTTTAAGATAGCTAAATTACAGAAAAATCAAATGAGACACCACCATAAGATAGCCTTTGCCCTTTTTAGGATTTGTATCTTAGAAAAGATGATTGATGATGATGAGGAAGGTCATCAATCAAATCTAGGAAACATTATAAACCTAAACCCTTTGATTTAAGAAAACCTCGGAAGAAATCTCTAAGTAGTAGGCCTTTATAGCTTTAGGAATGTTACCCTAGAATAATATCCTAATACTTATAGGATATGTAAGATTGGAAGTCAATAACATAAGTTATGCCTTAGATATTTCCTACTCTCACCTCCTAGTGCCCTTAATTTAGGATAACCTAGCTAACCTAGGATTAGGTATGCCTCTTCTTGATTACCCTAGCTCATCCCAAACCTTATAGGAACCCTTAGGAATTTAGATATATCCCGTAAGATATGAAAAGTTGGGTACTTGTTATAACTTACCTTAAACCCTTATCTCATTATAACCCCTAGGAACCTGGGATAAATGGTCCTGGTGCCTTAGATTCATAGATTCTCAAAACTTTTAAACCCTAACTCGTTTGGGTTTTGATTTTAAACCCAAAACCTTACTCAGAGCCGTCTCGTAAGGATACTTGTTCTTGAACTTTAGGCATTATAGTGAAGCCTAAAGTGTCATTCTATAGAGTCTATTCCCTATTCCCAATTTCAATCGGCCTAAAATCCCTATCCTCTTAAATCTAACAACAAGACATTTGGCATAAATAGCAACACTTGTTGAAAAACAAGTTATTTATGACCTTATGTAGTTGTAACTTCCACTCCCGTTATTTTGAGATATTATATGTCATGAATAACAACTTCCCTCGAATTTCATCTCTTTTCCACCTCCTAAAAAAAACAAATTCCTTAAAAACACTCCCTTATCATTTCATATAATACTAATGATGAGAATTCCTATTCTACATCATAGATATCTGAATTCTTTCCAAATTCAGTATCCCTGGCCCTCACGACTTCCTTAGCCTTCTTTCCTAATTTCCCCTCTTTACACCTCTAAATTACTATGATTCCTGAAATAGTTTTTTCCCTCTTTGAAAGCCGTATTACACACTCTAGAATTCCCATACTTGAGATTAGAAATAACTCTAGAATTCCCATACTTGAGGATAGAAATAACTCTAGGATTCCCATACTTGAGGATAGAAATAACTCTAGGATTCCTATACTTGAGGTTAGAAATAACTCTAACATGCCCTTAACTAAACATAAGAATAGACATACGATATTTTGAATAGACTATCTCTAAGAAATCATTGAGGAAATAGAAAAATAAGATTAGAAATCTTCGAGGTCTTAATAACTAGAAACAAAACTAGAGAAAAACCTATGCCCGATAGATATTACAATATGATGAATTTAGCCCAAGATAGGAATTTTACTTAATATAGAGGATATTAGAATTAGTCATAGATTAGACATAAGAAGTCTTTAGATACAATCTAGGAAACTTAGGAATAACTAAGGATTAGATTAATAAACTATCTTAAGCCTTTAGCACCTAGTCTAGTTACAGGGTAGAAAGACTAATTAAGATTTCACTATATAAGTCATTTTGAGGAAATAGTTTGCCTAGACCTAGTCTCATAAGTTAACCATTCCTTATTAAGATTTTCCACATACATTTGAGGATTTAGAAATTCCTAAGAATGATATACCATTAGGATAACCTAGACTTATAACTTGAGGTTACTAGTTATAACTTGGAATAAGACATTTGAGGATTTTAGTCTAGCAATACTTAGTTTCTTAGGATTTGACACTTTATAGGTTACACATTAGGAATTCTACTTAGAGGATACTATGGATATTACCCTACCCGGTTTCAAGTACTTAGGATATAAGATAGACAACTTAGGTCAAAAGAGTAAACATGAAACTCTACCTAAGCATAGTGATACTCCTAGTAAACCCTTAGACAAGAAATCCCGTAGCCCTTCTCCCAACATAGGATCTTCTTTACCAGTTAAGACCAATACATCACCTTTAGAACCTTAGGACTAGTTATGAAAACCAGAAGAACCTTAGGGGGAAAACAAACTTTGAACGAATCTAGTAAATCTTAATTCCATTAGGAATACCATCTTTTCAGGTATTTTATACTCTCACTTTTCCGTTTAAATCTATTCTCCCGCTTCTTCTCATTCTTCCATTCAAATCCCGTTTAAATCCCATTCTCCCGCCTTTTTCCCACTCTCCCGTTTAAATCTCATTCTCCCGCCCATTTCCCGCTCTCCTATTTAAACCTTACTCTCCCGCCTTCCTCACTCTACAGTTTAATCCTATACTCATATCCTTTTCCCACTCCACCTATTCCTACTCTTCCACCCTTTCGTTATCTCCTACTCTTTCATACTTTCCTATTTCATCCCTTTCCTTCCCTCTGCCTCTTCACTCTTTCTTATAAAATCCATCTTTCCACTTCCTTCCATCCTTTCATTCCTCCGTCATTTTTCACCCTATTTTTCTTCATTCTAAACTCTCTCCCTACCTCATCCTACAATGTTCTAAGATTTAGAACTTGTATTTCTCGACATATCACAAGATTCTGTTAGTTAGAACTTGTAAGAATATCTATGTCGAACTTTAATCCTCATTATGATCGACTATGATATTAAATCTCACTTTGCAAAAGTTGCAAGAATGAGATCTTCGATGTCCGTCACTCTAGTCATAACATGGGATGTTACCATGTGACAAGTTGCTAAACAAGAAGACTGTAGAACTTGTCTCTATCATGACTAGAACTTGTCTCTATCATGACTAGAACTTTTCTCTATCATGACTAAAAATTGTTTCTACTGTGACTAGAACTTGTCTCTACCGTGACTAGAACTTGTCTACACCGTGACCAGAACTTGTCTCCACCGTGACTAGAACTTGTCTTTACCATGGCTGGAACTTGTCTTTACCATGGCTGGAACTTGTCTCTAAAACATTCCCATATCACATTTCCTTAAGTGTGGTAAACTCTCCCCATTTTCTGCCAATACTACTTAAGGATGATTTATAATGACTATCATATTAAATGAACTATGACGCTCCTTCATTTTAATGAGAAACTTATAAGTCAAATGGATTATGAATTTATAAGATATTGTTTACAAATATTGGGATGCCTTTATTTTTAAATAATGAGATATAAATGAATAAGCCCAAGTATCTGGCATCTGTGCAAGCATTTCCTAATCTGCTTGTACAAACCTCTCCTTCCTTTCGTACCACTCTTCCTTGGTATCAAAAATTCTTCCTCACAATTCCTATGTTTAACTAAATCTCAGGACGAGATTTTCTCCAAGGTGGTAAGAATACAACAACCTACAAAAACTCATCACCATCATTTCCACTACAAATACCTATGTCAGGTATTTCACAGGTAAATTTTTGCTTTTTGCGTGCATTCATTACCTACATGACTCTCTAGACTTGCTCACGTATCCACACAAGACAAATATCTCTACCCACACATCCTATTAACCTCCGGTATGTCAAGCATAAGATCACAAAAACTCCACAATAAGTAATCTACCAACCTAACACACTAAACATATCACAAACCCTAATTAAGCCCTAATCAGGCATTTGTGTTTACAAAACCCTAATTGCTCATCTAAACCAATTTGAAAGTGTTCAAGGCTTATGTATGAGTTACCTTAGGAACAATAGGATATCTTAGCACCCTTATACCCTAGTACAACCCCTTAGAGCTTAGGTACAAGTCTCTTTTGCACAAAACCATAACTAGGTCATTACTTCCCGGAATTAGGTCTAAACTATCCCAAAACTTCACCATAAGCTACCACCACTTAGTATAAGATTCTTAGGACCTAGGATTAGTCACTAGGCACTCATAGGACCCTAATCTAGGTACTAAACCCTAAGTTAAACCCTGATCACTCACTAAGCAAGATTAGGTCTAAACTAAACCTAAACTAGCTAAAACCTAAACATAAGCACCTCAAGCACCTAGCCTAGCACCTTAGTCATGCTTAGCACACACCCTAGTACCTCTTTAGCTAGCACACAAGTAGGTGATGCACCTACTTGTCACCTCCTTCTACCACTCGGCAAACAACCACCACAAACACCCTATGTCGCCCCCTAGCTAGTAAATAGCTCCTCCTAGTCACTCCTTAGACCCTCCATGACCTCCCCTAGCTCAGCTTACTCACCCCTCCCCCTCCTCAACACCACACCAGCCCTTTCTTGGTCGCTACTCCAAACAATCCTATATAAACCCTCGTACCACCTCCATACCAAACCACACCTCCCCCTTTCTTTCCACCTTAAAAATTCAGTAGTTTAGGACCCTTAGAAACTTTAGGAGTCGAGTAGCTAGGCCTTGCATGCTTGTTGAGTTCCATTTTGGTCAAGAAAACCCAAAACACCCTCGTTAACCCACCCCTAGGCCAATGATTGGCTCCAAACGGTCAACCTAAATTGACCAATGTGAGTGGTCAACAAGGTCGAACTGCCTATAGTCAATGCTCCGTGGAATGTAGTGTTTCCCCGGGTCGTTATTTCCCGACGAGGTGTGATGGTATTAAAAGAGGTTTGTGATCGGGTGAAATTAGACAGAAAGGGGTTGTGAATGATTACACTACTGAAATCTAAAAGAAAATAGCTTAAATAAACTATATTAACAAGACTGTAAAATTAGAAAGCCCAGAAACATTTAAAACCTAAAAACGCGTACGTCTGATTTAAATTTATGTAGACGTACGAAATAAAACGCGAGTTTTTATGAAATAAAATACCTACAGATATGAAAATTATATTTTTACAATCCTAATGATAAAAGAAAATTATTAGAAAACTAAAATTATTTTTACAACTATTTGATTAATTACTATTAATTAATTACTAATTATTAATTACTTTTCAATTAACTAAATTATACTAAATTACCATTAATTATAAATTTTAACTAGAAAAATGAAAATTAAATTTAGAAAATTCTAAAATCTTATAAAACTAATTTTAAAACAGAAAATCTATTTTTTCTACTTTTTAATTGATTATTATTAATTAAAACTAATTATTTAATTAATTTAAACAAAATTAAATTATAGAAAATACTAAATCAAATGAGAAAAATCTGAAAAAAATTCCTAAAATTACTACAAGATGTCAGGAACCTAAGAAAAATTTAAAATTAGGAAATGCTTATAAATAAGCTAAAAAATAAGCCAAGGGGCTTAAATAGAAGCTATCACTTTATTTATTTTTGGTTTTTTCTAATTTTTCTTTTACACAGCTATTAAACAACTGAAAAAAGGCAACTTTAATAAAAGCAAACTTTTTAAAACCTAAAACTAAGCTGTTTAGGAGTTTATGACTCCAACAGTAAAACTTATTTAGCTAAAAGGGAATTTGAAAACTTGCAAAGTTGAATAATAAGCTATAACATGAACACTAATGAAGCAAAAAGCTAAAACACACTTAATGTAACCAAAATAAGCTGAAATTTCTGAAAAAGAAAACTGAAATAAGCTATAAGACTAAATAAGCAAATCCAAGTTACCCTGATTGAACAGCAGGCCTGCAAGGGTGTTTAAGGGCCTAAGTAAGCTAGGGGCACAAGCTCCTATGCTCAAAACTAGCACTTAACCAACAAGCTGGGTTGATGAGATTCTCAAGAAACTCAGGAACTCACATTGGGACCCACATACAAGCTCACAATGAGCTTGTGAACATGGTTCAATGTACTGACTTCTCAGTGTAAGTGCTCAAAGAGTGGAACATGGAGGACAATATTTAAGCATGTAAATAAGCTAAAAAGGACAAATTAAGCACAAACATAAGTAGTTAGGATAACAAGCTATCCAAAATACCAAATAACACTAGTTAGGAATGTCTAACGAGCTGATTGGAAGCTTATGAAAAAGGCTTAAAAGCCTGCAGACCCTTGGTACACGGGAGTCAAATTACAACTGATCCCTACTTAAAACCTACCAAATGAAGCACTAGGGGAAATAAGCAATAAGGGGAGCTCAGGGGGAAACTCAATAAGCAGCATGGAACAGAAGATCTAATCAACATAAGCACATTAGGTACTGAATAGGCTAAAAGATGCAAAAAGCTGTTGTGGTGAAAACAGCCTACACCCCCACTTTGCAACCACAAAATAAGCAGTTCAAATAAGCTCTAATTAACAAAATAAAAACTCATATATCTAAATAATCTAGAAAACTGTAAGTATACAAATTTTTAGCTAAGTGTGAGCTTGTTTGAAGGCTTATATGGGGGCTGATGTGGAGTGCTTGAACAACTGGCTGCAGGCCTGCTGAGCTATTTTTGAGGACCTGAATGAGCAAGAAGATAAATTCACAAAAATAAAACAAAAATAATGGAATAAAGGAGAGTTGGAAGATAAGCCATATACTGATTTTCAGACCCTCACAAGCTTATATGAGCTTATTATGAGCCTATGAAAAAGGAGCCAATGGGACATGTATGCTGATGAACCAGTGGGTTCAAATGGGTCTATTTGAATATGGAAGTCAACCACAGATCTTAGATAAATTGACTAATCTATTTTGAACTATCCTAAGACAAAATAACAACTACTAAAGCTTAAACCTAATCTAATCCTATTCTAATAATGTGAGATCAGTCAACAATGGAACATGTGAAAATCAAGCTCAAAACCATAAAAATTACTTGGAAATGCAGAAACTTAGTTTAAAACCATTAATACTAAAGAAAGAAAGCTGAAGGAAAATCAAATTAGGCCAAGAAACAGGTTTAAGCTCAAGAACCTCTCTTGTGCCAAACACTCTTTAAAGTGGTGACTGATGAGATTTTCAAACTCAAACCAAGATGTTAAGCAGAATTTTGACAAGTGAATATAAAATAAGTTTGACTAATCTTGAATAAGCACTGGTATACACATAATTAAGAATTAACAACAAGTAGTACCAAAGCAATGACAGAAGAAATTTTTGTCTTTTATTGAATGAAAAAGAGTACAAGAGATTGAAAAAACAAACTAACTTAATGAAAATTAAACTAAACCCTACTTGACTACTATTAAAACCTACTGCCAAAATTGGCTACAATGGTTCCAATTTATACTTGAACTAGTCTAGGGTTACATTGGACTTTTTGGATGCTTCTGTTGCTTGTTGTGTTTCTTCTTTGTAAAAAAACAACTCAAGGTCCACCTGGTGCTTCTTGGAACTAAATCCCACCTTTGAATCAATATGTGGAGTCATCTCAGCCTTTAATTGGGATTTTGGCAGGAAAGTTGGGTTTTGCAATTGGCAGTAATAACTTGTAGGTGTTTCAGGGGCATTAAATGAACTTTGGTTTGTAGTGTTGGTGGAGGGGACATGGATTAGAGGCTAGGAGGGGACAATTGGTGAAAAGGTGAAGGAGGTTGGAGTGTGGCAGAGGGGTTGGTGGTTTTTGCAAGGGGAAGGTTCACATGAAGAGGGAAGGGAAAAGGTGATCAAACCAGGGGTTGACCATTTTTATTATTAAAATGGTTTGGGGTTGCTTTGGTGGGCTTGGGGGTGAAATGGGCCAAGTTTGAGTAATAAGGGTGATGGGCTTTATTATTTGGGTTAGATAAATCACATAAGGTCCTTTTTGTTTAGCTAATGAAAAAGAACAAGGACTATTTGTGTAATATTCTAAATTTAAAGGGTTAGTTTTGCCATTTATCCAAACTTTTAAACCAAGGACCATAATTTCCATGTCTTGATTCCCAAAGGACCTTAGATGTTTATTTTCCAAAATGAAGTACCCGGGGACCATTATTACCATTTGTAAAACTTCAGGGACCATAATTGTAAATTTTCAAAACTTTTTACCCAAGGACCATTCTTGATACTTTTTGACTTTTAAAGGACTTGGGTTGACTTTTCTTATAAAACAAATGCTCAAGGACTAATTTTGACAAGTTTTGAAAGTTAAGGGACTGAAACTGCCAATTATGCAAACTTTGTTCATTTTTCATCTGTTTTCAATCGTTTTGCATCTGAAACATATAAAACACAATTTTGGGATATTTTCTGTATTTTGATGCATTTCTGAGTGTTTTTAAATGTTTTTGCAATTCAGATTGACCAAAAATGATGAGTATTCACACACTCATCAATCCCCCACACTAAACTATTGCTAGTCCCTAGCAATATAGAATCCAAAAATAAACTGTTTTGAAAATTTAATGGATTTTATGTCTCTTTACCAAAAGCCATTACTTCTAGAGTAGCCAAATGTTTCAGTTCAAGTAAGAACTATGGTACACTGATAACCATATGATTTTGAGCAAACCATCAGCTGTCTACGGATTTGATTTGTCTACCAGAAGCCGTTTGCTTCTGGACTAGCCAACTCTTGATGCAGCTATTAGCATCTTGGTGAGCTGATTACCAATTATGGTTTTCCACTGCCTTTACCACAAGCCATAACCTTGCGGGCTAGCCAACTCTTTTCGGCAAATTGTCAGCCATCAACGGATTTGAGATATCTTTACCAAGAGCCGTTTGCTCCTGGATTAGCTAGTCCTTTTGTCGGTTGGACATGGCGAACTGATAACCAAAAAATTTTGAAATAAAGTGAAAAAATTTTAAAATTTTTGGCCAAAACGGGGGTACTAGAAGGTAAAATGTGATCAAATTCGCTAGAATTTCCCCCCCCCCCCCCACCCACACTTAGAATTGAATATTGTCCTCAATATTCAAAGTCCCGACTATTATGCCGACTCTTTGAACGTAAAAAGGCAATATTCTAAGCTAACTGTGGAAACACCATTTTTTTACTTAATTTATAGATATATATACATACATTTTTTTTTTAATTTTTTTCTTGAACTTATATACATGGGAACAATAACATGGGTAACTCCCCCACACTTAGGGCGAAAATCCCATATGCATGCTACTGTTTTTGTTTACCGAGTCGCTAGCTTGACTCGACCCCGAATTCATTTGTCCTTGGGGAAGCAAGATGTGGAAGAAACAATCTCCATCGGACTTTCATTCAAGATGTTTGGACAAACATTTGATGCACGTGAAAGTTCCACACCGATGAGATATATAGACCCTGGTTTAAGATAATGGTAAATGAAAATTCTGGGGTCAAAGATAATGTCTTCATTCCCGAAGGAGTGAAGAACAGGAGAATCTACGGGATAGGTGAAGAAGAGAAAAAAAGTCACAATAAAAATCATGACTAACTCATCATCACCCACAGGAGAATTCATAAATTCATGAATCTCATCATTTAAGCTCGTTTGATCCAGATATATCCCGGGTGTGTCTAGATCAAAGTAGAGGTTATCATACTCCGGTGGAGATATGATATGAGTGAGTTCACAGGAGAACTCCTCAAAGGTGATTGAATCATATACGGGGAGAGAAATTTGAGAATGAGAAGTGGTACTGCCACTAATCTTCTCTCCCATATGATCAAAAGTGAAGGCTTCAAGTTCCGGTATAGGATCATCGGAAAGAATGTCATTATCCTTAATGGGGATAGGAGATGAAATGGGTTTCTCTTTGAAAGCCTCAATTTTAGAAATGAGGAGACTGGCATTCAATAATGTAGCCCGAAGAGCTTCATCTTTGATTTCAGTGTCAATCTCATCATTCTCTTCTTCTAAGCTGACTAGCTCAGAAGGTAATTCTTCCACATAACTAATGTCTCCACAAGATAACGAATCGTCATCATTAGAATCGGAGAACATCTCAACATCATCATTCGGGAAGACAAGAGGCGGAGGGATATCACACATATGATCAAGAATTCCCTATGACTCTCTTGGGATTGGGACAAGGTTCTCAACACTAGACTTCATGAATTCGTCCGATTCCTTTTCAGGAACAATGCTAAGATGCTCATCCCCCATGCTCAGAGAGTGAGTGGGAACCTCGGGTGTGATAACATCATATTGAGATGGAATCTCAACTGATGAATCTGATGAATCTTTATAAAATTGAAGAATATCAAGGGTATCTTCATCATCACTGTCATCTGGAACAAAACGGAATTGAGAGCTAGATCTGGCTGCTTTTTCCTTTGCGATTGATTCCCTAATAGAGTTTTCAATGGAAATTTGAGAATTTATTTTAGCAGCCTGTTCTTTAGCTAACAATTTTTCCATGGATTTCTCATGTTGTTCATGACCAAGAAGTTTATCATGACAAGTGTTTAATAACACTTGTATATCTTTTACATCTTGGATGAAATCATGAGAAAGAGTGTAAGGCTGTGGAGGTTCATCAAAATGACGTGTGTCATAATTGTCATAAGGTTCGGGCTCAAAGATAGGTGTGTACATATTTTGGCAATCAGAGCCGAGATGTAAACCTCCACAGTATGTACAACAGTTGAACTGTTGTGACTGATACTGTGAGTTATGTGGATATTGGTTAAAACCAAATTCGTAATCGTTACAAGGAACTTGCTCATAGACAAGCTGGTTCCCAATTTGACAATTAGAACTGTCGTGAGGACCTCCACAATACTCACAAGAAAAACTTAGTGTATTTTGATACGAAGCATCATTGAAATTTGAATGATATGGTTCTTGCTCGTATGGGTTATGAGGAATGTGGTTGTACTCATTTTGAGAATATTCACAAAAGTTCTGATCGTAATCAGAGGTGAATGTAGGTTCAGTTCTCAAAACATAACATGCACAAAGTTCATGGCTAAATCCACAATCTTTGCAATTGCACCATTCACAAAGTGAACCATCTCCTAACTGATCTCCAAAACTAACGCAATGAAGTTGTTTCAACGAAGATGTTTGAGGAGGGTCATCAGAAATATTTGGTGAATCATTAATAGAATTTGGATTTATGAACAAATTGCACACAATACAAAATTTGTTACTACAATTATTTCCACACTTCTCACAAATACACCGGAAACAACGATAGCCGTTCTCAATCGGGCTTTTACAATGAAAACATGTGTAGCCGAGAGACGCCATAAGAATTACACATGAGAGAGATATAAGAAGGTAAAATCAAACGGATAGAGGGTAAAGAAAAATATTTTTGGGTTTTTTATGTTCGTTGAAAACTTAATTAAAATGTTTTTGGTAGTCGTTTTGAAAGACGAAATCGTTTCCTCGTAGATCACACAAAGTAATCCTTGAGTAATCTGAAATGGTAAAATTCACGATTTGTTTTGTTTTTATTTAAAAATAAGAAAATATGAACATCGATGGATAAATATACAATTAACGTGTATCCAGATTCACTAATCTTCAAATACGTTTGAATACGCACACAACCTCCCCGGTAGCGGCGCCAAAATTTGATTGGCTCCAAACGGTCAACCTAAATTGACCAATGTGAGTAGTCAACAAGGTCAAACTGCCTAGAGTCAATGCTCCGTGGAATATAGTGTTTCCCCGGGTCATTATGTCCCGACGAGGTGTGATAGTATTAAAACAGGTTTGTGATCGGGTGAAATTGGACAGAAAGGGGTTGTGAATGATTACACTACTGAAATCTAAAGGGAAATAGCTTAAATAAACTATATTAACAAGACTGTAAATTTAGAAAGCCCAAAAACATTTAAAACCTAAAAACGCGTACGTCTGATTTAAATTTACACAGACGTACGAAATAAAACGCGAGTTTTTATCAAATAAAATACCTACAGATATGAAAATTATATTTTTACAATCCTAATGATAAAAGAAAATTTTTAGAAAATTAAAATTATTTTTACAACTATTTAATTAATTACTATTAATTAATTACTAATTATTAATTACTTTTTAATTAACTAAATTCTACTAAATTACCATTAATTATAATTTTAACTAGAAAAATGAAAATTAAATTTAGAAAATTCTAAAATCTTATAAAACTAATTTTAAAACAGAAAATCAATTTTTCCTACTTTTTAATTAATTATTATTAATTAAAACTAATTATTTAATTAATTTAAACTAAATTAAATTATAGAAAATACTAAATCAAATGAGAAAAATCTGAAAAAATTCCTAAAATTACTACAAGATGTCAGGAACCTAAGAAAATTTAAAATTAGGTAATGCTTATAAATAAGCTGAAGAATAAGCCACAGGGCTTAAATAGAAGCTATCACTTTATTTATTTTTGGTTTTTTCTAATTTTTCTTTCACACAACTATTAAACAAATGAAAATAGGCAATTTTAATAAAAGCAAACTTTTTAAAACCTAAAAATAAGCTGTTTAGGAGCTTATGACTCCAACAGTAAAACTTATTTAGCTAAAAGGGAATTTGAAAACTTGCAAAGCTGAATAATAAGCTATAACATGAACACTAATGAAGCAAAAAGCTAAAACACACTTAATGTAACCAAAATAACCTGAAATTTCTGAAAAAGCAAACTGAAATAAGCTATAAGACTAAATAAGCAAATCCAAGTTACCCTGATTGAACAGCAGGCCTGCAAGGGTGTTTAAGGCCTAAGTAAGCTTGGGGCACAAGCTCCTAGGCTCAAAACAAGCACTTAACCAACAAGCTGGGTTGATGAGCTTCTCAAGAAACTCAGGAACTCACCATGGGACCTACAGACAAGCTCACAATGAGCTTGTGAACATGGTTCTATGTACCGACTTCTCAGTGTAAGTGCGCAATGAGTGGAACATGGAGGAAAGTATTTAAGCATGTAAATAAGTTAAAAAGGACAAATTAAGTACAAACATAAGTAGTTGAGATAACAAGCTATCAAAAATACAAAATAACACTAGTTAGGAATGTCTAATGAGCTGATTGGAAGCTTATGAAAAAGGCTTAAAAGCCTGCAGACCCCTGGTACAGGGGCGTCAAATTACAACTGATCCCTACTTAAAACCTACCAAATGAAGCACTAGGGGAAATAAGCAATAAGGGGAACTCAGTGGGAAATTAAATAAGCAGCATGGAACTAAAGATCTAATCAAAATAAGCACATTAGGTACTGAATAGGCTAAAAGATGCAAAAAGCTATTGTGGTGAAAACAGCCTACACCCCCACTTTGCAACCACAAAATAAGCAGTTCAAATAAGCTCTAATTAACAAAATAAAAACTCATATATCTAAATAATCTAGAAAACTGTAAGTATACCTATTTTTAGCTAAGTGTGAGCTTGTTTGAAGGCTCATATGAGGGCTGATGTGGAGTGCTTGAACAACAGGC
Source organism: Artemisia argyi (assembly GCA_030686995.1). Lineage (NCBI taxonomy): Eukaryota > Viridiplantae > Streptophyta > Magnoliopsida > Asterales > Asteraceae > Artemisia > Artemisia argyi. The sequence goes on from CM060678.1 coordinate 103,255,101, forward strand.
TACAGGCCTGCTGAGCTATTTTTGAGGACCTGAATGAGCAACAAGATAAATTCACAAAGATAAAACAAAAATAATGGCATACAGGTGAGCTGGAAGATAAGGTATATACTGATTTTTAGACCCTCACAAGCTTATATGAGCTTATTGTGAGCCTATGAAAAAGGAGCCAATGGGACAGGTGTGCTGATGAACCAGTGGGTTCAAATGGGTCTATTTTAATATGGAAGTCAACAATAGATCTTAGATAAATTGACTAACCTATTTTGAACTATCCTAAGACAAAATAACAACTACTAAAGCTTAAACATAATCTAATCCTATTCTAATAATGTGAGATCAGTCAATAATGGAACATGTGAAAATCAAGCTCAAAACCATAAAAATTACTTGGAAATGCAGAAACTCAGTTTAAAACCATTAATACTAAAGAAAGAAAGCTGAAGGAAAATCAAATTAGGCCAAGAAACAGGTTTTAAGCTCAAGAACCTCTCTTGTGCCAAACACTCCTCAAAGTGGTGACTGATGAGATTTTCAAACTCAAACAAAGATGTTAAGCAGACTTTTGACAAGTGAATATAAAATAAGTTTGACTAATCTTGAATAAGCACTAGTATACACAGAATTAAGAATTAACAACAAGCAGTAGCAAGGCAATGACAGAAGAAATTTTTGACTTTTATTGAATGAAAAAGAGTACAAGAGATTGAAAAAACAAACTAACTTAATGAAAATTAAACTAAACCCTACTTGACTATTATTAGAACCTACTACCAAAATTGGCTACAATGGTTCCAATTTATACTTGAACTAGTCTAGGGTTACATTGGACTTTTTGGATGCTTCTGTTGCTTGTTGTGTTTCTTCTATGTAAAAAAACAGCTCAGGGTCCACCTAGTGCTTCTTGGAACTAAATCCCACCTTTGAATCAATATGTGGAGTCATCTCAGCCTTTAATTGGGATTTTGGCGGGAAAGTTGGGTTTTGCAAATGGCAGTAATAACTTGTAGGGGTTTCAAGGGCATTAAATGAACTTTGTTTTGTAGTGTTGGTGGAGGGGACACGGAGTAGAGGCTAGGAGGGGATAATTGGTGAAAAGGTAAAGGAGGTTGGAGTGTGGCAGAGGGGTTGGTGGTTTTTGCAAGGGGAAGGTTCACGTGAAGAGAGAAGGGAAAAGGTGGTCAAACCAGGGGTTGACCGTTTTTATTATTAAAATAGTTTGGGGTTGCTTTGTTGGGCTTGCGGGTGAAATGGGCCAAGGTGGAGTAATAAGGGTGATGGGCTTTATTATTTGGGTTAGATAAATCACATAAGGTCTTTTTGGTTTAGCTAATGAAAAAGAACAAGGACCATTTGTGTAATATTCTGAATTTGAAGGGTTAGTTCTGCCAGTTATCCAAACTTTTAAACCAAGGACCATAATTTCCATGTCTTGATTCCCAAAGGACCTTAGATGTTTATTTTCCAAAATGAAGTACCCGGGGACCATTATTGCCATTTGTGAAACTTCAGGGACCATAATTGTAAATTTTCAAAACTTTTTTCCCAAGGACCATTCTTGATACTTTTTGACTTTTAAAGGACTTGGGTTGACTTTTCTTTCAAAACAAATACTAAGGGACTAATTTTGACAAGTTTTGAAAGTTAAGGGACTGAAACTGCCAATTATGCAAACTTTGTTCATTTTTCATCTGTTTTCAATCATTTTGCATCTGAAACATATAAAACACAATTTTAGGATATTTTCTGTATTTTGATGCATTTCTGAGTATTTTTAAATGTTTTTGCAATTCAGATTGACCAAAAATGATGAGTATTCACACACTCATCGGCCAAGTAAGTTTTACTTTTGATCTTAATAGCTTTATTACAATCCTTGGATAGATATTAGATGCCTTAGATCACCTAGGAACCCTTGCTTAAGCCTTGATCATTTTCTTTTAAGTATTTTCATTTTAAAACCCTAATTATAAACTAAATGCTAATTATATGCTATAATACCTTACTATAACCTATAAGCTAGTTTAAGTAACTTAGTTAAGCTAATATTAGTTAAACATAAGCTAGGAAACCTTTTTGTTTTAGTAAAACATGATTTGCATGGAATTAGGACTAGTTTTGCAAAGTTTTCCATGCATAGGGGTATATATGGTAACTTTCTGAATATTTTAAGTCTAGGGACTGTTTTTGACATTTAATAGAAGTTATAACTATAAGTAACCTTTTAGCAAAGTTATATAACCTTAGGATAAAAAAATAGCAAATAGTTATAAACTAATAAGGACTAGTTTTGCAAAAGTTATAAAGTTAAGGGTATAAATAGTAAATTTTGAAAATTTACAAGTCCAAGGGTCATTTCTGCTATTTTCCTAAAGTATATAAGTATAGGGACTAAAATTTCTAAGTTTAGATAGTTATTAATATAAGTATATAAGTCTAGGGTAGATTTTGTAAATATATAAACTATAAGGGTATAAAGTGAAAATATTTTTATAAATATAAAAACCTAATTTAAGTTAGAAGCATAACACAATACTAGGGAGCTTCATGTGAGGAGTATCATGTGAATATTTCGTTTTGACGAGTTTGCTGGGTTTACGAATTAAAGTGCCTTGGCTCCTCAAACGATTATTGCATGACTTCTGAATTATGATGGCCCAAACGGTGTTATGTTATAACTAAACCTAATAACAACATAGCTCATTAGTATGGAGCTTCATATGAAGAGTACTAACTTCTGAATTATGATGGCCCGAACGGTAGTATGTTGATAACATAATACAATAGTAGGGAGCTTCATGTGAGGAGTCATATACTTCCGTATTGTGATGGCTCGAACGGTGTTATGTTATATCTAAAACACTAACAACCATAAGAATAATTACTTAAGAAACTTAAACAAGATAACTAAAGCTTGACATACATCCACACCAACAATACCACCAGGATACGTGAGTAGGCAATCTAGTCTCCGAGTCACTTTTCACATCAATTAGATTTCCCTAAGCCCAGGTGAGTTTTCATAGCCTCACTTTTAAATGCTTTACAACCCTGTGAGGGGGATACATGCTTTAAATCGAATACAAGTCTTTTAAATGCCACCCTTACACAACAAAATTCATGAATCTAATCGCTTATGATGTTTTACACAAGTGAACGCGAATATAATTGATAGATTTATTGGAGTTTGATAAATCCCGTTAGTACTACCTCTCACTGGAGGGTACGAATAAGTATTAATATTGAACCCTCTGAAGGATTAACTTTGGCAAGTTATCCTTCCTGTCCCATCATGGATTGGTCTGCAGACCACATGATCTGGACTATTAACTTGTGGTTCATGAGCTTAGTGCAACAGACTAACTGACCAATTCTTGATAATTGTACATGCATTGCAATTATCACACACACTACATTTTCCTTGAAAGGTGTAACAACTGAACCATGAGGAACTTGTATTCACTAACACCTAAACCTATGACTCTCACTCAACACCTAGTGTTGACTTTTTAAGCATGTATCCTAGGTAACGGAGCACTGTGGAAATTATGGCATGGAGTGGCACGAGACTTGAAAGACTTTCTATTTGGTTATCATTCAAACATAACATCACACACTTAGATTCACGGGACCTCATCTTATAAAACTCTGATAATTTTAATGAATGATAACTCATTTTTATAAAATGTCTCTTTTCGAGTCATTTCCTATTACGGTATCTGTGATCCATGAGGTAATACCCCAAACACTTAATCCGCTGCGATCAGTGAAAAAATGGGGGTGTTACAAGTTTAGTTTCGCATTGTATAGAAAATAAGAAGGAAATCGAATTGTGCTTAAAGGGGTTGTACCATAAGCTAGGTAGAGTTATACATAGAGTTTAGGAATGTAGGAAATTTATTTTCAAGGATATATAAGGTTCATATAGGTTAAAATTATTTTAGTTAAGTTTAAAGTAAGTAAAAGTTATAGTTTTAGGTTTTTACGCATTAGGTACATGTACCTTAGGTTTAGAGACTTGTACACTTACTTTAAAATTTATAAAAATACTAGGGTTTGTGCCAAATGACCTTGTATTGTGTGCCTCAAAATTAGTACACTGAGGTTTATAAAGAAATTTATATTAATATTATGATTTTATGCATTAAATATTTGTACCTAAGCTTGAATGACTTGTACACTTATATTTTATAAAAATAATATACATATTAATTAGGGTTTGTGACTTTATTACATAAAATCATAGATTTTTGAAATTGGGGTTTGTATCGGGAGATAACGTAAAGTTAGGGTTTCCTGCTTTAGAAGTTTGTAAATTAGCTTTGAAGGTGTTGTACTTTAGGGGTTTATGATTTATTTAGTCAATATCATAGTTATATTAGTTTTAGAGTTTTGTGAAAACCCTAATAGATAGCTAATGTTTAGTTCAAACGTTTAATAATTGTATGTGAACAAATTAACGTAATGTGGCAAATGAAATATCGTAAAGTTTTATACTTGACATATATAAGATGTTTATATGAAATAAACTTAAAGTATGTTGGTGTCGGTCTGCGTGTGAGTACGTTTATTAAGGATGTGAGTTACGTCACATTAGATAGTAGTTATGATAAAAAAAAATTTATACGTAGAAAAAGGATAAGTATTCTTTATTTAGAATATGAAATGGTTTATTACAAGGTGAAATTTTACCAGTGGTTACACTAAGTCGGTTGGACAAGTAAGGGAGGCATAAAAAATGAAATGGGCAACTAGGACAGCCTAGCCAATCGCCACAAGGGTCCCGGCGATCGGCTGGGATTAACCAAGCCATCTAGCCGATTCGCCAACGGGCTCCAAAGGATCGGCTGGAGGCTACTCAGGATACATGTTCTTTTTTTATTTTTTTTAGCTTGTCGTTACTCGTTTCTTGATCGTGGTATGTTAGTCTTCAACCAAACTTGACTTCTTCTATATCTTGAGACTTGGAAGCACTAATTTGTTGATTCTTTTGTTCTTGATAGGCTTTCCGAGGTACATCTTGATGTAGGAATGTTCATACATGTATACATCTTCATTTCTTTTATCTTTTCTTCCTTTTCTTGTACTTGGCTACATATGGAATTGCATACGCACTTTTATACGATCAAGTAACAAAACCTTATAATATAACCAAATAACATTAAAAAAAGTACGGATAACGTGACTAAAAACATAACTTTGAGCGTTATCAGCGCTCATATGCCGTATGCAATAAGAGTGGCATACGGCGTATGCATCTTTAACTTAAACATAAATCTTGAGGAGACGACGTCCGACGTTTGCCTAAGGATTGGCATACGGCGTATGCCTAAGGATTGGCAATTGGCTGAAAAATGCACTACATCATACTTTGGCAATTTAGCTCAATTTTTGGTGTTTTTTTCGCGAGAATTCTCTTTTTGATTCAGGTAATTACTAAAACACAAATTTAGAGTAATTAGCTATGTATTCAACAAAACAAGGCAAAAAAAGAAGTAATTATCATGAGAATGTTGTAGCTAAAGCATGTATCAATTAGGAGCTATAAGGCGAATTATAGAAATGAAATGCATAAGTTGTCAAAATAATAATAATAATAATAATAATAATAATAATAATAATAATAATAATAATAATAATAATAATAATATAAAAAAATATATATAAGAGATTATGCGTTGAATGAAACAAAATGATGGTGAAATCCGGTTGTCGTGTTGGTATTTGAAAAAATAATATCAAATGAGTTGGGAAATAACATTATACGAGATTATTAATTGTGATAGCGATAGTGTTGGTGGGTTTTGATACAAAAGTTGGGCGTTCCTTGTTTGGGTTCCTGTTTTCGTATCAATTAGATCTTAATCCTTGAGACCTGCGCACTAAGAAAGCAAACAACACCGTTAGGCTTATCGTGGGATTGTCTCCCACGATTATCCTCCGGCGTGAGAGTAAATAATCGGTTTTAGGGTTATGTTGAAAAGTTAGGGTTTTAGATGATACCTCAATGAGAGCCGTGATATTCTTTATATAGGCACGGAATCCTTATAGATTTCGTGCTCCTTACTCTTCGGCGTATCACGCTTATCCGGTCTATTGATCTTTATCCCATAAATAGAAGATCTTTATCAAGATCATAAATAATATATTTGGGTTTGGGCTTTCGTGAGCCCAAACCGTTAGCATGGTAGCCCAAATCATTATTATGATAGCCCACTCGTGATGGGCTTGGGTTTTAGTAATGTCCATTAATCGGGTTCATGACCCGAGTGTGGGCTATACGTCATCAGTGGGTATGGTGGTGATGAGGGTTGGAGGTTGAAGAAGAGGGTGTTTGGCTTAATGTTTAGATGTGGGTTTGGAAAGATTTGTATTGAAAAGTTTGTTTATAAGTTTTTTATTTGAGATTAATGGTAATGATGGTGGTGGTGGATGAGAGGTTGAAGAAGAAGAGTGTTTGGATTAGGGATTATTATTATTATTATTATTATTATTATTATTATTATTATTATTTATTAAAACAAATAGGATTTACAAAAAATTAGTGGGGAACCGAGAGACTAACTGAGCCCCCACACCTCTAGCTATAATAATAATAATAATAATAATAATAATAATAATAATAATTATTATTATTATTATTATTATTATTATTATTATTATTATTATTATTATTATTATTATTATAATAATTATTATTATTATTATTTTTATTTTCAAGCATTGAGAAATTCAGTGATCGACGATGTTTTTGTGTTTGGACAAGAAATGTCAAAATATGAAAACCCTTGAAGGTAACGGATTTGTAACAAGCGTTAGGAATTTGGACCCCGCCGAAGCAAAATCTGATGTTGGAGACTATCGGTGCAATTTTGTTCATTTTAAGACTAAATCCAAGAATTTGGGTTAGTTAAGGGACCAACGGTGTAATTTACTCTTGTTATTCTTAAAGACAGTGAACCAAGTTGCTTGGATAGTTACACTTAACCACCACAATTTTTTTCAATTCTAACAATCTTTGTCAAATATTTTTGGATAATGACATTGAGGAATGTTAGCTATTAAATATATCATCGCTTGATCTATTAACGCCCAGAGATGAATACTTTCATAAAGTCAATCAAATGATCAATCTTTTTATTTAAGAAATAAATACTCAAGAGATAATATACACTTATTGTTATTCCTCGTTCAAGAGCATCATAAGTCATAACTAAATATTAAATAATGGTGGTTATACTATTTATTACTTGGATAGAATATTAAACCTTGAGTAATGATACATAAACTACCAAAGGGTTGTTTTAATGATACTTCTTGAGTTCTTGTTATGTGAAAAGCTTTATAATCAAATTATTGTTGGTTCAAATAATGCTTAATACATGAGAGATAATGTGTGATGTTTATTTTATAAGATAGTCAGTTGTCGTTCTAAATATGTACTTCATTACAATTTGATAAATGTAACACTTATTTTTCTCGTAATATTCAAATTTCATATATTCTGAATGCAAAATTCCATCTAAATAGATAACAAAGACGGTAAAAGATTCTTATATTCAAATGTGGATTTTCATGTGCAATCAAGCGTAAAACCATTTATCCCTCGATTCATTATTGACGTCATAATCATTGTTCCCACCATGTTATCATAGTAAATGACAAATCTCGCGGTATGGTGAAAAACTTAAATTTTAAACGAGGAATTGATGGGTAGGGTCAAAGTTCGTATCCTTTTTTTTATCTTTATTATAATATATATATATATATATATATATATATATATATATATATATATATATATATATATATATATATATATATTTTAAATTATTTATTACGAGGTGGATCACCCGCGCGTTGCCGCGGGATGATTTGCTAAAGAATGTTTAGCAAGTGTTGCAAAATAAGAATGGTAGTAACAATATAATTAGGCTATTTAATAAGCAATCTCAACCCATTTTGCAATGGACGTATAACATGAATGACCAATTATGTAAATTATGAGAGAACTAAATATGCGACGAACCTCTGAGATGAAGGACCAATTTTGTACAGATTTTTTAAGAAAATGTTAAAGATAACGGTCGTTAGTTAACAGTCATTAAGTAACTAACGACCGTTAGTTATAGCGCTACAGTAACTAACGATTGTTAGTTATCTCGTTAACTAACTAACGACCGTTAGTTACTGTAGCTGGGAAATAAAGTAATAATAAAACACTGTAGATACTGTAGCTTGATGTGAAAGTCCCAAGGGATAGAATATTTGTATAACTAGGCACTTAAGTCCGTACGATGTACATATCTTATCTTTTATAAAATATAAGAGTAAAATACACAATTCATTTTTGAAGTTGTACCCTATATATATGTTTGGCCTCAATTGTAAAATAAGCCTACCATCCATCCCTCACCCCCTTTTGTTGTGTGTAAGTATATGTTTATTTAATCGTTTTTGTGGGGTATATTTTGGTAGTGTCATCGGTCTCATCATTACACTAAAGTTGTTCATGAAGTTGTAGTAGAAAGAGAAAGCTGATGTAGCATTAGTGCCCTTAGTCATGTTGTGGTCACCATTGTAGCTTAACGCGAGCACTGACTCGCTCCCAAATAGTCAAACTTAATTCAACCAAGTGTGCTTGGTTAAATAAAGTCAAACAGGATGGAGAAAGTGCAAGATATATAATCCGGTGCAAGCACAGTGTATTCCCGGGTCGTTATGTCCCAGCGAGATTGAAATTGTGTTTTGAGAAACGTTTGAATGATTTAGTGATAGGGAAAGTAACAAGATAAAGATTTAGATTGATTTACACTACTGATTCCTTGGAATTAAGATAATGAAACAGTATTAACAATTACTGAATTACAAATATAATTAAACGTAAACAAATTAATAATTAGAAACGTTTACAGATAGAAGAAAAGGTGAGTTTTGCACAAATTAAAACTACAGGGGTGAAAATGAAACTTTTACAAACTTAATATTAAAAGAAAATTAATTTAAAAAGAAAAATTATTTTTTTGATTATTTTATTATTTAAATAAAAACTATTTAATTATATAATTAAAACTATTTAACTTATAATAAAAAGCTTTATAATACAAAATTAAGCTAGAAAATTGCAAATTTAATTTTTAAAATCCTAAAATGACTTAAAACAAATTTAGAAACTAAAAATATAATTTTTTTTGTCTTTTTGTGTTTTTAATATTAATTAATAACTTATTAGATATTAATTAACTAATTTAACTAATTTAAATTACTAAAAATACTAAAATGACTTAGATAATTATGGCAAATTTTTTAAAACTAACTAACCATCACAGGAATCCTAGAAAATTATAAAAAGTTTATAAAAATTATTTTAAAACTAATTTACTAATTATTTACTTATTTATTAATTAAAAACTATTTAAACTATATTGATTAAGAAAAATAGAAAATTAACAGTGAAAATTATGAAAAATTTCATAAAATTATTTTATGATTTATAAAACCTAGGAAAAATATAAAAAAGTACTGTTGTTAAGTAAAAATTAATAAAACTATTTAATTAAATAATATTACTTAATTATAATTTAAATTAATATTAATTATAATAAATATTAAATGAAAAGATAAAATTCTAAAAAAAATACTAAAAATACTACTGACTAATAGGAACCTAAGGAAAATTTAAAATCAGAATTTGCTTATAAATAAGCAGAAAAATAAGCCAAATGCCTTAAATAGAAGCTATCACTTTATTTATTTTTGGTTTTTCTTTGATTTTTTTTTACAAAACTATTTTACCATTTAAATGAAGCAACTTTTACAAAATCACTTTGATTGTAACTTAATAATAACAACTGTACAATCCAAAAAGTGAGACAGAAGGTCTAATAAGCTACGGGTACTTTTGATTTTTTTATCAAAAAGCTTCTAATCAGCTTTAAAGGTCTGAATAAGCTACAATACACTAAGATGATCACAAAACAACCAAGAGATACTGAATAAGCACAAGGAATAAGCCACAGGGATCAAATAAGCACTTTGGTTATACCACATGCCAAAGTAGGCCAAAATGGTAGACTTGCAGCCTCTGTGGGGTTTACGGGACTGACTGGGGGTCCAAAATGGGGCTTGATCTAGAAACATGGTCTGATAAGCTCTCAAATAAGCCAATAAGAAAGGCTTATGGCTCAGTAATGAGCTTATGGCAAGCTTGTGAAGTTGGGGTATCAATGCTGATGGCTCAGTATGTGGTCAGTGATGGGGGTAACTTGGTGGGCTCATTAAGCTAGGGGCATGGGTTCAAAAACTCCAAAATAAGCACTAATATGGAGAGTTCTACTGATGAGTTATCTACAAAACTAATTATGAGGTCCGGGGTCCATTAATAAGCTCTGTATGAGCTTATGAAAGTGGCTCAATATACTGATGACTCAGTGTACTGAGAGAAATGGGAGAAACAAAAAGCTATAAGCAGCCTTATCCAATAAGCTAGAAAATGAAAAGCAAGCTTTGGTTCTATGAGATGGGTACCTGAGCTTTCCAAAAACCCAAGGATCCAAAGGTGGGGCCCACTAATAAGCTCTGTGTGAGCTTATGAAAATGGGTGTTTTGACTAGTCCCCTTGTGCAGAGGAGATGCTTCCCCTGTAGGGCTTTTTAAGCACTTGTATAAGCTAAAAGAAAAATCTAAAAATTAAGCTGGTTATTGATTCCTATAGTTTAGCTGCCCTACTTTGACCTCGAGGAATTTCAAAGCTTGATTTACAACACAAAATTCAGGAAAATTCTCACAAAAAGTGAGTTTCTACTTAAGGTGTGAATTGTGACTTTTTGGTTTGAACACCCAAATTGACTTTGGTGGATTTTGATGGGTTCTAGCTAACTGAAAAGATGATTTTAAGCTATATGAAGACTAATTTAAGCTACTCTAACTATTTATGAGTTGATTAGAAGCCTATGTGATACTTAAACCCTAACAGTGATAACCTATGGTGATATGAGAAGCTATTTTGACTTTTATAGGAAAGACCAATGGTTTTTATGGTTCTAATGTTCTAATGAGACCTAATGTGACTTACATGAACCAGAAACAACAACAAACAACCTGTTAAGACAATTGATTTTTGATTTTCCAAATAAATGATCACTAGTGACTTTGGGATCACTTCCAAACAACTTAATAAGATCTAGTAAGCTTATTAGAACACAGAAACAAGGTGTGAAGGTACTAAAACCTATGAATCCAATATATGCTTATTTGACAGTACAAGTGAGTTTTTTTTAGCATAAAGGGGTTTTAATGAACCAAGTCTTGTTTTTAAACTATATTATGACTAGATAACAACCAATAAGCAGAAATAAGCACTAAAAAGTTGCAAATAAACAGTGGAACAGTGAAACGGAAATATTGAATAGCAAGCTTACAAGGTGCAATCCTACCAAGACCAAGAACCAAGGACCAATAACACAACCTGAAGGTTCTCCACAAAACCACTAACCCAGGGCCATCCACAATCTACCCTGCTCCAGCTGTGATCACCATTAAACCTGCAATTTTCATTTTTATCTATTTTTCTTTTTTTTTTTTTATTTTTTTTTTGTATTTTTGGTTTCTATGAACTAAACTGGTTTAAAATGTTTCTAATAGCTTGCATAAGCTATATAAGGAGCTTATATGATCCTAAGAGTCTAAAACAACTAGCATTAACACTAAATAAGCTAGATGAGATTTTTTAATTTTAAAATTGCATAAACTGAAAATGGATAGAAAACTTGGAATTGATATTGCTTAAAATTAAAATTACATTAGAAAGAGAGATTACAACATTACTTGACTAAGGTTTACCAGTAAAAACAGAGTTTACATGAAAAAGACACTAATCTATGCTAATAAAACTACTTGCCTTATGAAATGGCTACAATGTCCTATTTATAGTGATAATTTAGGGTTCTTGGACATCTCTGCGTCTTTCCCACTTCATCAAGACCATTGGATTGGTCAAATTTGATCTTAGCCGTTTAAATGGGATTTGGCGCCAAAAAAGGATAAGAGCAATTGGTCTGATAACTTTTAGGGGAGGGAGGAGCATTTATTGTGGTTGTCCTATTAGGTGAAGGTGGTGGAGTGGGCAGTGGATATGACTGGCAAGTGGGAGTGGTGAGGTGATGGTGCTACAGTGCAAGTGGGAGGGGTGAGGTGATGGTGCTACAATGCAAGTGGGAGGGGGTGAGAGGGAAGGGATGGTGTTGTTTGACTGTTTGACCGGGGTCAAATGTTGACCCTGCGTTTGGTATCAAAAGGGTGGGATTGGATTGGGCTGAGGTAGTTGTTTGGGCCCAGGATAGGGTGTGGGCTGTAAGGGTTGTATTCGTTATTTGGATTGGACTTGGATGTAATAATACTTAAGGATCCGTTTGGTTGTAGAATTTTAAGTGTAAACTGCTGAAACTTTGAGGGGGCCGAAGTGTAAGTCTTCCAAGTTGTCCAAGGGTCTAATCTTGCCAAACTTCAATAGTAAATGGACCTCATTTTGTTTTTCCATTTCAGGGACCTTTTCTGCCAAATCTTCAAAGTTGAGGGACCAAACTTGTAATTTCTCTAAACTTTTCACCCAAGGACCGTTTTTGCCAAAGTTTAATAACACAAGGACCATAATTGATAATTTCCAAAGTTTTAAATCCCAGGGACTAATTTTGACAATTTTGCAAAGTTCAGGGACTAATTTTGTAAACTTTTGAAACTTTTCACCAAAGGACTAATTATGACAACTTGTGATTTTAAAAGGAACTTTGGTGACTTTTCTTACAAAACAAATGCTCAGGGACTAATTTTGACAAGTTTTGAAAGTTGAGGGACGGAAACTGCTAATTATGCAAACTTTGTTCATTTTTCATTTGTTTTCAATCATTTTGCATCTGAAACATGTAAAATACAATCCTGAGATATTTTCAGTATTTTGATGCATAGTTGAGTGTTTTTGGATGTTTTGTCAGTTAAGATAAGACAAAAATGATGAGTATTTACACACTCATCAATCCCCCGCACTAAAATATTGCTATTCCCTAGCAATCTTTTATGAAAACTTAATGGATTTGATCTCTTTTTACCAAAAGCCATTACTTCTGGAGTAGCCAAATGTTTCAGTATGTGATACTTTGGTACACTGATAACCAAATGATTTTGAGAAAACCATTAGCTGTCAACGGATTTGATTTGTCTTTAGAAAAAGCCGTTTGCTTTTGGACTAGCCAACTCTTCACGATTAAGATATGGTGAGTTGAATCCCATACAATTTTTGGCAAATTGTCAGCCATAAACGGTTTTGAGATATCTTTACCAAGAGTCGTTTGCTCTTGGATTAGCCAGTCCTTATGTGATTTAGACATGGTGGACTGATTACCATTTGTTTTGTTTAGTGCAAAGCACTTCCATTAAAAAAAACTTTTTGGCAAAACGGGGATTATTATGGCACTAAAAGGTACAAATGTGATCAAATTCGCTAGAATTACCCCCCCCCCCCCCACACTAGAATTGAATATTACCCTCAATATTCAAAGTACCGGCTATTATGCCGATATTTTGAAAAGCTTTAGATTTGAAAAATTTTAGATTTGGGCAAGTGTGGGAACAACATTTTTTTTAGATTACTTTATATACAACAGCATGGGCAACTCCCCCACACTTAGTTTTTAGAAAAGAGAAAGACGTAAGAGAAATGGGTGAAGACCCATGTTGTGCTAATTTTTGTTCACCGAGTCACTAGCTTGACTCGATCCCCGCATTTATTGGTTCATGGGGAAAGTTGGGAGATCCGGGACAACCATGGATGGTATGTCCTCTCTCCAAAGTAGTGTTTCAACCGATGACCGTTCACTTTGAAGTTAGGACCGTCAGGTTGAGATAACTCAATAGTCCCATATGGAAACACTTTTGCTACGGTGAATGGCCCAGACCAGCAGGTTTTTAGCTTTCCTGAGAATATCTTCAATCTTGAGTTGAAGAGAAGGACTCTGTCACCGACGTTGAAAACACGGTTCTTGATCTTTGAGTCATGTATCTTCTGGGTCTTTTCTTTGTAAATCAAAGAATTCTCAAAAGCTTGATCACGAAGTTCATTTAATTCGTTTAGTTGAACCTTGCGGTGATCACCCGCTGTCTGGAGGTTGAAGTTTTCATGTTTTAAGGCCCAGTAGGCTTTGTGCTCTAACTCAATCAGGAGATGACACGCTTTCCCGTACACCAGCCTGTATGGAGTACACCCGATGGGTATTTTGTAAGCTGTGCGGAAAGCCCAGAGTGCGTCATCTAGCTTATCCGACCAAGAGGCGCGGTTTTCACCAACTGTCCTCTCTAGAATTCTCTTTATACCCCGATTCGAGACCTCCACCTGCCCACTTGTTTGGTGGTGGTATGCAGTGGAAAGACGGTGAGTTACACCGTACTTCTGCATCACTTTTGCAAATTGATCATTGCAGAAGTGTGTGCCACGATCACTGATTATGGCACGAGGAGTTCCGAATCTGGCAAAGAGAGACTTCAAAAATTTTACCACTACTCGGGCATCATTGGTAGGTAAAGCTTTCGCCTCAACCCATTTTGGCAGATAGTCGACGGCGACGAGTATGTATTTGTTTCCTCGAGATGAGGGGAATGGGCCCATAAAGTTGATGCCCCAGATGTCAAAGATTTCACATACTTGAATGGTGTTTTGAGGCATCTCATTCTTTTTGGAAATGCTCCCGTGACGCCGACAAGCGTCACAGGCTTTGACAAAGTCGTGGGCATCTTTATAGATGGTGGTCAAGTAGAACCCGGAATCAAGCACCTTATTGGTGATGTAATTAGGACTATGATGTCCCCCCGTGGGTCCATCATGACAAGCTTTGAGAATATCCATGGCTGCTTGGCCATGGACGCACCGCCGGATGACTTGATCCGCGCATATTTTAAACAGGTAGGGATCGTCCCAGAAGTAGTGATTAACTTCTTTGAAGAACTTTTTCTTCTGTTGGGACGTCATCCCTTTAACAATGAAATTACCCGCATGGTAATTTGCAAAATGGGCAAACCATGGTGTATCAGTGTCTCTACGAAAGGTAACCGCGTTAAGTGTCTCAAGAGGGAAGGTTTCATTGATTTCATTATTCTCATAAACATCTTGATGGGGGTTTTCCAGTCAGGAGAGGTGATCAGTAGCTAGGTTTTCAGCTCCTTTTTTATCTCGTATGATTATATCAAACTCTTGTAGGAGCAAAAGCCAACGGAGCAATCTCGGCTTTGCGTCTTGTTTAGCAAAGAGGTAGTTTAAAGCCGAGTGGTCCGTATACACTATGCACTTAGTAAGGATTAGGTATGGCCGAAACTTTTCAAAGGCATATACAATGGCTAAGAGTTCCTTCTCCGTTGTAGTATAATGACTCTGAGCTTCGGTCATAGTTTTGCTCGCATAATGTATAGGCTGGAAGTGTTTGGTTTTACGTTGCCCCAGAACAGCACCGATTGCAAAATCACTTGCATCGCACATAAGTTCAAATGGCAGGTCCCAATCGGGGGCAACAAGAATCGGTGCCTCCGTAAGCTTCTTTTTCAAGGTTTGAAAAGCTTCGATGCACTCGGGTGAGAAGATGAAAGGAGCATCTTTTTCAAGAAGATGGGTCATAGGTCGGGAAATTTTTGAAAAATCTTGTATGAATCGACGATAAAAACCGGCATGACCCAGAAAGCTTCTAACATCTTTGAAAGTAGTGGGAGGAGGCAGTTTAGCTATTACATCAACTTTGGCTCTATCAACCTCGATCCCACTTTTGGAAATCTTATGGCCGAGGACAATGCCCTCTTTGACCATACAGTGACTCTTCTCCCAGTTGAGACATAAATTTGTTTCTTTGCAACGTTTCAACAGGTTCTCTAAGTGGGAGAGACAAGATTGGAATGAATCCCCGATGACCGAGAATTCATTCATAAAGAACTCCATACTTTTCCCGATCATGTCGTGAAATATGGCCATCATACACCTTTGGAACGTGCCTAGAGCATTACATAAGCCGAAAGGCATACGTCTATAGGCAAAGGTTCCGTAGGGGCACGTGAAAGTGGTCTTTTCTTGATCCTGCAGATCAATGGGAATCTGAAAGTAACCTGAGAAACCATCGAGGAAACAATAATACTCGTTTTCAGCTAATCTCTCGAGCATCTGGTCCATGAAGGGTAGATGAAAATGGTCTTTACGGGTGGCATCATTTAACTTATGATAGTCAATGCATACTCGCCATACCGTAACCAGCCGAGTTGGAATCAACTTGTTTTCTTCATTTGTGACAACAGGTATGCCACCCTTTTTTGGAACACAATGAATTGGGCTAACCCAAGGACTGTCACAGATGGGGTAAATCAAATCGGCATCAAGAAGTTTGAGAACTTTTTGTTTAATAACCTCATGAATTTTGGGATTAACCCGTCTCTGTTGTTGGACTACTGGTTTGAAATCATCCTCCATTAAGATTTTGTGAGTACATAATTCAGGGTTTATACCCTTGATATCAGAGAGTTTCTAAGCAATTGCTTGCTTGTGAGATTTCAAAACCTTTATGAGGGCAGCTTTCTCCTCATCTTTTAAATCTTTTGCAATAATGACAGGTAATTTCTCCTGATTTTCAGTTTTCTCAACATTTTTGATTTCCTATTTATGAAGTGGATGTGAAAGAATGGGAGGGTGGTAGGGATCTTGATTGAGTAACTTCTCAAGGAGAAGTATATCCCTGTCCGGGTCAATCTCCTGGTTATCAATTCCTTCGGGAATTGAGTCACTTCGGAGAAAGGCCTCTATTTCCTCCAAGACGAAGTCACTTCCCTCAAACGGAGTGAAGGAAGGAGTAGAATTAGCAATTATGGGATGAGATGAGGGAGTGGGATTACCACTCAAAGAATCATCAGCGAAACCAAGAATTTAGAGATTACTCCTCTGTAGCAACATCGATGACATCGATGCGGTTAACAGATTTGGAATCATAATTCGAGGAGTATCTCGAGGTTTGATCAAGGTTGAAGGTTATGGCTTCGGAACCAACACATAACGTGATTTCCTCATCGAATACATCGATTAGAGTATGACCTGTCCTGAGGAATCCTCTTCCAAGAATGATAGGAACCCTCGGATCGGCATCAAAATCAACAATCACGAAGTCTGCTGGAAAATGGAACTTTCCCATTTTGACAAATACATCCTCGGCAATACCGGGGGGGGGGGGGGGGGCGAGATATCAAATGATCTGCAGGCTCGAGAGTCATGCAGGTGGGACTGAGTTCTGGAAGAGAGAGTTTCTTCCATACTGAGTGAGGCATCAGGTTGATGCTAGCACCAAGATCGGCCAATGCATAGCATTCAACCATTCCCGGGAATATACATGGAATGAGGAATTTCCTGGGATCTCCCAGCTTTTCGGGAAGCTGTTTCAATAAAAACGCAGAGCAATTTTCATTGAGGGGAGTTTTTGCCATCTCGAACAGTTTTTCCTTGTTATTTAACAGATTTTTGATTGTGGATGCAAATTTAGGCATCAAGAGAATAGCATCCGCGAAGCTGATAACAAAGTGAAGATCTTGAAAGATTCGGAAATTTTTTTCCATTTGATGGTTGGCTTTTTCACGGAGCTTCTGATCTTGTAAACGTGATGGAGAAGGAATTGAAGGTTTCGAGTTGGGTTTTGGATTTTCAAAAGGAGTCTCGGGAGGTTCAAATACAACCCTTGATTTGCGTTTCAGGACCAGGATAACTAGAGGAGGGATGTCATTGGTACCTCCGTTATTAGTAGGAAATACCGTATCCGTTGTGTCCTCAGTTTCACATTCCTCTACCTGAACAGGAGATGGGTAGACGGAGCCGTGGGTCCTTTTTAAGAAACTCCACTTTGGGTTGTGATCGCCTTAACATCGCCCCTCGGGTTAGCGATCGTGTTGCTCGGTAGTGTACCTGAGCCCGAGGGTCGATCATTTAAATACTTCTTAAGTTCTGAGATCTGGCTGACCAACAATTTGTTCATTTCTTCTTGGGATTTCATAAACTGTTTCAACAACTCATCGGATGATGGTCCAGTTGGAACAACGGCTTGATTTTGATTAGGAACATTTTGAGCACAGTTGTTTTGAAAATTCCTTTGATTTTGATTGTTATGAACCTGAAAATTGTTTCCTTGTTGAAAATTACCCTGTTGGGAATTATTACCCTGATTAATATTACCATGACCTTGATTACGGTTAAAATTTCCTTGGTTTTGAAAAGCCTGATTGTGACCGGAATGGAAATTCCCTTGGTTTTGAAAACCTTGGTTCATTCGGTTTTGATTAAAATTTTGATTCCGGTTTTGATTCTGATTCTGAGACTGATTAAACCCGGGTGGTCCAAGGTAGTTATTAGAACGATAGCTCAAAAGATTACGGTCCCCTTGTGGTTGGTAGGAATTACCTCCCGCATTATAGGAACCTTGAGCTGCCTACACGTTTTCATGAGCGAAGCCACCAGAGGCTGGGCACTCAGTGTACGGGTGGGGACTACCACAAGTTGCACAACTTGGGTTGACAACTTTGACGTGATGATTTTGACTTGACTGATGCATACGTAGGACTGCAGTGGACAAATCATCAAGTTTCTTAGCAAGGACAGCTATATCATTGTTTACTGGAGTGAAAGATTTACATGAGTCATTCCTCTCGGCTGAGGAATCCCAAAACTTGTGATGGACAGTCATGTTTTCAATCAAATCATAGCACTCTTCAGGGGTCCTTTTCATAAAGGTGCTCCCAGCAGTAGCATTGATGGTGTCACGGTGACGAAGTGTCAAACCATTGTAGAAGGTATCTATAATGATGACAAGAAGCATATTATGATTGGGCCATCGATCAATTGCAAGCTTATAGCGTTCCCATGCCTCAAATAAGGACTCGTCAGGACGCTGTCTGAAGTTGCTGATATCATTTCTCAGCTTAGTTACCATGGATGGAGGAAAGTATTTAGCCAAGAATTTGGTAACCATCTCATCAAAAGTGTGGATCGAATTCTTAGGAAGACGATCGAACCAGGCAGTAGCATGATGAGTGAGAGAATAGGGGAAGAGATATAAACGAAGGCCATCTTCGGTGACGCCATTTTATTTCATGCTTTGGGTGACGGTCAAAAATTTGTCAAGAGTCTTGTTAGCATCGTCAACCGGTAATCCGTGAAACTGACACGAATTTTGGACTTGTTGGATCATGTGGTGCTTGAGGCTAAAGTCTGTAGACTCAATAGTGAGTGGTGCAATAGGTCCAACTCTCCCTTGCATGGTAGGCTGACACAACTCCTCCATCGTTCGGAGATCAGAAGCTGTCTCATCCTTGGGAGGGTCAGGTGGGGGTGGTGGGGGCCCATCGTCCATTTCTATTTTGGGTTCTTCAATAACTGTACGTAACTCGGGTATGTTTTTCTGACTTTTACGCTTTGTTTGTGAACGAGTGCGCATGCACTAAAAACAATGTCAATTAAAACAAGACCAAGGCAAAACAACAGGGAACTTAAACCAATAATCACAGTATGACTGGCTTCTTTGAAAAAGGTACACCAATCACAAGGATACAAAGGCAAGTTTTAAACTTTAGTTTGGGAACTTAGTAATGTTCATACCTCCAGTTGGTAGTTATTCAGCCTTGGTTTGCGGTGGTAATATTTTATGTAATTTATTATTAACAGAAAACAAAATGTTTTTGGCTTTTTGGGTGTGTGTGTGCAAAAAACTTTTGGAAAATTTCGTTAACCGAAATCGTTTTCTTTAAAATTACTCATAGGCTGGTGGGAGAGAAAAATGGATCTCTCTTCAGTTCGCAATTTAATGTCAGAACTTCCGTATTCCACCTGTGTAGGTTGTAATCTTAAAGAAACCGAAGTAATTTAACTTCACGATTGTTTTGTTGTTTTTTATTTTTTTGGTGTTGTTAACACTTTAGGAAAAGTGTTAATGAACTTTTTGATATGATTAAGATTTTTACAAAAACTTTTTACAAAGAGGTGAAATTTGTACGAGGGTTTTGAAAACCACTAAACTTAAAACGTTTTTGAAACACGCAACAACCTCCCCTGCAACGGCGCCAAAATTTGACTCGCTCCCAAACAGTCAAACTTAATTCGGTGCAAGCACATAAAGTGTGCTTGGTCAAATAAAGTCAAACAGGAAGGAGAAAGTGCAAGATATATAATCCGGTGCAAGCACAGTGTATTCCCGGGTCGTTATGTACCAGCGAGATTGAAATTGTGTTTTGGGAAACGTTTGAATGGTTTAGTGATAGGAAAAGTAACCAGATAAAGATTTAGATTGATTTACACTACTGATTGCTTGGAATTAAGATAATGAAACAGTATTAACAATTACAGAATTACAGATATAATTAAACTTAAACAAATTAATAATCAGAAATGTTTACAGACAAAAGAAAAGGTGAGTTTTGCACAAATTAAAACTACAGGGGGTGAAAATAAAACTTTTAGAAATTTAATATTAAAATAAAATTAAATTAAAAAGAAAATTATTTTTTTGATTGTTTTATTATTTAAATAAAAACTATTTAATTATATAATTAAAACTATTTAACTTATAATAAAAAGCTTTATAATACAAAATTAAGATAGAAAATTGCAAATTTAATTTTTAAAATTCTAAAATGACTTCAAACGAATTTAGAAACTAAAAATAGAATTTTTTTTTGTCTTTTTGTGGATTTAATATTAATTAATAACTAATTAGATATTAATTAACTAATTAAACTAATTTAAATTACTAAAAATACTAAAATGACTTAGATAATTATGAAATTTTTTATAAAACTAATTAACCATCACAGGAATCCTAGAAAATTATAAAAAGTTTATAAAAATTATTTTTAAACTAATTTACTAATTATATACTTATTTATTAATTAAAAACTATTTAAACTATATTGATTAAGAAAAATAGAAAATTAACAGTGAAAATTATGAAAAATTTCCTAAAATTATTTTATGATTTATAAAACCTAGGAAAAATATAAAAATGTACTGTTGTTAAGTAAAAATTAATAAAACTATTTAATTAACTAATATTACTTAATTATTATTTAAATTAATATTAATTATAATAAATAATAAATGAAATTATAAAATTCTGAAAAAATTACTAAAAATATTACTGACTAATAGGAACCTAAGAAAATTTTAAAATCAGGATTTGCTTGTAAATAAGCAGAAAAATAAGCCAACGGGCTTAAATAAAAGCTATCACTTTATTTATTTTTGGTTTTTCTTTGATTTTCTTTTACAAAACTATTTTACCATTTAAATGAAGCAACTTTTACATAAGCACTTTGATTGTAGCTTAATAATAACCATTGTGCAATCCAAAAAGTGAGACAAAAGGTCTAATAAGCTACGGGTACTTTGGATTTTTTTATAAAAAAGCTTCTAATCAGCTTCAAAGGTCTGAATAAGCTACAATACACTAAGATGATCACAAAACAATCAAGAGATACTGAAAAAGCATAAGGAATAAGCCACAGGGATCAAATAAGCACTTTGGTTATACCACAGGCCAAAGTAGGCTAAAGTAGTGTACTTGCAGCCCTCTGTAGGGTCCATAGGGCTGATTGGGGGTCCAAAATGGAACTTGATCTAGAAAGATGGTCTGATAAGCTCTCAAATAAGCCAATAAGCAAGGCTTATGGCTCAGTAATGAGCTTATGGCAAGCTTGTGAAGTTGGGGTATCTATGCTGATGGCTCAGTATGGGGTCAGTGATGGGGGTAACTTGGTGGGTTGATTAAGCTAGGGGCAAGGGTTCAAAAACTACAAAATAAGCACTAATATGGAGAGTTCTACTGATGAGCTACCTACAAAACTAATTATGAGGTTTGGGGTCCACTAATAAGCTCTGTGTGAGCTTATGAAAGTCGCTCAATATACTGATGACTCAGTGTACTGAGAGAAATGGGAAAAACAAAAAGCTATAAGCAGCCCTATCCAATAAGCTAGAAAATGAAAAGAAAGCTTTGGTTCTATGAGATAGGTACCTGAGCTTTCCAAAAAGCCAAGGATCCAAAGGTGGGGCCCACTAATAAGCTCTGTGTGAGCTTATGAAAATGGGTGCTTTGACTAGTCCCCTGGTGCAGGGGAGATGCTTCCCCTGCAGGGCTTTTTAAGCACTTGTATAAGCTAAAAGAAAATTCTAAAACTTAAGCTGGTTATTGATTCCTATGGTTTATCTTCCATACTTTGACCTCAATAAATTTCAAAGCATGATTTACAACAAAAAATTCAGGAAAATTCTCACAAAAAGTGAGTTTCTGCTTAAGGTGTGAATTTTGACTTTTTGGTTTCAGCACCCAAATTGACTTTGGCGGATTTTGATTGGTTCTAACTAACTGAAAAGATTATTTTAAGCTATATGAAGACTAATTTAAGCTACTCTAACTATTTATGAGTTGATTAGAAGCTTATGTGATACTTAAACCCTAACAGTGATAACCTATGGTGATATAAGAAGCTATTTTGACTTTTATAGGAAAGACCAATGGTTTTTATGGTTCTAATGTTCTAATGAGACCTAATGTGACTTACATGAACCTAAAACAACAACAGACACAGGTTTGAACACAGATTATCATGTACTTCCAAACAACCTGTTAAGACTATTGATTTTTGATTTTCCAAACAAATGATCACTAGTGACTTTGTGATCACTTCCAAACAACTTAATAAGATATAGTAAGCTTATTAGAACACATAAACAAGGTGTGAAGGTACTAAAACCTATGATTCCAATATATGCTTATTTGACAGTCCAAGTGAGTTTTTTTTAGCACAAAGGGGTTTTAATGAACCAAGTCTTGTTTTTAAACTATATTATGACTTGATAACAACCAATAAGCAGAAATAAGCACTAATAAGTAGCAAATAAGCAGTGGAACAGTGAAATGGAAATATTGAATAGCAAGCTTACAAGGTGCAATCCTGCCAAGACCCAGAACTAAGGACCAATAATACAACCTAAAGGTTCTCCACATAACCACTAACCCAGGGCCATCCACAATCTACCCTGCTCCAGCTGTGATTACCATTAAACCTGCAATTTTCATTTTTTATCTATTTTTTTTTTTTTTTTTGTCTTTTGGGTTTCTATGAACTAAACTAGTTTAAAATGTTTCTAATAGCTTGCATAAGCTATATAAGGAGCTTATATGATCCTAAGAGTCCAAAACAACCATCATTAACACTAAATAAGCTAGATGAGATTTTTGAATTTTAAAATTGCATAAACTGAAAATGGATAGAAAACTTGGAATTGATATTGCTTAAGGTTAAAATTACATTAGAAAGAGAGATTACAACATTACTTGACTAATTTTTACCACTAAAAACAGAGTTTACATGAAAACGACACTAATTTATGCTAATAAAACTACTTGCCTTATCAAATGGCTACAATGTCCTATTTATAGTGATAATTTAGGGTTCTTGGACATCTCTGCGTCTTTCCCACTTCATTAGGACTATTGGATTAGTCAAATTTGACCTGAGCCGTTTAAATGAGATTTGGCGCCAAAAAAGATAAGAGCTATTGGTCTGATAACTTGTAGAGGAGGGAGGAGCATTTATTGTGGTTGTCCTATTAGGTGAAGGTGGTGGAGTGGGCGGTGGATACGACTGACAAGTGGGAGTGATGAGGTGATGGTGCTACAGTGCAAGTGGGAGGGGTGAGGTGATGGTGCTACAGTGCAAATGGGAGGGGGTAAGAGGGAAGGGATGGTGTTGTTTGACTGTTTGACCAGGGTCAAATGTTGACCCTGCGTTTGGTATCAAAAGGGTGGGATTGGATTAGGCTGAGGGAGTTGTTTGGGCCTAGGATAGGGTGTGGGCTGTAAGGGTTGTGTTTGTTATTTGGATTGGACTTGGATGTAATAATACTTAAGGATCCGTTTGGTTGTCGAATTTTATGTGGAAAACTAGAAGGGGAGGGGGGTTGAATAGTTTTACGTTCTTTTTGTGTTAGTTTTGAAAAGCTTTTAGAATTTATAAAAACTTTGATTCGATCTTATGTGAAATCAAATGTCAACAAGTGTGAGCAAGTCTAAACAAGTATAATCTAATAATGAAAGTATTGTAAAGTAATGAAATAAAGATAGAGATAGAAAGATCAAACCACAACACGTGAATTTATAGTGGTTCGGCTACAAGGACACCTTCCTTGCCCTACTCCACTCCCCGAGTACCACACTCGAGAGTTTTCTTCACTATGTCACCAAACTCCTTATGGCGGAGAAACCTTACACATCCTGGCTTACACCTATTAACGACACTAAGCTAAATGTCGAGTTCTAATCGTAGCTAGAACCAATCTCACAACTTCTTCACGACTTCACACCTTCACAACTTCTTCAAGATAGCTTCACACTTTTTCTTCTTGTTAAATTCACACCTTCTTCTATGCACAACTAAAACACACCTAGTATCTACAATCAACTAATTCACATAACAATTTTCAAGTATCTAGCACTACTACAAGATGAAACAAACTAATCACAACACTACTACAATTTTATGGATGTTGAGGAGTGTTCTTTTTTTTGCACTTGAGTGGATGAAGCTTTGGATCACTTAGAAACAAAGACTTAGAAATTATATGATCAAAGGATTTTTGAGATAGAAATGGAGATTAGATCAGAAAGTTTTTAGTGCAAAAAGGTGAGAAAAATCTGTGGAATGAACCAGTATTTATAGGGGACAAATTTACTGTTCTGGAGCATGGACGGTCCCCTTAATTAGGGGCCGGTCCCCTTAATAATTAAGGGGGCCGCCCCTCCAGAACGTTGGAATCTCTTGTCCTTTTGTGTGGAAGGTTTTTCTGGATAATATTTGCCCTTTTTGGTTGGAAATTTGAAATCATGTCTTTGTAGTTTAATAAAACAATACCAAAAATGATTTACTAATATATATAAAATGTTAATGTCATTTTATAAAATGTTATGTGTTAAGAAAAGGCTTCCTTTGATCATGTAATGCATAAGTTTCTTGGTTTATGCATACCTTAAGTGATATAAGTTGTAGAAGTAAATATTTGTTACTAAATACTTGTTTACGTAATAATCTTGACTTAATTTAGTTTACATTTTGTGATTCTCAAAACATAGAGTTATTGAGAAATATTAATAACATTTTTAAACATTATTTACATCAACAATCTCCCCCTTTTTGATGATTACAAAATTTAAACTCATTAACTCAAAAATTAGTTTTTAAACAAGTATTTTAGTGAGTTTATATTTACTTCTCCCCCTTTTTGTAGCAAAAGGGTTTTGCCGACAAGATGCAAACGTGAAATATTGACGGGATGAAACCTCCCCCTTGATGTGAACTCCTCCTCGTTCGGGGGCACCAAGGAGACGAGCTATGGAATGCTTGCAAGACAAAAATATTAGAAGCACAAGGATATTCATGCAAATGTATATAAGGTGACAACAACATAAATAAGCATGATTAAAAAGAAGCATACATATTAAAGCAAAAGTTGTGTCAAAGCAAAACAATACAAGTAGCATCAATAGAGATTACAAATAGGATAACTACTACATAAAATAACAACTAGAATAATATTCCATCATGCAAAGAGTACATGGGCTTCATAGAGCTTGCAAGCAAAAGGGTGGTAAAGACTTTATTTATTAAGCATATCATATGCTTAATTTGGAGAGCATGATGGTGATGGTGGAGAAATGGGTGAGGATTGTGGTGGGGGAATAATGGGTGAGGATGGTGGAGTTGGTGGTGGTGGTGGGTTGGTAAGCAGGTGTTCAATATATGAAAACATATATTGAATTTCATCTCTAAGACCAAAGATTATGGTTCGGTTGTGGATACAACAAAGACAAGTATCTCCATGAGCTTCAAGTAAGCTCCAAGGTACGGGGTTAGCAAAGAATTATGGTGTAATTGGTTGAGATGAGTTATGAGCATCAAGTGGTGATGTTGGTGAGAGTGAGATGGTAAGTTGGGTGGAAAAAGGTTCTAGTGTAGGATGTGGTGATGATGCTTGTGGTGGTGACAAGTGTGAGTTGATGTAGTCATTGATTGATGAAGTTGAAGGTATGGAGGATGAAGAAGTTCCATGAGTAGAAGGTGTTTTGGATGGTGCATTAAGTGCACTTGGAGATTAGCATTTAGGTGGAGGTGATGAGGTTGTGTTGTCTTCATTTGTTAAGTCAATGAAGAGTTGTTTTGGAGGGATGATGACAATCTTTTGCTTCTTTGAAACCTTAGAGATGGAGGTGCTAGGTGAAGACATGATGGTTTGGATTGAAAGAGATGATGAATATTGTTAGTTTGGAGGGAATTTAGAATATGAAAGTGGTTGATTTAGGTAAGTTTTTGAAATGGTTTAATAGGATTCTAAAATCAGTTGGGTCAAAAGAAGAAATGGTAGCTGAAACTAGAGAAAGAGGTCATAAGATGCAAAAGAAAACAGTAAACCCAGTTCCAGATGGCCGGTCCCCTTAATTGTAGGCCGGCCCCCTTAATAATTAAGGGGACCGCCTAGGAAAATTAAGGGGGCCTCCCATCTGGTGTTTTCCCAGTCGACCAGAAACCAAAAATTTGTAGAAATGGGTGGTTTTTCAAATGTGTGTTTCCAGCAAGCTCTATTTGAAGCATATACTCTAAGAATGATGAAATATAAGTATGTATAAACAAATCATGCATGTAAAAAAATATATTATAAGATAAATAAAAAGGAAGCATAATATTAGCATTAAGTTATAATCAAGATCCTAGCATGATAATAGTTAAAACCTAAGCATTATTCAAGAAATAAACATGAAAGAGCACAAGTATTTCCGAATAAATCGGACAAATAATAAACCACTCAAATGTCTAATAAAGCAATAATATAACAAAGTAGCAATACATCAACATCTCTACTTCTTCTTCTTGCCCATTATCTTCTGAACATTTGTCCCACGGACTTTAATCCTCATCGAATTTCTTCATGCATTTGCTGTTGTTGGTTAATGATGGACGTTTGACGAGTAAAGAGGAGTTCGTTGGTACGCTCATGAGGAAGAGGAATTTGATATTCGGAATAGTCAAGGTCAGGGAGATCATCAACAAAGGTCGTGGGGGATTGATTACTAACACGTGAGGTGTCTTCCTCCTCATCATCATCATTGCCTCGATGAGATGTCGAACCACGAGGCATAGAGAACGAAGAACCATGACCTTTTCCTTTATCACTACGAGATCGACGAGTCCGGACAAGAGTGAGTTGATTCAAGGTGGGATGAACAAGCACATAGATATCACTCCGAAGATTTGGGTAATGTTCCATGACATGACGATAAAGTCGTGTAAGGAACATACAGTAAGGAAGGTTAGCATTTGGAGTGTTTTTGGCGGACATGATTCGATGAACAAAGAGATAAGCCAAATTGTAGTTCTCTTTAGCAACTACACAATATAACATGCGGGCGATGCTTTCCGTGAGATGATCACGGTGACCGCCGGTACCAAATGCATTCTCGCGAATGAGTTCTTCCCAATTTTTCATATCGGGGCTTAGCTCTTTGAGAAGAATTTGATTAGCATGAATATCGACATTCTTCGACTTGATTTTGCGACTATTCGTACCACGTTCTAGTTCAAGCAGTCGACGACTGTCTTCAGGACTAGGAATCTCAGCATAGTATGGGCCATCCTGAGGATGATTTCTTTCAAGTGATGAAAGATCCCATTCATTTGAGAATACGGCTTGGCCGTTGTATGGGATCCTGAGAATTTGCCCAAACTGAGCAAGAGTAAGAGTGATGAATTGATTTTGGATCATGAAAGAAATAAGGAGATGGCAATAGGGATCAGTTTGCACCGTCACTTGGCTATAGAAATCAAGGATAAAACGGGGAATGATTGGTTCGTTAATTTGGTAAAGACATTCAAGACAAGTATTGGAGAACATTCATCGATTTGATCGGATTCATAGAAGGATGGATCGACAATTCTACCTTCGTGAATATTTCTATTTTCAATGGGACGATAGAAACATGCAACTGAAGGAGACATGCCAGGAGTGGAGGAAACATTAGGAATGTATTGTTTGGTTTTAGAAACATCACCA
Source organism: Artemisia argyi (assembly GCA_030686995.1). Taxonomy (NCBI): domain Eukaryota; kingdom Viridiplantae; phylum Streptophyta; class Magnoliopsida; order Asterales; family Asteraceae; genus Artemisia; species Artemisia argyi. The sequence goes on from CM060678.1 coordinate 103,283,248, forward strand.
ACCGTGGTCTTAGGCATTTTCACCTAAACAATATAACAACAAAAATAAAATTAATACAAAAATGATTAACACATGTTATATGCAATACATGTGGAACGAATACCTACTTCGACCTAAAAGAAAATAAACCTAGGAAGTAGTTTCACAATGTTCCTTTATTTTAATTTTTAACTCGCTTTAAATTTAAATGTCAAAATATAGTTGTGGAATTAGTTCGATATAATATCGATACTATCCGAACAATATTTTTGACATTATAATTTATTTAGAAATTTGGCTAGATATATATTAGATTATATATCTTGCTATCTCTTACGAGTTTGGCTAAAATAAAACTTGTTAAGAAAGTGAAAATGTGAATTTTGGTTTTCAAATTGTCTTTTCTTAGTTAAACCAAACGCTCCCTTAACTATATGAATATCGACTAGAACATCAATATATATATATATATATATATATATATATATATATATATATATATATATCAATTATATATATATATTAATTATATATCTTGATGATGTTAATGAACTAGTGATGTGTTAATAAGTTTACCAAAACAGTTTCAATGGTTTAAACAGAATTATTTAAGTCTACTTCGTTCATGAACCAAACGCCCAAGTTGTTTTCATGAACTTATTGAAATGATTTGAAAAGTAAGTTTTGATTGTTTAAAACATTAAGTCACTACAATGTAGTAAGTTTTAACTTGTTTTTAAGAATTATATCGACAATGTGATTTTAGAAAACCAATTTTAGTGAGGGTTTAATGGGCAATTAAGGATTTCGACAATATGATGCGTTAAGCTTAGATAGGCTTGCAATTCTACATTCTAATCCTATGGGAAGCATTTGGTTATGCAATTTCTAAACTTAATTTCACTAAAATTTGGATTGAAATAAATTTTAATAAAATATCTAATTATTGATAAGACACAAAATTGAATGAAATGAGATGAAACGTATGTAGAAAAACTTACAAAAGATGTTGTTATATGTTAGGTTAACATTTGCCCCTTGCGAAACAACCCCGGATTGGTGATTTGGTGAAGTATTTTTGTGGTTTTGGTTGTTTTGGTTCCTTCACAACAGAGGTGAGTGAAGTAAGTATGAACAAAAGGAGTGTTTGGCAAAAGTTTTAAGAGGAAAAATGATTTTGGAAGTGTCAGATGGCCGACCCCTTTAAACATTAAGGGGATCGCCCCTGATTACACGCCGGTCCCCTTAATTATTAAGGGGGCCGCTGACTCCTCCTAAACCAACCAGTCAACCGGGTGCAGTTGATAGGCTCACCTAGGAGGGAAAGTCAAGCGTTTAAATCTGTGGAAGTACACGGAAATCCCCGGGTCGTCAAATCCCAACGAGACTAAAATTGTATTTGTAAACATTTTTGGGAATGAATGGTACTAAGGACAGTAACCAAAGATGAAGTGGGTTTGAGTTACACTACTGATATTATTTGGATAACAGTATATAACAAGCACAGTAAACAGATATGTATACACGTAAGCAAATTGCAAATCAGAAATGCTTACAAACAGAGAAAAAAGTGAGTTTTAAACAATTTAAAACTACAGGGGGTGCAAATGAAAATTTTGAAAACTTAATTATAAAAGAAAATGAAATTTAAAAAGAAATTTATTTTTTTGATTATTTTTTATTTAATATTAATTATTTAAATAAAAACTATTTAACTAATTAATTTAAACTATTTAAATTATACTAAAAAGATTTATACTACAAAATTTAACTAGAAAATTGGAAAATTAATTCCTAAAAATATCAAATGACTTAAAATAAGTTTAAAAACTAAAAATACCTATTTTTGTCTTTTTGTGGATTTTTTATTAATTAAATACTAATTATATTAATTAAACTATTTTAAATAATTTAAATTACTAATAATACTAAAAATGACTTAGCAAATTAAAGAAAAATTTGTAAATCTAATTAACCATCACAGGAATCCTTAAAAATTATAAAAAGTTTATAAAAACTATATTTAGACTATTTTACTAATTATTAACTTATTTATTAATTAAAATCTAATTTAACTAAATTAATTAGGAAAATTAGAAATTGAACAGTGGAAATTAAAAAACTATTTTCTAAAAATACTAAATGATTTATAAAACCTAGGAAAAATATTAAAAGGTACTGTTATTAATTAAAAATTAATAAAACTATTTAATTACTAATATTACTTAATTATTTAATTAAATTAATATTAATTCTAATAATTACGAAATCAAAAGAGAAAAATCTAGAAAAATTACTGAAAATACTTTAAGATAAAAGAAAATCAAGAAAAATATAAAAATGATGAAGTGCTTAATAATATGCTGAAAAGAAAAATTAAAAAGATAAATCCTATTAAATAGAAGCTATCACTATTTTTAAATTTGGTTTTTGTTATTTTTTTTTTCTTTTTGACAGATGATTATATGCTAAAAATAAAAAACTTTTATGAAGACACTTGTTTTATAGCTTATTAATAAGCTGTGTGCACCCCCTTTGTTCTTAACAGTTGAGATTTAAGCTTATCAGGACTTGTGTATGAATGAAAAAGCTAAGTTAAGCTACCAAATGGACAAGTGAGACAAAATAGATGGAAATAAGTTTGAAATAAGTAAAATGACATGAATAAGCACACTGAATGAGCAATTATAAACAAATAAGCACTATAAACAACTACAAGGCCAAAACAGGCCAACACAGGGACTTTGAACCTCTGTGGGGTCCACAAAAGTCAAGGGGAGTGCAAATTAAGCTTTGAACCTTGAAGTTGACCTGGTCAACTCTAGAATAAGCCAATAAGCTAGGCTTATGGCTTATTAATGAGTACTGGGTTCGGGCTTGGGAGTTGGACTCACACTGAGTGAGTTAGTGTTGGTTTCTGAGACAGGCCACAAATATGGGTCAAATAAGCTAAGGGCAAAAGACCAGAGGTCCAAAATAAGTAGTCCCCCAATAAGCTGAGGTGGAGGGCTTTCTAAAAAGCTAAGGTACAGGGTGTGGGGTCTATTGGTGAACATAAGAGAGACCTTGGAAAGTTGGTCAAAATCTGAAGCAAAGGGCATACACTTGCCCTGCAGCTCACTTTGAGCAAGTGTGGGGTCCATAGAAAAATTCACAAAAATAAGCTAAAAATAGATTTTTGGAGATAATCTTAGGGATTTATATTTGTGAAAAGCTCAGGTTCCAAATCATAATACAAAAATCAAAACAAATCTCCCATTTTTTGGATTTTTGATACAAGGTGTATTTTGACTTTTTGAGATTTTACAAAAGATTGACTTTGGTGAGATTCCACTTTGATTTTATGACTGATTAAGGTAAATTAGGTTATCATAAGACTAAATTATCCTAAAACCACTACTTGTGGAATGATTTGATGAGATTTGGACCAAAATCCCTTGATAGACAACAAATTAGACTAAATCAAAAGGTATTTTGACTTCTTCACAAATGGTCACTAGTTTTTATGGTTATTATGACTCAATATGAACTAGGTGAGCAAGTTTCAAGCACAAGTGATTAACCAAACCCTTTTTAACACAGTGAAACAATAAGATCCAAATACCCCTTAAACTTGACTGTCTTAAAGGTTTTCAAAGTATCTTATTAATTTCAACCTTAATACTGATTCCTGAGTTTATAGTAACATGTTATAAGATCATAGGAGCTCAGAACATCAACTATTTGAACATGAAACATATAAATGACCACTATGCTAATTTAACTGTGTAAATTAGATTTTTAGCAACTACAAATTTTAAGCAACAAGCTCACTATATTAATCTACAATGTGACTAAATAACACCTAATAAGCACAAAAAAACCAAATAAGCAGTGAAATAAGCTATGCTACAGTAGAAACACAGAAATGAGATTATGAGCTTACAATGTGCAATCCTGCCAAAACCATGAACCAAGGAACCACAATCCAATCCTATAGGTTTCCACAAACCTCTAACCTAGGGCCATCCAGTATCAACCCTGCTCCAGCTTGATTATGCTCTTCATCTCCATTTTTTGATTTTTTTTCTTTATTTTTTTTATATTTTTTTGTGTTTCTGATTTGTTGGACTTAAACTGCTTTTAGCTGTTTCTAAAAGCTTTTGTGAGTTTTCTGGGAGCTTATGTGAGCCTAGGAGTCCATATGATCAAACAGCAACAACAATAAAGCTTATTTAGATTTTTGAAATAAAAGTGAAAATGGCATAAACTTAGATAGCAACTGAAACTTGACTTTGATTATTAAAAAAAGGTTAAGGTTACACTGAAAAAGCTTAGTATAATGCTTAAAAGCTAAATATTACACTAGAATTTGAGAATTTAATTAAACAACATACATATAAACTAATTAGACTAGTACTTCTTCCTTGATGCCATTTATACTTGAGGATTAGGATTTTTGGACACCCTCTGAGCATTTCCCATCAATAAAATGGACCATTGGATGAGTGATATGCAATCTCAGCCGTTGCTTGTTTTTGGCGGGAAAATTGGAAAAACCAATTGGGACTGTTTTGCGTATGGGATTTCGGGTAGCATTAATTGTGGGTGGCTTGTAGTGTTAAGAGGTGGTGGACTGGGTGGTGGAAGCAAGTAGTGGTGAGGTGATGGGTTTGATGTAATTCTTCAAGTGGAGAGGGTGAGGGTGAGAGGGAAAGGTGTGGTAACTATTTGACCAGGGGGGATTATTTGGAACGGTTTTAGGGGTGAGTGGGCTTAGGGGATGGGCCAAAGGGAAAGTGTGGGCTGGTATTTGTGTTTGGATTGGATCATGGCTTTGGGTAATAATATAATAGGTCCGTTTTGTTTGTTTATTATCACAAGGACCAATTATGCAATTATCCGAAAGTTTGGGGGTGAGTTTTGGAAAGTTTCCAAAGTAACCACAAGGATATTTCATGCCAAGGTTTAATAGTGTGAGGACCCTTGTTGTATATTTCTCAAATTTAATCACCAGGGACCATTTCTGTCAACTTGTGGAACTTCACGGACCATACATGTAATTTTTCCAAAATTTTCCATCCAAGAACCATTCCTGCAAAACATTAGTAGCACAAGGACGAAAATTTATTTTTCTCAGAGTTTTTACATCCCAAGGACCATTTTTGTCAATTTTGCAAAGTTGAGGGACTAAACTTGTAATTTTGTGAAACTTTGCACCAAAGGACTAATTATGTTTATTTGTGATTCAAAAGGACCTTTGGTGACTTTTTCATGTTTTTAGAATAACCAGGGACTAGATTTGACATGTTTTGAAAGTTGAGGGACTGAAACTGCCAATTATGCAAATTTTGTTCATATTTCATCTGTTTTTGATCATTTTGCATCTGAAACATATAAAACACAATTCTGGTATATTTTCAGTATTTTGATGCATATTTGAGTGTTTTTGGATGTTTTGGCAGCTCAGATTAGGTAAAAATGATGAGTATTTACACACTCATCAATCCCCCACACTAAAATATTGTTAGTCCCTAGCAATCTTTTGAGAAAACTTAATAGATTTGAAGTCTCTTTACCAAAAGCCATTACTTCTAGAGTAGCCAAATGTTTTAGCTCAAGTAAGAACTATGGTACACTGGTAACCATATGATTTTGAGCAAACCATAAGCTGTCAACGGATTTGATTTGTCTTTACCAAAAGCCGTTTGCTTCTGGACTAGCCAACTCTTTGATGGAAATAAATTCATCATCTTGGTGAGTTGATTACCAATTTTGGTTTTACCACTGCCTTTACCACAAGCCATAACCTTGCGGGATAGCCAACTCTTCACGATTAAAGATATGGTGAGTTGAATCCCATACAATTTTGGGAAAATTGTCAGCCATCAACGGTTTTGAGATATCTTTACCAAGAGCCGTTTGCTCTTGGATTAGCCAATCCTTTTGTGGCTTAGACAAGGTGGACTGATAACCATAAAAATTTTGAAATAAAGTGAAAAAAATTTTGGCTAAAAACGGGGGTACTAGAAGAAATAATGTGATTAAATTCGATAGAATTCCCCCCCCCCCCCACACTTAGAGTTGAATATTGTCCTCAATATTCAAAGTCCCATATGGAAACACTTTTGTTACAGTGAATGGCCCAGACCAGCGAGTTTTAAGCTTTCATGAGAATATCTTCAATCGTGAATTGAAGAGAAGGACTCTGTCACCGATGTTGAAAACACGGTTCTTAATTTTTGAGTCGTGAATCTTCTTGGTTTTTTCCTTGTAAATCAAAAAATTCTCATAAGCTTGATCATGAAGTTCGTTTAATTCATTTAGTTGAACCTTGCGGTGATCACCCGCTGTCTGTAGGTCGAAATTTGCATGTTTTAAGGCCCAGTAGGCATTATGTTCTAATTTGATCGGAAGATGACATGCTTTCCCGTACACTAGCTTTTATGGAGTACACCCGATGGGTGTTTTGTAAGCAGTGCGGAAAGACCATAGTGCATCATCCAGCTTATCCGACCAAGAGGCACGGTTTTCACCCACCATCCTCTCCAGAATTCTCTTAATACCCCGATTCGAGACCTCCACCTGCCCACTTGTTTGTGGGTGGTATGCAGTAGAAAGACGGTGAGTTACACCATATTTCTACGTCACTCTTGCAAATTGTTCATTGCAGAAGTGTGTGCCACGATCTTTGATAATGGCACGAGGAGTCCCGGATCTGGCAAAGAGAGACTTCAAAAATTTAACGACTAGTCGGGCATCGTTGGTGGGTAAAGCTTTTGCCTCAACCCATTTTGACAGATAGTCGACAGCCACGAGTATGTATTTATTCCCTCGTGAAGACGGGAACGGCCCCATAAAGTCAATGCCCCAGATATCAAATATTTCACAGACTTGGATGGCGTTTTGCGGCATCTCATTCTTTTTGGAAATATTCCTGTGACGCTGGCAAGCCTCACAGGTTTTGATAAGTTCATGGGCATCATTGTGGATTGTGGGCCAAAAGAATCCTGAATCAAACACCTTTTTGGCGGTATAGTTTGGTGTATGATGTCCCCCTGTGGGTCCATCATGACAAGCTTTAAGAATTTCCATGGCTTCTTGGCCATGGACACATCGTCAGATGACTTGATCCGCACATATTTTGAACAAGTAGGGGTCGTCCCAGAAGTAATGTTTTACATCTTTAAAGAATTTTCTTTTCTGTTGGGACGACATCCCTTTCACAACGAAATTACCCGCATGGTAATTTGCAAAATCGGCAAACCATGGGGTATTGGTATTATCCCAGGTAGAGATTAGATTGAGAGTCTCCAGAGGAAAGGTTTCATTAATCTCTTTTCTCTCGAGAATATCCTGATGAGGATTCTCTAACCGGGATAAGTGATCAACAGCAAGGTTCTCTGCTCCTTTTTTGTCTCGTATGATTATATCGAATTCCTAAAGGAGCAGGACCCAACAGAGCAGTCTTGGCTGTGCGTCCTGTTTAGCAAACAGGTATTTCAAAGCCGAGTGGTCCGTATACACCTCACATTTGGTTAGGATTAAGTAAGGCCTAAATTTCTCAAAGGCATATACCACAGCTAATAATTCTTTTTCTGTGGTGGTATAGTGCGTTTGAGCTTCAGTCATGGTCTTACTTGCATAGTGTATTGGCTGAAAATGTTTTGTTTTGCGTTGCCCCAGAACTGCACTAATAGCGAAGTCGCTAGCATCGCACATAAGTTCGAAAGGTGAGTCCCAATCGGGGGCAACAAGGATCGGTGCCTCGGGAAGCCTTTTCTTTAAAGTAGAAAAAGCTTCAACGCACTCGGGGGAAAAGATGAAAGGAGCTTCCTTTTCAAGAAGATGAGTCATGGGCCGGGCTATTTTGGAGAAATCCTGAATAAATCTCCGATAAAGCCTAGCATGGCCGAGGAAACTCCTTATGCCTTTAACAGTGGTGGGATGAGGTAGCTTAGCAATAACATCAATTTTGGACTTATCGACCTCAATCCCACTTTTTAAAATTTTATGGCCGAGGACAATGCCCTCCTTGACCATAAAATGGCTCTTCTCCCAGTTTAGACAAAGATTTGTGTCTTTACAACGTTGAAGCATCTTTTCTAAATGGGAGAGGCATGAGTCGAAAGAATTCCCGATGACTGAGAAGTCATCCATGAATACCTCCATGGTTTTCCCGATCATGTCGTGGAAAATAGCCATCATGCACCTCTGGAAAGTGCCCGGAGCGTCGCATAACCCAAAAGGCATGCGACGATAGGCAAATGTCCCGTAAGGGCATGTGAAGGTAGTCTTCTCTTGATCCTATGGATCAATGGGAATCTCGAAGTAACCCGAGAAGCCGTCGAGGAAGCAATAATACTCATTCCCCGCTAGTCTCTCGAGCATTTGATCCATAAAGGGCAGAGGAAAATGGTCCTTGCGGGTGGCTTCATTAAGTTTTCTGTAATCGATGCATACTCGCCACCCCGTAACCAACCGAGTTGGTATCAACTCGTTATCCTCATTTGTGACAACAGTAATGCCACCCTTTTTTGGAAAACAATGTATGGGACTCACCCATGGACTGTCTGATATTGGGTAAATCAATCCAACATCGAGAAGTTTTAGAACTTCTTGCTTGATAACTTTGTGGATTTTTTGATTTACCCATCATTGATGCTGCACGGCAGGCTTAAAGTCATCCTCCATTAGGATTTTGTGTGTACAAAAATTCGGGTTAATACCCTTTATGTCTGAGAGCTTCCAAGCAATTGCTTGTTTGTGGGACTTTAAAACCTTAAGCAGCACAGTTTTCTCCTCATCCTTTAAATCTTTCGCAATAATGACTTGTAATTTATCATTACCTTCCAAGAATGCATATTCTAGATGAGGAGGCAGGTCCTTAAGTTCGACCTCGGGGAAATCATCATTTTTCTCAACATATTTGATTTCTGCGTTATGAAGTTGTTGATGCAGAACAGGAAGAGGAAAGGGATCTTTGAATAATAATTTCTCAAGGAAAAAGATATCCCCCTCCGGGTCAATCTCTTGGTTATCAATTCCTTCGGGAACCGATTCACTTTTGAGAAAGGCCTCTATTTCCTCAAGGACGAAATCACTTCCCTCAAACGGAGTAAGGGAAGGAGAAGAATTAACGATTATGGGGTGAGAGGAGGGAGTGGGATTGCCACTCGGAGAACTATATGCAAATCCAAGGATTTCCTGAGCATACTCCTCAGATACAATGTCAATGACATCAATTCGGTTGACCGATTCAGCATCATAATTCGAGGAGTATCTCGAGGTTTGATCAAGGTTGAACGTTATCGCTTCAGTGCCAACTCGTAATGTGATTTCCTCATCGAAAACATCGATCAATGCACGACCCGTCCTTAAGAATCCCCTCCCAAGAATGAGAGGAACTCTTGGATCTGCATCGAAATCAACAATGACAAAGTCTGCCGGAAAATGAAACTTTCCCACTCTTACAAATACGTCCTCAGCAATACCGAGGGGATGTGAAATTGAACGGTTTGCAAGCTCGAGAGTCATGCATGTGGGTGTGAGTTCCGGAAGAGAGAGCATTTTCCAAACTGAGTGGGGCATTAAGTTGCTGCTTGCACCAAGATCGGCCAAGGCAAAGCACTCAACCATCCCCGGGAAAATGCATGGTATTAGAAATTTCCCGGGGTCTCCTAGCTTCTCGGGAAGCTGTTTTAACAGAACTGCATAGCAGTTTTCATTGAGTGGAGTTCGTGCCATCTCAAACAGTTTCTCTTTATTGCTCAATAGGTTTTTGATTGACGATGCGAATTTAGGCATTAAAAGAAGAGCATCCGCAAAACTAATATCAAAGTGTAGATCTTGGAAAATTTGGAAATATTTTTCCATCTGATGATTAGCTTTTTCACGGAGCTTCTGGTCTTGCAATCGTGAGGGATATGGAATCGATGGTTTTGGGTTAGCTTTTGGATTTTCAATAGGACCTTCGGGAGTTTCAAACACGACTCTTTTAGGGGGAGTCGGGATCGGGACAACTGGAGGAGGGATGTCATTGGTACCTCCGTTATTAGTAGGAAGTACCGTATCCGTAGTATCCTCAGTTTCACATTCCTCTACCTGGACAGGAGAAGAGGTAGACGGATCTGTGGGTCCTCTATAAGAAATTCCACTTCTTGTGGTGATCGCCTTCACATCGCCCCTCGGATTAGCGATCGTGTTGCTAGGTAAAGTACCTAAGCCCGAGGGTTGATCATTTAAAGACTTCTTCAATTGAGAGATCTGACTGACCAGCATTTTGTTCAGTTCATCTTGGGATTTCATAAATTGTTTTAATAACTCATCAGATGATGGTCCAGTTGGAACAATGGCTTGATTTTGATTTGGAAAATTTTGAGTCTGATTGTTTTGGAAATTCCCATTTTGCTGGTTGTTATTACCCTGGAAGTGGTTTTGTTGTTGAAAATTACCTTGATGGTAATTGTTCTGACCTTGATTACGGTTATAATTCCTTTGGTTTTGATTTTGTTGAACCTGGTGTTGACCAGAGTTGAAATTCCCTTGGTTGTTAAAACCTTGGGTCATTCGGTTCTGGTTCTGATTCTGGTTAAAGTTCTTGGTTCTGTGTTGACCATTTTGGTTCTGGGGCTGATTAAATCCCGGTGGTCCAATGTAGTTATTGGAATGATAACTCAACAGATTTCGGTCCCCTTGCGGTTGGTAAGAATTACCTCCCGTATTGTAGGAACCTTGGGCTGCGAATACGTTCTCTTGAGTGAAGCCACCGGAGGCTGGGCACTCATGGTACGGGTGTGGACCACCATATGTTTCACAACTGATAGTTTTGATCTACTGATTGTGATTTGTCTGGTGAATTCGGAAAACCGCAGCAGACAAATCATCAAACTTTTTGGTAAGGGCAGCTATTTCATTATTTGCCGGAGTGACTGACTTACATAAGTCATTTCTCTCTGCAGAGGAGTCCCCAAAATTGTGATGGGCAGTCATGTTTACGATTAAGTCATAACACTCTTCAGGGGTCCTTTTCATAAAGGTGATCCTAGCAGCAGCATTGATGGTGTCACGATGACGAAGAGTCAAACCATTATAAAGGTATCAATAATGGTGACAAGAAGCATGTTATCATTGGGAAACCGATCAATAGCAAGTTTGTAGCGTTCCCATGCCTCAAATAAGGACTCTTCGGGAAGCTGTCTGTAGTTACTAATATCGTTTCTCAGCTTTGTAACCATGGATGGTGGAAAGTATTTAGCTAAGAATTTAGTAACCATCTCATCAAAGGTTTGGATCGAATTCTTAGGAAGTCGATCGAACCAAGCAGTAGCATGATGAGTGAGAGAATATGGGAACAGGTATAAACGTAGGCTGTCTTCGGTGACGCCATTTTGTTTCATGCTCTGGGTGACGGTTAAAAATTTATCGAGATGCTTGTTAGCATCGTCACCTGGCAAACCGTGGAACTGACACGAATTCTGGACCTGTTGTATCATGTTATATGTTAGTCCAAGATCCGAAGCTCCAATTGTAAGTGGTGCAATGGGTCCACCTCTCCCGTGCATGGTAGGTTGACATAGTTCCTCCATTGTTCGGGTGTCAGGAACTATCTCATCCTTGGGAGGGTTTGGGGGCTCGTCGTCCATTTTTATCGTGTGTTCTTCTTCAACAGTACGTAACTCGGTTATGTTTTTATGACGATTACGTCGTGATTGTGAACGAGTGCGCATGCACTAAAAACAATTTTTCAAAACAAGATCGAGGCAAAAACCACAGTGAACTTAAACCAATAATCACAGGTGAATGGCTTCTTTATAAAAGGTACACCACTCACAGGGATACAACGGCAAGTTTTTATCTTATGTTTGGGAACTTATTATATTCACACCCCCAGTTGGTAGGTGTTCTGCCTTGGTTTGCAGTGGTAATCTTTTATGTAATTATAAACAAAAAAAATGTTTTTTGGCTTTTCGTGTATGGGTGAAAAAACTTGGACAATATTTTTGGAACTGATTCGTTAACCGAAATCGTTCCTTTAAGATTACTCGCAGGGTGGCAGAAGAGAATGAATGGATCTATTTTCAGTTCGCAATTTAATGTCAGAACTTCCGTATTCCACCTGTGTAGGTTGTAATCTTAATGTAAACGAAGTAATTTAACTTCACAGTTTGTTTTGTTGTTTATGATTTTTTTGGTGTTTTTAACACTTCAGGAAAAGTGTTAATGAACTTTTTCAGTTATGATTTTGATTTTCACAAAAAATTACAAAGTGATGGTATTTGTACAGGAGGGGTTTTGAAAACCACTAAACCTAAAAACGTTTTGAAATACGCAACAACCTCCTCGGCAGCGGCGCCAAATTTTGACTCCTCCTAAACCAACCAGTCAACCGAGTGCGGTTAATAGGCTCACCTAGGAGGGAAAGTCAAGTGTTTAAATCTGTGGAAGTACAGGGAAATCCCCTGGTCGTTAAGTCCCAACGAGATTGAAATTTTATTTGTAAACGTTTTTGGGAATGAATGGTACTCAGGACAGTAACCAAAGATGAAGTGGGTTTGAGTTACACTACGGATATTATTTGGATAACAATATATAACAAGCACATTAAACAGATATGTATACACGTAAGCAAATTGCAAATCAGAAATGCTTAGAGACAGAGAAAAAAAGTGAGTTTTAAACAATTTAAAACTACAGGGGGTGCAAATGGAAAATATTACAAACTTAATTATAAAATAAAATGAAATTTAAAAAGAAAATTATTTTTTTGATTATTTTATTATTTAATATTAATTATTTAAATAAAAACTATTTAACTATTTAATTTAAACTATTTAAATTATACTAAAAAGATTTAAAATATATTCCTAAAAATATAATTCCTAAAAATATAAAATGACTTAAAATAAATTTAAAAACTAAAAATACCTATTTTTGTCTTTTTGTGGATTTTCTATTAATTAAATACTAATTATATTAATTAAACTATTTTAACTAATATAAATTACTAATAATACTAAAAATGACTTAGAAAATTAAAGAAAAATTTATAAATCTAATTAACCATCACAGGAATCCTAAAAATATATAAAAAGTTTATAAAAATTATATTTAGACTATTTTACTAATTATTAACTTATTTATTAATTAAAATCTAATTTAACTAAATTAATTAAGAAAATTAGAAAATGAACAGTAGAAATTAAGAAACTATTTTCTAAAATTACTAAATGATTTATAAAACCTAGGAAAAATATAAAAAGGTACTGTTATTAATCAAAAATTAATAAAACTATTTAATTACTAATATTACTTAATTATTTAATTAAACTAATATTAATTCTAATAATTACTAAGAGCATCCACATCAATAACTCACATTATAACTTAACTCAGCGCCGCGTCAGCACCTCATCAGCTTTAAACACTTTAACTTTAACTCACAAAAAAACACCCACAACAATAACTCAACTTAACTCAGCTTTAACTCAACTATTTTCAAATTCAACCCTCAACTAAAACTAATATTTCATTTAAATAACTACTAAAACACAACTTATATTAATACTTAAAATTTAAACATACATTAAACATATTAAAATAAACTACAACAAATACTGAAACATAAACCTACGATAATTAAACATAAAGCTACGATAATTAAACATAAAACTACGATTCAATAAAATGAATCATCAGACACATAGCCCTCGTGACTCGAATAGGGGGCACTTGAATCGTCCTCACTCGATGGCACAGGTGGAAGTCCCTGAGCCCATCGCCATTCCGCTCTTCTATTCTTCCGATCCTGTTTCCCTTTGAGGTACGCCTCACGCTCCCATTCCTCACGGGCTTGCTCAGCTTCATACTCCAAAACCACTTCCATATCCAGCTCATACTGTTCCTCCTCAGTCAACTGACGAATGATGGGTTGGTTTTCAGGTGGAAAGTTTGGTGGTTGATTGTTTGGTGGAAACATAACTGCTGGTGGAGTTGGAGGTGGTGGGTTGTCATATTGGAACACCAGAAATAGATCTTCTGGCGGTGTGTTTTGTGTGGTATTGTCTTCAGGTGGTGTGTTGTACACCGATCCGTTTTCAGGTGATGCGTTGTGAGACATTCTGCTTGATAAGCAAAAGAGAATTCTTTGATGATTGTGGGTGTGAATTGTGTGTGTATTCAGCATCACCCCAATAGGAATTTATAGGATGCAATGTGGAAGTATCCCGCCCTCTCATTTGAATTCAAAATTTCAAATTATCCTGCCCCGTGTTTTGAATTCAAAATTTGAAATGTATCCCGCTCAGATGAAATTTGAATTTTGAATTTGCACACGTTTTTATTGTTTTGTTTGAACTTTTGAAATTTGAAATTTAAAATTTTCCCGCTCAGGTTTTGAATCTTAAACATTTACAAACTACTATATAAAGCATACATTATCATACAATTTTGCACACACTTCATTTTCTAAAGAAATTTACTATGGCAAATCGTTGGTCTATTGAAGAAGAATGCTGGCTAGCCGATATGTGGCAAAACGTTCACGAATTCCATGCCAACGAAGGACCTTTTTGGTAAGTCGTAACAGAAAAGTTCAATGAACAATCAGACGGTCCATTTCGTAGCAAAACCCAGATAACGGGTAAGTGGGCAAGAATGAAGCCTGATTGCCAAATATTTCATAAAATTTACTTGAATTTGCAGCCTACACATGAGCCAGATGTTCGACTTGAAGATGCAATGAACGTTTACAAAGAACGCAATGGTGGGAAAGATTTCCAATATTTTCAAGTGTGGTTGATTTTGAACGGCAACGTCAACTGGAACAGATATATGAATTAATGGCTTTTGTATTCCTGTAATACGATGTTATGGTGTTGTATGATGTAATACGATGTTATGTCAGTTTAAGTTTAAGTTTCAATAAAAGGCTTAACGGCTAGTTTCTCAAGTAAAATTATCTAGCGGCTACTTTAAATATTAAGGGGGTCTTTTGTAATTTCCAATATCTTTAGTCCAAAATATATAAAAGTTCATAGGGGTTAAAAGTGTCAATTTTTTTTTACCAAAACAAGCCTTAACGTGACGTTAAGGGCTTAACGTTCCACGTTAACGCCTCTTTAACGCCACAATGTGCGACGGTTAACGCATAATAACGCACGTTAAACACCCCTTAACGCAGGCCCCTACGTTACCACTGCATATGCTCAAAATCAAAAGAGAAAAATCTAGAAAAATTACTGAAAATACTTTAAGATAAAAGAAAATTAAGAAAAATATAAAAATGATGAAGTGCTTAATAATAAGCTAAAAAGAAAAATAAAAAAGATAAATCCTATTAAATAGAAGCTATCATTATTTTTAAAGTTGGTTTTTGTTGGTTTTTTTTCCTTTTGACAGATGATTATATGCTAAAAATAGAAAACTTTTATGAAGACACTTGTTTTATAGCTTATTAATAAGTTGGTGCACCCCCTTTGTTCTTAACAGTTGATATTTAAGCTTATTAGGACTTGTGTATGAATGAAAAAGCTAAGTTAAGCTACCAAATGGACAAGTGAGACAAAACAGATGGACATAAGTTTGAAATAAGCAAAATGACATGAATAAGCACACTAAATGAGCAATTATAAACAAATTAGCACTATAAACAACTACAAGGCCAAAACAGGCCAAACACAGGGATTTTGGACCTCTGTGGGGTCTACAGGAGTCAAGGGGAGTCCAAATTAAGCTTTGAACCTTGAAGTTGACGTGGTCAACTCTGGAATAAGCCAATAAGCTTGGCTTATGGCTTATTAATGAGTACTGGGTGAGGCTTGGGAGTTGGACTCACACACTGAGTGAGTCAGTGTTGGTTTCTGAGACAGGCCACAAATATGGGTCAAATAAGCTAAGGGCAAAATAAGCAATCCCCCAAGCTAAGGTACAGGGTGTGGGGTCCATTGGTGAACACAAGAGAGACATTGGAAAGTTGGTCAAAACCTGATGCATAGGGCATGCACTTGCCCTGCAGCTCACTTTGAGCAAGTGTGGTGTCCACAGAAAAATTCACAAAAGTAAGCTAAAAACAGATTTTTAGAGATAAGCTGAGGGACTTATATTTGTGAAAAGCTCAGGTTCCAAATCAAAATACAAAAATCAAAACAAATCTCCCATTTTTTGGATTTCTGATACAAGGTGTATTTTGACTTTTTGAGATTTTACAAAAGGTTGACTTTGGTGAGATTCCGCTTTGATTTTATGACTTAATAAGGTAAATTAGGTTGTAATAAGACTAAATTATGCTAAAACCACTACTTGTGGAAGGATTTGATGAGATTTGGACCAAAATCCCTTGACATACAACAAATTAGACTAAATCAAAAGGTATTTTGACTTCTTCACAAATGGTCACTAGTTTTTATGGTTATTCTGACTCAATATGAACTAGGTGAGCATGTTTCAAGCACAAGTGATTAACCAAACCCTTTTTAACACAGTGAAACAATAAGATCCAAACACCCCTTTAACTTGACTGTCTTAAAGGTTTTCAAAGTATCTTATTAATTTCAACCTTAATACTGATTCCTGAGTTTATAGTAACATGTTATTAAATCATAGGAGCTCAGAACATCAACTATTTGAACATGAAACATATAAATGACCACTATGTTAATTTAACTGTGTAAATTAGATTTTTAGCAACTACAAATTTTAAGGAACAAGCTCACTATATTAAGCTACAATGTAACTACATAACACCTAATAAGAACAAACAAACCAAATAAGCAGTGAAATAAGCTATGCTACAGTAGAAACACAGAAATGAGATTATGAGCTTACAATGTGCAATCCTGTCAAAACCATGAACCAAGGAACCACAATCCAATCCTATAGGTTTCCACAAACCTCTAACCCAGGGCCATCCAGTATCAACCCTGCTCCAACTTGATTATGCTCTTCATCTCAATTTTTTTGATTTTTTCTTTATTTTTTATATTTTTTTGTGTTTTTGATTTGTTGGACTTAAACTGCTTTTAACTGTTTCTAAAAGCTTTTGTGAGTTTTCTGGGAGCTTATGTGAGCCTAGGAGTCCATATGATCAAACAGCAACAACAATAAAGCTTATTTAGATTTTTGAAATAAAAGTGAAAATGGCATAAACTAAGATAGAAACTGAAACTTGACTTTGATTATTAAAAAAGGTTAAGGTTACACTGAAAAAGCTTAGTACGATGCTTAAAAGCTAAATATTACACTAGAATTAGAGAATTTAATTAAATGACATACATATAAACTAATTAGACTAACACTTCTTCCTTGATGCCTCCCTTCAATTGATACTTGAGGATTAGGGTTTTTGGACACCCTCTGAGCATTTCCCATCAATAAAATGGGCCATTAGATGAGTGATATGCAATCTCAGCCGTAGCTTGTTTTTGGCGGGAAAATTGGATAAACCAATTGGGACTGTTTTGCGTATGGGATTTCGGGTAGCATTAATTGTGGGTGGCTTGTAGTGTTAAGAGGTGGTGGACTGGGTGGTGGAAGCAACTAGTGGTGAGGTGATGGGTTTGATGTAATTCTTCAAGTGGAGAGGGTGAGGGTGAGAGGGAAAGGTGTGGTAACTGTTTGACCGGGGGGGATTATTTGGAACGGTTTTAGGGGTGAGTGGGCTTAGGGGATGGGCCAAAGGGAAAGTGTGGGCTGGTATTTGTCTTTGGATTGGATCATGGCTTTGGGTAAAAATATAATAGGTCCGTTTGGTTTGT
Source organism: Artemisia argyi (assembly GCA_030686995.1). Lineage (NCBI taxonomy): Eukaryota > Viridiplantae > Streptophyta > Magnoliopsida > Asterales > Asteraceae > Artemisia > Artemisia argyi. The sequence goes on from CM060678.1 coordinate 103,300,959, forward strand.
TTATTATCACAAGCACCAATTATGTAATTATCCAAAAGTTTGGGGGTGAGTTTTGGAAAGTTTCCAAAGTAACCACAAGGATATTTCATGCCAAGGTTTAATAGTGTGAGGACCCTTGTTCTATATTTCTCAAATTTAATCACTAGGGACCATTTCTGTCAACTTGTGGAACTTCAGGGACCATACATGTAATTTTTCCAAACTTTTACATCGAAGAACCATTCCTGCCAAAGATTAGTAGCACAAGGACCAAAATTTATTTTTCTCAAAGTTTTTACATCCGAGGGACCATTTTTGACAATTTTGCGAAGTTGAGGGACTAAACTTGTAATTTTGTGAAACTTTGCACCAAAGGACTAATTATGTTTATTTGTGATTCAAAAGGACCTTTGGTGACTTTTTCATGTTTTTAGAATAACCAGGGACTAGATTTGACAAGTTTTGAAAGTTGAGGGACTGAAACTGCAAATTATGCAAACTTTGTTTATATTTCATCTGTTTTTTATCATTTTGCATCTCAAACATATAAAACACAATTCTGGGATATTTTCAGTATTTTGATGCATATTTGAGTGTTTTTGGATGTATTGGCAGCTCAGATTAGGTAAAAATGATGACTATTTACACACTCATTAGCCGCCTGCCGAAAATGAAAATTTTTGCGAATTGAATTCTGATTGTAAAATATTTTTATGTATATAATTAGATTTATGTTATATCGAAACTACGTTGGAGTTTATGAGCACGAGTAAGGAGTACTTGACATTTTTAAATAACATTTCGTTAATCAAGATATGTCTTGATAATTTTGGATAAAATGATCAAGATGTCAAGATTACAAGGGATTAAAGAGATGTGATGGAATGTGTGTTTATATAAGTATATATATATATATATATATATATATATATATATATATATATATATATATATATATATATATATATATATAGAGAGAGAGAGAGAGAGAGAGAGAGATTTACTATGTGTTAATGGATTATGGAATGAGGAAATGGAAGAGGCGGAAGCTGATGGCGATAGGAGTTTGTTTCATTCATAGTATATCTGTGCGAAGGTTCTTCTTTCAACTCTTGTGTTGATCCACTTAACTCACTTCTCTTCATTACCATGAGTTTAGTAACAGTTGACACAAGAGATTTTTGTGTTGAACGTTAAAGTTCAAAAGTATCAAGAGGGGGAAGGAAAGGGTTCGATAACAAACAATTTCCTGGAATTCTAGAAAGTCAACTAATGACGTATCTAGGTTATGTCCAAGTATGTATGTGTATATATATATATATATATATATATATATATATATATATATATATATATATATATATATAAATGTGAACAAACAAAGGAAGACAGATAATAAACAATATCTATGCAAACAAAGCAACCAAACAAAGCGTATTTATCTAAGCATGACAATGAGTTGTGAAAGAATGGCGTACCCGGCGGTCTTCAACAAAAATCTTCAAAATCTTCAAGGTGACATATAGACTTTGTAAAAGTCTATGGCGAGAAAACTTCAAGATAGCCATAAGGAATGTAGATCTAGCTATTTGGTCCCCATTGCCTCTTTGGTCCAAAGTTGTTTGGTCCTAACATGTTTAACATTTGGCTAGGATGCCTGAAAGGTGGTAGTATTCCCCAAGGATTGTAGATTTGTTGATAATTCCACATTTGATTACTAGTGTTATTGTAGTTTTGCCTATTTAGGTTTCTTCTTGGTTGAGGTGTCTTAGATCTCGGATGAGAGTTATTTGGTTTTCTAGGTGGTGGAGTTTTAGATCTTGAAACATATAAAACACAATTCTGGTATATTTTCAGTATTTTGATGCATATTTGAGTGTTTTTGGATGTTTTGGCAGCTCAGATTAGGTAAAAATGATGTGTATTTACACACTCATTAGCCGCCTGCCGAAAATGAAAATTTTTGCAAATTGAATTCTGATAGTAAAATATTTTTATGTATATAATTAGATTTATGTTATATCAAAACTACGTTGGAGTTTATGAGCACGAGTAAGGAGTACTTGACATTTTTAATTAACATTTCGTTAATCAAGATATGTCTTGATAAATTTGGATAAAATGATCAAGATGTCAAGATTACAAGGGATTAAAGAGATGTGACTGAATGTGTGTTTATATAAGTATATAAGTATATATATATATATATATATATATATATATATATATATATATATATATATATATATATATATATATATATATATATATATATATATATATATAGATTTACTATGTGTTAATGGATTATGGAATGAGGAAATGGAAGAGGCGGAAGCTGATGGCGATATGAGTTTGTTTCATTCATAGTATATGTGTGCGAAGGTTCTTCTTTCTAGTCTTGTGTTGATCCACTTAACTCACTTCTCTTCATCACCAAGAGTTTAGTAACAGTGGATACAAGAGATTTTTGTGTTGAACATTAAAGTTCAAAAGTATCAAGAGGGGGAAGGAAAGGGTTCGATAACGAACAATTTTCTGGAGTTTTAGAAAGTCAACTAATGACGTATCTAGGTTATGTGCAAGTATATATATATATATATATATATATATATATATATATATATATAAATGTGAACAAATAAAGGAAGAAAGATAATAAACAATATCTATGCAAACAAAGCAACCAAACAAAGCGTATTTATCTAAGCATGGCAATGAGTTGTGAAAGAATGGCGTACCCGGCGGTCTTCAACAAAAATCTTCAAAATCTTCAAGGTGACATATAGACTTTGTAAAAGTCTATGGCGAGAAAACTTCAAGATAGCCATAAGGAATGCAGATCTAGCTATTTGGTCCCTATTGCCTCTTTGGTCAAAAGTTGTTTGGTCCAAACATGTTTAACATTTTGCTAGGATGCATGAAAGGTGGTAGTATTCCCCAAGGATTGTAGATTTGTTGATAATTCCACATTTGATTACTAGTGTTATTGTAGTTTTGCCTATTTTGGTTTCTTCTTGGTTGAGGTGTCTTAGATCTCGGATGAGTGTTATTTGGTTTTCTAGGTGGTAGAGTTTTAGATCTTGTCTTAGGTTTAGAAGATCCTACTTCGATTTTTAAAGATGGTTTATAAAAAGTTTTTACTTCTTCATTGTTGGCAAGAGGTATTTTTCTATCATTAATAAGTATATACTTAGGATTAGATTTTAAAGGTTTTGGTTCATTAAGTTCACTTTCAAATTTGACATTTTTAACTTCACTCGTTGAGGCTTCGGTTGAGTTAAATCCTAAACCGGTTTTATCTCCGAATACTCTTTGAAAACTTATGATTTTACTAAGTGAGTGACTGCTATTTTTAAATTTGTCAAGTTTGCAAATTTCTTCTCTTAGTATTTCGTTTTCACTTTTAAGCTCTTGACATGATTTACATTCTTCAAAGGTTTCTTTACCTTTTTCTAGTTGATGTATTTTATTTTTTAGTTCTATTACTTCATTTTCCAATTGGTTGTTCATGCGTTTTAGTGATTTGTTTTTAGCCATTACTTGTTGTCCTAGTTTGCATAGTCTATTATATTCACTATATATATCTTTTTCATCTAATGATAAATTCTCATCACTAAAGTATTCGGTTTCGGAACGTACCTCGCTTGATGACTTCGCCGCGAGACACTTCTCTTCCTTTGTCGTTTCTTTCTCATCTTCATCGCTATCATTCCAAGCTCCTGCAACAAATGCTCTTTGATTTTGATCTCTTGACATCATCAGACATCTTCCAATGAGGTGATTTGGATCACCACACTCGAAGCATTTCCTTTCATTCTTGCTATTCTTGACATCTTTATTCTTTTGAGATGCTTTCCTTTCATCATACGGCCATGGCATATTCTTCGTCATCACTTTCGGAAGATGAGCTATCTTCATTATTGGATTCCTTTCTAGCTTTCAAGGCGATTGACTTGCTTTGCTCTTGTTTTCCTTTGACCATTTTAGAATATTTCTTTATTATTACTTCGTAGACTTTCAAGTTCCCAATTAATTCATCAAGTTGTAAAGTTGACAAATTCTTCGATTCTTCAATGGCCGTTACTTTGGCTCGCCATTTTGGGTGAAGAGCCCTAAGAAACTTCTTAACAAAATTCTTACTAGAAAAATTCTCATCAAGTGCTTTTAAACTTGTGATGATAGTGTTAAACCTGGCAAAAGCATTATCAATTGATTCCTCTTCCGGAATCGTGAATTGCTCATATTGTTGAACAAGTAGATCTATTTTGTTATCTTTAACTTGACTATTACCTTGGTGAGTTATTAGTAAAGGGTTCCAAATTTCTTTTGCAGTTTCGCACATAAAGATCCTTTCGTATTCTTTACGTGGTAGCGCATTGTAAATAACTATTTTTGCTTCATCATTTTTAGCAAGTTTTCTTTTTAAATCATCATTTTGTTTTTCATAAGGTACCATTTCTTCTTTCTTGGTTTCGGGGTTATTTTGAATAGGTAAAAAATCACCATTAGTAATAACACGCCAAAGATCTAGATCTTTTGATTTCACATAAGTTTCGAATCGATTTTTCCAATATAAAAATCCATCACTTTCAAATAGTGGTGGTCTTTGCATAGATTGCCCTTCTAAATATTTTTCAGATTCCATAGATCGTTACCAGTTTTAAAATACAATATATTTTAAAAATCTTGCTAGACGTGGCTCCTGATACCAATTGTTGAAAACTAGGAGGGGGGGGGGGGGTTGAATAGTTTTACGTTCTTTTTGTGTTAGTTTTGAAAAGCTTTCAAAATTTATAAATACTTTGATTCGATCTTACGTGAATTCAAATGTCAACAAGTGTGAGTAAGTCTAAACAAGTATAATCTAATAATGAAAGTATTGTAAAGTAACGAAATAAAGATAGAGATAGAAAGATCAAACCACAACACGCGAATTTATAGTGGTTCGGCTACAAGTACACCTTCCTTGCCCTACTCCACTCCCCGAGTACCACACTCGAGAGTTTTCTTCACTCTGTCAACAAACTCCTTATGGCGGAGAAACCTTACACACCTTGGCTTACACCTATTAACGACACTAAGCTAAATGTCGAGTTCTAATCATAGCTATAACCAATCTCACAACTTCTTCACGACTTCACACCTTCTTCACACCTTCACAACTTCTTCAAGATAGCTTCACACCTTTTCTTCTTGTTAACTTCACACCTTCTTCTATGCACAACTAAATCACAACAACTACACTACCTTACAACACACCTAGTATCTACAATCAACTAATTCACACAACAATTTTCAAGTATCTAGCACTACTACAAGATGAAACAAATTAATCACAACACTACTATAATTTTATGAATGTTGAAGAGTGTTCTTCTTTTTGCACTTGAGTGGATGAAGCTTTGGATCACTTGGATACAAAGACTTATGAATTATATGATCAAAGGATTTTTGAGATAGAAATGGAGATAAGATCTGAAAGTTTTAGTGCAAAAAGGTGAGAAAAATATGTGGAATGAACCAGTATTTATAGGGGACAGATTTACTGTTCTGGAGCGTGGCCGGTCCCCTTAATTAGGGGCCGGTCCCCTTAATAATTAAGGGGGCCGCCTTATGAATTAAGGGGGCCGCCCCTCCAGAACGTTGGAATCTCTTGTCCTTTTGTGGGGAAGGTTTTTCTGGATAAATTTTGCCCTTTTTGGTTGGAAATTTGAAATCATATCTTTGTAGTTTAATAAAACAATACCAAAAATGATTTACTAATATATATAAAATGTTAATGTCATTTTATAAAATGTTATGTGTTAAGAAAAGGCTTCCTTTGATCATGTAATGCATAAGTTGCTTAGTTTATGCATACCTTAAGTGATATAAGTTGTAGAAGTAAATATTTGTTACTAAATACTTTTTTACATCATAATATTGACTTAATTTAGTTTACATTTTGTGATTATCAAAACATATAGTTATTGAGAAATATTAATAACGTTTTTAAACATTATTTATAGCAACATTTTAACACAAGGACCAAAAGTGTAAACTACTGAAACTTTAAGGGGGCTGAAGTGTAAGTCTTCCAAAGTTGTCCAAGGGTCTAATCTTGCCAAACTTCAATAGTAAAAAGACCTCATTTGGTTTTTCCATTTCAGGGACCTTTTTTGCCAAATCTTCAAAGTTGAGGGACCAAACTTGTAATTTCTCCAAACTTTTCACCCAAGGACCATTTTGCCAAAGTTTAATAACAAGAGGACCATAATTGATAATTTCTAAAGTTTTAAATCATAGGGACTAATTTTGACAATTTTGCAAAGTTCAGGGACTAATTTTGTAAACTTTTGAAACTTTTCACCAAAGGACTAATTATGACAACTTGTGATTTTAAAAGGACCTTTGGTGAATTTTCTTACAAAACAAATGCTCAGGGACTAATTTTGACATGTTTTGAAAGTTGAGGGACTGAACTACCAATTATGCAAACTTTGTTCATTTTTCATTTGTTTTCAATCATTTTGCATATTGAATATGTAAAACACAAACCTGGGATATTTTCAGTATTTTGATGCATAATTGAGTGTTTTTGGATGTTTTGGCAGTTAAGAAAAGACAAAAATGATGAGTATTTACACACTCATCAGCACCATGGAGTTTTCTTTTACATAAGAGTAAACTACAAAAAATGTCATTGAGGTTTGCGAAAATTGCAAGAAGTGTACTCATACGAGAATTTTCCTAAAAAGTGTACCTCAACAAGTTTTGATTTGCAAAACATGCCCTGGAAGGGGTACTTTTCATGCAAAAAAGGTTTTTTAGCTAACGCTCGTTAGGAAATCCCGTTAAGTGCTGTGTGAAATGACTATTTTACCCACCTTTTCTTCTATAATCGCAATTCCACCATTTCCCTTTCTTTCCTGCAACATTGAAAAATGACGTATTCACCCTCTAAAGCTTGAGGGACATTATTCGTAATAATACTTTGATATAAAACTAATTCATTTGGGGAGACAGAAACATAATCTCGACGTTCCTATCATCTAACACATACAAACATAAACACTAATTTTTTATGCATGGATGGGATAAAAGTTGTTGGGAATAAAATGCTCAAGTCAAAGAGCCTCCCAGATGATGAGTTAAGCCTGCTTCTTTGTTTTGTTGAAGTTGAAGATAAACTAACAGTACCTTCTGGGTGAGAAGGTACTGCTAGTTGATGAAGCTCCTGCCAGTTTAAACGTCAAGTTGTTATATATTTTATTTATAGATATTTAGTTGTATCATTAGTCTTTGTACAAAGTTACACGTTATGTAGAAGTAGTACAGAAGTCTATATCTCTCAGTATATAATATGGAGTGTTTTACATTGAAAAGTGTAATATTAGGATAAGATAAGTTCTCTAGTCTTATTATATTATGCAACTTGACTACTTGTAATAAGGGTTCCTTATCCTATAAAAGGAACCCTTAGTCACCTTCTTAGATAACAATGCATGCATAACTTCAATCATCAAATCCTTTTTACGTATCAAAGTTTCAAGGTTACCTTTGTAATCCCGGTGATAGTTTAGATCACCCGTATTATCTCATAAATAATATTGAATCGTTTTGCGTTATTCAAGTTGTGTTCATCACTCTAAATTATTCACGTTAACTTATTCACCACCTTTGTTCCTTTAGTGTGTTCTAGTAAATTCCGCGTACTAAATCACATTCATTCATAAATATCCCAAACACATTATTAAGACTAACATCCCAAGTGTTTGTATAATCATTCACATGTGGTATCAGAGCAAGGCTGATATTTACGACATAAAAGAACAAAGCAAAAATGGATGTTGAACACATTCAAACCAATGTGGCTGCAAAACTTCCATTACTCAAACAGAATGAGTTTGAGATGTGGAGAGTGAGGGTTGAGCAATACTTCCAAGTGCAAGACTATGCACTTTGGGAGATTATTGAAGAAGGAAACTCATTCAAACCAACAACCACCACCTCCACAGTAAACGATGCACTAATCACAACTGTGCAAGTAAACCCAACAACCGCAAAAAAAAGAATCCAAAAGAGAAATGATCTTAAAGCCAGGAGTATGCTTCTCATATCTATTCCAAATGACTAGCTCTTAATCTTCAACAAGTACAAATGTGCTAAAACCCTCTTTCAAGCTATTGTGGCTAGATTTGGTGGTAATGATGCCACCAAGAAAACTTAGAAAACACTTCTAAAACAACAGTTTAAAAACTTTTCAGCCACAACAAATGAGTCTTTGGACAGCATGTTCAATAGAATACAAAAGCTTTACAGTCAGTTAGCCATTCATGAAGTGATAATATCTCAAGAAGACTTAAACTCCATATTCCTTAGAAGTCTACCCTCTGAATGGGCCATGCATGTCATTGTTTGGAAAAACAAACCAGATATTGATTACATGAGTCTTAATGATCTTTACAGCAACTTCAAAATAGTAGAGCATGAACTGAAGAAGTCTACTAGTTCAAGCTCAGGAAATATGGCATTTGTGTCATCTCATGGTACTACCAAGAATGTAGATGAAGAAAAAGATGGTAGAGAAGAAGGTACTGCCAACACAAATTTTGGTACTGCCAATACCTCTAGCAGTACCAAAACCATTTTAGATGAAACAATTGGTTGTGCTTTCCTAACATCACAACACAATGGTTCCATACTGACCTTTTGAAGATCTTCAAGAGATCAGTGATGATGATCTTGAAGAAATGGACATAAAGTGGCATCTTTCACTTCTTAGCATGAGGGCTAAGAAATATTTGATGAGAACTGGAAAGAAGATTATCATCAATGGTAATGAACCTGCTGGGTATGACAAGTCTAAAGTGGAGTGCTACAACTGCCACATGAAGGGTCACTACTCAAGAGACTGTAGAAGACCAAAGAAGCAGGGTGATAAGGGAAGAAGTTTTGAGAACAAGAACAAGGGAAACCATGAGAACAAGAGCAAGGAAGTGGAAATCACTGAAACAAAAGCTATGGTAGCTATTGCTGGGCTGGGTTTTGATTGGAGCTTTATGGGTGAAGAAGAGTCAGCATCAAATGAAATGGCTTTAATGGCTTTCACCAATCCTGAGGTACACATTGCTCAATGTTCTACTACTTGTGAAGTTTTTAAAGAATTAGAAATTTTAAAGAAACTTTATGATGAACTGAAAGTAGAAGAAAGAAAAACTCATCAAGACCTAGTTAATCATAAGTGTGGTATAGCCAAACTTGAGAAGCAGATAATTCACTTTAGAGAAAATGAACTCCCCTTTTCTGACACAAAAGCTATTCTTAATAGAGACATGTTTTTAAAAGATGCTGAAATAAGCCTGTTAAGAACTGAGTTTGCTAAAGTGAAACAAACAAAAGATAATATTCAACTAACTGTTACAACATTAGAAATTGCTTCTGACTGTACTAGAAGTATAGTTGAAAACCAAATGAACAAGAAAATCAAATCTGGGATTGGATACAATACTTGTCCACCTCCTTACAGAGGAATTCCCTGTCCCCCAGGTATAGATCTTGCTGAATCAGGTTTACATGAACTCACTCATAAACAACTAGAAAGTGTAAAACCTGTAGAAAATAGTGAACCTTTTGAGAGTGCAAGTGATACTTCACTCTCTAAAGAAAAGGTGCTCACTGATAAGAGCCCAGATGATCCATCTATTGAAGATTGGACATCTGATGAGAATGAAAAAGAGACTGCTTCAAAGAAAGGAAACAAAGTAGGACCAACCAGTCCTAAAAGTGTAGATAGTATGACAAAGGCTAAAGCTGTTCTGAAAACAGTTGAATGTTGTGCTAAATGTAATAGCAAACCTAGAGGTAGTCAGAGAAATTGGAACAATCTTAAGTCACACCAACTTGGTGATAATTTTGTTATGTACAATAAGGCATGCTATTACTGTGGTAGTTTTAATCATACTCATGCTTATTGTAACAATTTGGTTTCTGGGAGTACATCAAGGTCTAAAACAAACCCCAGAAAAGGTTTTGTGAAATCTAACACACCAATAGTCAATCATAATGTTAGACCAAATGAGCCTGTTTACCCAAAATCCACTACTAAGGGTGCAAGTAACATTTTCAAACGTACACCAAGAGTTGTGAAAAGTATCATTGAAAGGAATTATGAAGGTTAAAACACAAGATTGGAGACCAAAACCAAAAGGTCCTGCTAGACCAAATGGTACTGCCAAATTTGGTACTGTCAGACTAAAAACCACAAAATGTGTTAAGAATGAAAATGCTGTTAAGTCCTCAGCATGTTGGATTTGGAGACCACTCCAATCAAAAGGTGCATCAACAGTCCTAAAAAGGTTTGATTACATTGATGCACGAGGCAAACCCAAGTCAGTCATGGCTTGGGTACCCCAAGGAAATAATATGTATATATATGTGCAGGAACATTCAAATGATATGGCTGATCAAGGATATGTAGATAGTGGATGTTCAAGGCACATGACAGGCAACATGTCTTACCTCACAGACTTCAAATCATTTGATGGAGGATATGTTACCTTTGGGGGAGGAATCAAAGGAAAGATTACTGGTAAAGGTACAATTAAAACCAGTAAATTAGATTTTGAAAATGTGTACTTTGTGATAGAACTTCAGTTTAATCTCCTAAGTGTCTCACAAATGTGTGACACAAAGAACAATTTTCTTTTTACTGACACTGAATGCATTGTTCTTTCTCCTGATTTTAAAATTCCTGATGAAAGTTAGATTCTTCTTAAAATCCCAAGAAGGAACAATATGTACATTGTTGATTTAAAGAACATTGTTCCTAAAGAGAGTTTAACTTGTCTAGTAGCAAAAGCCTCATTGGATGAATCTATGCTTTGGCATAGAAGGCTTGGTCATGTAAACTTTAAAACAATCAATACAATTGCAAAATATGATTTGGTTAGAGGTTTACCCAAAAAGATTTTTCAAAATGACCAAACCTGTGTTGATAGTCTAAAAGGCAAACAACATAGAGCTTCTTGTAAGCCCAAGACCCATAACTCAATTTCTCAAGCTTTATACATCCTTCATATGGACCTCTTTGGTCCTATATCTGTGAATAGCTTGAATGGTAAAAAATATTGTCTTGTAGTTACTGATGATTACAGCAGATTTTCTTGGGTTTTCTTTTTGAGAACTAAGGATGAAACTAGTGAGATCCTTAAGTCCTATATAACTGGGATAGAAAACCAAACTGATAAGAAAGTGAAAGTAATTAGATGTGACAATGGGACAGAATTCAAGAATAGAATTATGGATGAATTTTGCAAAGAAAAAGGAATAAAAAGAGAATATAGTGTAGCTAGAACCCCACAGCAAAATGGAGTAGCAGAAAGGAAAAATAGAACTCTTATAGAGGCTGCTAGAACAATGTTAGTAGACTCTAAGATGCCTATTTCATTTTGGGCTGAAGCTGTAGGTACTGCTTGTTATGTGCAGAACAGGGTTCTTGTGATTAAACCTCATAGAAAGACTCCTTATGAACTTGTATTTGGTAGAACACCATCTCTAAGTTTTATGAGACCTTTTGGATGTCATGTCACTATTCACAATACCAAAGATCATCTAGGAAAGTTTGAAGCAAAAGCTGATGAAGGCTACATGATAGGGTATTCTTTGCAAAGTAAGGCCTATAGGGTGTATAATAGTTGCACTAGGCTAGTGGAAGAAAATCTGCACATAGAGTTTCAAGAGAAACTACCTAATCTTGCAGGCATTGGACCAGATTGGTATTTTGACATTGATAAGCTTTCAGAATCCATGAATTATGTGCCTGTCACAGGCACAAATACTAATAATAATGCAGGTTTTGAAGACAATGTTGAGACAACTGAAGATCAAGATTACATCTTGATGCCAATTTGGAAAGGATTGGATTTATCTTCAAGTCGTGGAGAGCCTTCTAATACAACAAATGAAGGTGTTGAAGATGATCATGGAACTCAAGGTCAAGGGAATCAAGAAAATTCTGCAAATGAAAATGGTACTGCCAGTTCACCAAATGGTACTGCCAGTTCACCAGATGGTACTGCCAGTTCACAAGTTGGTCCTTCTGAACCATTAAATGTTCTATCAGATGATACCTTACAGGAAGATGTAGGGATTGGCAATCTTCCACTTACCTATGATGTTCCTACAACACACAACACAAGAATTCTCAAAGATCACTCCATTGATAATGTGATTGGCAGCATTGATTCTGGTGTTAAAACAAGAACTCAAGTCTTATCTTTAGAACAAGAAGGGTTTATCTTAGCTGTCTATGAAGAAAAGAACCATGAAGTTGCCAACATATGCCTGTTTTCATGTTTTCTCTCACAGGTTGAACCCAAAAACATTACAAAGGCCTTAGATGATTCAAGTTGGGTTGAAGCAATGCAAGAAGAGCTTCTTCAATTCAAACTTCAGAAGGTTTGGATACTGGTTGATTTGCCAAAAGGTTACAGGGCAATTGTAACGAAATGGGTATTCAGGAATAAGAAAGATGAAAGGGGAATAGTGATCAGAAACAAAGCAAGATTGGTGGCCCAAGGGTATACTCAAGAAGAAGGAGTGGATTATGAAGAAGTTTTTGCTCCTGTTGCAAGAATTGAAGCAATTAGGCTATTCTTGGCCTATGCTTCTTTCATAGGCTTCACTGTTTACCAAATGGTCAAAAGTGCCTTTTTATATGGTACTATTGAAGAAGAGGTGTATGTTTCTCAACCTCCAGGCTTCATTGATGCAGAATATCCAGACAAGGTGTACAGGGTTACCAAGGCTCTTTATGGTCTACACCAAGCTCCTAGGGCATGGTATGAAACATTGGCTTTCTATTTATTGGAAAATGGATTTTAAAGAGGCAAGATTGATCCAACTTTGTTCATAAAAAGAACCAAGAAAGACATCTTGCTGGTGCAGATTTATGTTGATGACATTATCTTTGGATCCACAAACCAGGAGTTGTGTGTGGAGTTTGAAAAACTTATGCATAGTAAGTTTGAAATGAGTTCCATGGGGGAACTTACTTTCTTTCTGGGTCTCCAAGTGAAACAATCAAATGAAGGCATATTTATTAGCCAAGATAAGTATGTAGCAGAGATCCTAAGGAAGTTTCAGTTTGCAGATTCAAAGGTTGCAAGTACACCAATGGACTCAGAAAAGGGGTTACTCAAAGATGCTGAGGGTGAAGATGTTGATGTGATAATTACAGATCAATGATTGGATCCTTGATGTACCTTACATCATCAAGACCAGATATCATGTTCCCAGTGTGTGTATGTGCAAGGTTTCAAGTAAATCCAAAAGTTTCTCATCTCACAGCAGTCAAAAGGATCTTTAGATACCTCAAGGGTCAACCTAGGTTGGGTCTATGGTATCCAAGGGAATCATCTTTTGAATTGATGGCTTATTCTGATAGTGACTATGCTGGTGCAACCCAAGACAGAAAATCCACAACTGGTGGATGTCAATTTCTTGGCTGTAGACTCATATCATGGCAATGCAAGAAGCAAACAATGGTGGCCAATTCTACAACTGAAGCAGAATACGTTGCAAGTGTAAGTTGTTGTTTGTGGCCAAGTACTTTGGATTCAAAATCAATTGCTTGACTATGGGTACAATTTTCTTAACACCATTATTTACATTGACAATAGCAGTACTATTTGTATCATTAAAAATCCAGTTCAACATTCAAAAACAAAACACATTGAAATCAGACACCATTTCATAAGAGATTGCAATGAGAAAAGGTTAATACAGGTTGTCAAAATTGATTTTGAAAAGAATTTTGCAGACCTTCTCACCAAAACTTTTGATTTAGGTAGATTTAAATACCTGGTAGCAGGTATTGGTATAATAAATCTTTGAAAAACATGTGTTTTTGTACATAAAATAATAAGTTCTGGCCTTTAAACATGGTACTGCTAGTTAGTCATAAGGTACTGTCAGTTCATAATTGGTACTGCTAGTATAAAGTTTGCTCTGTTTTTGTTTATCTTGATGCTTAAAATGTTGACAATGCTATAAAACAAGTGCTCTGCACTCTGTTCTTTTGGTCTACAACTAACAAATTTCAGGTTACTCAAGATTGATAACAAAAACCATGATGTGGAGATGGTAATCAGTTCACCAAGTTTTACAAACTTAAGAGCTGGCTAGTCCAAAAGCAAACGGCTATTGGTAAAGACTTCTCAAATCCGTTGATAGCTGATAGTTTGCTAAAAACTATAAGGGATTTTTACTAAAATTTCAAAGAGACTGCCAAGTTATATTTTCGTTCAAAATACAAGGTACTGGTAGTTCAAATTTTAGTACTGGTAGAGTAAAATGGTACTGCTACATAACCGTTGAGTCTGTCAGTTTAAAAAAAATATAGCCATTGTTTGAAGGGTACTTCTGTAAATTCCTCAAGTTTTCCTCAATTTAAGGGTATGGTTATTATATTTCACATATAAAAGATCTTTTTGACTGCCTCTTCAATTATTTATCTATATCTTCAACAGTTGGTCAAAAGTAATTCTCTCATACTATCTTTAATCAATCCTTATCACAATTCACACTCACCTTTCATCTTCTACCAGTACCACAATCAAATCCCACCATCATAATCAAGTTTTTCCTTAAACCTTCACCATGGCTGATCTAAGTTTTGTCAAACGTCACAACCAGTTAGCATTTTTGGAAAAGTCTGAGGAAAATGAATCTTTTCATCAAATACTGGACTTTCTAAACAATTCTTACATCAGGTTTGCTTTACTTGTGAATCCCACTATTTATGAATCTCAAATTTTATAGTTTTGGCAAACGGCTAAAGTTAAAACTCTTAGGAATGGGATTCAAGAGTTAAAGGTCAAAGTGGATGGTAGAACCCTGACTCTTACCGCATCATCCATTCGAAGACATCTTCATTTGGATGATTCAGATGGTATTAGTCAATTGCCTGATACTAAAATCTTTGAAAATTTGACAAAAATGGGGTATAATGTGACTTCTACTAAGCTCACATTTCTTAAAAAGCATTTTACCCCTCAATGGAGATTTTTGATCCATACCATCCTTCATTGTTTAAGCCAAAAGAAAACCTCATGGGAGCAGTTTAGTGGTAACATGGCTGCAGCTCTCATTTGCTTGGCAACAAACAAAAAATTCAACTTTTCAAAATATATTTTTGAAGGATTGGTTAAAAATGTGGATAGTGAAACAAAGTTTTTAATGTACCACAGGTTTATTCAATGCATCATCAACAAATCCAAACATTTGTTACTTCCCCCAAACAAACCTTTTAAAACTCCAAAACTTACCCACAAGGTGTTTTCAAATATGAAAATTGGTTTTCAAGGAGAAGAAGTACCACTTTTTGAGGAGATGTTACCACAACATACTGAAGAACCATCCACATCATCTGATCATTCATCACCAAACCCATCACCAGTACCATCAGTCACACCACCATCACCATCTCATCAACCATCACAAATACCATCTGCAACATCACCATCATCATCACATCATAAATCACCACCCCACTCTCCTCCACATCAAAGTCTAGATTCTCAGACTGTAAAGGAACTAAAGGAGCAAGTGCAGCTCTTGGAAACTGCTCCTGAAAGGAAAAACAAGCACTTTACAGAGATTAACACCAAGCTAGTTAAGAGGGTTGAGAAATTGGAGTTAAAGGTGAAGTTACTGAAGGGTAAAAGATCTTCTTAGTTGGTTGTTTCTAGTTCTTCAAGTTCAGATGCAGAAGGTTTGGGTCTCTCTTCCAAAAAGGGGAGGATGGGTAGTTCTAAGAATGAAGAAGAGAATTAGTTTCAATTTCATGAAGGAACTCAAGTGGTTGATGAAGAGCCTGCTAGTGCAGAAAAAGGGCCTGTTAGTACAAAAGAGGCTGCTGAAGCAGAGCAAGAGCCTGCTGGGATTCAGAGGCTATTGGCTATGGATTTTAAAGGTTCTGCTCAAAAGTTCTATAAAAGAAAAAGGGGATCACAGCCTTAGGGGAGGTTTCTTGTTTCTGATGAACAATCTGCTGCTCCAAGTCAATAATCAACACCAAAAGACAAGGGCAAGAAAACTATGTTTGAAGATGAAACAAAGCCTAAAAAGTTGAAGAAGAAAGAACAACTACAGATGGCTGTAGATGATAAGTTATCCAAACAGCTTCATGAAGAAGAGGTTATGAGGGCTGAAGAAGAGACAAGAATAGTACAAGAAAAATTTGATGCTCAGCTGCAATATATCATTTCCATTGACCCAATTGTAAGGGGTGAAGCTTATACTCTTGTGTGTGATGAATCTCTTAGCTCAGATGAAATGACAATAAAGCTTAATGATTTCATCACTAAGAAATACAATCAAGAGGCATTGGATGATGTATATCAGGAGATCCAGAAGAATAAGAAGAAAGGGTTTAAAATGCCTCATTCTGAGGCAGATCAGAAGCATTTCTTCAAGCTATATCTGAAAAGAGAAATGAACATGAAGGATCATCATCTCAAAAATAAATCATTTGATGAATTGAAGCTTCTATACTTAGAGGCTTACAGAAGAAACGAAACCAGTTTCCTCATGGATTCACAAGAAAGGCCTTCCAAAAGAAGAAGGGATGATCAGAAGGATCAAGCAGCCCAAAAAGAGAAAGCAAGACTTGCCTCCTGTTCTGTCAAGAGAAATGATTGTCCATGTTCCACAAATTGTCTTTACTGAACCTTTACATGCAAGACATCCAATCATAGATTGGGAAATCTACTATGACAGATTTGGTAAAGCATGGAAGATAACAAGAGTTGGCAATAAGATTGAAATATTCAAGAACTTTGAAAATATGCTTAGAGCATGTAGCAGAATGGATCTAGATGAATTGTGGGACTTAGTTCAAAAGAAGCTGAATACAAAGTATAAACCTGATGCAAAGGAGCAAGAGCTATGGGTGGAGTTCAGCAGATTATATGATCCAAATCCTACTGATACACATTGGAAATTCCCTTACAATGATTTATCTGTTTCATGGGAATATTTCAGCATGAGCCATATTCATCATCTTTCCACTCAGAGTGGAATAGAACTTTTTATGCTAGCTGAGAAGGAGTATCCTTTAAGCTATGCAGTATTATCAGTCTCGATCTCCAATAAACTATTATGTGAAGAAAAAACTGATGCAGTCAAAAGACTGAAGGAAAGCATATTTGATCAATATGAAAGCCTAAGGAGAAATAGATGATAAGGTTTTTGGAAGAGTTCCCTCAGATCCTCAAGGCATGAATTTTATTCACAAGAAACTTAGTTATTTTAATAAGGAATAACAAGTTTAGGGGAGGATTGTTGGGAATAAAATGCTCAAGTCAAAGAGCCTGCCAGATGATGAGTTAAGCCTGCTTCTTTGTTTTGTTGAAGTTGAAGATAAACAAACAGTACCTTCTAGGTGAGAAGGTACTGCTAGTTGATGAAGGTCCTGCCAGTTTAAACGTCAAGTTGTTATATATTTTATTTATAGATATTTAGTTGTATCATTAGTCTTTGTACAAAGTTACACGTTAAGTAGAAGTAGTACAGAAGTCTATATCTCTCAGTAGATAATATGGAGTGTTTTACATTGAAAAGTGTAATATTAGGATAAGATAAGTTCTCTAGTCTTATTATATTATGCAACTTGACTACTTGTAATAAGGGTTCCTTATCCTATAAAAGGAACCCTTAGTCACCTTCTTAGATAACAATGCATGCATAACTTCAATCATCAAATCCTTTTTACGTATCAAAGATTCAAGGTTACCTTTGTAATCCCGGTGATAGTTTAGGTCACCCGTATTATCTCATAAATAATTTTGAATTGTTTTGTGTTATTCAAGTTGTGTTCATCACTCTAAATTATTCACGTTAACTTATTCACCACCTTTGTTCCTTTAGTGTGTTCTAGTAAATTCCGCGTACTAAATCACATTCATTCATAAATATCCCAAACACATTATTAAGACTAACATCCCAAGTGTTTGTATAATCCTTCACAAAAGTGATGGCGAGCAAAGTGGAATCACTGTTGATAATGATACTATGCAACGGGTGTTTGGTGTTCGTAAGTTTATGTTGTTTATTTAGTTCCTTTATGTGTTAAATATTGGCTTAGTTTGATTTAGGTAATTATATTTGACTGTGAGTGGTTAACAGTTGTGTGTAGTTGCTTGTGCTAAGTGATCACATCTAGTCTTGGTGAATTGTTAACACGTGTAGTATTGTCTCATGTTTGATTATGTATAAGTGATCACATCTAGTCTTGTTGGCTATCTTTATAGATTTTAATGATGGTCTGAAGACTTATTGTGCTCGTATGGAGAAGAGGATTGCAACTTGAACATGTGTTATACGGGTTAAGAATCAAGAAAGGTTAATTATTTAACCTCTTATGGTGTAATGTAAATACTATCATTTGAGTTTGTATTATAGTTTGGCTATCTTGAATAATCTTTGCAATTGTCATAAAGAAGGTTGACCTTAAAATTAATGAATGTTTGGAGGATGATCAACAAGCATGGTGTAAGCTGGGCAATAACGTTAATGAAGAATTATTTTAGCAGATGAAAGCAAGATATGGGACATACAAAACAATCAGAGAGGAAAATGTAGATGAATTTCTTGAAGAGCAGTTTATGAGGATATAGATTGAAATAAAAGGTAAAAGTATTCAACCTCATTAAAGGGTGTTTGGAAAAGCAAATAAGTCTAATTTATTTCATTTTGGCTATCTTTATAGATGCCATGGGAAAGGAAAAAGTGGCTGCAAATCTTGTTGATGAGCTGTTTATTAGCAGAAAGAAGGAAACGGTACAAGGTAAATATACTCAAGCTCTTAAAGGGTGTTTGGAATGTCTTTCTACCTTATAGATGTTACTGATTTAAATACTATTCTTGGAAGTGAATATTATAGCTTGTATAATAGTTTGCCTTTGTTGTGTAATTTATGCAGTTTTGAATTTTGGTATTATCATCACTGACTTTGAAGACACCCCGACTGAGGATACTATTAACCAAGGGAAGGAATCTGATGATAAACAGATGAAGGCAAGGCTAGATGAGGGTACCAGTGAACAGAGGAAGGCAAGGCCTCCTCCGAGTGTAACCAGTTGTGTCCTTGGCCTAAAAGAAAAGAAGAAAGAACCAGCTCCCAAAAGAGGTTCTAAGTGTTGTTCATTGCAATCCAAGAAAAAAAATAAATGCAGGATAATGTTCCTCTTCTGTGTTGTACTATTTGAATGTAATGGGATGTTTTAAGACAATTTTAGTTAATCTATCTAAGACATGTTTACGTAATAGCTTTGGTTAAGCATTTTTCACCTTGCATAACCTTTTTCTGCTTAACCATTTTGCATGTGCATTTGCATATGCGGGGGTGTTTATGTGTATTAATTTTGACTTTTTAAAGTCAACAAATTTATAATACCTCATATGTTCCTCTTAAAGTAGTTTAAGGGTATAAAATAAAAAGGTGTAACTATTGTTTTGGATGGAAGCTTATGATGACTATGGGCAGGCTGCATAATTTTTAATTTTATTTGGATTGACCGATTCTTGACTTTTAAAAGTCAACGTATAAGAAAAAATGTCCATTCAATGGCTTATCCAGTATTTTGGGTTGCTTGGATTTACCCATGTTGACTTTTTAAAGTCAAAAAATACCCAAACCTACCCAATCACCTTAAGTAAATTCTCATATCAACTAGTTACTATAATGGAAAATAACAAATTTAACCAAATGGAGTTGCATTACTAATAGGTGATGCGTTATTTTCATTATGTCTTAAATTTATAAAGTTGGAAATATTAAGGACTAACACATACTCACGGGCAGAGTACCCAATCATGTGAAGTATAGACTTTGATTAATCCGAGTGTCGTCCCAAGAGCTGTTGTTCTAACGAAACAAGGTAAGTACTAAAAAGGGGTATATGAATAAAGGGTAAATGAAGTATAAAAGAATAAAACAAAATTAAACATAATTAAAACTAAGATAAGATGAAAGCAAAGGGAAACTAATCAAGATGTGCAGGATAAACATTAAGTCACTAACATGATTATACAAGTGGTATGGATCGTTGGTTAGAGTGAGAGAAAAGAGAGAAAATGGGAGCCTTAGAGAGAGAAACAATGTGAAATGTATAGCTTGAATGAAAGGTCCAACCCCCTCCCTTGGTGGGAGAGGGGTATTTATAGTTACAAAGAAAACGCCCTCTCTCGGGCTGTGGATCGGGTGTACAGTGGGTAAAGACCCGTCCTTCCTCTATGGTGTTACTTAACTAATCAAATATCTAACTAAATATTAATATAACTACGAGCTATCTCAATGCTATTACATCCATTGGGTGACCGAGTCTTCCATAGGAATATTTGTATTCCTAACAATCTCCCCCTAAGCGAGGTCACCCTAGAAATAAAATTCTTGTCTTCAAGCATTCTTGTGATCTTGTAGCTCATAGTCTTTGATTCTTCAAGTTTGGCTCACTTAGTACTTCAAGCAATGACCTTGTGATCAATGTTCCTTTGGTATGTGTGATCTTTGAGCATTCCATGAGATCATCAGCCACTGTTAAATCTCCAAGCTCATCCTTAGTTGTATCGCCTTCATGTGAAGTAGTGACTTTAGGACCATCATGCTCACACCCTTCGGGATTAGGAGACTTTGCATCAGAGTTATGGAAGCATTGTGGGTGAGTCTCTCTTTATTCAAGATCTTCATTGATAATAAGTTGGATGTGTGAGCATGAGGTGTAGATTGACATGATTCTGCTGGAATTAGGTACCACCATTGCCATCTTTATACGAATCCTTGAAATAAAGTAGTTTTCCTATAAATACTGGTCCAATCCTGCATTTTTTCCTCACCTTTTGCACTATAACTTTCTATCCCAATCCTTTCAAATCATCTTTCTAAATCCTTTGATCATAAGATTATAAGTTCTTGTTTCAAGTGATTCAATCCCTTACCATTCAAAGTGCAAGAAAAGAATACTCCTTCAACATCTAGTTAAGAAGTATTGTAGATGTGTGAATATTGTTAGTAGTTGTGTAAATTATTTGTAAAGGTGTAGAAGTTTTATAATAGGTAGATTTAGGTGTGTTAGTAGTGTAGAGAAGTAGTAAAGAAGAAGTTATGTTGTGAGAAGAAGAAGTTGTGTTGTGAAGAAGAAGAAGAAGTAGTGTCGTGAAGGAGAAGGTGTGGTGAAGAAGTAGTGAAGAAGGTGTGTCGTGACTAGTGGTGTGAGATTGGTTCTAGCTACGATTAGAACTCGACATTTAGCTTAGTGTCATTAATTGGTGTAAGCAAAAGTCGTGTAAGGTTTCTCCGCCAAAACGGAGTTCATTGATTTAGTGAAGAAAACTATCTAGTAGGTGACTCGAGGAGTGGAGTAGGGCCAGGAAGGTGTCCTTGTAGCCGAACCACTATAAATCCTTTGTGTCTCGGTTTGATCCTTCCATCTCTTGCTTATTATCTTATTTACATCATTATACTTACGTAGACATAGACAATTACGTATTGTCAGAACTTATCATATTGTGCTAATATTGATTCCACACAAAGATCAAACTAAAGGTTCATTCACAAACATAAAGCTTTTACAAACAACCTAAAAGGATAAAATACATATATACACATATACATGTTCAATTGATCATTTCGATCAAGTATAGTTTTCAAAACAAAACTTAAATTGAAGTTATCTTTTAACAACCGTTTTATAAATAGAAAACGACGTAAAACTATTCAACCTCCCTTTCTAATTTTCCACAGTTCGCATTAGAGCCACGTTAAACAAGACTTTTAAAATAAATTGAATTTTAAAACTGGAAAAATATTTCGAAGGGAACATGGCATTTAAACCACCATATTTTGAAAATGATAATTTTTGTGAATGGAAAAATAAATTTGAAAATTAAGTGAAATCAATAGATCAAGATCTTTGGCACATCATTTCAATTGGTGATATTCAAACAAAAACGAATTTTGAAAATCAATACAATTACCCCGAAACAAAGATTGATAAAAATACTAAAGCCAAACTAATGATTTATAAAACTCTACCAAGAGTTGAATACAAAAGAGTATTCTTTTGCAAAACTGCAATTGATATTTGGAAATGTCTTTTAAACTTTCACCAAAGGAAATGTCGAGCCAAAGATGATAAACTTGATGTTGCACAAGAATTAATTGTTCTAGAAAATTTAATAGACAAACACTTAGTTGAAGTAAATACAAGTACTACTAGTTCAAATGTGGTCATGGAAGGTATCAATGATGAAGAATACGTGAGTCAAATCCGAAGAAAGATTATAAATGAAACATGGAGCGACATGGACGGTGAAGAGGATCATTATATAGCATTTGAAGATTGTGAAGCATATAAAGCCACAAATGAGGTACAATCCGAAACCAAACATTTTTGCTATGATCAATTCATATTAGAGTTTTCAAAATTAGAAAACAACTTCAAATGTTTTTGCAACATAAACTCAAAAATCGCGTTTAAAAATGAATCTTCAACATTTACTGAAGAAAATTTTGAAAAATGAATAACTTTAGAAGATAAAATGTCTAGAGTTAAAAGTAATATTGAAATTGATCTTGAATGTAAAAATTTTCAAGACTTCAAATTAGAAATTAGAAAGGAAAATGAAAAAGGAAAAATACTAGCTAAATTTGAAAATAGTTCCAAATCTCTAATATACTTACTTAATATTCAAAAGGCTTTTGATGACAAAACCTGCTTAGGATTTAATGCTAATGATACTTTGACAAATAAATCAAAGCAAATAAAGTTTGTAAAACCTAGTGGAGAAATTTAGAAAATTACTCTAGTTATAATAATTGTTTATCTCTTGAGACAAGAAAGCCATTATCATTGTGTGAAAACGTATTGATAAGGAATTCTTGCACTTGTTATCAATATCTATACCATATGCATTTTAAATGTAATGGATGTAGTAACTAACCATCTAGGACCCATGAGATTTTGGGTACCAAGTTGTTTTACATGTTAGGTGTCAAAATCACGAGGTTGGCACACTTGCATATACGTGAAGTTTGGCGAGCCATTAAGACATGCATTTAAACCATCACGTAATCATGCTTCAAGAACTTGCTTGCGATACTATGGTGTAGTCTTGTTTTAAGTATTCTATTGCTTTTCTTTCTCTCTATTGTCTTCTTGGGAATTTGTTGTTTCTTCATTTCACAAACTCGTAAGTCTTATTGAGTTAAATCAATTAAAGACGCAAGATACATTTTCTATTTTAAATTATAACTCAAACTTCCAAATTTGTTAATTATATGTCCTTGTGATGATTTTTTTTAATTGTATAACCAACACTGCGGATATATTCACTAAACCCCTTAAGCATGAACTATTTAACCACTTGCGTTTAGGATTAGGAATGATGGAGCAAATTGACAAAATTCTATTGCATTTTCACAAATTACTTATTGCATAAAATTGCTTTCTTTTCTTTTCTTCGTCATTGAGTCTAGGAATCTACTTCACACAAAAATTGAAGTTTGGGAATTCTTCATTGCATAAACATTTTTATAAAACCCAATCTATCCAAACAATTCTCACTTTTAGCAACAAGTATTGTATGTTTTTCATAACACATTTCATCTAATTTCATCAAACTTTGATCATAATCACTATTAGGCATTTTATTTCAATTTCTTCAATTTCATTTTTTTTTCAATCGAGTCTAGGATTTCCATAACTAAAAGCTCCCCATAGGATTAGAATTCTTAATTAACATTAAAACCCAATAATCACAAACCCTCTTACTAAAATTTTTGAAAAAGTTTATACACTACTTTTCAAAAAATTTCTTAAACATATTGTTGAATAATGCTAAAAACGTTTTCTCTTAAATCATGCTTGATATTTTCATGTAATTGTCAAATTATATAATCTAATTTATATCCTTGACATTCATGGGTTAAGCAAATCGAATCAAAGAGAATTTGGATTGCTTCTTTGGATATCTTCATTTTGGCATTAGGAGTCGAAGCAATCGCATCTTCACATATGTTGCATATAGGCACACACTAGGACAAAGTCAAGAATCAATTTGACACATTTGTTCCATCACTAGCTTCCCACTCACTAGTTTCCTTTCCCCTTACACTAAGATTAGTTATCTTAGGAAATATGACTTGCTTATTTGTTCTTTTACATTATTGTCTTTGCATGAAATTATATTATATATTTATTTGCCTACATATATACCTTCCATGCATACTTCATTAAGATAATACATGCTTAGTTGCCTAAAGGGATGAGCTTGCCCAAAACCAAACCTCAAAACAAACATCTTTCTGGAAATATTTCTGCCAAAAACCCATTTCTGGCAATCTGGGAACCAGGCCCTAGACGGCCCCCATAATTCTTAAGGGCGGCCCCCTTAAAAT
This sequence comes from Artemisia argyi, assembly GCA_030686995.1. Lineage (NCBI taxonomy): Eukaryota > Viridiplantae > Streptophyta > Magnoliopsida > Asterales > Asteraceae > Artemisia > Artemisia argyi. Next base: position 103,325,380 of record CM060678.1, read on the forward strand.
TAAAGGGACCGGCCACCTGAAGGGCGAGGTTCCCTGTTTGGCTTCTGCTTTTTAGCCCATTTCACCCTACTTTGATTCTTCACTTGCCTAAATTCACAAACACATTTTGTCTAGCAAAACCTCTACTTATTATCCTTCCATTAATACATAATCATCACACTATAAATACCTCTCCTCATCACATATCCTTTCTCAACCATTCCAATCATGAATTCTCCCAACAAACCAAAATCAAAATCCTCAAAGCTAGCAAAGATGACCGAAAATCCCATGTGGTGAAAGAAACAAAACCCTCGAAACAAATCCATCAAAACAAGTGAATTTGGTAATCAATCAACACCTCCAAACACTTACTTTCCCAACTACACTCTAAACCCACAAGGACACTCCTTTGAACCATTATACAAACCTTCCACATTGGCCAAACATCCAATTTCATCCCAAATCACACATCTCCACTTCCATCCAACTACAATGATCCATATCACTTTGGTCAATCATCTAACTACACCTCCAATAACTTCACTACCAACTACACAACCCCAATTCATCCACCTCCACCAAATGATTCACTCTACATCACCACGGAGAAGCAAAAATTCTGTGAAGAAATCAACCAAATCCGTGATCTTCGTGACCTTAATGCTATGCATCTTGCACAACGCAACTTGCACAAAACTCCCTCCTCTCCATACTCAAATTGCCTACCTCACTCTCTAAACCTGGATCAAGTCATCAACCACACCCACTATTGTCCTTGTTGCTACTTTCTTCAAAACCAAATCCTTGACCTAAGTGAAGTTATTTCGTGGATCGAATATCTCCTCACTCGTCCTCATCCAATACCTCCACTAATTCGGTACAACAAACCTATATCCACTCCTTCCGCTCCACACCCCTCTCCATCATACCACTAAATCTAATCACCATGCTTCCATCTCCAAATAAAATCATTACAAACTTTTGTACCCCTTGCAAGTTCAAGAGACCTCGAGTCGGCACCTTAATATATCTAATGTAGTTTGCTAGAAAAGCATATATACTTATATATATGCCTTAGTACTAATGATTATGTCTTCAACATAATCTACGTAAATAATCAATGAATGTTTCTTGTGTCTTATTATTATTACTTGTTTTGCTAGTATGCATGAAATTTCTCTTTGGTTTAGATACATGTTTGCATAGGTTTATATATATGAACTACTTGTTTTTCTAATAGACCAAGACTAATATGAAATGTTCCAATAGTGTTTGTTGCAAACACAAAATAAAAATAAACCACTTTTAGAAAATTTTTGAAATTTGGTCGCCTGGGAATTCACCAGATGGGCGGTCCCCTTAATTATAAAGGGCGGCCCCTTTAATTTTAAGGGGGCCGACCAGGAATTAAGGGGACCAGCCATCTGGAACAGTTTTTACACTATTTTCTTTTGCACCTTGTGACTTCTTTTGCTAGTCCTAAATACCATTTTCCTTAACAACTAAACTGAATTTGGAATCTAACCATGTATTTTCAAATTAATTGCATTTCTAAACATGTTTTCATGCTATAAAACCCCCCATACACCTTTCATTCACAACCCATCATCATCATATTAAACCAAATCACCATGTCATCACCAAATACCACCATCTCCAACAAAGCCAATAAATAAAAACTTGTGATCATACCACCAAAACAACTCTTGATTGACCTTACTAATGAAGATAACACCACTCCATCACCACCAACTCAATGTTCATCTCCTAGTGCTCCAAATGCACCCTCAAAAATACCATCAACCATTGGAACCTCTACCTCCTCCATACCTTCGTCATCATCAATCAATAAATATATCAATACCCACTTGTCACCTCCAACAAGAGTTCCACCACCACCACCTATTGAAAATGCATCTCTAGACATCACCCTTTGATTATCACCCATTACACCTCTTGATGCACAATTTTTAGCATCTCCAATCAACTCACCAAACTTCAAGCCTATCCCATGGAGCTTACTTGAAGCTCATGGAGATACTTGCCTTTGTTGCATACATAACTGCACTATCATTTTTGGGCTAAGAGATGAAATCCACTAAATGTTTTCATACATTGAAAACTTGTTTCCTCAACCTCCACCAACAACATCCACACCTCCACCACCAACATCAACCACACATCCACCTCCACCAACATCAAACACACCTCCATCAACACCATCATCTCCACCTACAACATTGCTTCCCTCCAACTAGGCATGTTTCATTTTTGGAAAAAAAAATTGTTTCAACCATCTTTGGTTACTTATTTGTTTTATTATGTATGCTTGTAAGCCCATAGGGCATTAGTTTATTGGATATCTTGTTTATGCATCTTGGATGCATTTTGCTTGTAACAATATTATCATTTAGTAGAAATGATATTTTTATGTTCTAATTGCTTTTTTTACTTATATATATATATATATATATATATATATATATATATATATATATATATATATATATATATATATATATATATATATATATATATATATATTTGTTGCATGCATCATATATATTATGTGTTCTAAATATTTTTGCAACCATTCCATATCTCAAATTGTCTTATAACCTTAAAACGAGGGGGAGTACATGTCGAGGGGGAGCTCTAACATCGTCGGGATAACCTTTTTGATGCTAACAAAAAGGGGAAGAAATGATATAAAACTCACTAAATACTTGTATGCATATTGATTTTTGATTTAATGAGTTTAGATTTTGTAATCATCAAGAAGGGGGAGATTGTTGATATAAATAATGCGTAAATATGTTATTAATATTTCTCGATATCCCTATTTTTTGACGATCACAAAATCTTAAATCATTAAACGTAAAGTCATTACTTAAACAAGTATTTAATGAAAAAATATCATTATATCCAACTTAATCACTCAACGTATGAATAAACAATTGCCTAATACATTTTATGATCAAAGGAAGGTTTATTTAATCATTTACAAGTTATATAAAATGGTATAAACATTTTATATATTTAGAAAAACACTTTTGTTAATTAAAGGAAAATGTTTAATTCATAATAAATATATTAATTCAAATTTTTAACCAAAATCAGTTAAATTTTCACCAAATAAACTTTCCCCAAAAAAGACAAAGATTTATGGCCATTACTGGTGGGCGGCCCCCTTAATTTTCAGGGGGCCGACCACCATTTAAGGGGGCTGGCACGCTCCTGTTGTCAGAAATCTTTGCCTATAAATACTGGTCCAATCCTGCATTTTTTCTTTACCTTTTGCACTAAAACTTTCTGACCCAATCCTTTCAAATCATCTTCCTAAATCCTTTGATCATAAGATTATAAGTTCTTGTTTCAAGTGATTCAATCCCTCACCATTCAAAGTGCAAGATAAGAATACTCCTTCAACATCTAGTTAAGAAGTATTGTAGATCTGTGAATATTGTTAGTAGTTGTGTAAATTATTTGTAAAGGTGTAGAAGTTTTATAATAGGTAGATTTAGGTGTGTTAGTAGTGTAGAGAAGTAGTAAAGAAGAAGTTGTGTTGTGAAGAAGAAGAAGTAGTGAAAAAGGTGTGTAGTGACTAGTGGTGTGAGATTGGTTCTAGCTACGATTAAAACTCGACATTTAGCTTAGTGTCGTTAATTGTTGTAAGCAAAAGTCGTGTAAGGTTTCTCCGCCAAAAGGGAGTTCGTTGATTTACTGAAGAAAACTCTCGAGTAGATGACTGGGGGAGTGGAGTAGGGCAAGGAAGGTGTCCTTGTAGCCGAACCACTCTAAATCCTTTGTGTCTCGGTTTTATCCTTCCATCTCTTGCTTATTATCTTATTTACATCATTTTACTTATGTAGACAAAGACATTTACATATTGTTACAACTTATCATATTGTGCTAATATTGATTCCTCACAAAGATCAAACTAAAGGTTCTTTCGCAAACATAAAGCTTTTACAAACAACCTAAAAGGATAAAATACATATATACATATATACATGTTCAATTGATCATTTTGATCAAGTATAGTTTTCAAAACAAAACTTAAATTGAAGTTATCTTTTAACAACCGTTTTATAAATAGAAAACGACGTAAAACTATTCAACCCCCCCTTCTAGTTTTCCACATAACCTTCGAATCCGTGAGGATCGACCTGTGACCAGGTAGAATCTTCTTTAAAGAAAACTCTCTGTTGGGAATACATTTTGTTTAAATCAAGTTTCGGTCATTGAGTTTTGTAATAGGTTGCAATATTATATTAGTACATTAAGATTTAATATGTTTTATGTTATTCTTATTTAGAATTAATGTTTTGTCAAAGTTTAAGGGCCATTAGTGACATTAAGTGAACATGTATGATGCCCTAGACTAGGAGTATAAATACTCTTGTAACCCCTCCAAGGAGGGTGTTGGTTCTTGGTTAATTCATTTCTTATTATCAGTTACAAGTTCCATCCATTCTTTCTCTCTCTAACTTTATCTCTCTAAGTTTATGTGATTACTTGTTATAAAATGGTGACCTAACAAGTGGTATCATTCGCCAAAGGATAGTTTAGGTTCTTTTAGTTTAGATTTGGTTGAAGTTTTGGGCTTAAAAAGTGTGTTTTTCTCAGTTTTGGCGTGTATCTTTCTGTTCTAGCGAGTTAGGTTAAGTCTCCAGCGAGTTAGGTATTTGGTCCAACGAGTTAGGTCTTTGGTTCAGCGAGTTAGGATTAGTTTCCAGCGAGTTAGGACTGTTATCTAGCGAGTTAGGACTATTCCAGCGAGTTAAGTTCATTTTTCAGCAAGTTATTTTTTGTAAGTTAGCGAGTTAGCCTTATTAGCGAGTTAGCTAATATTCCTTATAGTTTAACTAGTAAGGATTTTAATCTACCCTCACTTAAGGCAAATTCTTGTTCGTTTGAATATACTTAGCGAGGTATATCATTTCCAGCGAGTTAAGAGTTTCTCTAGCGAGTTACAGACTTCTTCAATGAGTTAGAGACTTATCCAGCGAGTTAGAGACTTCTCATGTGAGTTAAGTGACCTCTCCAGCGAGTTAGAAACTTATCCAGCGAGTTAGACAATTCTCCAGCGAGTTAGAACTTTTAAATATTAAGTTGTTGACAACTTCGTCATCCTTAACTTTCACCACAACATCTAAACACATACCATAACCTTGATTATCCTTTAATGATCCAAGTTAACATAATCACTAAACATGTCTCAGCCACTGTACTATTACTACTCAATTCAACAACAGCAAAATCATCCACAGCAACAGTATCATCAATAACAGAAATATCATCCACAGCAACCGTCACAATATCATCATCAACCGTTCCATCCACAACAACAACATCTTTTAATGCAAGAACATCAGCTCGTTCCTCAACAACAACCGTATCAAATGTCACAACAACCAATTCAGTATTCGTCCAAACAACCTCAATGGTTTGATCGGATGTGTGAAGTAATAACAGCTCAACAATCCAGACATGAGGGTGGATCAATTGACACACCCCCAATGCTTACACCTAGAAATTATGTTCAGTGGGCAAGTCGATTCTTACGGTTTATTGAAGTCAAGAAACCTCATGGTAAATTCATGAAAAAAGTGATACTTGAAGGACCATTTGAGTGGTCAACCAGACTTGAAGGAGGTGATCCAACTGCTGATCCTCCACGTGCTCCTGTTGAAAAACCTGTTCTAGAGACTCAACTTACAGATGAACAATGTAGGACCTTATATCTATCAACTTTATCACAATATAAGAACTAGATGAAGTAAAGATGGTGACTTGATGAGATATAGGTGTGGCGTTAATAAGTATAAAAGAGAGGTAAAGATGAAGAGAACTTTTATTAAAAACACACACAATACACACACAAGCACACACCTCAAATGAGCCTTTGAGGTGTTTAAATAGTTAGATACAAGAGATGCCTTAAGAGGCTTTCCATGGGCTTGGGCTTGGACTTGGTTATATGATTAGATAACAAGGCTTATGTAACATAGCACATATCATATTAGCTTGCCAAGTCCAAAGCCCAATGACTAAACTATTACTAATCTTAACAAACGACACAAAGTTACAATATGAGAATGACCATCACTTCTATATAAATATTTTTAATGCTAACAATCTCCCCCTAAGGGGTGGTCATTCGAATGATGCTCCACGTGAGCGGGTCTTCCGTGTTCTTTGTCTTTAACTTTGTGTGTCGTTGTAGAATAGTCTTTAGTCTTTGTTCCTTCATGCTTTGTGATCTTTGATGACTGACTTTTCATCGTTCTTTGTTCCTTTGTGATGTGGAGTTATCTGCCTTTTGTCACTTCTGCGTCTGTGGTGGTTGTTCGCCATTCCAACATGCTCATACATCTTTGGACTTTGATATTCATATGCACGTAGTTCCCTTTCTTACACTTTGATCTTCAGTCTTTATACTTTGTAGATTCTTCTTTTTGGCGTAGAATCTTTCTTTGAACTTTGTGTTGTATAGATCTTTGAGGGAGCTTTCTTTAACTTCCAGATGTATGTATGAGCATGTGGAATCCTTCGCCATGGAGATGATGTATAGCTACATGAAAACAGTTAGCAATAAATCAACCGGTACTTACAGGTTCGAATTAGAGATCGTCAACAGCATAGTGTGAAGACTCCTTCTAACCCTTACCAAGGCCATTCCCATGTCAGATACTCTTGAGAGAGCTTACAAGACATACTTAGTAGCTCAATGACTGGGTGAGTCGCTGGGGATCACTCCACGACTGTAGACCATTTGAAACCACCGCGAACACTAAGCGTAACCCATAAAGAATTACCGAAGTGACCTGCTGTCAGGGCTGCTTGATGTTGACCCTGGCAGGAATTTCCATTCAATCATTGAGAATCACAAAAGTGAATCCTCTCATAAATGTTCTGGCAGATTGCTAAGATCTGCGTAGGACTCTAAAGTTTACATCTGGCGTCCTTAATGATGAACAACCAGTGTAGAAATATCATGTGTTCCTATGAGATCTTTTGATGAATCTCGGGGCTCTAGACTCGATAAGTGCACATTTGGTTTCCTATGCGGAGATTAGGGAGAGGTCTCCTGCTTCAATATCAACCATCTCTAAGAGACTGGTCGATAGATTACACCGGTTCCCCGTGAGAATGAAACAAGCTCTTTTAAGAAGGTTTAGTGCAGTGCGTCACTGGGTCCATGACGTCTTTGTCTTCAATACCGGTGTCACCTTAGTAACAACCAATAGCATATGAATTGTACCCGGTGTCTGCCCTAAGGTTGAACATTTGGAGGGCTATTTCTTTTCACCCTTTTTCATAACTTTTCTTTTTAATTCTTCAACCCCTTCTTTCTCCTTTCTCATTTTCTCCTTTTTTCAATCATACCTAAGGACTTCTAATTCTAATCTATTGGAATTGTCCTTGGGTAGATCCCTCCGGCTCTGGCGGATCATAGGACTGTTTTCCCTAACCTTAGTCACCTTATAACTCCATGAATCCTATAATTGCCATGAAACCTTTGATTGAAAATCTCTCAAAGTGTTTATGAATATAAACACATTTTTTATGACACTTTGAGAGTTTTTTTGTTTCTTTTGAAGGACTCCCCCTTCACATGTGAACATTTTTGAATTGATCCACTTTCAGTGAACATGACCGATTCGAGACACGCTTACATCACTAGTTAGACTAGCTTGAAATTATTACCCGTCCTGGTCAAGTCCAAAGAAAGTCTCTCGATACGGTACATTCTACTCAGACAAGTCCTATTCGAGACACGCTTACATCACTAGTTAGACTAGCTTGAAATTATTACCCGTCCAGGACAAGTCTTTTCGATTACTAACATTTTAAGCTTCATCAATTCATTGGTACTTACTGAGTCGAGCTCTTCTGAGATTCAGTCACAGACTTTAAACATCTTTGATCACATTTTAATCATGTCTTCTCCCCCTCAAAAATAGCATATTGTGATATTTTTTATATAAACTGATTAAGAAAAAGCTTTTTTTTTTGGAGAGATAGACAGATTTCATTTTGCATGAATTCGGAACATTTTTGTTTTTAGTCCCCCTTAATGATAGCATATTTAAAATTTCTTAAGGGTTTTGAGGGAGTTATCTTGAGCACTGATTTTGAGAGATTTTGAGAAATCTTTTGAACAATCTTGAAAAAGTGCTCAAGAATTTTGTATGAGAACGAGTTTATGCTTGAAATCTTTTTTCGTTTGTTTAGACTCGAACTTTTTTGAAAAAGATTTCGTAATTGAACGTACGAGTCCTTGATTTGAAAAATAATCAGAAGTCATCATATAAGTCCGGGTTTCGTACTGAGGTATACGAAAGCCATAGTGAAGAAACTTTTGAGAAACGACATGTTTTTAGAAAAACATATAAAGAACTCCTGTTCAAGCATCTGTACATGTCCGTATCATTGTTGAATGACATTTCTAGAAATGTACAGAATATTGATTTATACGAGAGACATGTCATGAGAAGAATATTTTCGGATTTTTTGATTTTATATTGTTTTTGTGTTTTTTTTGAAAATTTTATATTTTTGTATTTTGTTTTTGTTTTTATAAAAGAAATGGAAAATCAAAAATAGAGGATTGAAAGAATGATTTTATAGAATTTACAGAATTTGAACCCTTTGATGAACTGGGTTCTGAGATAGTTGAAGCACCTGCAACCAAAGACGAAGAGGTTTCACAAATAACAGTGTTAGAAGTACATGAATCATCACTCAGCGGGTGTTGAATATCAACAGTAGTAATGGTTTCTACTTCCTTATCCTGAAGATTATCACTATTATTTGTCTTGGTGCAACTATCAAAAATCTTTCCTGTGGGAATCCATCTAAGACCAACTGTTTTAAAAACTTTCCCGGTAGGAATCCACCTAAGGTAAGATCTAGATGTAGTTTTTCTTATCAGATGCAGCGGAAGTCTCAGTCTTGGAAAAACTACATTCTTTAGATATCCACCTATTAGGTTTCTTAACCTCTTGCTTCTTATCAACGGGTTTGTTTCGGTTTGGTGTCTTAGTGGATTATGTCATGACACTTGATTTACCATTCTTGAGAAATTGTTTGTTGTTCGATGAGACTTTGGAATTACGTGTGTCGCATTCTACGTTCCTAGCATTCTTTTTTGTGCCACTACTCTTAGATGCAAGCCAATCCCTAATAGTTTGTAGATAGTTCCTAGGTAATGGTTTACTACTACTAGCAGTGCTTTGGAATCTTGTAGAATTCATGACACTAGGTTTTGCACCTAAGTTTCCATTTTTTCGAAGTTGTGCCTTTTTGCTAGCTTCTTCTAGATGGTGATTTTGGACCATGTCATTAGAACCAACAGATTCCTTTATAGATTTTGTAGTCACATTAGGTGTACTATTCCTAGAAGAGCCAGGTGCACTCACATTTGTGTTTCTTTCAACAACCAATTTTCGTTTTTCAACACTCTTTTCCATTTCCTTTTTCTTGAGCAAGGGTTGTGGAGTGATTGGTTTTGACAAATCCTTTTTCTCATCGACTTTTGGAGCAAACCGTGAAATTGACATTTTTGGTTTTTGAACCGTGTTTGAAACATTTGGTTTCTCCGAAGTCAATGGTTTTGCAAACTTAGTTTCCTCACCCTTTCCTTTTTGACTTTCAAGCTGAGCCCTCAAAAGATCATTTTGCTCTTTCATGTTCTTTAAGGCACGCTCATACGACAATTTGTCATACTTGCATTCTTCCTTTTTTTGATCAAGTTGTTTAAAATATGACACATTTTCTTTTTCAAGCTTTATAAGAGCATTTTCATATTTTCAAACAATTGCGGAGGTCTCAGCTCTTAGTCTTTCATCGTCTTGAACAGAATATGTTTGTAAAATGATGGACATAATATCAGTGGTCATAACAGCTTCGAAGAGAGAATCATTTAGGTTTTCCAAAACATTCATGTTTTCACGAGTATCATTAGCTTCGTTTACCAGGGATTTGTGGTCCTTGACAAAGTCGGCCGTTTCTTTTAAGAAAGCTTGTTCAAAATGGATTACCCTCGCACTGATGTTATTTAGTGGGATAGTGATTTCGTTTTCAAAAATTTTTTTTCTGCTCAATATGAAAACTGGAATGCCAGTTGTTAATATTGATTGTTGTTTTAGAAGCAACAATATTTTAAAGTTCTTGAATTCTCTTTTTAACGTCATCTAGAATGTCTCTAGCCTCACTTGTATTAAAAGTGTTGTTAGAAGACATCTGTTCTATTTTTGAAAGAGATTTGGAAGCAATTACTTTCTTAGAAAATATTTTTGAGAATGGTCGTTTTATGGAAAACACAGATGGTTCTTTTTGTGGAACAAAAGTAATTCCCGAAAGTTTGTTCAATTTGTTGTAAGCAATGGGTTTCAAATCCTTTTGTTTCATTTTATTTATGCTCTCTTCGACATGTTCTATCGTTAGCACAGAATCCCGAACGACGGGAGGATCATGTTTGGTGTAAATCACATTACCATTATACAAAACATTCTGTTCTTGCTGAGCTTTCTTGAGATTACTGGGGGTGTTGTTACCAAGAGCCACTTTATGTTTCGTATGGTAAATCGGATTAGTTTTTTTTGAAATCATTTTCATTGTTTGACTTGACTGACCCGACTTAACCACTAATTCTTCTAAATGTGCAATCATGTGTTCTGACTCTACGATTTTGGCCAAAAGTTTGTCTTCTTTCTTTGCAAAGTCCTTTTTCAGCCCGTCCGTTTCTTTTTCAAGATTGGTATAAGTTGATTTTTGTTTAGAAAGTTGGTTTTGTAAATCAGAAATTTCCGCGTTTAAAGCTTTTATCCTTTTGAAAGAATTAACATCAAGTGTATCAAACTTGAGTTGCAATTGTTTTTCCCTTGAAACGGAATTTGATAACCAGTTTCTAATTCAGACAATCTTTTGTTATGAAATTCAAAAGCTTTAACGTTTTCTTTGTAACTCTCAAGCTCAGTGGTCAATTTAACATTCGCGGCCTTAACATCACGATTGACCTTTTTCACGTTCTCAATTTCAATACGACAATTATTCAATAATGATTTAACTAAAGCACGTGTTTCCTCATCATTCTCAGCATGCTGTGAAACGAAGCCTCCATTATGATTCACATCTGGAGTTGCTGAAGGAGTATTGCTACTACTTGGCGTGTCCAGGTATATATCATAAGTGGGTGCTAGCTTCTTAGTATGTTGTTCCTCATGAGGAGACATATCAAATATATCATTATTGTGACATGTGTTGAAGTTTGATACCTTAGATGGTGCACTGGTGTCATAAACAGGAAGTGTGTCAGAATCTGTGTCATACTTAGCTTCCTGAAGATTCGCCATAAATATGCAGTTCGCATCGATATCCTCTCTATCTTCCATGTCATCCATAAGAGCCATAAAATCATTCTCCTCTGCGTTCAACTAAAACCCTGCTTGAACCTTTTGTGCCAACATCACTGCTCTCTGCAAGTACTCTAGATCTTTCTTGTTTGGCTTAGTAGGACAGTTCCTTGCCATATGACCTACACCCTGACAGTTGAAACACTTTACCGGATTACCCTGATTAACATTTCCCAAATTCCCAACTACTGGAGCTGCAACATTTCTATTCTGATTACCCATTGCCTGATTACCAACATTCTGACCCCTCTGATTTCCAACAAACTGACCCAACTGATTCCCTGCATACTGACCATACTGATTTCCTGCATTCTGATTCCCTGCATTCAGCATATTCTGATTCCCCATGTTAATTCCAGTAGCATATCCTTGTTGATTCCCATAAACTCCAACCATTTGGTCTTCGTTGCCCATATTGAAACTCGGCTGAGCAATCTGCTTGTTGCGAGTGTTCGATGAAATCCTTTGGTTGTTGTTAGTTGGTGTAGAATAGCGTCCTTGGAATGCCTTTGACAGAAAAGCAAACATTTGGGTTAATGCAGCAGTAGCTTCATCATTTTCAGTGAATTCTGGTTCTTCGAATTGTGGGTATTGCTGTTGTGGAATAGCATGTTGTTGTTGCTGTGGGTAGAACTGTTGTTGGTAGACCGGTGTTGGTTGTTGAATGTATGATGGTTGCATGTAGTTGTGAGTGGAAGATGATGATGGTTGTTGTATGTTCACTGATAACGGTGTTGGTGTAGTAGCAATTAATGCGAGAGGATCATGATTCTTTGCCAATCTTTCTTTCCTTACTTCATTAGCCTCAGCTTGGTTTTGCTTCAAAAAGTCATAGAGTTGATCATAATTCACCTTATGTAAATCCTTTGTTTGATTGACAATTGTAACATAACGACTCCATTCTTCTGGAAGGTTATTGATGAATTTGATGTTTGTTGCAATTGTTCGAGGTGTCAACTTGTTTCTGATTAACTCATTCATCAAAGTGCAAAACCTTGTGTAGTAAGATTCAATCTGCTCACCTTTAGTGGATGTAAAGTTCTCCCATTCAGTAAGAAGTTTGTTCTCAACGTCTTGTTGTCCAATCTCTGTTCCATGACATATCCTTCTAACACGTTCCCACATAGCATAAGCAGTTTCACAACTGTCGACCGCAACAAAGATCTCCCGTGGTAATCCAAGTTGGATTAAATGCATTGCCATATCATCTGCGGCAATCTGCTTCTTATCTTCCTCTGTGTAATCTGCTTCTGTTTGTTCACGCACGAATGGCTGAGTAGGAGGTGTTGTATTTGGATTACCTTCAATTTGAACTTGTCTTGGCTTGAATGGACCATTTGTAATGGAGTTGATCATTAATTTACCATTAGGCTTTGTTTTGATATAACGAAGCATGCGGCTTGTCCATGGGAGATATCCACCTTTTTCAAGCATTGGAGGTCGGTTTTTCGCACCGGCAGCATGAATGTCTTGCTGAGTTGCCATTCATGAAGTGTAGATGGATAAAGTTGATTCTTGGATCGTTCCAACGAAGTAGGAGTTGTGTTTAGTGTAAGTTGATGCAAGTTTTTATGGTGAAAAATTTGATCAAAAACCTTAAAACCTCAATAACTTCTTCTCGGAGCGTTTTTAGGCCTCAAAACTTCGCCTAAATTGATGAATCATTTAGTGTGTCGTTCTCCTCTGTCTCACGGTCGTTTTGACAGCTGATTCGTCGAAAACGGAGTTACGGTTCAAAAGTTATGGCCGTTTGAAGTTTGGTTGTCAAAAAGTCAAATTCTTACGCGTAAACCTTGATCTTATGCGTAAACAGTGAATCTTACGCGTAAACTCTGAATCTTACGCGTAACTTAGATCTTATGCGTAAGTTAAAAGTTATGCGTAAAGAATAAGGTTAAGCGTAAACACAAAGTTTATGCGTAAACTTGAACTTTACGCGTAAGTTAGAACTTATGCGTAGAATATAGTTTATGTGTAAGGTTCAAGAACCAAACAAATCTCTCAAACTTGTCCAAGCTTGAAAGATATCCCGTGTCAAAGTATTCCACAAACTTAACCAAGTCAGGGAAGTACTGAGTACAACTTCTGCGTAAGAACTTATGCGTAGAACTTATGCGTAAGATCTTATGCGTAAACTCCAATCTTAGGCGTAGAATCCAATCTTTTGCGTAGAAACTCAACTTAGGCATAGAATCTTATGCGTAGGATCTGAACTTATGCGTAAGAAGAGGGTTTTGACCAAGCTTATGCGTAGAAAAAGGGTTTTGACTTAATCTTATGCGTAGGAAGTACTGTAGACAACTGTTTCTTGTACAATACTCAAAACTTACGCGTAGGATGACCAGAAAACTTCAAAAATTCGATTTTTTCACCCAAAAACTCCTTTTTCACTTGTTTCTAATGATCAAATCTTTCCCAAAACACTTAGAATCACTAAAACTTCAATAAAAACAACAACTTTAACACTAGAAACACGTAAAAAGCAAAACTTTTTGAAGAAAAAGTACACAAATGAATGAAAAGTGTGACTTTTTTAACAAAAAACTTGATAAAAACAATCCTAAATCATTGTTAGGCTTTGATACCACTTGTAGGACCTTATATCTATCAACTTTATCACAATATAAGAACTAGATGAAGTAAAGATGGTGACTTGATGAGATATAGGTGTGGCGTTAATAAGTATAAAAGAGACGTAAAGATGAAGAGAACTTTTATTAAAAACATACACAATACACACACAAGCACACACCTCAAATGAGCCTTTGAGGTGTTTAAATAGTTAGATACAAGAGATGCCTTAAGAGGCTTTCCATGGGCTTGGGCTTGGACTTGGTTATATGATTAGATAACAAGGCTTATGTAACATAGCACATATCATATTAGCTTGCCAAGTCCAAAGCCCAATGACTAAACTATTACTAATCTTAACAAACGACACAAAGTTACAATATGAGAATGACCATCACTTCTATATAAATATTTTTAATGCTAACAAACAAAAACTACATCGCGAAGCAGACGAGTATGCCATGATGTACATACTTCAAGGAATTCCAAATCCAATCTACCGAAGTGTTGATGCTCAGAAAACGGCTAAAGCCATGTGGGAACATGTTCATCTTCTAATGGAAGGCAGTCAATTGATCAAAGATGATATGGAATCAAAACTCTATATAGAATACACCAACATCACAATTGAACCAGGGGAAACACTTGTTAATGATTCACTAATGTTGTTAATGATTTAGAAAGACATAAAATTACAATACCAAGGATCGGAGTGAATACTAAGTTTGTCAGTAGCCTTGTTCCTGATTGGCAAAAGTATGTGACATTTGTTCGTCAAACCAAAAATCTTCATGATGCACCACATGGGTTGTTGTATGATTTTCTGAAGCACCATGAACCTGAAGTGGAAAAAGATCGACCTCTTCGAGGAGGTTAATCACGACCACCAACACCAAATTCTTTGGCACTCATGGCTCAATCTCACAACGCTCCACCTCCAATGTCAAATCATGCTTATGTTCAAGAACAGAATTACTTCAGTTACCCACAACCTACAACTTCAAATCAGATGATCCCATATGATTCTTCACATCAATCTGCTACAAATCTACTTGTTCCTTATGAAAGCAGTGATTCAATGTACTGCTCAAATTCCAATGAAGATAAAGATGAAGACATCAATACGTTGAATCAAGGACTTGCTCTTATTGCTCGTGCCTTCAGCAAATTCTCAAACAAGATAAACAACCGTCTTCGCTCTTCATCTAACACAAGGAATCAAGCTGTCATTCAAGATGGAAGGTTTCAAATATAGAATCGTAATTATGGAAGATCAAGCTCAGGTGGTTATTCGGGAAATTCTGGGAATGGACAGTTGTTTAACAACAATGGAGGGTTCAGATACAACTCAGGTGCTCCTCAAAAAAGGGCTAAAAATGTTAAAACTAGGAACTCAGAATCCGGGAAAGCATTGTGGTGCTACAATTGTAATGAAAAAGGTCATATTGCTATTGCTTGTCAAAAACCAAGAACAAGGGGAAGCAAGTTTCATAAGCAAGCGTTATTCCTAGCCCTCAAAGATGAAGCTGGCGGAACTTTCACTGAGTAGGAAAACAGTTTCATGGCCAATGCTTACAACGATGATGACATGAAAGATCTGGAAACTAATGCTGCTGTGATGCTTATGGCCAACATGCAGAAACTTCAATTGAATGATTCAGGCCCAATGTATGACACTGACGGTTTGTCTCAGGTACATGATCTTAATACATGCCTCATACATGAAATAGCATCACCCTCTGCTTCTGAATCAGATAAGGCGCAAGTTGTTCCGTATGGCTCATCTTTATCTTCTCAAGAAGATGAACAAATGAACACAGTTGTTATATTCGATGACGACACAGTTGTTTCATTTGATGATCCTGTTGAGAATGACAAACATGATCCTGATCCTGACCAGATTCTGATGACCAAACAACTACAGGCTTAAATTTTACTAATTCTGAAAAACACTGAGCAAAATAAAACATTAAAAGAAATGAATGCGTTACTAACAAGGGATATTGAGTGCTATAAAATACAACTTTCAAATCTGGAAAACAAAGTCAAAAATGAAAAAAGTTTTGAAATGGCGTTTCAAGAGTATTACAATAAAGAACAATATCTTCAACACAAAATGCGTGAATTAATTGAGTCAAACGGAAAACTGGTTTCCAAACTCGAAAATGAAAAATGTGAACTCAAGCAACAAGTTGAACATCCTCAAAAAGAGCTTTCAAAAACACAAACAGAGTTGTCAACATGAAAAAAGGATTTTTGTGAACATAAAATGCGAAAAAGAAAAAGAGAAGATAAATTACTCGGTGACATTGTGGAACTTGAATTCCAACTAAAAGAATTTGAAAATGTTGTTTACACTTGGTGACTACAAATCAATATTTCTTCACAATGCATTCAAAGAAAATCCTAAGCTTTACAGTATGGAACAAATGCTTGATAATACGATTGTACGTGTTGTTGTCCATGATACTAAGGAAGAAGAAGAACTTGAAGAAGAGAGTCGATCCAAAATGAGGCAAATACCATTTTGCAAACCATATGATTACTCAGCAAGGCCTTACATTTCTAAATCTTTTGTTCCTCAAAAAGATATACCTGAGCAATCATGGTATGTCACTGAGTCATATGTTTCATCTGCGGCTCCTGTCCAAACTGTGGCACAAATAAATGGTCCTCTACCATCTTCTGGTGACGTTACACCTTTACCAAAATGTTGTCGTGTTTTAAATTATTTCAAAACTTTCATGGACGACATCGAAATTTGAACGTAATTCAGAAATCAAAATTGATACTTTTCAATCTGCTTACGAGCGAGAAAAGAGATAAATTTTTCAAAAACAATTTTTGCCAATCGTTCAACACATACGTCATTGTGCTACACGTTGGGAACAGGAACTTCAAAAAGAAGTCAAATCAACGATAAATATTTTCAAGTCTAATGAAAATGCAATTTTGGTTCAAAAGTAACGAAACAGAGCTTTAAGAAATGATGCTGATCGAATTTTGGAACAAGTTCTCAATGCTGATATCTTGTCTGTGATTATGAATGTTCTTTATGAATCTGGTACTTCTATGCTTGTTGATGATCACTCTATTGATAATGATTTGTTGAAAACTGAGATTGATACTTTGACACAAGAAAATGAAATGATTCAGAAACACAATGATGAGGTGCAAACTAAACTTTCAAACGAAATTTGTCAACTCAAACAAAGGCTCGAATGGTGTCAAGCTCAAAGTATCAAACGTGAACTGCAGTTACAGAGTCAAAATGTTTCAAAAAGTTGTCAAAATTGTAATAACAATGAGTTTTTCAAAAACCAGTGTCTTACATATGAGATGGAAATTGTAGAGTAAAAAATTGAAAACGCCGAATGGCAACAAAACTGTAATGACATTTCTTATTGCAACAGAAAACTTGAGTCTGATATTCAGTATAAAAATCACATCATCATTGAATTAAAAGAGAAGGTTAAGCTACTTGAAAAAGGAAAGTTTGTTGACACCACTGTGATAGCACCAAAATTGTATAAAATAGACAAAACTGATAGGGGTAATTATGTTCAGACTACTAATGTTAATCCTTCCACTTCTACAGGACTAGTCTCCACTAATAGCGTTAGCAGACCAAAGCAAAAAAGTAACAAGAAGAATAGGATCTTGCAACGTAAAAGAGGAACACTATAAGCTCAAGAAGTAGAAGATCAACTTAGGAATTTGAATAAAAATCATATTGCTTCTGAATTAGATTCTAATCTGGCAAATTGTAATCAAAATCTCAGTGTAACGAATGATGAACCTTTGAATGTTTTGAATATTAATGCATCTTGTGTGTTTTGTCGTAAAAGTGTATTATCTGGTGATCATGCAAAATTTTTAGCTAATTATCTTTTAAATCGTTATAAGAAACATAGATCTGGCATTCCTTCTATGCCCACTACTGCCTCTAAGTCAATCTTAGGAAAGCCGCCGACCACTGTTTCAAATGATGTTGAAGTTACCCCCATAATTGAAACGAACAAATCTAGAACTAGTTGGAATTGGCAACGTTGATTACAATACAAACCAAACTTTCAATGGATTCCTAAAATTCTTACTACGTGTGTTTCTAACCAAACAGAACCCACAACTTATTTGGGTTCCACCCTTACCATTGTTCCATCTTCGTCGTCTTCATGTGATGCAGGTGGTTAAAATTGTTCTTTGGATTGTCGATAGCGGATGCACCCGACACATGACAGGCAATCTCAAACTGTTAGTAAACTTTGTTTCAAAGTTCATCGGCACTGTCAGATTCGGGAATGATTATTACGCTTTAATCATGGTATACGGTGACTACGTTAGTGGGAACATTGTAATCAGTTGTGTATATTATGTTGAAGGTCTTGGTCATAACCTCTTTTCAGTCGGTCAATTTTGCGACGGGGATTTAGAAGTAGCATTTCGTGAGAAAACTTGCTTCGTTCGTGACTTACAAGGAAATGATGTAATGTCTGTCTCACGTGGTACAAATCTTTATATAATATCGATGTCAGACATGATTGCTTCATCTCCGATATGTCTTCTCTCCAAAGCCGAATCGACTAAATCTTGGTAATGGCACAAGCGTCTATCGCACTTGAATTTCAAAACTATGACTGAGCTTGCTCGTCATAAACTTGTTGATGGTTTTCCAAGATTCCGTTTTACCAAAGATCACTTATGTCCTGCCTGTGAAGAAGGAAAAGTACTCGTGCTCATTTTCCTTCAAAAACTGAACACAGTACGAATCATGTTCTACAATTGCTTCATATGGATTTATGTGGCCCAATGCGTGTTCAAAGTATCAACGGTAAACGCTACATACTTGTAATTGTTGATGATTACTCCAGATGGACTTGGGTTTATTTTCTTCGAAGTAAAGATCAAGCTCCTTCAATGATCATCGCCTTTCTCACTAAAATTCAAGTTCAGTTACGCAACACAGTCAGAAAGGTCAGAACTGACAATGGGACATAATTTAAGAATCAGACACTTCGGTCATATTTTGAGAAAGTGGGAATTGAACATCAAACATCAATTGCAAGAAGCCTAGAACAGAATGAAATAGTTGAAAGACGCAACAGAACGTTAGTGGAAGCTGCTAGAACCATGTTGATCAATGCTTAATTACCAGATTACTTATGGGCGGAAGCTGTTTCAACTGCATGTTATACCCAAAACCGTTGCATGATCACAAAACGCCATCACAAAACCCCTTATCAGATTGTTCACAAAAGAAAACCAAACATCGGTTACTTTCATGTATTTGGAGCACTTTGTTATCCGAAAAATAATCATGATGATTTAGGTAAACTTAAAGCAAAGGCTGACATTGGAGTGTTTGTTGGATATTGTGAAAGTTCCAAAGGCTTTTGGATATGGAATCATCTTACAAGAGAAATTCAAGTGACTATTCATGCTAATATTGATGAACTCACACAAATGGCTTCTGAGCAAAACAACTTAGGACCCGAAGCAAACCGTTTGAACTTTTCGGATTCTTCGGCTGAACCATTGTCACTCTCTCGTAAAGAATTGGTTCGGGTCCAACAATTGAAGAACAAACCGTGTCCAACTCACGACAATCAGCTGAAGACTCTACACCTTAATCAGTTCCACAATCCACAGAGTATGATCCAAATATGTTCTTTAAACCATTTGCACCGGCACCAACAATTCCTGAGATTGTTGAGTCATCAACACGCAATTTGGATCCTGCTAACATGCGAGACAATTATCAACTTCACCCTTCAACACACAAGTGGACTCGAGATCACCCATTAGTACAAATCATTGGACATCCAGATGCACTAATCATGACAAGACAACGAATCCAAACAGATGGTGAAACTTGCATCTATGTACTCACAGTATGTCAAACTGAACCGAAGAACATCAAAGAAACTATGACTTATGACATCTAGATTGAATCAATGCAAGAGGAACTTCAACAATTCAAAAGATTAGAAGTCTGGGAATTAGTTGAAAAACCTGACGGAGTCTTTGTCATTGTTTTAAAATGGATTTGGAAAAATAAGCTGGATGCAGAAGGCACTGTCATACGATATCACGCTTGGTAGCTAAAGGATACTTCCAAGAAGAAGGAATTGATTTTGAAGAATCCTTTGCTCTAGTGGCTAGACTTGAAGCTGTGCGGATTTTTCTGGCATATGCTGCTCATCGGAATATGGTTGTTTATCAAATGGATGTGAAAACGGCATTTCTGAATGGTCAACTCCGAGAAGTAATTTATGTTAGTCAACCAGAAGGCTTTGTTGATCTTGAACGTCCCAATCACGTGTACCGACTCAAAAAGGCTCTTTACGGACTCAAGCAAGCCCCAAGGGCGTGGTATGAAAAATTATCAGCTTTCTTGTTGGCCAATAAATTTTTTAAAGGTTCGGTATATCCTACATTATTTACTAATACATACGGGGTGGACATATTAATTGTTCAAATATATGTCGATGACATTATTTTTGCTTCAACAAACAAAAGTCACTCAAATGATTTTGCAAAATTAATGAAAGATAATTTTGAAATGTCCATGATGGGTGAACTTTCGTTCTTTTTAGTACTACAAGTTCATCAATCACCGCGTGGAATCTTTCTAAATCAGTCCAAATATGCTTTGGAAATCTTAAAGAAACATGGAATGACAAGCTGTGATACTTATAATACACCAATGGCTTTTGGCACAAAACTAGGTGCTGACATACATGGGACTCCAGTTGACCCTACCAAATACTGTAGTATTATTTTGTCACTCATGTATCTCATAGCTAGTAGACCTGATATTGTCTTTGCAGTCTACATGTGTTATCGTTATCAGTCTAAACCAACTTAAAGGCACCTCAATGAGGCTAAAAGAATCCTTTGATACATAAAGGGAACCATTCACTTGGGGATATGGTATCCGAAGGATTATGGTTTTGAACTAAATGCTTTTTCAGACGCTGACCATGCAGGATGTTTAGACACATGCAAAAGTATATCAGGTGGTTTACAGTTTCTCGGAGATAAGCTTGTGTCCTGCAATCAAAGAAGCAGGATTGCACATCATTGTCATCAACAGAATCTGAATACCTAGCTATGTCTTCTTGCTGTGCTCAAGTCATCTGGATGCGATCACAACTTAAGGACTATGGTTACCTATTCAATAAGATTCCAATCTACTGTGACTCCAAAAGTGCTATTGCAATTTCCTGCAACACCGTTCATCACTGCAAGTCCAAACACATTGATCTCCGCTATTATTTCATCAAGGAGCACGTTGAAAAGGGTACAGTTGAATTATACTTTGTCGGAACAGAATACCAATTGGCAGACTTGCTCACCAAAACATTACCTCCAATAAGGTCTGCTGATCTAGTCCACCAAATTGGTATGTGATGTTTGACTCCAGAAGATCTGGAAAAGTTTTTAAAACACAATTGATTGTCAAACATCAAAACAGATTTGTAAATATCTCTTTCAAAAAGAAAATATAAAATTATAAAACCAAGAAAAACACAAAAATATTTTCTTTCTCCTTTCATTTCATTTCATTTATATATATAAAAATAATAAAAAAAACTTTTCATCATCTCTTCAAATTTACGAAAAATTATCGTCAAAATATGTTCTAGTCAACAAAGTTTAAACATTTTTTATGAACATATTTTGAGGGGGAGACATAAAAAGTTTCAATCCAAAGCGAGTTCATAGTTCTTCAAAAGCTTCATCATCTATACGTTGAGATTTTGATTCAAGGGAAAGAGTAATCAAAGTGCTTAAATATCCTCATCATGTATTGACTTTATTACTCATAGGTCCATTGTTTTTCATAATATACTAAATAAATAGGTTTTATGGGGTCATACATTATATGATTTACAAGTACAGGGGCTAAAAGTGACAAATGTCAAAAGTTTCAATATATATCTAGTCCCACTCTTTTTCTCTTAATCGTAAAAACCCAAAACCACCACCACGCGCTGCTGTTTTTTTCATCTCATCTAAGAATCGAATTTTACAAGTTTCTTTAAACAATTTTAAGTCTTATTACTTAGTTTGATCTATGTCTCGTCTATTCACTCAAATGGAGACATGTTTCTGGTGCATAATCAATATTGTCAAATTAGGGTTCATGAGCATAATTGGGCATTTTTCTTTATGATTGTTATAGGCTAATTAGTGTTTGCAATCGTCTTGGGTACATGGTTAATTGTTTGTATTCATCATTGGTTTTGCCTAATCATCATCGATTGCCAACTATTCTCGTGTTTTATGTTCTAAGTGGTCGAAGTTTTGAGTTATGTTTATGTGATTGTTGGTTAAGTGTTTTCATTAATGGGATTTGTTCTTATTTGTACTAGGAACATTTTTCTTCAATCATTTGCAATTATATAACAATCGAATGGAGAATTAGTGTTTCGCCTAAACTGTTTGATCTTTTGCCGTTAAAGTGTTGGGCTTATGTAAATTTTTGAAATGGTTTGTGCTTTGGGATTGTTATATTCAGGGAAACTGAGTAATCCCGTGGTCCAATCATGTCAAATGAAAAAAATCTTGATTTTTTTTCACTCAATGACTTTGGTCATGTTCTTAGCGAGTTAAAAATTTTTTTTGGCAAGTTGGATTAAACATTCTATTGCAAGTTTTGTATGTGCTTTGTGAGTTATGATAAGTCCTTAGCAAGTTAAATCCTTGGCCTGTGACATTTGTGCTCTGCGAATTATATTCTATGTTGGCGAGTTAAGTTTCTCTCAAGGTCAGCGAGTTAAGTGTCAAAGTCTGTTTTCTGCCATAGCGAATTAAATGTATTGTTAGCTAGTTAAAGTATTTCTTAGTGAGTTACATATGTTCTAGCGAGTTAACTGTTCTTTGTGAGTTAAGATATACTTAGCAAGTTATAACATGTACTTAGCGACTTAAAACATGTGCTCAGCAAGTTATATTGGCGAGTTAAGTTACAAGGACTGTTGTCTGTCATAGCGAGTTAAAAAATGTCCAGCGAGTTACATAAATAGCGAGTTACATATATGCACATTAGCGAGTTAATTGTTCTTTGTGAAACTTTGCAAGTTAAAGTAATCTCTTACCAAGTTACATCATATCCTAGCGAGTTAACTAATATTTTGTGAGTTAAGATGTAATTAGAAAGTTATAAATGCAACTTAGCAAATCTTAGCGAGTTACAGGTTATTCTGTTACAATCTTTGCGAGTTACACTGCTTAGCGAGTTAAAATTTTTTTGTGGCTCGTGATACTTTGACTCAGCATGGTTCTATTTTTTTGGCGAGTTACATTATTTTTTCTCCGAGTTAGGAGCCTTTTTTCCAAAACCATCATGGATGGGTTTTGTTTTTATCAATTTTATGAAAAGAAATTATGCCAAAAAATTTTAAAATTCTTACGTGTTATGAAGTAATATTTGTCAACGTGTTATGAAATAATCATGTGAGCTATGAATTGTTTTGTTGACTGTGAGTTATGTAACTCTTATTGCTAATCAGATGTGATGTTTTCTGTCTCAGCGAGTTAGGATTTCTACTTACACTAACATATATACATATTGTATTGTGTTTGTTGTTTGTGTTTGTGTATTTTAGGGAAATCATGTCCCAAAGTTCAGTTGCTCGAAATGAATTGATACGAGGTGAAGAGAGAACCGTAAGCAAGTCAAACATGAGTGTTGATCTGAATAAGCTTCCATGTCCACCTTCCTGTCAGATTGTCACAACTCGTAATTTCATGTTCTTTTTCAAATGTCGAAATTTCATAATTTATTTTGGAAAGTTACTATTCATCAGTTACTATTCACTTTCACTATTCATTCCCGAAATTTTTATTTCATATTCTCGTAAGTTAAACTATTTTTATGATAATCCGAGAGTTTGACGCTCGTCGGATCATTTACGCAAAAATCACGAAGCCGTGTTCGAGATTTACTTTTTGGTTTAAACGTCGTTCCAGCATCCCGATATGTCCATAAAACGCTATAAACGATAGAAATATGATTTTCTCTCATTTTATGACAATTCTAAAAGTTTTGAAATTTTACGTTTTTCAGTTCAGCGTTTTACGCGAATTACGCGTTTAAGACCCACGTTTTCAGTGTTAACAGTGTTTAAGCAACCCGATGGAACTTACCGTTCATTTAATATTTTATTATGGAGTATATTGACAAGTTTAGTCATTCTTTCAAGTTTTATATTTTTACGATACCCGGATTTACGTTTCGTGGCTTAACCATTTACGGTTAGCAATTAACGGAACCAAAACTGACTCCGTGAACAAGATATTACCAAGCTTCCCACATACTCTTCCTACTCCATCCATGTGCTGCCCCTACCCTTGTCCTTAGTTACTTGTACCACTTTTCTTTCTTAACAATATATCTAGATATCATTTTTACACATTTATTTTCATATACAAAATAAACTAGCAATGAAAAGCTCTCATCTCTTCCACCCATTATCCATGGATCGGCCAAGATCAAGTCACCAAGAAGATCCATCAAATTTTTCAAGATCAAGTATTAAACGAGTTCCATTTATACTCCTAGTTAGGATTTTGAGATAAAATCCCAAGGTTTTCATCATAAACATCATCAAACACTCCATATACCAAGTAAGCTTCAAGTGTTATTTTTTCATCACCTCATACTTTCATTTAACTAGTAACATGACGTATTTTCAAGATTTATTAGCAAATCATACAAGTATTTATGTTATTCATACCACTTTACAAGTTTTATGGTTTTTATAAGTATATATATAAAGCCTATGATCATTCCTTTGAAATCCTACAATATTTTGTGAAGTTTAGGACCCATGACACCCTAAGAAGGTGTATGGTAGGATTGAGTACTTGTGGAGTTGATTTGGAATAGTTTGGTAAAGATTTGAACAAGTTACAAACTAGGAAAACCAATTTTTGAAACAATAGAATACCTACTGTCCCAAAACGCCAAATATAGAAAACTCAGGGGTTTCCGGGTAACATTGGGCTAGAGATTCAGAAATTACTCTAAAAAACGAAGCTATGGGCGAAAGAACGGATTAAAACGAGTTTATAACGAAGGAGATATGATTTTTACAAGTTTAACGACGAAAACTATTTTCTGAAAATAATACGTGTTGTTGCACGATTTTCAATGGACAAAAGAGGCGTTAGACGTAATCTATAGGAGCCGACCTACTGAAAACATATTAGTATATATTAATACGATTCCGGGGATATAAAGAACGTAGAAAACGAGCTTATAACAACCAAGATACAAGCGTTTGAATTTTAGACGATTTTAACTATTTCGCCAAGTGACCAGGTTGAGAGCCATTTTTCTCATTGATAGACTCATTTCTGGAAAATTTACATCAATGATAAAAAGTTAGTTCACCCAGCCTAGTTTTCAAAACATCCAACCGTTTGTAAAAAGAATTTATAACGAATAACATGTGGCCTTCCAAACTTTCCCGAAAACTGCCCAGAATCTGCCAAAACAACTCAAATACCTCACTTCGCGGCTATTTTTCTTTATGATCGAGACCCGTATGGCCAAACTTCAGTTCTATGACTTTTTAGATAAGGTGAATATCTTCTCAAAAATACTGAGCTTCTTTCCTAACTCTTAATATTCACTATTTCGCGACTAGTTTTGTGAGACCATTTTGGTCATATTTTCAAGTTATGAAAAGTGTCATTTTACGACGAAAATACTATATTTACCGATAAAACACTAAACGAGGATCGTGGAGTACTGTTTCAGCGTATTTACATGGAAAGTGGTTATTAACTTAACGAGACGTCAAAAATGTATTTTTCAACGATAAACGTTATTTTCAAATTTCACGAGTGGTATTGATAACATACGTATTTGCATGTGTAGCATTATTTCATTTCTTACATTAGATCATGTCATTCATATTTGGTTGCGGTTAGAGATCGTGCCTCATTTCGGTGTATCCACTTTTGTCATCTTAGCTATCGCACCAGGTTAGTTATAGCCCCTACTATTTTAATTGTTTTGTAAACTCTTTGGGGGAGAATACATGCTCGTTTTACTTAAACGCAATACTCGCTTTACATGGTTGATTACCTGCATTTCATTGGTATGTTTGATTACCTGTATTTCATGTGATTTGTCTCCTAAACATTATTATTTATTCATATGACGTCATTGTCAAAATTGTTTATCTTGCGACATTGTCAGTATTGTTTATATGACCTCATTGTCATAATTGTTTATCTGGCGACATTGTCAGACTTATTTACATGACCTCATTGTCATAGTTGTTTATCTGGCGACATTGTCAGGATTGTCAAAAATTGCTTATATGGCCTCATTTTCCAGAATTTTTTATATAACCTCATTGTTAAAATTATTTATATAGCATTTTTGCTATATTTATCTTTGAATCTAGATACAAGTATTACTTTTGTTCAAATAAACTATATCATATTTGGCAGTAGGTCGTAAACACACAGGTGACAAGTCTCTTATGGCGGGACTTGGAACTGAGTGGATTTACGATGCCTTTGCTGGGAAATCTTCATTCATATGCATTACATTCTTTTTCACAAGACTCTATGAACTCACCAACCTCGTGTTGACACTTTAGCATGTATTTTCAGGTATTAAGCAATGGCACGCTACTGGAGATTTTGGCAGGGCATGGCATGGTCATAGAAGACTCTGATATTCATATGGGGACCATTTTAAACTATATTTTAATGGCCTGATTCCGCACTACTTTTAACGATGTAAATTCAATACTTTTGGTTAAATTATTTTATTCTAAATGATTGAAGTGAAAACCATTTTTGTACTTGTATTGTGGTACCAATTGAATTACACCCCAGCTACATGTAAGCTTCCGCTGGACCCAATTTTGGGGGTGTGACAGATTGGCATCAGAGCTTTGGCTATAGCGAACTGAGTGTTTTTAAAACCTTGACTATAGCTACTTTCGTGAAAACTTAACCCTATGACCGTCACGTGCCTGCCTGCCAAGCTGAAGCCTCATTTGTGGTTTGTTGCTGACATATGTGATGAGATTTGTATCTCATTATCTGGTATATTATATTCATTTATTCTAGTTGATTACTATAATTGTCTTTCATATAAGCATGTTCACGTATCATATATGTCATCACGTTATGTTTTTCCTTGCATAGTTTAATCATTTGACCTCGAGTTTTGGTCACTTGCCTTAGTCTTTCAGAACGTCTTGGTATTTTTTAAGGACATAGTATTAGTATAACTGAGCTGAGTATTTCAAAATTCATGGAACCTCGGTGGAATATAGACTGATCATTTACATTCAACCCGGGATAGTAGGACATAGGCTGACCACCTATATCCGACTCAGAAATGAATTTTGCAACATTGAGAATGGCTATAATAAAATTTTGTCTGGATTGAATCCTCTACTCAATTTCCAAATGTTTCATTTATGTGTGTGTATACTCTCATTGTTAGAATATTCATACCTTTCATCACTTCGTAAACCGCCGCCTGGAAGCACTTCAATTGGTCATTTCATCTCATGAATCTTCACGTCTATGCATGATACACTTAAATCACAGTATTTTCTTTTATCACAATCTCATTTTGTCGCAGTTGTCACAGTCTTTTCCCTTCTCACCATCACTATCATTTCCTTTCCCCATCCCTATTTATATAAGGAATTATGTGACACTCTATAGAATCCTATGTCACTCATCACTCACTACTCTTTATATTGATAAGTGGATATTATCAATGACCTCCCTAGGAAAGACTTTCCAAACCATCTATAAGGAGGATCCCTAGGTACATTAAGATCACTCAAAACTCAACAGAAATATCAAGATATCGCAAAACTATTCGAACCACTATCACTAGCCTGATCACCAAAATTCTATCATCTAGAAAGTATTGGCTTGACTGAATTATAAGATTCGTTTAGATACGAGTGCTCACTAAGCAACACTATAGAGATAGATCCAACCTTCTATCCAAGATTATAGAACCTTCAATTAAACATGACCTCGCCAATAGACATTATTCAAACATGTTAGACACCTATGCATTTGTGCAGACATACATACCTGGCTATTTTATCATCTTATTACTTTCACTTTTAAATGGATTTTTCTCCAAACTACAGTTATACAAAACATATATCTTGTAAGAAAAACTTTTTTGAGGCACTTATTTTGATAAGCAAATTCCTTTTTGTTAATCTTTTACAAAACTATTGAATGTTAGGAAATTTTAAACATCGATCTTTGGTAAACCATATTATCCACCTTATGTTGAAAACTGTCCTATCTTGCATAACTATTAAATTTTGAAACATCAAGAAAAATGTTACTTGGAAAGCCGTTTGCTTAAAGTTGTAAATTCATTTATTCAGGGAAGGTTTATGAACAAAACACACAATCTCAAAACAAACTTTGAAAATCAATCACTATATTACATCACTTATACCTTTAGGATTTTGTGATTTGATGACATAGAGCTTGGGGAAAATCTTAGTAATGGAGACTAAGCATCGTAGGTGGAGAAAGTCTCAATTTATGACATCCTGCGGAGGATCACAACCTTATCCTAATCTATTATTTTCAACAACACCCTTTGACGGACTTAACCTTGTAAGTTTTTCCACAAGATTCATGATATCCATTTCAGTTATTCCTAATAGAGGAATTTGATTCACCTCAAACTCCTAGCAATTTCATTAAGATTCTTTTGGAACTACACCACCTATCATCTGCAGACCAATAGTCAGAAATTAGAGAACGATTCAAACATAGGAAGATATGCTCAGAGCATGAGTTATTGACTATAGAAATGGTTGGACTAACCATTTGCCATAAATCGGATTCTTTTATAACCATAGTTACCACACGAGCTTAGAGACTACATCATTTGAAGCACTCTATGGTCGAAGTGCCAACATCCATTGACGGATCGAAATTTGGAAAAGCCCGACTCACTAGTCCAGTAAGCATTCATGAAATAACCAGGAATTTCCTACAAATGAAGAATCAGTTACAAGTTTGATGAGTTGTAAACCATTAGAATTTCAAGTTGGTGGCAGGGTTATATTGAAAGTTCTGCCTAGGAAAGGCATGATACCATTCAGAAAAATTCAGAAAGTTAAACCCGATATACACTGGACTATTTAATATTTCAGACCAAGTAGGCCTGGTGGCCGTTAGACTTGAGCCTTGTTAGAAAACAGAAGGTTACACAAACATGTTTCATGTTTTCCAAATCTCGAGAAATATCTTTCAGATGAGTCACTCATAATACCATTTGGGAAGGAATCCAACCCAATGACAAACCAAAACCTTGTAGGAGAACCAATAGAAATCATGGACTGTAAGATCGAACAGTGGAAGCGAAGTCGAATTCCTATCGTGAAAGTTCGCTGGAATTCTCGAATATTATCATCTTTTCACCAATACCACTTCAGTGACCAACACAAACTGAACGTCGCGACGAAGTTCCTTTTAGATGGGAGGAATGTCACAACTCGTAATTTCATGTCCTTTTTCAAATGTCGAAATTTCATAATTTATTTCGGAAAGTTACTATTCATTAGTTACTATTTACTTTCACTATTCATTTCCGAAATTTTTATTTCATATTCACGTAAGTTAAACTATTTTAATGATAATCCGAGAGTTTGACGCTCGTCGGATCATTTCTACAAAAATCACGAAGCCGTGTCCGAGATTTACTTTTAGGTTTAAACGTCGTTCCAGCATCCCGATATGTCCATAAATCGCTATAAACGATAGAAATATGATTTTCTCTCATTTTACTACAATTCTAAAAGTTTTGGAATTTTACGTTTTTCAGTTCAGTGTTTTACGCGAATTACGCGTTTTAGACCCGTGTTTCCAATTTTAACAGCGTTTAAGCAACCAGATGGAACTTACCATTCATTTTATATTTTATTATGGAGTATATTGACAAGTTTAGTCATTCTTTCAAGTTTTATATTTTTACGATACCCGGATTTACGTTTCGTGGCTTAACCATTTACGGTTAGCAATTAACGGAACCAAAACTGACTCCGTGAACAAGATATTACCAAGCTTCCCACATACTCTTCCTACTCCACCTATGTGCCGCCCCTCCCCTTGTCCTTAGTTACTTGTACCACTTTTCTTTCTTAACAAAATATCTAGATATCATTTTTACACATTTATTTTCATATACAAAATAAATTAGCAAAGAAAAGCTCTCATCTCTTCCACCCATTATCCATGGATCGGCCAAGATCAAGTCACCAAGAAGATCCATCAAATTTTTCAAGATCAAGTATTAAACGAGGTCCATTTATACTCCTAGTTAGGATTTTGAGATAAAATCCCAAGGTTTTCATCATAAACATCATCAAACACTCCATATATCAAGTAAGCTTCAAGTGTTATTTTTTCATCACCTCATACTTTCATTTAACTAGTAACATGATGTATTTTCAAGATTTATTTGCAAATCATACAAGTATTTATGTTATTCAAACCACTTTACAAGTTTTATGGTTTTTATAAGTATATATATAAAGCCTATGATCATTCCTTTGAAATCCTACAATATTTTGTGATGTTTAGGACCCATGACACCCTAAGAAGGTGTATGGTAGGATTGAGTACTTGTGGAGTTGATTTGGAGTAGTTTGGTAAAGATTTGAACAAGTTACAAACTAGGAAAACCAATTTTTGAAACAATATAATACCTACTGTCCCAAAACGCGAAATATAGAAAACTCAGGGGTTTCCGTGTAGCATTATTTTCAAATTTCACGAGTGGTATCGATAACATACATATTTGCATGTGCAGCATTATTTCATTTCTTACATTAGATCGTATCATTCATATTAGGTTGCGGTTAGAGATCCTGCCTCATTTCAGTGTATCCACTTTTGTCATCGTAGCTATCGCACCAGGTGAGTCATAGCCCCTACTCTTTTAATTGTTTTGTAAACTCTTTGGGGGAGAATACATGCTCGTTTTACTTAAACGCAATACTCGCTTTACATGGTTGATTACCTGCATTTCATTGGTATGTTTGATTACCTGTATTTCATGTGATTTGTCTCCTAAACATTATTATTTATTCATATGACCTCATTGTCAAAATTGTTTATCTGGCGACATCGTCAGTATTGTTTATATGACCTCATTGCCATAATTGTTTATCTGGCGACATTGTCAAACTTATTTGCATGACCTCATTGTCATAGTTGTTTATCTGGTGACATTGTCAGGATTGTCAAAAATTGCTTATATGGCCTCATTGCCAGAATTGTTTATATAACCTCATTGTTAAAATTATTTATATAGCAGTTTTGCTATATTTATCTTTGAATCTAGATACAAGTTTTACTTTTGTTCACATAAACTATATCATATTTGGCAGTGGGTCGTAAACGCACAGGTTACAAATCTCTTATGGCGGGACTTGGAACTGAGTGGATTTACGATGCCTTTGCTGGGAAATCTTCATTCATATGCATTACATTCTTTTTCACAAGACTCTATGAACTCACCAACCTCGTGTTGACACTTTAGCCTGTATTTTCAGGTATTAAGCAATGGCATGCTACTGGAGGTTTTGGCAGGGCATGGCATGGTCATAGAAGACTCTGATATTCATATGGGGACCGTTTTAAACTATATTTTAAGGGCCTAATTCCACACTACTTTTAACGATGTAAATTCAATACTTTTGGTTAAACAATTTTATTCTAAATGATTGAAGTGAAAACCATTTTTGTAGTTGTATTGTGGTACCAATTGAGTTACACCCCAGCTACGTGTAAGCTTCCGCTGGACTCGATTTTGGGGGTGTGACACAGATTATCCTTGACATACTCCAGAATCACTTCATAAAGCATATTCTCATCAACACCGCCAAAGTACCTGAAGTGTACTTAACTCAGTTCTGGGAATCACTTAAACTCAGCCGAGACAGCAAGTTTATGACAACTATGATTGATAAGAAAACCGTTAAGGTCGATGTTAAGATACTTCGCTCTGTTCTTGGATTACCTTCAGAAACTACGAAAAGTAATAAAGCATTCCATTCACTTCCCACGTTTGAAAAGCTTGCCAGTTTTCTACGCGATCTTGGGTATGATGAAACCGTCTCACCCATCACCACTCACTCAACACTTGACAGAAGATACATCCCTCAACCATGGCTTACTTTGTATTCAATCTTTACAAATTGTGTTACAGGCAAAGAGATTGGTCATGAACATCCCACACTTGAATTTTTGCAACTCTTCTAGGGAGTCATTAATTTGGCCCACATTGACTACGCTCAGTTGATATGGTATGACATGGTTAAGCAACAAAATCAGTTCTCTAAAGATCCAAAAGCTAAAATTCCGTTCGCCCGCTTCACTAAACTCCTCATTGCTCATTTCATGGAAAAAGATTCAGAGATCGATCGCAGAATTGAAGATAAGCTTCACTCACCAGCCATGGATAAGTCATATACAAGGGTAAGAATTCAGGTTACAAACACCAAAACGCAAGGGATGAGAATTCCAGAGTGGTTGATGACAAACAAGATTCGTAAGTCTCATGCCTTTCAAGTTTATGAAGAAGCGGTAAAGAATCAAACTGTTGGAATGGCAAAAACTAAGGCAGCAACAACAACTAAGGCAACAACAACAACTAAAAGTGGAGTGAAAGGTAAGAAGCTTGTGATTAGATCCAAAAAGATTGCTCGTCAACCAAAGAAGAAACATACTACTATTCGTGATGAACCGACTGATGAGGAAGAAAATGTTCAGGATAAGACCGAAACACAAAAGCTTATAGTGACTAAAAGGAGACAAGCAGAAAAGGATAAAGGCAAAGTTGTCGAATCTGAAGAATCAAGCCCATCTCCCCTAACAAAAAAGAAAGAAGCTAAATTATTGAACTAAAACTTCGTGAAAGTAAGATGTTCAAAGAGGAAAGAGTCAAAAAGCTTCAAAATAAAGGTGAAGGTTCTGGTGTACATGACATTGAATTAGAAAAGTCATTGTCAATAGAAGAAGGGCAAGAAGATTCAAAAGGTTCTCCAGCTAAATCTGACACTAATGACAATGATGAAACGGGTGATGAAGAAGAATCCTCGAGTTCTGATGAAATATTAAACATATGTTGAAAAAGAAAGAGATGATGAAGAAAGTCAAGAGGATGAAGATTCAAATGAAGGAAGTTAAAATGAATCGGAGAATGATGACGAAACTCATGATGACGAGGATAATGAAGAGGATCAAAATGTTGATATCACTGGTTTTTGATGATCGTGAGCTAACTCCACAAGACTTCGACACGAATCCCTTGACTCTATAAGAACAACTCACCCAGCTATAAGCTGAAGTTAGAGATCAAAAAAGTGATATTAATGATATCAAGAAGTTCAGTGTAAAGGAAGCTATTGATAGTGCAGTCATGGAGACTATACCAAGTGAAGTCAATTCTTCCTTAAGTGATGTTCTTCTAGAAGTTATGAAGTTGTATGTAAAAGAAAAAGTTGATGGAATTCTTGCACACCGTTTTCAGACCACTCCAATCACCATTCAGACTAGACCACCAAAACCATCAAAAAGTGATCTCAAAGACAAATTATTGGAATCAATACTGGATGATTCTGATGAAGAAGAGCTTCGCCAAGCCTTGATCAACTCTATGAATAAAGCAGAAAAGAAAGGAGAGTCATGCAAGACAACTAAGTCTTCAAAACGTCGCAATGATGATTCGGACAAAGACGATGACCCAAAGCCTCAAAAGAAAAGAAGAAAGACTACTCGACCCTCATCAGGACCACAACCTTTAAGAGCTAATAATGGAACAAGTGAGGAAATTCCCATGCATTCAAATGAAGAACTTGATGACATAGAATCCATGGATGACTTTCACTTTCCCATTGCTGAATATGTTCCAGAACCACCAAAGGATGATCCAATGGAACCTGCACCCGAATGGAACAATCCGTCTGCTCCAACATTCGACTAGTTTGAAGAAATGGTTAATGCTCATGCAGATCCTTCTGAGTCGGACGAGCCTATTGATGGGTCAATCGTGGACTTCACCAAAAGAATAAAGAAAGTGATGAAGATCCAGAAACTATCGTTGTCTGACATCATCAACATACGTAAGGCTGGTTTCCTCGAGTTTAAGACATGCACCACATCTCCACTCGAGTTTGAATACAACGTTGATCAAGTTGCTGGTGCTCTATTGGAAGAGGTGAATTGGTATGGTTCTAGCTCATTAATATATCCAGACTTCTCAAAACGATTACCTCTGACCGGTCATCCTAGAGATCTCAAACTTCCCAAGCAATATTTCTTTAATCATGACTTGAAATATCTCATCTATGGCAACACCAATCCTGAGGAACGACATGCCTCTTCTCTTGTCAAGTTCAAAGCTGCCTCATATGCTCTAGAAAGTCTTGAGGAACAAATGTTTGATTGCTTCAGTACTTCAGTTTCTGCATATAATGATGAAGCACAATTGGGAGTGTTTCACTGGCCTATGTTGCGAAAATGGTTCTATAAGTATAAGATTACATTCTGCACAAAGGGCAAAGTGTTCTCTTATCACAAAATTCTCTCTGTATTGAAGGTTGTAAAGGAACTAAAGTATGGGTATAACTTCCTAACCGAAATCACTGTACGAAGACATGACGACAAGGAGTACACCTTCAGTGAAGCTGATTTCCGCCGCCTGAACATCCATGATATTGAAGATATGTACTTGTTGAAGAAACAGGGAAAACTGGAAAACCTTTTCGGTGATCTTCAGTATGATCTTATCAACTCTATCCTCATGTTCATTCGTCAAATAGTGCTCAAGGAAAGAGTCGAAGATGTTCATCTTGGTGCCGAAAGTTATCAAACACGCCTCAATCTCACCGAACCCAAACTCCGAATACCTGGTCTGTTAAATAAAAAACCATACCAGTTCATCAAGAAACCATTTGGAGTTGTCTATGAAAGACGAGGGTCACGTATGTTTATGGGTTTTGAAGAAATTCACAAGTTTGGAGACCAAACTTTGTTACTCGTTCAGAATCACTTGACCATCGTACTCAATTGTTACACCTTGGGGAAAAGAGATAGTTGGCTTCAACACATGACTTGGAGTAGGAATGATGCTAAACAGACACAAAAGTTCTTGGTCAAGATTGAGAAGACGTAACAATTCGCATTTTCAGGTTAATTTCTATTCCCGAAAATTTCACTATTCATTTTTACTATTCACTTGCACTATTAATTTTCCAAAATTTTATTTTTATTTCATATTCTCGTGTGATAAATCATTTCCATGATAAAATAAAAGTTTGACACTCATCATATCATTTTCGCGAAAGTTATTAAGAAACTACACGTTTGGGTTAAACGTCATTTAAAAACCCTACGCACAACGAAAACCAACCGCGTCAATTTTCCCCGCATCAGATAAATGTTTGTTACACCCATGACTAATTAGAGAATTTTTGATAATTAAATAGAATGTTACTAAATAGACCATGTGCCGTGAGAAACAGAAAAATATGTTTTAAGCACTTTTACTTATCCATAACCTTAGCCTATACCTGCACCGCGTTTTCTGAGATGATTAGAAACTTTCACATTTTTTAAAAGTCAACATATTTTCCCTCCTCCTTTGACCAAAAATCACTCCTTGTTTTTTAGGCTTACGGTTTTATATCTAAAAGACATTAAATACCAACCGACACTAGACTGAGCCCAGTATAGATATTATAAGTCATTTTAATTCATTATTATCCTATTAGAAAAGTTACATTTTACTTTTCTCAATTTTACGCAACTTTCGTATGTTTTACGTATTACACATTTTAGACCCGCGTTTCCAGTTTTAGCAGGGTTTGAGCACCCCAATGGAACTTACCACTCATTTTATATTTTATTATGGAGTATATTGACAACTTTAGTCATTCTTTCAAGTTTCACATTTTTACGATACCCGGTTTTACGTTTCGTGGCTTAACAATTTACGGTTAGCAATTTACGGAACCAAAACTAACTCCATAAGTAGGATAATATCAAAACCAACCAAGTCATCCACCCTACCCCTTGTGAACCACCTATAGGGGGGAGTCATCCCTTCTGTGGCTTGATCTCATGCCTTAAGCCCTAGGATGAATACATGTGTTCAAGCTTCTTTGATAAGCTTTGAAAAGTCTTGAAATGTAACCTCCTTAAGGCATCTTCCTAGGCACCTTCCTAACCTCCTCAAGACCCTATATAAACCCCCCTCCTCTCCCCATTTAGGTGCCACATAAACACTACACAAACACACTTCACTTTGCTAGTTTACTTAATGTATTATTCAAGGATCAAGTGCAATATCAACACATAAACTCTAGTTAGGTTTTGATTAATCCAAACAACTTCAAATCCTTATAAACTTTAGGTGGTTCTCTTGAGTTTAGATCCACTCAAGTCACCTAAAACCTCATCACAAATCCTTCAAGAATACAAGGGTGTAGAAAGATTGCCATAGTGAAGAGAAGCTTGTTCAATCAAAGTCCTATCCTTACTTGTTACTTTCCTTTCTTAGAAAACCTAAAGTTGTAAGAAACCCTAATACACTTTCTTGCTCAATATCATTTTCATGCTTATTATATTTCATTCATGCTATATATGATCTTTGTATTATGTTCATGATGTATAAAAACTATTAAAACAAGTTATGGAAACTATATGTTAACTTATGTTAAGAAAACAAGAAAACTAGTGACTTATATTGAGAAATTCGACCAAAATGGTATAAACATGATATTGGAAAAATACATATTGTAGTAGAGGACTTAACAAGGAAAACATAGCAATTTGAACCACCTAAAATGAGTATATGAGTCAAAAGTTATGGCTAATAGAAGTTACTAAAACTTTGCGGCAAAACTGTCCCAAATGTTTCTGTGACAGAACTAAAACACGCAAAAACAGGCTTTTTACTCCGTTTCATCAAAAAGTTAAAGCACGAAAGTTGTCCGGAACGATGTTTTCTTCAAAAACTCAGGTGCACGTATCCAGAAAACCCATAACGAATGATATTTTCTTCAAAATCTTAACAGCCCTTTTAAATACTCAAATGACTATATAATAGTTATGGTTAAGTAAAACCAATAGGTCTAAATGACCCTAAAGCCAAGACCACAACCATGGCTAAGGCCAAGGATGAGTCTCAAGACCATGGTAACAATGACCAAAGTCACGGCAAAGCTACGCCTAAAGACCATATAACTTTCTAAGACGAAAACATTAACTAAAGAGTTAGTTGTAACATAATCATCCAATTTGGATCTACTCCATGAAAATGACCACGAGACTTTGCAAGTAATATTTATTCTAGACTTAAGAAACTCATTGAAATAACAATCTTAATTTGAAATAAACATTCCTAAGGTTATTCAATTTTTCGGACATGTAACTTTTCGGATCAAAAACTTATATTTTTTATCAATTACTACAACACTAGGGAGCTTCATGTGAGGGGTTTCATTTGGGTAAACGGATCAACGAGTTGCTGGATTTACGAATTAAAGTGTCCTAGCTCCTCGAACATTTACTGCGTGACCTCTGAATTATGTCGGCCCGAATGGTAGAAAGAGATATACAAACTATACATGTTTCATAAACCACTTTTATTCAAAGACATACATTATATACTAAGTACTACATCATGAACAATATGCAAGACATATATAGGCTCGTTTATGTTTTCTTAGACATTATTCCAAACATAAGTTGCAACAATTATTCTAGGTTGCTCGTAGAAGTTCTCACGGTATATCCATCATTCTCATTAAACGTCATCCAACTCACGGTGAGTTCATAGCCCCACTTTCCATTTCTTAATTGTTTTACAAACCCTTGGGGGGAATACATGCTATTATTTTTCAACCGAACACAATGCTTTTCAATTGTATGCTTGCCTGATTGTTTTATTATCACTAAGTACCATCCTTGCCAATCCAATATCCCTTATTATGAACCATTTAATCACTAGTAATAGTGAGCGCGAGTATTGTGAATAGGCCTAATGGGATTGACGAATCCCATTTGTATTGACTAAGTTCAAACAAATACACTATATTTGAGATTTAGGTATGACGGCAAAGTACCTATCGGGATAACTCCGCCGATTAATATTGGTACCCGTTAACGTTTTGGTGTCATTAGCTTAGTGTAATAATATCCGTTTTGTTTTCAAAACCATTGGTGTGAGTCTATAGCTCACACTATCAACATATTGTGTTCAACCATTTAATAAACTCTATGAAATTCACTCAACCTTTGTGTTGACAGTTTAAGCATGTATTTCAGGTCCATGATGTTAGAGGCTGACACGGAGGAGCACGGATATTCAAGAGGGCTATAAATTTTATTATCATTCGAAAACTCATCTAATGTAATTTGTAAACGTGGAACCATCTGGGACCTCATTTTGTAATCTCTGGTATTTATATAATTTGAATGATAAATCTTTTAAAATGACTCAATTAGAGATTGTTTTCTATTATTATGACTGTTATGCCGTCGAGTAACACCCCAGCTTGAATTTCGCTGCATCATTGAATTGGGGGTGTTACAGATTGGTACCAGAGCCATGGTTATAGAGAAACGGGTCTTATTGAGACCTAAACTTTAACCACACTTACAAGCAAAAACATTTTTATAGCCTTCCGCTCTTCGTGCCTTCCATCCTCTAGACGATTATGGACTTATTATGCATTTTATACTACACAAACATGTCAGCATATGGATATATGTACCCTTAGCATAATTGAGCACTCCCCCGTAAGCATGTTATGCTATACAAAAATACTAGTATATTGATATATACATTTTCTAGTTATTTTCAATCATTTTATCTAAACATATCTGCGTATGCCTATTCTAGGGCATTTCGGCACAACCACATTCTCCCAATCATGTTCCTACTCCAGCATTTTATGTCCAAGCCATTGTAACTAATTGCAACGGTCTTTCCTATTTCCCAGACATTGTGTGATACAGTGGTCTCAATTACATCCATAGACACTATAAATGAAACCTTGGTCTAATTCATTTATCAGACATTGTATAGATACAATGGTCTTAATCATTTCTCAAATGTTTTGAGTCACACAATGGTCTAATCTACTTCCCAGACATTGTGAATTGCACAATGGTCTAATCTACTTCCGAGACATTATGATTTACGCAATGGTCTCTGGAATTATTCCATCACATCATCAATATCATTTCATATGATATCAAAAACCCATCACAATCTATCGATTTCTAAATAGAAATATGAGATTTCTAAAGGACAAACTAATCCATCATCTACAAAAGCTGAAGTTTCTCTACATTCATCAAAGTTTTCTTCTGAAACCTTCATTGTTAAAAGTTTGTGACCCTGGCCAAGTATGTACTGTTTTAGAATTACTTAAAACTTCCTTTCCACAC
The DNA here is from genome assembly GCA_030686995.1 of Artemisia argyi. Classification (NCBI taxonomy): domain Eukaryota; kingdom Viridiplantae; phylum Streptophyta; class Magnoliopsida; order Asterales; family Asteraceae; genus Artemisia; species Artemisia argyi. Next base: position 103,364,853 of record CM060678.1, read on the forward strand.
GTATCTACCCGTACTATCTTGTATGCAATGGAATGTGAAAACATAGGTTACAAGTCTTGTATGGGCAGGACTTGCAACTGAATGGTTTGACATCGCCTTTGTTTAGTGGACAGTTTCTCAAAAGCAACGGACATATCACAAGTATGCCTAATTTAGGTATTTGAAAATTTTATCGAACCTTGGCTAAATATAGACTAGTCACCTATATTTAACCTACGGACAGTGAAACATAGTCTGACTAACTATGTTCGACTTAAAATTTTCAATTACTGGGAATAGTTGTACTAGGGTTATGTTCAGATTAATTTCCTACATTAACTCAATAAACTACCAGAATTCATTAAAACAATCTAGCAACACGACAGTGTCTTACCACTCAGCGAAATCTTAACACCTTATTTGTACTACCTAATTTCATTCTTGAAAGTTTTCATTTATGAGATAATCCGGACTACTATCTTGCGATAGTTATCAATTCTTCTCTTTATCCCGTAGAAGTACTAGCCTGTTTAGGTCCTAAGGATACCATTCCGTCATAATCATTTAAAATCTCTTAAGATTTTAAAGCAAACTTGACATCTCTACCAATATTAATGGTAAGCATACACTACACTCTTCTGTTCATCAACATATCACATCATTTTCTGAACCCCATTTTAAGTCAGTATGTAAAACTTCATAGTAACACTTTTCATTCAAACACTAGTTAACATAGACATTATACGATATTGCCTTCATCCCAAAACTACATAAGACATAATCAATTTTGGAAATGGTTTGGATAACCACTTGCCACTAGCTAAACTTCCCTACAACAACAATTATCACGACATTAGGCTGCACGCCACACACTATCGACAGAAAAGTTATGCCGACACACGACGCAGACCCCTATAATTCCAAGTCGGAAATAGAGTTATGCTAAAAGTATCGCCTTTGAAAGGCTTAATACGATTCGGTAAACAAGGAAAACTAAACCCAAGATACATTGGACCATTCAAAATCCTAGCCAGGGTTGGCCCAGTGGCGTACAGACTTGAGCTTCCACCAGAACTCAGTAGTGTACACCCACTTTTCATGTATCTAATCTAAAGAAATGCTTGTCATATTTTGAGCACTTCCCATAAACGTTAGATTTATTTTGACATCATAATCCTTATTGTAGACATCATGTCTGTACCTCCATCTCCTGATCATCTTCCTTCTATGCCCGCTCACTTACCATTTCTTCCCGAACTTAATGATCCCTATTTTGAAGCACTTGACTATGACGACCTTCAATTCATCGAGGAAACCATAGAAATCATAGACCGAGAGGTCAAACAACTCAAACAAAGCCAAATTCCAATTGTCAAAGTTCGTTGGAACTCACGACGTGGTCCTGAATACACATTGGAACGAGAGGACCAGATACGTAAGAAATATCCACATCTTTTTACCAACAATGCTTCTACTCCCAACGCAAATTGATCTCCGGGACAGAGCTCTCTTACGGGGTAGAGACTGTAATAATTCGCATTTTCTGGTTAATTTCTATTCCCGAAAATTTCACTATTTATTTTTACTATTCACTTTCACTATTCATTTTCCAAAATTTTATTTTTATTTCATATTCTCGTGTGATAAATCATTTCCAAGATAAAATAAAAGTTTGACACTCATTAGATCATTTTCGCAGAAGTTATTAAGAAACTACACGTTTGGGTTAAACGTCGTTTAAAAACCCTACGCACAACGAAAACCAACCGCGTCAATTTTCCCAGCATCAGATAAATGTTGTTACACCCACGATTAATTAGAGAATTTTTGATAATTAAATAAAATGATACCAAATAGACCCTGTGCCATGAGAAATTGAAAAATACGTTTTAAGCACTTTTACTTATCCGTAACCTTAGCCTATACCTGCACCGCGTTTTATGAGACGATTAGAAACTTTCATATTTTTGAAAAAGTCAACATATTTTCCCTCCTCATTTGACCAAAAATCACTCCTTGATTTTATAAATCTTTCCTTGATTTTTAGGCTTACGGTTTTATGTCTAAAAGACATTAAATACCAACCGACACTAGACTGAGCCCAGTCTAGATATTATAAGTCATTTTAATTCATTATTATCCTATTAGAAAAGTTACATTTTACTTTTCTCAATTTTACGCAACTTTCGTACGTTTTACGTATTACGCATTTTAGACTATCGTTTCCAGTTTTAGCAGGATTTGAGCACCCCAATGGAACTTACCACTCATTTTATATTTTATTATGGAGTATATTGACAAGTTTAGTCATTCTTTCAAGTTTCACATTTTTACGATACCCGGTTTTACATTTCGTGGCTTAACAATTTACGGTTAGCAATTTACGGAACCAAAACTAACTCCATAAGTAGGGTAATATCAAAACCAACCAAGTCATCCACCCTACCCCTTGTGAACCGCCTATAGGGGGAGTCATCCCTTGTGTGGTTTGATCTCATGCCTTAAGCCCTAGGATGAATACATGTGTTCAAGCTTCTTTGATAAGCTTTGAAAAGTCTTGAAATGTAACCTCCTTAAGGCATCTTCCTAGGAACCTTCCTAACCTCCTCTGGACCCTGTATAAACCCCCCTCCTCTCCCCATTTAGAGGCCACATACATACTACACAAACACACTTCACTTTGCTAGTTTACTTCATGTAGGGATCAAGTGCAATATCAACACATAAATTCTAATTAGGTTTTGATTAATCCAAACTACTTCAAATCCTTAGAAACTTTAGGTGATTCTCTTGAGTTTAGATCCACTCAAGTCACCTAAAACCTCATCACAAATCCTTCAAGAATACAAGGGTGTAGAAGGATTGCCATAGTGAAGAGAAGCTTGTTCAATCAAAGTTCTATCCTTACTTGTTACTTTCCTTTCTTAGAAAACCTAAAGTTGTAAGAAACCCTAATAGACTTTCTTGCTAAATATCATTTTCATGCTTATTATATTTCATTCATGCTATATATGGTCTTTGTATTATGTTAATGATGTATATGTTGATACAAAAGTTGGGCGTTCCTAGTTTGGACTCCTGCTCTCGTACCAATTAGCTCTTAATGCTTGAAACATGCACACTAAGAAAGTAAACAAACACCGTTAGGCTTATCGTGGGATTGTCTCCCACAATTATCCTCCGGCGAGAGAGTAAGTAATCGGTTTAGGGTGATATTCAAGAGTTAGGGTTTCGTAAATCGTACCTTTAATGAGAATTATGTCATTCTATATATGGGCGCAGAATCCTTGTAGGTTTCGTGCTCCTTACTCTTCGCACACATGGTGCTTATCCGGTCCAAGGATCGTTATCCGTAAATAGAAGATCCTTATCTAGACCATAAATAGTTTGGTTGGGCTTGGGCCTACATGAGTCCAAGCCATTGGTAGTGCGGCCCAAATCGTTGTTATAATAGCCCACTCGTGGTGGATTTGGGCTTTAGTAATGTTTATCATTTGGGCTCGCGGCCCAAATATAGACTATACATCATCATGTCCCCCCAGTCTAGTGTGCGCGGCTCGTAGCCGCGGATGCTAGACTAGTAAAAGCAGCGGTAAGTGTGGCGGGAAAAAATTACCGCCCAATATTAGGAACCATGTATCTAGTCCAAAATATCTCAAAAATGCCTTGGGAAACGGGGAGTGTGTCCACGTATTCTTCGGGAGATGTGAAAAAGTGCATGTACCTTCTCATATTCTAGCCACACGATTATATTAGTGGATTCCATGTGGCGACCTTTCTAGGTTTTTGTGATCCTATATAAATCATCGCCTCCCCTTTTTACTGAAAACATCACAGTAAAAAGCCTACTTCCGCCATTTTCAAACTTTTCCAAAGCTTCTTTAAGAGATCGACTATTTTATTAGGTAACCGCGAGTACGCGCCTTAGCTAGTATTGTCATTCCTTAGAAATGGTTCGTCAATTAGAAGAGTTTTTGTCTGAAATGGGCGAGGATGAACTTCGTCAGTTCTCCTTTGATTATTTCATTCCCCTGGATGTGCATCCGGTAGTACCGGAGGCAAACGGGTGTATCGCGGATTTCCCTGAGGGAAAAATAGGGTTATATACGCGCTTTTTTGAGTACGCGAACCAGCGCGTACCTATATCCTTATTCTTGAGTAATGTGCTCAACTTCTACCATCTTCATATTTCCCAGCTGCACTGTATAGGTGCGGCAAAAATATCAAATTTTTAAATAAATTGTCGTTTGCTTGCAGTCAACCCTACCATTAATCTATTCCGTGCGTTTTACCGCACAACGTGGTCGCATGGATGGGTATCTTTTGCGAAGCGCTCTGGGCGCCTTCAGTGTTATACAGACAAGGTGGATTCCGTTAGGGATTTGAGGGAAAAAATTTTCTGGGTAGATAATATAGTGTTTCCATCGCTGTTTGAGTTTTATACTCAATGGACGCTGCCATGGGATTAGCGTCCTTTACCCGGTTCGTATAGCGCAGAGGATGCGGATACGATTGATGCCAACCACATCCCCATTAACTCCTACCCTGAGGAGTTTTTGGTTCATGTGGGGCTGAGTCGCAACTATTTCCATGGTTCTAACGAGGTTCCAACATTCCTCGATGAGAGCGGCCGGGGTGGGTGCTTGTCCTTTTTTACCTTCGCTTTGATAATGTAAGCGCTCGTTTATATGTAATTTCAATAACTAAGTTGTTTTTGTTATTTGTTCATATGTTGCGCTGAAATGGATTTGTTTGCCGTAGTGAAGCTGGAGAAGCCCAAGCAAGTGACAGTGGGGGTGTGCCCTCTTTGGGACGGTGAGGAGCCAATTTTAGAAGCTACTGCGGGACACACAACGATGTTGGCGCAAGATGGGCCTGAGGATTCTCCTCCCGCTGCTGCGCTGGTTACTCCTGTGCAGAGTGTTCCTCCTTCTGGGGAGCAGTCTCCTGTGGTAGAGGAATTGCATACTGAGTCCTCCGACAGTTTGGAGGTCCTGGAGCTTGAGGGAAGTGCGTAGGGCGTAAAGCAGAAGGGAGCGTCTGATGGTTATTGTGCCGGTACTTCCAAGAGGAGGCGCCATCTTATTGCTGATGAAGAATCATCCGCAGCAGATGACACGTCTTCTACTGGCACGGATAAGGATATTTCCAAGTCTTCTCCTTTTTTGTAAGTGATGATCACATTTCTTTTGCATTACTTGTGGTACTATGCCCTGACCTTCTTCCTTTGCTTGTAGTGACCATGCTGCAGAGGGTGATGCGGCGTTTGTTGAAAGCCCGGTCCCCCCTCAGGATACTAACGTGGAGGAGACGGTGAAGGTAGCTGAGGAGATGTCTGTGCAGCAGTTGATGGAGGAGCTAGCTGCTGCTGCTGAGCGTCAGGCTGAGTTGGTCACTCAGTTGAAGATGCGTTATGTTGGTGAAGGTGGTATTCTCGCTCAGAAAGATGAGGAGATTCCCTTGCTCAAGGCGCAATTGGCTGATGCGCGAGCACAGGTAGAGTCTGTCACAGAGCATGCGAAGAAGGTTACTGATGAGAAGCTGTCCGTGATGGCTGAACTGCAGCACGAACGCGGGGAGCTGCATCAGTTTAGGTCTAACTTATCATGGGGGATAAAGTATCTTGCAGAGAAGAAGGCTGAGCACTTCGGCCATATTGATGACCTTCGCGCTCAAGTTGAGAATGCTCTGAAGGTGTAGGAGGACAAGCTACGCAAGCTGAGTATAGAATACGATGAGGAGTTATATCCTCATCTTATGTCTATGATCGCTGAGCGCAGGTATGTGTTGTGTATTCTGCAATTATTACTTACTATATGTATTAATACTCTTTTTTCACTCTAATGCCTCCGTTGTTGCTTGTGTAGGTGGTTGATCAGCCATGGTTTGCGCCTAGCTGCTATGGGCACGTTGGAGTCCCCGGAGGTATTGGAGGCCTTCGGGAAGGTTGTAGAGTGCGCCGTGGAGCATGGCAGGGCGCATGCTGTGGAAGAACTCCATGAGGCCAAAATGGTGACATTGTCACTTGCTGAAGTGCCTGATTATAAGGCGGACGCCTATGATGAGCTCGTGAAGGCCATGGAGGGGATGAAGTTCTTTGAGCCTCCACATATTGCGCAGCTAGAGCACGACCATGATTACCCCATAAAGCTGATTATGGAGGGGTTAACCCTGGGGAGGCACATCTTGGAGGATGAAGAGGCTCAACCTGACTTTTTCTTGAAGTCTGATGAGTCGCAATTGCAGGTTCCGGTCTTTGCGCAGCCGCGTGATATTCTTAACCCCTTCTCCCTTGAGAAGGAGGTCCCTCTGAAGGAGGTCTTAGAGGCTCATGTGGAGAGGGCGGCAAAGAAGAAGGGTGTGAAGGGGAAAGCCATCCTTTGTGGTGTAGGCGTTGCGCATATCCCTAGATCAGATGGAGTCTCAGTCAGCGTGGCGACCGTGTCACCTAAGGATTCCTTACTTTTGAGGAGACTCCAAGAGGCTGGGAGTTCTGCTGACCAAGAGTGTAGCCCTGAGCGCTGTCATAGTATGTAGATATACATGGACTTTTGTAACTTGTAAATGTACGGTTCTTATAAATAACAACTTATATCTTTTGTTCGTGTGCTATGTTACTTGTACTTAGATTGTTATCCTTTGTGTAAAAGATCAACTAAGAGTCAAATTGAAATCGTGACATACTCATATTAAGTGCGTAACTTAAAAAACAAATTATAAATATGAAGATAGACTTGCATTACTTTGCAAAGACTTTTATTAAATGACAAAGAGTCTTGGCTCATAAATTGCTAAGCATGTACGGTGTACGTGATATTGCGCATCCTTCGTAGAATGCGCGTGGAAACTTACTTCAACGTCTTGAAGGTAAGGTGCTTAGCAAGGATGCGTGATCCAGTGTTGATGGGTTTACAACCCTCTTACTCAACGAGTTAGTTAGTAGGTTTACTCATCCTTTCTGCCATCGTGGGTCATAATAAGTGCATGCACGCCATGTAGGCAAAATATAAAATAACAATATTGAAACATAATAGAAATGTATGCAATAAAGTGAAGTGTGATATGGAGTTAGCTAGAAACCACAACGTTTTATTAATACTTGCAAGTTTTAAAAGACAATTCCTAAAAGAGAAAAGAAAATTCAAAGACAGACATTTATTGGGCACGTACTAAAGTGCAAGGTTGTCTATTTGTGGGCCGTAGCCATTCCTAAAGATAACATCTCTTTAGATTGCAGATATTCCAAGTGCGTGCCAGCTCGTGGCCTTCCATATCGCGCAGCTTGTATGCCCCATTACCTAGTGCATCCTTGACCTCATAGGGTTCTTCCCATTTTGGTCCAAGCTTGCCCGTGTCTTCTGCGTGGCTTGCATCATTAGCGCGGTATACAAAGTCTCCTGGCCTGAAAGAAGTGTGTTTTACCTTTGCATCATAATACTTCTTCATCTTTGCTTTAGCCTTCGCTTCGCGTATAGCTGTGCGTTCACGCCTTTCTTCCAGCAAGTCCAAGTCTATGCGCCACTCCTCGTCATTTGTTGTGACGTTTATTTACGCTGTACGTATAGTTGGCATTCCAATTCGGCTGGTATGACGGCTTCTGTCCCATAGACAAGAGAGAATGGTGTGTCTCCGCTACTGGTTTTGATTGTCATGCGGTGTGCCCATAAAACATGTGACAATTCGTCCACCCATTTTCCTTTATGTCTGTCAAGGCGGGATTTTATTCCTTCGCCTAGACTGCGATTCGCGCGTTCAAACAAGCCATTGGTTTGTGGGTGTTTCACTGAAGCGAAGTGTTGTGTGATGTTCAATTGTGCGCACCAATCTTTGAATGAGTTATCGCAGAATTGTTTTCCGTTATCTGAGATAATTTCCCCAGGTAGTCCGAAGCGACACACAATGTTGTCCCACACGAAGCTTTTTACCTGGTTACCAGTGATACTCACCACTGCTTTTGCCTCAATCCACTTGGTAAAATAGTCTATGGTTATGATGAGGAATTTCAGCTCTCCCGCTGCAACTGGAAAAAGGCATGCGATGTCGATGCCCCACTTATAGAATGGCCATGGTGAGGTGATGGGGTTAACTCTTCTTGTGGTTGGCGCGGAATTGGCCTGTGGACTTGGCAATTACTGCATTTCTTTATCATATCCCGCGCGTCGCGATGCATAATAGGCCAATAATATCCTGATCGTAGGGCGCACGCCACTACGGACCACGGTCCCGAGTGCATGCTACATGATCCAGCGTGAATTTCTCGGAGTACATAATCTGCTTGAAGAGGTCCAACACATCGGAGCCAAGGTTGTAGGAATGAACGTCGATATAGGATGCCATCTCGGAGTTCTAATCTCTCGTTGTGAGCCTCCCCTTCGAGCATCCTTATGATCTTGTGGTAAGATTCATTTGCTTATAAATTCAATGATAGGTGTCATCCACGTGAGATCCTGTCCCTCTATCACCGTGGATACTTCCATATCTAAGATTGATTTATTTTTTAGAGTTTCTACCAATACCTGTTTTGATAGGTGCACAAAGCTTGTAGATGCGATCTTGCTAAGCGCGTCAGCTTTCCTGTTGTCTCCTCTAGGTACTTGTTTGATTGTGAACCTATAAAAGCTGTGAATTAAAGACTTGGTTTTTTCAAGGTATTGGATCATGTGTTCATCCTTGGCTTCATATTCACCTAGCACGTGGTTAGCTACTAGCCTGGAATCCACATTTTCCTCTAGGTTGCGTACACTCATTTGAATTTCAATACGCAGTCCAGCGAGTAGGGCTTCGTATTCTGCCTCATTGTTTGTGGCTGTGAATGAGAAGCGCAGTGCGTAGGTGAATTCTACCCCCTCTGGATTAGTAAGAATAAGGCCTTAATGTGCGTTTTATTAGTACAAGTTTTAAAATTTATAAACATGAATTACCCGATTATTATCTAGCACATACGAGCAAGTATACTCGTCCGGTGTAATAAAGGTGGGTAAGTCGAGATCGTCCCAAGGGATTTGGTTGTTTTAGTAATAAGAAAAACGTTTGTTAAATAAGGGTTGTCAATCCAAATTTATGTGAATATCGATTTAAAGGAACCTCAATAAAAACTAAGCATATACTTGTGTATAATTCCTTGATTGGTAATTAGGAGTATTGTGACAATTTGAGTACAAAGTTTGGTGTAAAACTTGTTATGATGCGCAACTAAAAATGAGTAGTTATACAATCTATGATGTATGTCATGTTTTCACTACCACTAAGAATTTTATCACCTAAATGACTCCTTTCGGACATATCAAATGAGTATGACAATTCTATAAACACATGGTTGTTTAGAAAATCAATTCTTTTCTTATGAATTCCTACGAATCCTTTCGGTCTTTTTTCGTGATGAAATCGTCTCAAATCTATTTTAACAAGTAAATAAGATGATTTTCAAGCATCCTATTCCATACTAATTTGGTGCATTAATATTTTGGAATAAAAACAAGTTGAAATTCCTTTCGGACCTATTTTTCAAGAGATTGTTTTTACCGACAAATTAAGCAAGAAAAGATGTTATTTCAACAAACTCATAAAATAGATATGTTTTCATGCATCACCTTAATCATAAAAGAATACTCCATTAACCAATCACATCATATACACAAGTATATCACAAATTACTCCATAGCAATCATATTAAAACACAAGTAAATAAGAAAACTTTCATAAAATTCAAAGTAACAATTGTTCATTATAAGTATCAAGGTGTACTTAGTCTTGAGAATTACAATGAATAAACTTCTGGAACTTTAGCAACCACACTCCTCCAATTGCTCACTAACGTAAGTAAACAACTCCACACTCGAACCAATGCTTGAGACTCTAACTCAACACGTTCTGGACGTTTTTACAACACTTAGTAAACTTTCAGGCAATATAAGATAAACTAACAAGATTTGGTGTAATACTAAGTTAGATATTGGTGGTACAAGTAATTCTAGACCCTAAGTAGTCATTAGAACTTGATATTTCCTTGATAATTTCGTGTAGAAAACTTGTCTTTATCAAATCCTTTTGTCCATGCGACGTTTCTTTCTTCCCTAATCTTCTTGAAACTCTCCAAAAATGCATGTCCACTTCATTTCTTCATCTTTTAATCATTTTTACCTGCTTTTGGCTATATTTGCATGTATAAACACTTTTCCACGATTAAGTAACAAATATATACAAATATGACCAATTTCCACTCATAAAACAAACAATAACGCGACTAAAAACATGTTAATTTTCAGCGTTATCAAATCCCCCACACTTGAGCTTTGCTCGCCCTCGAGAAAGTCTTAATCAAAAGAAAATTAAATTCTATTGCAATAGTGGAAATATCTTATTTGAAATCAATCAAGTAAATAAAGAGGTTGATAACAATTCTAAGCACCTCACGAAGATAATTTGAAATTCACTTATCACTCAATTTGTGTCATGATTAATAGATCACTCACTGCACAGTCATGATTTATGTTTCTTACCATAGGCTTGTACAAGTATCAAAACAATAGAATAATTCATCAAAGAGGTCTTTTATTCTGGTTGTAACGTTTAGGCTAAGGGTTTTATAAACTTTCGTGCAAAATAATTACACTAAGTCAAAAAGGTAAGGATAAGGCATGGGAATATTTATGAAATTGGTTTTAAAGAAAAATAAAATCAAAGTCTAAGTCCCATAGTTGCTAATCTCAAATAAACCACAAACCCAAAAATGACAATAGTTACAATCTTTCTCCTCTTCGAACTTTCACATGTCGATACATCGATTCACCATAAGAATATTCTTCATACTTAGCACATTGGCTAACAACATATCACATAACTTTCTTTATTCATAATATATAGCACATTGGCTATATTTGTTACCTTATAGTTGTGATGACTTATTCTTATTTTTTTTAAATAAGATTTACATCACATCTCCCCCACACTTCGCATAAGCATACACCACAAAAAATACAAATAAGAAGTATGCATCCTTCATCTTGTTGGAATGGCACACACATGAATTGTGAAGTGTGGCTAACTAATAATCATAAAAAACAATCCAACATACAAGCAACTAGCAACCCATAATTTTGACTTTGACAATGGGTTAGGCTAAGGTTTAAAGTGTAAAATATTTTTGTATTTTTCTGGATGTAACAAAATGAAAAGGATGGCTCAAAGGGTGTAACTAGGGGTATCTAGCGCTAAAGATAAACGCTAACAAATGGGTTCCAAATACGAGGGTAACTAACCGATGTGGTTAGCAAAAATTATTTTGTAAACGGATGGCCATTTGGTTTTATTCCTAAGTTTGCCTCATATCATATGAATATATCCTTATCATTCGAAAATGATTTAACCGTAATGCATAACAAGTACAAGTTCTAGAATTAACACAACCACCGGCACACTCATCATGAAATATGTAAATAGTATAAGAAACACTATTCACAATTTAAAGTAACAAAGATATAAAATTGTGCTAGCAAATATTATCAATTCCGAGACTAATTGCTCTTTAAAACTTGAATTTATTCTTCAAAAATACCATTATTATTTACCATGGAATCAACCTTATTTTAACTAAAATATGAAGGGCGAACTACTACTAGTTACTATAGTTCACGACTCTAAAAAAAAAAAACGAAAATTAAAAATTTGAAAATTATGCAATTTTTCTATTTTCTTCCCTCCCCCACACTTAAGTTTTGCATTGTCCTCAATGTAATAAAAATAACTTCAAAGTAAAGGAAATGGAAAAATTTAGAAAATACCGGAGTTAAATACGCAACATGCATATCATAGGGCTTGTGGTCTAGTGGTAAAGGCTTAAGTAGTTAAGCGAGCCTAAGTGAGAGTAGTACCAGTTTGGGTGACCGACCGGGAAGTCCTCACTTGGGAACCACAAGCTCTAATGATATCAGGCGAATCAGGAATAGGAGTGGGGTTATCCCCTAAGGAGAGGCTCGCGGTTGGTGTCTCTGCCCGAGGATGCGACACTAACTCGAGCTAACAACTAACAACTAACATCTAACAACTAACCCGCCGTACAAAAAAAAAATACGCAACATGCATATTTGATCATAATAAGCAAATGAGTTTACCAACTCCAAACGTTGATCAACTATATGCTTCCGTAACAAAACTCCTGCAAGAAAACTGCAAAATATACGAAACAACCAAACAAAAAAAAAAAAAAAAAAAAAAAAAAAAGCATATGTAAACCAAATAAAGAGAAAATTACGTTACGTTATAAATCCTAAGAGAAATAGTTAAAGTTAGTGGAAATAGAATATTCGACACATAATTGTTTTTAAAACCAACCATAAACCATATGATCAAACGTCACCATCAATAACTCACATCGGAACGAATGAACTCGTCCTCGCTTTCCTCTTCATCCTCATCAACATCTTCTTCATCGTCCTCGTCCACCACTCGTCTCTTCTTCTTTCCAGCTCTTGACGACGAACCTCCAACATCATAACTCGATCCTCCAGGATTCAAACTTGGTCCACCCACATTAACACCTGAACTACCATACTCGGGAAGTTTACCGTATGGAGGGTATGGCTCGGGAAATGGTGAATAACCAGGATAAGGGTAGGGGTATGGTCCAGGATATGGAGAATAAGGTAAAGGGTATGGTAGAACATTTGGTGGATTGTAGGGAGGTACCTCATAATTGGCATCTTGTGCCAAATGTTGGATCATAGGTGTGGAAAACTAGAAGGGGGGGGGGGTTGAATAGTTTACCGATTAAAATCTTTTTAACTTGTTAAGTTAGCTTTGAAACTTTTCGTTTAATCAAAGATATGTACACAAACACAATATATAACATGCAAGTAAATGATAGAAATGATCAAACCACAACACGAGTATTTATCGTGGTTCGGCTACAAGGACTCTTTTTCCTTGCCCTACGTCCACGCCCCGAGTATCCAACTCGAGAGTTTCTTTCACTAGTCAACAAGCTCCTTTCACCGGCGGAGAAAACCTTACACGTCGCTTATACTTTTACCGACACAAAGCTAGATGTCGAGTTCTTTTACCAAGGGTACAACCACTCCCGTTAGTTCTTTACAAGGGTACAACTACTCCCTATACACTTTGTATTTTGAGGACTAAAATACTGACCGATCACTACTGAAAATACACAATCAAATGAAGTGTAAACTACACAAGTCTACACAATGCTAAGCTAACAAGTCTTGCAACGTTGTGTTGAATACTTGTTACTTTTAGTAAGCTTGTGAATCTCTTTGCTACAAAAAGAAACTTCACATATAAAATGTTAAGAGGTTAGATGAAAGAATGAATGTGTGTGTAAAATATAATGTCAATTGATGAGCCAAAATTCAACTTGTGGCTCAATATTTATAGCCAAACCTTCTGCAGGTCTGGCGGATCAGGCGGACCCATGAGAAGGGTTCCGCCCGTGTACCTCCAGGGTACCGCCGGGCTTGCAGTTGGTTTTGCAATAAATCATGCAAACCAAACAAAGTCACATCTCATTACTCTTGCAAACCAAACAATGTCACATCACATAATATCAAGTCAAACACTAAACTTGCAAGCAACATCTAAGTAAGTCAAACACATTTCTTTCCATAAATGTATAATGACAAAACTTGCCATAAATGTGATGTGACAATTCTATTTTTGGAAAATAAGAAGTGTTGTGTTTTATGAAATGTAAAATGTAGCAAAAGTCTAGTTTATGCAAGTCTTTAAAACTAATATTATGTTTTACTTAGAAACTAAAGTTTACATTTGTCATTAACAAAACTTAGCGAAGATCGTAAAATATAAATAACATTTTTAGGCGATATTTGTATTAACAATCTCCCCCTTTTTGTTGATGACAAAACATACACTTTGTTTTTAAGTAACTCACAAAATCTTGGTTTTTAAGACTTAAAAAAAATTATATTAAACTTGTTTTACTTAGTTTATGAAAATCATATTAAGTTTTGAAAGTTTAATATATTTCTCCCCCTTTTTGTCGAAACAAAAAGTAGAGTAGCGAAGCGGAAAAATGCACTTGCTCCCCCTTGCTTGTTACTCCCCCTAAAAGGAGTGCCAAGATGGGAAACATGGATTTTGGATCCTACAAAAAAAATGGTGAGTTGGTGATATATATAAGCTTGTAGTTACCACACACATTACAACCATAATGACAACATAAACATGATCAACCAACAATTCACGAAAGTCAAAGGACATGAAACGGGTAAAATTCTTCTACTTTTAAAAACTTAAAAAATAAACAAGAAAGAAAAATAAAAGCCTAGTTTCCTAAATTGGGGCAAACGGCCTCCAAATGGTTCTCTAGGATTTGTTTGGGTGGGAAAGCGCATCCAAACGTTCTATGACGTGTTTGAATGCAAACCGGGTTTCATCTTGGAGTTGGTGAAGCAACGTTTTGATGCTTTCACCCATTTGCTCACAATTTGAGCAAACATGGGGATGAGTGGGTGGAAATGGGTTGGTATTGGTTTCTTGGTTGGAGGGTTGGTTGGTTTGTGGTTCTTGGGTGGATGATGGGTTTGGTATTGAGTCAAGCAAGGTGGTTTGAAATTCCATTGCTTGATGGAGGTGGTTTTTAACCATGTTTTGGATATCCTCATATGAAGGAAATAACGACTCATAGGTTTGAGGTTGAGAGTACACTTGTTGTGGTGGTTGAATGTGGTTAAAAAGGTCATCTTGGTCAAGAATTGACCTTGGTGATTCATTTGCAAAAGGCGGTGGTTGTGTAGGTCTTGGTGGAAGATCATTTAGATCTTGGACAAATGGGTGTGGTGATGTGGGAGGAGACCCAAATAGTTCCATTGGCTCAATTTTGGGTAATGGTGATGGTGATGAAGTTTTGGATGGTTGAGTTGGAGCACTTTGTGGAGTTGGGTCAATAGGTGATTTAGTTGGTGGTGGAGTGAGCTCATTTGGTTCATTTGGTGATGGTGATGGAGATGCAAGGTTCAAAAAGTGTTCATTTTTTATAGGTGATGTAAATTCATCCGAGGATGAGGAGCTTAGGTTGATGGGTTGATTAGACCATAGTGGTTTAACACTAATTCAGGCGGTTTTCCGGATGGGTCGTGATGGTTGAGAGGTGATTGTTGACTTAGGCATGGTGAAAAATGGTTTAGAAGTTTCAGAAATTGTGGTGAAGAAGGTGTGATTTGATGGTGTTTAGGATGGCTTAATTTATAGTGTTGAAGGATTATGGAAAGGAGTGTTTGAATTTGATGTTAGTCTATACAAAAATGGAGGTTTCTAATAATTTGGAAAACTAATTGTGGGTTGTCATATCATGGAAGTCAATCCAATGAAAATGGTGAAGTGAGAAGACAAGTTTTGCACTAAATGCTTAGTGGTTTTGGTGGATTTGTGGTAGTATAAATCTCAGGGATTTCAAGGATCCCTTAAAAGGGTTCCTTCCTTTATGTGTGAGGGGTCCTTGAGGTTGTTATGGCAAATTTTGAATTTTGGCGGGAATTGGTTTTGGTTAAGTTTATGGAAGAAGGAGTATCCTATTATGCTAAACACATTGCAAGTAATGGGTTTCTACCTAAAAGGATTGGATTTTGGTGTTTGGATGTTGAATTGTGAAAATGAAAATCAAAATTCTGCAGGATTCTGGCGGAACCCTCAGAATACACAGGCGGAACCCATTTGAGGGTGCCGCCTGGTCCGTTGGGCGAATTCTGGAATTCCGAGAAATTGCACTGGCGGAACCCAATATTGGGTACCGCCAGATCCGCCAGACCCTAAAAAGTTGGCAGTCCGCGTTTTTGACCCGCGAGACGATTTTCAAAATTTTCGAAAACCCCTAAAATCAAAAAGATAAGGCATTTCTGGTTGGGCGATGCAAAAAATAGACACGTAAACACGCATTTCATAGGACTTTGACCTTGAGGTCGAGAATTTCACTATACTTAGTGAAAATATCATAAACTTGAAAATTTGACAACTTGCCAAGAGTTGTCTACCTGCATCAAACTTAGATACTACATGTTCCAAATTGTATAAAACATTGTACTAACACACAAATACATCACAAATATTGTTTAAATGACCAAATTTGTTCAAATAGCACCTAGTGCCAAACACTCCTACACACCCGCACTCATTGACGGTCGATCTTATTCTTGAGCTTTCCAAGGAACCTTCCAAGATTCATAAACATCCCCTTTGTTTGCTTGTACTCCTCCGACTCATTAGGAATATCCGGAAGTTGAGAAAGGTATTCGAGAGGAGGGAGCCTAGAGTTTGGCAAATTGTCATCTTCACTCATTGAGGAAGACGAAGATGATGTAGGAGGATGTGGACGTTTTCCTTGGGCTTTGTGCACTCTCTTATCACTTAGTGGGACAAAGGTGTGTGGAATGAGAGAGTAGTTAAGATTGAGACCGTTTGGAGTTGGTGGAATGGGTGAGATGAACCTAAAGAGACGGGTCAAGAGTATTCCATACGGCATAGCCGTTGTGCCGTGCCCGGGAATGTCGGCCATTCTCTTGGCCATGTAGTAGGCAAGGTTGAAGGGTTGCCTAACGGACAAGGAGTAGAGCATGTAGCAAAGGCAAAGGTTGATATGGTTATGGTTCCCTATTGTGCTAATGACATTGGCTCTAAGGACTTCCTCCCATTTCTTGAATTGGGGTTTGAGTTCGTTCATTTCCATTCCATATGGGTCCTTATTGACCTCATTCCCCGAACGGGTTCTCCTAGTGGTGGTGGTCCTAACAAAGAGGTGGTCACGGAGAACGTCTTTTGAGACAAGGGGTGTGTCATAAGGGTGGATACGGTCTTGGAGGTTGTCAAGAGTTGAGAGGGAGTGCAAGTCGGAATAGAGGCAAGTACCACGGTTTCGGACACCTAGGATTTGAGAAAACTCCTCAAGAGTGAAGGAGTATTGATGACCGCTAACCCTAAAGTTGATAGACATATGACCATAATCATCTGTGGAGAGGACGGAGGATGCATAGAACTCTAGAATGAATCTAGGACAAATAGGCTCGTCTATATTCAAAAGACACTCAAAGTTGATTGTGGCAAATTCGGCGTAAAGGTTTGTGCCTTCTAGGAAAGACGGGTCAGTGGTTCTACCCTCATGGACATAGTGTTTTTCTAGGGCTTTGAAAACGTTTACTTGGTTTGGTGTAAGGCCTTTGGTTTTGTGGTGTTTTGGTAAGTACTTAATGGTGTCCTTGTGGTCGTAGTGGGTTAGAGGAGGCATGATGATTCCTAGAACAACAAAATTTCACATTTTAGTTTACGTAAACCACTATTATAATGTGGAAGTTCTAGTGTGTGCCTATATGAAAACAATGTGGAGGTGCGGTTATCTTGACTCATTTTGATGCTTCAAAATCGTTTTATGCAAGTTTTGTTATAAAACAAAAGATAACCCAAACGCTCCTAGTTCAATGTAGCTTCGTTTGAATGTACCCGAAAATACATATTGGTTATGTATTCCCTTTAGCATTCAAGAGACATTATGCAAGTGATGTTTTAAATATAACGTTTTGATTTTGTATTCTCAATGTGAGACGAAAAAATATTTGTCCTACTTGTGAGAAATTTTTGGAAGGATTTGACATGGGGTGTTTTAGTAAACATGTTTATACTAATTAAAGATGCAATTCCTAACTATGGGAGACATGATTAGTTTTGTTAAACACCTAATCTTATGCATGAGTTTTTCAAGTTAAAGCATAACCCCAAGTTTTGGTTTTTGTGCAAGAAATAGAATTCCTAGACTCAGATCAGGATTGTAATCATGTTTAGGATACTTACAATGATGATTGAATTGCAATGTAAATGGATGGAAGACCAATAATTCGTAGGTATGGATGGATGGTAAAGTGAATAGTAGCAGTTTGGAAGTGGTGGTATGAGATAATGGGTGTTTGGTTTAATATAAACAAAGATTTTGGTTCTGCAGGTCGACGGATACGGCGGACCCCTGAAATGGGTTCCGCCCGTTATGTGTGAGGGTTCCGCCGACCCTGCTGAGAAAAATAGTTATGGATTTGTTTTGATTTTTGTGATTTTTGTCTAATATCCAGAACTATAATGTAGGTTCCATGAGTCCTAAGCCTAGCCTAAGAAGGTTAAAAGGTTCACGTTTAAGGGGTTTTGTGAGAATGTCGGCTATGTTGTCTTCGGAAGAAACTTTCTCAATTGAGATATTTCCTTTTTGAACGTTGTCACGAAGGAAATGATGACGGATTTCAATATGTTTGGTACGAGCATGTTGAACCGGGTTTTTGCTAAGATCAATGGCACCTTTGTTGTCATAAAGAATTGTGATGTCGTTGAGTTGAATTCCGTAGTCGACAAGAGCTTGCTTCATCCAAAGAGCTTGTTGACATGCCTTTTCGGCCGAAACGTACTCGGCTTCCGTTGTTGAGATAGCAAGAGCTGTTTGCTTCTTAGAGAACCATGAGGTGAGACAATGTCCAACAAAAGTACAAATACCACTTGTACTTTTTCTATCGACATAGTCACCGGCATGATCCGAGTCGGCATACACTATGGTGTCTATTCCCGTTCCTTTGGGATACCATAAACCTAAATGTGTAGTGCCCTTAATATACCTAAAAATCCTTTTAACGGCTTCGAGATGGGTAGTTTTAGGATCTTCTTGAAAACGAGCACATAGACAAACACTAAACATAATGTCAGGTCTACTAGCCGTTAGGTAAAGTAGACTACCAATCATACCTCTATATTTAGTGCTATCTACGGATTCACTTTCCTCATCCTTGGTGAGTTTAGTTTCCGTGGACGTGGGAGTTTTGATAGGTTTCGAATCTTCTAGTGCAAATTTCTTCAGCATGTCCTTAATATATTTAGATTGGTTAAAGAAGATACCATCTTCTAGTTATTTAATTTGGAGTCCTAGGAAAAAGTTGAGTTCTCCCATCATACTCATTTCAAACTCGTCATGCATGATTTGTGAGAAATCCACACATAATTCTTGACAAGTTGATCCGAATATAATGTCATCAACATAGATTTGGACTATGATAATATGTGAATCTTTCTTCTTAGTGAAGAGAGTATTATCAACTAAGCCCATGGTATACTTATGGTCAACTAGGAATGTTTTAAGTCGATCATACCATGCTTTTGGAGATTGCTTAAGTCCGTAAAGAGCCTTTTTAAGTTTGTATACATGATTTGGTTTTTCAAAATCGATGAAGCCCGGTGGTTGAGCAACATACACTTCTTCATTAATGACTCCGTTTAGAAATTCACTTTTGACGCCCATTTGAAGAATTTTAAAATTATGTGCACATGCATATGCAAGTAAGATTCTATTTGACTCGAGCCTAGCAACCGGAGCAAAAGTTTCATCGTAGTCAATGCCTTCTTGTTGGTTATATCCTTGTGCAACTAGCCTAGCTTTGTTTCTAGACACAATTCCATTTTCATCCATTTTATTACGAAATACCCATTTTGTTCCAATTATAGTTTGACTCTTTGGTTGAGGAACTAATGTCCATACATCATTCCTAACAAATTGGTTTAACTCTTCTTGCATTGCAATTACCCAAGACTCATCTTTAATGGCTTCATTAATATTTTTAGGTTCAATGGTTGACACGAAATAAAAGTAGTTGCTTTCATTTTGAACTTTTGACCTTAGTGTTCTTTCGTTAATATTACCAATGACACCATCTAATGGATGACTTTTAGATTCTTTGACATTGACAAGTTCTTTGTTAAATAGTTCATCTTCTTTGTCATCATTTAAAATTTCTTGATTTTCTATTGCTTGGCTTTCAACTAAATCATCATCTACCAAAGGTGATGTCTTAGAGGGAGGTGGACTCTCGTCAAATGTTACGTTCAACGATTCCTCGACTCTTGAGGTTTCTTTGTTCAAAACAATGTATGCTTTACTATTTTGTGAATATCCAAGAAATACACCTTTATAAGACTTTGGGTCAAATTTGGTGAGATAATCCTTGGTGTTAAGAATGAAACATTTACTCCCAAACACTCTAAAGTATCCTAATGTAGGTTTTTTACCTTTATATAGTTCATAAGAAGTTTTATTCAAAAATGGTCTAATTAGGACTCGATTTAAAATGTACGTTGAAGTGTCGACAGCATTACACCAAAACTTTTGTGGAATGTTTTGTTCATTAAGCATTGTTCTACTCATCTCTTGCAATGTCCGGTTTTTACGTTCTACTACACCATTAGATTGAGGAGTACGTAGAGCCGAAAAGTTATGAGTTATTCCATTATTATCACAAAAGTTACCAAATTGAAATTCATTATCAAATTCACAACCGTGATCCGTTCTAATAGACACAATATTAGACCCTACTTGATTTTGAATTTTCTTACTTAGAATTTCAAATTTATCAAAAGCTCCATTTTTACTTTTCAAAAATTTTGTCCAAGTATATCTTGAGTAATCATCAACTATGACCAAAGTGTAGAAGTTACCTCCATAACTTTGTATAGCGGATGGACCAAATAAATCCATATGCAAAAGTTCTAGACATCTAGATGTAGAAACCAAGTTTTTAGCCTTATGGCTATTATGGACTTGTTTACCAACTTTGCAAGCATCACAAAAGTGTTGGTCATATTTCAACTTGGGTAGGTTTCGAACTAAGTCTTTGGAGGAGAGGTTTTGGATTAGTCTCATGTTAGCATGTCCTAAACGTCTATGCCATAAAGTTGAAGATTCATCTAATGAGGTAAGACAAAGTTTGTCTCTAGATGTTGGATCCATCTTCATGACATATACGTTGTTCTTAAGGACACCTTTGGCTATGGTTATACCATCTTTAAGTATTTTACATCCGTTTTCACTAAAAAGAACATTATACTTATTACGACAAAGTTGACTAATACTAAGGAGATTAAAACCTAAGTTATCAACATGAGCTACATCATCTATAAAAAGGGAGTCATGAGAGATTGTACCTTTTCCGATGATTTTGCTCTTAGCATTACTACCAAACGTAACATTACCTCCGTCACATTTGTGATAAGAAGTGAAGAGGCTTTTGTTACCCGTCATGTGCCTTGAAGAACCGCTATCTTTAATCCATTCATCCGGTTCCAAACAAACTTTGAGGCACACCTATTTTATGAAAAACACTCAAACATTTGGTCCCCAATTTCTCATGGGTCCATTTTGGTTAAGCATGCCATTAATTTGTTCCAAGTATGAAAATAGAGCATAAGGGTTCCATGGCATGTGGTTTGGTGTTTGGTAATGTCTAGGAGTGTTTTGGTTCCAAACATGTTGGTAGTTTGGTCGAGCGTTGAAGTTGCTCTTTGGAAAGGGGCGTTTGGGAATTGGAGTTTTAGGTCTTGGTTGAGTAGTTTTAACTCTAAATTCATTTTTACTAAATCCTACTCCAGTTTTAAACACAGGTTTTGTTCCACTTTTGTATGTAACTTTAACAAATTTTGAACGATCCGAAGTGGATGAGGTTACTGCTGCAGCAGGCCTGGCGGAACCTTCGGGCCCAACGGGCGGAACCCTAAATTGGGTTCCGCCTGATCCGCAGGCTGCTGTAGCACTTTTATTTGTTTCTTGTGCAATCTTTTCTTGTTTCATTTGACCCTTTGAAGTTTCTATTTTCGTAAATCCTAGTCCTGTTTTATCAAAGGGTGACTTTTGAAGTTTCATAATTTCATCCGCACAAGAAATGCTCTTATCGAACTTCTTAAACTTTGTGGTTTGTTTTATTAGATCATTTTGAGTAGTTTTGAGTTTCTCAACTTCTAGTTTAAGCTCTTCACATGATTTGCAAGGTGTGTCAATACCTTTACTCTTTTCTAATCTCTTAGCTTTTTCTTTTAACTCATAAACTTCATTTTCTAAAAACTCCTTTTTAGTTTTCAAAATTTTATTTTTGTTTATGATTTTTAAGCTTAATTCACAAAGTTTGTTATATTCTTTTTGTAAAGTGTCATCATCAATAGCGGAGTAAGATGATTCGGATAATACCTCATTTGAGTTGTGAGCCATGAGAGCAATATCGTCATTCTTTGGCTCATCGTCATCTCCTTCATAGTCACTCCAAGCACCACCCACAAAAGCTTGTTGAGGCTTGCTCTTGGGTGGTTTTGGACATTCTCCTACAAGATGACTTGTGTCTCCACACCTATAACATTTTCTTTTGACCTTTCCTTTCCTATCATCACGATCTTTTCGGAAAGTTTTCTTGTCATCTTTAGGTTGCCTTACAAACTTTCCTCTTCTACGAAAGAACTTCTTGAAGTCTCTAACGGCCATAGCATATTCCTCATCGTCACTATCCGAAGTAGATTCTTCATCATCACTTGATTGGACTCTAGCTTTCAAGGCAATGGACTTAACTTTTTCTTTCTTGCCTCTAACTAGTTTCGAATCTTTTTCCATTACCATTTCGTGAACTTTGAGGTTTCCAATTAGCTCATCAAGTGACATGCTTGAAAGATCTTTGGGTTCTTCAATTGCCGTCACTTTTGCTCTCCACTTCGGATGGAGTGCTCTAAGAAATTTCCTGACAAAGTTCTTACTACAAAAAGATTAGTCAAGTGCTTTAAGTGAAGTAATAATAGTATTAAATCTAGCAAAAGCATTATCAATAATCTCATCTTCGAAAATAACAAATTGTTCATATTGTTGAACAAAAAGATCAATTTTGTTATCTTTAACTTGTGAGTTACCTTGATGAGTGACAATTAAAGATTGCCAAATATCTTTGGCGGTTTTACACAAAAAGACTCTTTCATATTCTTTCTTAGGCAAAGCATTGTAAAGCATCATTTTAGCTTCATTATTTTTACTTATTAATTTCTTTTGATCATCATCTTTAATGTTAGTAACTACATTATCACCATCAATGATTATATACCACAAATCTATATCTTTAGATTTCACGTAAGTTTCAAAACGGTTTTTCCAATATATAAAACCATTTGCTTCAAAGAGTGGTGGTCTTTGCATAGATTGCCCTTCTTTGTAATTTTCAAAATCCATGGATCGTTTCAAGTTTTAAAACACAATATATTTTAAAAGCTTGAGTAACGTAGCTCTTGATGCCAATTGTGGAAAAATAGAAGGGGGGTTGAATAGTTTACCGATTAAAATCCTTTTAACTTGTTAAGTTAGCTTTGAAACTTTCCGTTTGATCAAAAGATATGTACACAAACACAATATATAACATGCAAGTAAATGAAAGAAATGATCAAACCACAACACGAGTATTTATCGTGGTTCGGCTACAAGGACTCTTTTTCCTTGCCCTACGTCCACGCCCCGAGTATCCAACTCTAGAGTTTCTTTCACTAGTCAACAAGCTCCTTTCACCGGCGGAGAAAACCTTTCACGTCGCTTATACTTTTACCGACACAAAGCTAGATGTCGAGTTCTTTACCAAGGGTACAACCACTCCCGTTAGTTCTTTACAAGGGTACAACTACTCCCTATACACTTTGTATTTTGAGGACTAAAATACTAACCGATCACTACTAAAAAATACATAATCAAATGAAGTGTAAACTACACAAGTCTACACAATGCTAACCTAACAAGTCTTGCAACGTTGTGTTGAATACTTGTTACTTTTAGTAAGCTTGTGAATCTCTTTGCTACAAAAAGAAACTTCACATATAAAATGTTAAGAGGTTAGATGAAAGAATGAATGTGTGTGTAAAATATAATGTCAAGTGATGAGCCAAAATTCAACTTGTGGCTCAATGTTTATAGTCAAACCTTCTGTAGGTCAGGCGGATCAGGCGGACCCCTGAGAAGGGTTCCGCCCGTGTACCTCCAGGGTACCGCCGGGCTTGCAGTTGGTTTTGCAATAAATCTTGCAAACCAAATAAAGTCACATCTCATTACTCTTGCAAACCAAACAATGTCACATCACATAATATCAAGTCAAACACTAAACTTGCAAGCAACATCTTAGTAAGTCAAACACATTTCTTTCCATAAATGTATAATGACAAAACTTGCCATAAATGTGATGTGACAATTCTATTTTTGGAAAAAAAGAAGTGTTGTCTTTTATGAAATGTAAAATGTAGCAAAAGTATAGTTTATGCAAGTCTTTAAAACTAAGATTATGTTTTACTTAGAAACTAAAGTTTACATTTGTCATTAACAAAACTTAGCGAAGATCATAAAATATAAATAACGTTTTTAGGCGATATTTGTATTAACAATAGGCATGGAATAATCATAGTTGTAATTATTCCTCATTTGCATTGAATCTCTCAAAACTTCCCTACATCAATAGCATTTAACTCTCGGTTCCAATCACCCCATCCTGAATCAAAACCACTTTGGGTATTCCCCGGAAAACTTCCTATTTGAGGTTGTGACGGCGCTTCCGCATAAGCTCCGGATTGTGCCCCCACACTTGGTTCGGTCCAAGGTCCGAAAGTCTTGTTATTCCTATCCAATGCTTTTCCAAAACTAAAAGCATCCCATATCTCACTCTCCAACCTCACTCTACACTTCCTCAACTCATGATCATTAAAATACCCAAGATTTTTAGCCAAAGCGGTCACATAATGACCTCCACAAACATCACTTTATTTCTTAATCCCCGATGCTCTCTTAGAAAGATACCCGACAATAATCCATGCCACATTCCCATACTTGTTTTCCTCGAACAACTTCATCACCCATAGGTCCGGTTGACTATATTTGTCTTGAATACCACTCCTATGCAACAATCCCCAAGAAATCAACTTTTGTAAAACTTTCAACAACGGATTCCTAATCCTAGAAGAATTTATCCTAAGACAAGTTGGATCACCAATCCTATTCCAATAAGCATCAACACCCGTGTATTGATCATTAGCTCTAGCCAAACTCACAAAATGTGGTCCAAACAACCTATGATTAACCTCACTCTCCTCACACAAACCAAGGGCAACTACAAAATTTGGCAAAGATAAAGCATGTTCGCGACCACACAATCTAAACCAAACACAAACATCCCCAAGAACATCATTTACCTTCCTATCAAAGTAAAACGTAGAAAAGAACTCCAAACACCTTTCCTTGTAAACATTCTCACGAATACTAAAAGCTCTTTCCCAAGAATAATCTTCAAACCTATCTCCATCACTAGGATACACATAAATCATAGTCATCATGTTCCTCAATTGATCCTCACATTCATACTCCGCAAGCAATTCCCAATCAATTAATCTAGGCTTAGCAATCTTCCTCTCTTGAAGTTTTGAAAGACGTTCCCTATATGCATTCTTCTCATCTTTGTTTTGCACATTAGAAAACTTGACATTATCATTAGACTCTGGTTTCAAACTGAAAGTGATCCTCTTCCTCTCGTTCATTTTCAAATATTCGTTAACAATCAGATTTCTTTGATTTCGTCCCAATCTTGCAATATTTCCCTAAAAGAAATCTCAAATTATGTTATTATAAAAGCATAAAAACTAATACCAATCAATTTAGAAACTAGAAAACATAATTTCAAAAATGTCAAAAATTTTTCCGAGGCGTCCATCCGATCGGATTGAGGTCCATCCGATCGGATGCAACTTTTGCACATTCCCAACCGATCGGTTGCAACTCGCAACCGATTCGGCAGGAGTTTCTGTATACTTCATTCATCTTCAATCCATCCTAAACGTTTCCCAATCAATCCGAACTTCTTTCTAACTTGTAATCATCTTTTCTTGAGTACTTCTAACATCCAAACTCTCCTATCAACGATTCTTAACATTTCCAATCATCATTTAATGATTCTATAAAAAACCAAGAACATCATCTACTAAAATCTTCCAATTAGTGCTCTAATCAACAATGCAATAACCTAACATCACTAATTATCAATCATGTAACTTCTGGGATTCATCAATTGCAAATAAACTAGCTCCAAAGATTATACCCAATTTAATCCGAAAATTCAATCAATGAATTCTTTCTCAAAACTTAACCAATTGATCTAATTCTTTTTGCAATACCTTCTCCTATCATCTAATCACTTATCCTCAAAATATTACATCTTTATTCGAAATAATTCAAAAATACCCAATTCGTGGCCTAATTTCAATCATCTGAATTAAAACCTAATTGAACAAAATTAATGATATAACTGATGAGTGCTCAAACACTCATCATTTTTGGTCAATCTGAAATGCAAAAACATAAAAAAACACTCAGAAATGCATCAAAATACTGAAAATATTCCAAAATTGTGTTTTATATGTTTTAGATACAAAATGAGTAAAAACAAATGAAAAACGTATAAAGTTTGCATAATTGACAGTTTCAGTCCCCCAACTTTTAAAATTTGGCAAAAATAGTCCCTGTTTACTTATTTTAAAA
This sequence comes from Artemisia argyi, assembly GCA_030686995.1. Classification (NCBI taxonomy): domain Eukaryota; kingdom Viridiplantae; phylum Streptophyta; class Magnoliopsida; order Asterales; family Asteraceae; genus Artemisia; species Artemisia argyi. The sequence goes on from CM060678.1 coordinate 103,391,179, forward strand.
GAAAAGTCACCAAAGGTCCTTTTGAAATCATAAATTGTCATATTTAGTCCTTTGGTGAAAAAAGTTAAAAGTTTTGAGAATTTACAAGATTGGTCCCTGAACTTCATAAATTGGCAGAATTGGTCCCAGGTGGGAAATTTTTGGAAGAAAAATCATTTATGGTCCCTTGGTTACTTATTTTGGCAAATATGGTACTTGGGTGAAAATTTTGGGAAATTTACATGTTTGGTCCCCGTAGTTTGGAATTTTGCAAAATTGGTCCCCGGGAAATTTAATTTTGGAAAATATCAAATATTGGTCCGTGGGTTATCAAAACATGGAAAGTATGGTCCTTATGGTTACTTTGGAAAAATTACATTTCAGGGCCCTTAATTTTCAGCTTTGCAATTTTAGTCCTTGTGGTAATTTCTACTACAACCAAACGGATCCCTTTTTATTATTCCAATCCAAACATAATAAAAACCCAAACATAAACAAATCCCAAACACCTTTCCCAAGCCCACCTACTCAGCCCATCTCACCCTAGCCCAAAACCCCACTCCTCGTTTTAATACTTCCTTAGTCAAACACCACCCTTTGACCACCAATACCACTTCACCCCCTCCAAAGCATACACCCGTGACTTCTCCCTTTCCAAACCTACGCCAACACCATCATCACACTCCCCTGCTCCTCTGCCACCCCTACCCACTCCTTTATTTACTTTCCACCACTAACCTCCAAATTTATCCCACTGCTACAATTTATCAGACCCAAGTGGTTAAATCCATTCTTCCGGCCAAAACCATACCAACGGCCAAGATACGATTTTCTCATCCAATGGTTAAAATAAAGAGTGGAAAAGCACCAGGGACCATCTTTGAAGGCTATAAATAAAGAATGAAGCAAGCAGAGAAGTGGTTAGCTAGTTAGAGTAGAATTTAGTAGTTAATTATGTAGTGTTGTTTAGTAGCATAAAATTTTCCTTGTACTTCCTTCTGTATTTTAGATTCAAGTTCAGTTGTAATCCAGATTTCTCAATTAATTTAAGTTTCCTTTTGATTTTAAGAAATTCGTATTTTTAATCAAGTTCTAAATTTCTTGTTACCTCTTCAATTTGCACTATATTTTGTTTCAGTAGCTTTTTATAAACCTTTTTAAAGTGATTTGGAGTTAAAGAAAGGACAAACACATAAAAAGAAAAAAAAAGAAAAAATACAAAGGAAAATAAAAATAAAATAAAAAGTGGTGGAACTGGGTGATGAAGCTGAGCAAGGATGGATGACATTTGGTTTAGAGCTCTGTCTTAGGATCATTTAGAAAACAAATTGGAAGTAGCAGTGGTCTAGCTTGTAAGTTCTTATCTTTTGGCTTTTTAGCTTAAATTGAGACTGCTTATTTTCTATTGCTCCACTGCTTATTGATAGTTTAGATTAGTTTAGGTATGTTTATTAGTGCTTAATCCTTTTATATTCTAGTTTACAAACTTATTTGCTTGTTGAAAATCCAATTTCAGTTTCATCAAGGGCTGTTTGGATTAGCTTTGCAGCTAGTGTCCTTGTTGTTGTTTTGGCTGTGATTTAGCTTGAATAGATTACATTAGGTTCAGTTAGGATGGTTAAGTCACAAAAACAAGACCCCATTTGGAAAAAAGTCAAAAACCATTCTAAATTCCCATATTAGTTCACTGTGGGGAAAATAGGGTATCATAATCATGCATTTCATCTTATTAGTTGTTAGAATAGTTAATATCATCATTTGGCAGCTTAATACAACACATTCAGTTATCTAGGAAGCATTAAATCTCATAAAAGTCAAATTGGGTAAAAATCTTTAAAAGTCAAAACTTCTTATGATTGCAGAATTTCATTTTTTGAGGGATTTTTCATGATTTTTATGGGTGGCTTTGGGCTCTGAATTTTCTTGTGCTTGTAATATCTCAGCTAGACTTTAGGATTCCATCATCTCCATATTTTTGTGATTTTTCTTATGGGCTCCACACTCACCCAAACATGGCTGCAGGCCACTGAGGATCCCCTGCATCACAGATTTGCACCAATTTCATTTGAGCATAAATCAGTCAATTTTGGGTGAAAGGCTTAGATCTTTGTTGTTTTGTACTCTCCGTTAGGTAGTTTTTAGGATTGTGTCTTTAGTTTTCCCTAGTGTGCTTATTTAGTAGCTTATTTTGGCCATCTTTTTGACCCCCTTTGATTGCCCTGCACCACATGGGTCAGTCCAACCCATCAAATCCACAAGCTCATTGTGAGCTTGTCTTGTGAGCTTGTTGTTTGTCAATTGTTCTTTTTGGAAAGTTCATGCACCAAGCTTGAGGGTTCCAAGCTTAATTTGAGCTTCCAAGCTTATTTGATGAGCTCTAATTAGCCCTGCAAGTTACCTGTGTGCCCTGTTGGTTTCTCAGATTTGGAATTGCTTATTTTCACTTGATTTTGCTTAATCAGTGTGATTCCCAGCTTGTTTCAGCTTATGTTATTCTACTTTAGCAGCTTTTAGTTTGTTCCTTTCTTAAAACTAGCTTGCAGCTTCTTTGTTAAGCTTTTCCAAAACCATAATCACTTGATAAGCTTATTTTGCCTATCTATTGAGCAATAAGCTCTCCATAGAGCTTATTTGGCTTTTTTTAAAAAGTTTGCTTTTATTAAATTAGCTTATTATTGATGTTAGAATAGATTTATAGCAGAAAATCCAAAAAGAAAAATAAAAACAAAAAAATAGTCACTAGTGGGACTTGAACCCTGGACCTGTTGGTTATCAAGTGACAATACCACACTGACCACGTGCACCATCTCCCCTATAGCTTACTTAGTGTTTTAAATCTTACCTCTTTTATTTATAGTACTAGTTTTCATTTGAAGCTTATTTTCCTTTTAGCTTATTGTACTGCTTATTAATAAGCTCTATACCACTTTCATATTTTTCCTAGCTTAATTATACCACTAAGTATTTTTAGAATAAATTTTATATTTTTGACTATTCATTTAGTATTTTTTACAATTTAAATTAGTTTTATTAGTATTTAAATAGTTTTTAATTAATAATAATTAATTAAATAGTGTAAAAATTAATTTTAATTTTCTAAAAATTTTATTTTATCATTAGGATCGCAAAAATATAATTTTTGTGTCCGTAGGGTTAACGTAGCATAAAATTCACATTTTATTTTGCGCACTCGTGTTTTTTTTAAATAACTTTTATGATTTTTTTAATTTTAGATTACGTTAGTAAAAGTAGTTTGTAAAATAAAGAAAAACCAAAAATAAAAAAAGTGATAGCTTCTATTTAAGCCCTTTTGGCTTATTTTTCTGCTTATCTTTAAGCAAACTCTAATTTTAAATTTTTAGATTACGTTTTAGGTTAACTAGGTTTCACGTTATTGTTAATATAGTTTGTTTAAATCATTTTCATTCGTATTTCCTTAGTGTAACCCTTCAAACCCTTATATACCCTTTCCTGTCTAAATTCACCTGATCACAAACTCGTTTGATTACCATCACACCTCGTCGGGACATAACGACCCGGGGAAACCACTATATTCCACGGAGATTGACTCTAGGCTGTTTGACCTTGTTGACCATCCTTTGGTCAATTTAGGTTGACCGTTTGGAGCCAATCAAATTTTGGCGCCGCTGCCGGGAAGATTGTGTGCGTATCCAAACATATTTGAAGATTAGTGAATCGGGATATACACTCATTGTATATTTACCCATCCTTGTTCATATTTTCTTATTATTATTATATAAAAACGAAACAGTTCCTGAAGACATTTTAAAATCAGTTTTCAACGAACACAAAAACACAAAAACATTTTTTTTCCTATTTGTAAAAAATGTCTTTCCAAAAACCCAAAAATATTCATCTTTACCCTCCTACCCTTTTGATTCTTCATTCCTTACCCTCCCAAACCTTTTGATTCTTTCTATGTCTCATCCACACCTTCTTATTTGCCAATGGTGTGGTAGTCCTTATAATGGTGGCAATTGCCCCAGTTGTGGCATGGTAGAGTCAGGAAACGGGTCTGTCTATAACCAGAATCCCTATTCCTACCATGACACCACTGATTCATTCCATCAGCTACCACACCATGAGACTCAACAATTTTACTATTGTGAGTACTGTGGTGGTTCACACTACAGTTATGATTGTCAATCGGGAAACACGCTTGTCTATGAGCAGTTTTCTGATAACAATTATGACTCTAGCACATACAACCCACAGCCACATCAGTTTTACTGTTGTGATTACTGTGGAGGTCCACACTTCAGTTCGGATTGTAAAACAAGGAATCCATTTCCTTGTAACAAATACGACTATTCGTTTTCAGACCCACCTCCACAGTACCAAATGATCCAAGCAACTCCTCATGATACTAAGCAAGACCATTTACTAGAGGCTCTTGAGATATTGAAAGAACTTAAGGAGGAGTTAGTTACTACATCGTTTCAAGATTCTCGTGAAAAATCTATGGCAGAATTACTTGCTGAAGAACGAGATGCTAGAAACGAATTGAGCAAGGAAAAATTACTTGTCGAAGAACAAGCAGCTATAACACGTGCCAAATTTCGTAAAGGTGCTCTTCTAGACTGTGATGATGGTAGTGATAATGAAGACACCCTTGAAAATTTGAAAAAAATTTAAAAATTTTTCAATGGTGCTTCAAAATTTTTGTTGTTATCAGTCCGCCTTGTCTAACCGACAAAAGGATTGGCTAATCCAGGAGCAAACGGCTCTTGGTAAAGATAACTCAAATCCGTTGACGGCTTGTAATTTGCCCAAAATTGTATGGTATCTCAACTCGCCATATCCTAAAAAGTGAAAGAGTTGGCTAGCCCGCAAGATTATGACCTGTGGTAAAGGCAGTAGAAAAACCATAATTGGTAATCAGCTCACCAAGATGTTGACTATTCCGTCAAGAGTTGGCTAGTCCAGAAGCAAACGGCTTTTGGCAAAGACAAATCAAATCCGTTGACAGCTGGTGGTTTGCTCAAAATCACATGGTTATCAAGTGGACCATAGTTCTTACTTGAACTGATACATTTTGCTACTCCAGAAGTAATGGATTTTGGTAAAGAGATTAAAATCCATTAAGTTATCAAAACATTTTATTGCTAGGGACTAGCAATAGTTTAGTATGGGGGATTGATGAGTGCTCAAACACTCATCATTTTTGGTCAATCTGAACTGCAAAAACATACAAAAACACTCAGAAATGCATCAAAATACTGAAAATATTCCAAAATTGTGTTTTATATATTTTAGATGCAAAATGAGTAAAAACAAATGAAAAATGTACAAAGTTTGCATAATTGGCAGTTTCAGTCCCCAACTTTCAAAAATTGGCAAAAATAGTCCTTGTTTATTTATTTTAAAAGAAAAGTCACCAAAGGTCCATTTCAAATCATAAATTGTCATATTTAGTCCTTTGGTGAAAAAAGTTAAAAGTTTTGAGAATTTACAAGATTGGTCCCTGAACTTCATAAATTGGTAGAATTGGTCCCTGGTGGGAAATTTTTGGAAGAAAAATCATTTATGGTCCCTTGGTTACTTATTTTGGCAAATATGGTACTTGGGTGAAAATTTTGGGAAATTTACATGTTTGGTCCCCGTAGTTTGGAATTTTGCAAAATTGGTCCCCGGGAAATTTAATTTTTGAAAATATCAAATATTGGTTCGTGGGTTATCAAAACATGGCAAGTATGGTCCTTATGGTTACTTTGGAAAAATTACATTTCAGGGCCCTTAATTTTCAGCTTTGAAATTTTAGTCCTTGTGGTAATTTCTACTACAACAAAACGGATCCCTTTTTATTATTCCAATCCAAACATAATAAAAACCAAAACATAAACAAATCCCAAACACCTTTCCCAAGCCCACCTCCTCAGCCCATCTCCCCCTAGCCCAAAACCCCACTCCCCGTTTTAATACTTCCTCAGTCAAACACCACCCTTTGACCACCAATACCACTTCACCCCCTCCAAACCATACACTCGTGACTTCTCCCTTGCCAAACCTACTCCAACACCATCATCACACTCCCCTGCTCCTCTGCCACCCCTACCCACTCCTTTATTTACTTTCCACCACTAACCTCCAAATTTATCCCACTACTACAATTTATCAGACCCAAGTGGTTAAATCCATTCTTCCCGCCAAAACCATACCAACGGCCAAGATACAATTTTCTCATCCAATGGTTAAAAGCAAGAGTGGGAAAGCACCAGGGACCATCTTTGAAGGCTATAAATAAATAATGAAGCAAGCAGAGAAGTGGTTAGCTAGTTAGAGTAGAATTTAGTATTTAATTATCTAGTGTAGTTTAGTAGCATAAAATTTTCCTTGTATTTCCTTCTATATTTTAGATTCAAGTTCAGTTGTAATCCAAATTTCTCAATTAATTTAAGTTTCCTTTTGATTTCAAGAAATTCGTATTTTTACTCAAGTTCTAAATTTCTTGTTACCTCATCAATTTGCACTATATTTTGTTTCAGTAGCTTTTTATAAACCTTTTTAAAGTGATTTGGAGTTAAAGAAAGGACAAACACAGAAAAAGAAAAAAAAAAAGAAAAATACACAGGAAAATAAAAATAAAATAAAAATTGGTGGAACTGGGTGATGAAGCTGAGCAAGGATGGATGGCATTTGGTTTAGAGCTCTGTGGGGAGCCTTAGGATCATTTAGAAAATAAATTAGAAGTAGCAGTGGCCTAGCTTGTAAGTTATTATCTTTTGGCTTTTTAGTTTAAATTAAGACTGCTTATTTTCTATTGCTCCACTGCTTATTGATAGTTTAGATTAGTTTAGGTATGTTTATTAGTGCTTAATCCTTTTATATTCTAGTTTACAAACTTATTTGCTTGTTGAAAATCCAATTTCAGTTTCATCAAGGGCTGTTTGGATTAGCTTTGCAGCTAGTGTCCTTATTGTTGTTTTGGTTGTGATTTAGCTTGAATAGATTACATTAGGTTCAGTTAGGATTGTTAAGTCACAAAAACAAGACCCCATTTGGAAAAAAGTCAAAAACCATTCTAAATTCCCATATTAGTTCACTGTGGGGAAAATAGGGTATCATAATCATGCATTTCATCTTATTAGTTGTTAGAATAGTTAATATCATCATTTGGCAGCTTAATACAACACATTCAGTTATCTAGGAAGCATTAAATCTCACAAAAGTCAAATTGGGCAAAAATCTTTAAAAGTCAAAACTTCTTATGATTGCAGAATTTCATTTTTTGAGGGATTTTTCATGATTTTTGTGGGTGGATTTGGGCTCTGAATTTTCTTGTGCTTGTAATATCTCAGCTAGACTTTAGGATTCCATCATCTCCATATTTTTGTGAGTTTTCTTATGGGCTCCCCACTCACCCAAACATGGCCGCAGGCCACTGAGGCTCCCCTGCATCACAGATTTGCACCAATTTCATTTGACCATAAATCAGTCAATTTTGGATGAAAGGCTTAGATCTTTGCTGTTTTGTACTCTCCCTTAGGTAGTTTTTAGGATTGTGTCTTTAGTTTTCCCTAGTGTGCTTATTTAGTAGCTTATTTTGGCCATCTTTTTGACCCCCTTTGATTGCCCTGCACCACATGGGTCAGTCCAACCCATCAAATCCACAAGCTCATTGTGAGCTTGTCTTGTGAGCTTGTTGTTTGTCAATTGTTCTTTTTGGAAAGTTCATGCACCAAGCTTGAGGGTTCCAAGCTTAATTTGAGCTTCCAAGCTTATTTGATGAGCTCAAATTAGCCCTGCAAGTTACCTGTGTGCCCTGTTGGTTTCTCAGATTTGGAATTGCTTATTTTTACTTGATTTTGCTTAATCAGTGTGATTCCCAGCTTGTTTCAGCTTATGTTATTCTACTTTAGCAGCTTTTAGTTTGTTCCTTTCTTAAAACTAGCTTGCAGCTTCTTTGTTAAGCTTTTCCAAAACCATAGTCACTTGATAAGCTTATTTTGCCTATCTGTTGAGCAATAAGCTCTCCATAGAGCTTTATTTGGCTTTTGTAAAAAGTTTGCTTTTATTAAATTAGCTTATTATTGATGTTATAATAGATTTGTAGCAGAAAATCCAAAAAGAAAAATAAAAACAAAAGAATAGTCACTAATGGGACTTGAATCCTGGACCTGTTGGTTATCAAGTGACAATACCACACTAACCACGTGCACCATCTCCCCTATAGCTTACTTAGTGTTTTAAATCTTACCTCTTTTATTTATAGTACTAGTTTTCATTTGAAGCTTATTTTCCTTTTTGCTTATTGTACTGCTTATTAATAAGCTCTGTACCATTTTCATATTTTTCCTAGCTTAATTATACCACTAAGTATTTTTAGAATAAATTTTATATTTTTCACTATTCATTTAGTATTTTTTATAATTTAAATTAGTTTTATTAGTATTTAAATAGTTTTTAATTAATAATAATTAATTAAATAGTGTAAAAATTAATTTTAATTTTCTAAAAAATTTCTTTTATCATTAGGATCGCAAAAATATAATTTTCGTGTCCGTAGGGTTAACGTAGCATAAAATTCACGTTTTATTTTGTGCACTCGCGTTTTATTTAAATAACTTTTACGGTTTTTTTAATTTTAGATTACGTTAGTAAAAGTAGTTTGTAAAATAAAGAAAAACCAAAAATAAAAAAAGTGATAGCTTCTATTTAAGCCCTTTTGGCTTATTTTTCTGCTTATCTTTAAGAAAACTCTAATTTTAAATTTTTAGATTACATTTTAGGTTAACTAGGTTTCACGTTATTGTTAATATAGTTTGTTTAAATCATTTTCATTCGTATTTCCTTAGTGTAACCCTTCAAACCCTTATATACCCTTTCTTGTCCAAATTCACCCGATCACAAACCCGTTTGATTACCATCACACCTCGTCGGGACATAACGACCCGGGGAAACCACTATATTCCACGGAGATTGACTCTAGGCTGTCTGACCTTGTTAACCATCCTTTGGTCAATTTAGGTTGACCGTTTGGAGCCAATCAATAACTTACTTGACTTGATGCCATTGATGATTAATTATCACTTCTGCAGCTCTCTAACAACTTCTTATGGTCGAATTTTTAACCCCGATTTTTGGTGGATTGTGTGTATGTGTTTTTCTTGAGTTTTTGAAAATTTTGGTTTATATATTCAATTCCATCCGATCAGTTGTGAATACATCCGTTCGGTTTGGTATGAAATTGATTTTTTTTTTTTTCAAAGTTTTTCTACTACTACACTTGACACAAGTGCTAGTAGTTCTTGTCTTCTTCAAAAACTTATTATCTTGTATGTATTCCAAACACACTTTGTCTACCAAAAATTTGGTCATCTACTTCTACTTAAGACTAAAATCATAACTTAACTTCTAAAAACTAAAAACTAAAACTAAATAAATAGATCAATAGATAAATATATAAATCTATAGATAGATAGATAGATAGATAGATAGATAGATAGATAGATAGATAGATAGTCTCATTTAAAGATGAAATGCATAAAACCTAAAAACATAAAATAAATTGCATGAAATTAAAAATACGAAACAAACAAACTAGCACAAGATGTGCTTTATTCTTGTGAAAATTCTTCTTCATCCATAGAAATATTCATTCCTAAGAATGTATTCTCCACGATACTTGTTTGCCAACTTCCTAGTAGTCTTTTGAGTTTTGAAATTCGTGCAAAGTTCCTTCTGCTAAGACATGTGATATCAAATTTGCAAGGCCAATCACCATCTCTTTCTTCTCTTTTGTAAATGCTATGACCATCGGAACCCCATTCCAAGTTCTTCAATTGGACCGGTAAAGATCCAAGAAAATCTGTTAATTTGTTAAACACAAAAATATTTTGAAATGGGTTAAAGAAAGCCTCCATTGCTAGAGCTCTTTCCATTTCATCTTCAATATCAAAGAAACTAGGTGTGCATGGGCCAAACTTAGGCCTACCATCTTCATCTCTTCCTACTTCAAAGCAACCAAGGTAATCCTCCTCTTGATCCTCATCATTATCATCTCCATTACTACCCCCTCTAGGCTTTGGATAGTAAGTATTCTTAAGAACTCCATCATCAATTGTCATGGTACCTCTTCCCATATCTATTATAGCTCCATAAGTTCTTAAGAATGGTCTACCTAACAACAAAGGTAGTTCCTTATCAACCGCAACATCCAACACAAGAAAATCTGCCAAGAATGCTTGATAACCAATTTGAACTCTCACATTTCTTACTTCCCCCATTGCGTTTGTGGTAGCGTGGGGTTTGCACCAGGCTTTACCTCTCGAGGGATCTCGAGAAGCTTACAACCCCCACCAGGCAGTGTACCTGATCGTTGTAGTATAGTATAGTGACAAGTACCGGGGGATTGATCGTTCAGCTAGGAATAGTGTCGCTAGGATTAGAAATCCTAATTACTAGTTCTAGGGATGAGAGATGATTCTTTTTGTATTTTTATGTTTTTTTAGAAAGCAAGTAAATATCTCGGGTTTGAAGGATTTGGGCGGAATTAGTTGCTAGTCAACTAACCCAATACTAAGATGCAATCAAAATAAAATACTAGAAATGAAAATAAACTATATTAAACTAAGGTTGTGAGCAATAAGTGGAGAAATGTGTTTACTTAGATTTCACTACTCCCTAGATATCTTTTACACGTTAATTACTTGTTATAGTTGCGTGGATGACGGATTGTATTCCTTAATACCATTCATGGGGTGGCGTACTTAACTCCCCAATCCTATGAGTGCTTACTTCACTCCTATGTCGAGCCGGCTAAGAAGCTCCTAACATGGGATCATTAGAATTTACTCATGCATTAAATACAACCAATAAAACCTAGTACACATCGGTTCATGTTTCCTAAGACGTTCAAGCATGTTACCATTTGGAGATCTACCAGTTTTCTTAAGCCTAACATTGAAATCATTCATCCAATACAACCATAAACATGTAATTAACACATAATCAACATCTGGGTTTCTTTAGATCTAAGCAAACACAAGATAAATCTAGCCTAGCATGGTGGAATCAAGACAAGAACAAGATATAGACAACCGACACATAGACATATTGATTGAATTAAAAGAACACTTATCTCAATTACACATGTAAGGGTTCAAGGGCTGAAAACCCTTGAAAAACCTGTAAAATTCGTATATGGTTTGGCCTTAGGGTTTCTCCAAAACTTGTTCCTTTTTTTATGAATGAAAATTAGAAAACTATATATAGATAATTGAGGCTGACGGCGTCAAGAACAACCTAGTGACGCCGTCATCTCGCCGCCAAAAGAATTCTCGGACTGCCTTGATCTACATCTGACGCCGTCATGTATTAAGTTTTTCCAGGCCGTCACGTATTTAACTCTTGACGCTCTTCCTTGTGACGCCTTCATTTCTGTACTGGGTCGTCATGATATTTACTCTTGACTCCGTCAGGAAAATGCTCTTGACGTCGTTACACACTATTCTCAGCTTGGAAAATTAAGTCTTTGGCGTTTTCTTCACTTTTATGCTCCAAAAACGTCCGAATTGCTTCCTTTTCCAGATTTCACTCCCAAAGTACCTAAAATCTCAAAAGGAACAATTTAGGGTAATATTTGATCAAATAAATTCAATTCCGGGCTTAAATGACCCCCAAAAAGTGGTTCATTTTTCGCCTCATCATATACCCTTACACTTGAGATTTGCTTGTCCTCAAGCAAATGCGCTTTTATTCTAATCAAAATACAAGTTAGGGGTCATTTAACACTAATATAAAAGTAATTACAACAAATAATCGTTCCACTAAAGACCAATAGACAAGCACGGAGGTCATATACTAGCACCTCACAAATAGTGTTTAGATACTCACATCTCTCGGGTGTAATAAAGTAATATCACAATATGGAAATGGAAAACATCTCTCACTACCTGTCACAGCAAAATAGATTACCATAGGCTTGGGAAAGGATCAAACCTCCACCACATGGCATAAGCACCTAGGATAAACTATCAAAGAGGTCTTTTAAAGAGTTATAACGTTAGGTGTAGGGATATGAAATACACGGTTTTGTTGGATATAGGCAGTCTTTACTGGTGGCGAGTTAACAATCTTGGTTAATTACATGTACAATATGCCGTTGCTAAGCCAAGACTAGACTCGACTTAAGCTAATTAATAAAATATGACAAAAACATAAAACAAACATAGAATGAAACGGGATGGTAGTCCGTATGTTTTTTTATTTTTTTTATATGTTTTTTCTTTTTTCTTTATTTTTTTGATTTTTTTATTTTATTTATTTATTTTTTTGACATACACTCTTACCCTACCATCCAGAATAATACATCATAGGGAATGTAAATTCCCCTTACACTTGAATTTTTACATACTTTACAATAAACTAATCTAATGACTTGAATTAAGAAAATTAAAACACTTGGAGTACTTTTAAGATTAACGCACATACGGGGTAATATATTATGTTCTTCCCCATTACGCCATAAAATAAGTACTTTACCCATGAGTCCCAATTGTCCCAAAACAATATTACAAGGATATGACTCAACTTAGCAACCATGTAATCAATTAGATAGTTAACTTAGGGTTTAACAAATAACAATAGTGCACTAAAAATGAGTGCATACACGGAAGGCTAAGGCGATTTGGGTCTACATTTAAGTGGGGTGTAACAAATTCTTCCTTTAAGTAAAATGCTTAAAGTTAGAAACGAAAAGATAGGCTCGGAGGGGTGTACTAGGGGGTTCGTGTACTAAAAATGAGTACAACGCTAAGGGTGTGGGAAAATTTAGTTGACTTAACTAGCCAAGTAATATGACTTAAATGGTCAAGTAATTATGATACGGGTTTAACACAAGGGTGATCCTAATGCCTCTTATCATGTAGTAAATCCTACTACACGAATGTAGTCTCACTAGCGGTCTCGGGATGCGTCACTAACGCAAGTTCTAGAATCTAAATGCTACCGGTACACTCATAAGCTCAAATAATAAATGCTTTTCCTATCAAATCTAAAGGCGAACCTCACATATTTGGGTGGAAAATTTTTTTGAAAGTACAGTTATGTGCTAGTCATACAATCTCCTATCCATGAGACGCTTGCTATGGCTAAAGTTTCACTCCTAAATGTTGTAAAAAAATTTAAATTTGGCGCTAAAATTGCACTAACAAGTATTTCTCATAGTTTTATTACACATCCACTATCAAACAAACAAACTCAAGCGAAAGTGTATCTGTAAGGTATCATCATTTTACCCTCCCCTTACACTTAAGATGAACATTGTCCCCAATGTTCAAGTAAAGAATGTAAAAGTGAAATAAGTAAAAAGAATGAAATCAAATGCTCCCCTGATTCGCTCGGTATGGATAATAAGGTGGTCAGGTTAGATCTTCCTCCAAGAAAATGAACAATCAAAGCTTCCCTTCCATAATAATAATCATCTTCTTGTCATACATAACTTGTAAATCCTGAGAAAACAAACAAAGCAACCTCGCATAAAATCGCCGGCAATTTATATAAGTTACTAAGCCCTAGAAAACAAAGTAAGATATAATGCTTGTGGAATGAAGTTTGCAGATTTCCTGGAGATTATAAAACTTAATAATTCAACAAAAACTTTAAAACTCCGTTAGAAAAACAAAACCGGTAAAATTTCCAGATTTTTACATGTGACGCCGTCAAGAGCAAGCTCATGACGCCGTCAGAAGTGGCCTGCAGAAATTCTTATGTTACGTTTCCGGAAAATTTCTGGAAAAACTTGGTCATACTTCCTGGAAAATCCTGCAAAACTTCATTATGACTCAATACAAGCAATTGACTCTAACAAATACGAATATACATGTTCACTTAATATTCTGGAGAATCATGATCGGTTTGTTTCATAAAAACATATTTGGGGTTTCCCCTTACACTTATCTTTTGCAAAAATACCTTTAGGTGGAGTTAAGACTAGGCCAAAACAACAAAGTAAAATATTTCCACTATTTAGTTTAGAACCATGATCTACCAACAATAAAAATAAAGCATGCATACGGAAGCAAATAACAAACAAACAAAATAAAATCACACAAAATCATGGGTTGCCTCCCAAGAAGCGCTTTTCTTTATTTACGAGTGTTAGCATTAAAAATATGTATTATGAAGTGATGGTCATTCTCATATTGTAACTTTGTGTCGTTTGTTAAGATTAGTAATAGTTTAGTCATTGGGCCTTGGATTTGGCAAGCTAATATGTTATGTGCTAAGTTTCATAAGCCTAGTTATCCAACCATGTAACCAAGTCCAAGCCCAAGCCCATAGAAAGCCTTAGGGCATCTCATGTATCTTACTATATAAACACCTCAAAGGCTCATTTGAGGTGTGTGCTTGTGTGTGTGTGTGTGTGTGTGTTCTCTTTAATAAAAGCTCTCATATTTCTTATCTCTCTCTCTATATACACAAAATACATATATCTCATACAAGTCACCATCTTTCATCTATTCTTCATCTTTGCTTCTATATTGGTGTGATAAAGTTGTGATATTTAAGGTCCTACAAGTGGTATCAATCGCCTAACAATGATTTAGGAGGGTTTTGAGTTTGTGTGTTTCGTTTTTTTTAAGCTTATATTTCATGTTTTTTTTAGAAAAGTTCTTACTTTTCTTGTTTTTCTTGGTTTTTAACACTTTTTTTATTACAAACTAGTGTTATAAACCTTTTCTAACAAGAAAGTTTCAACCTTTTTGAAAATTTCAAGCTTAAAAAATTCGATTTGGTTTTTGTACTTGTTTTCTAGATCTCGAAAAAGTTTCATAAAAATCATCAAGTTTGGACCTTTCTTCAAGTTTTGGTGTTTTTAAGCCTAGAAGTACAAGAATCTTGGATTTCAAACTTCATTTGGGAGTGCTTTTTGCATAATCAAAAAACTGCCACTATTTCGAAATCTTATGTAACTATTTTCGAAATCCCGATTGTTTTCGAGAACACAAGAATCGGCTCCTTTCGTGATCATAGTTGGATACTCGGTACTTTCTCTCTTGTATAAGAAAGAAAATACTTCGACTTTTGGCTAAATTTCGAAATTGGATTATTTCGAAATTCTCTTTGTGAGATTGTATTTTCGAAAACCTGTTTTCGAGAAAACACTTTTTCGCAAACTACTAAGTTTCGCAAACTACTAAAAGTTTCGAAATCCCCTCAGTCTCACAAACCAAAGTTTCGCAAACCAAAATTTCGCAATCTTCAGAATTTCGCAATCTTCAGAGTTTCGCAATCTTCAGAATTTCGCAATCTTCAGAGTTTCGCAATCTTCAGAATTGCGCAATCTTCAGAGTTTCGCAATCTTCAGAATTTCGCAATCTTCAGAGTTTCGCAATCTTCAGAAGTTTCGCAATCTTCAAAGTTTCGCAATCCACAAAGTTTCGAGATCACAGAAGTTTCGCAAATCCATAATTTCGAGAACACAAGCAAAGTTTCGAGAATTTTGACAAAAATGAGGTTTCTGACGACTAAACTTCAAACGGCCATAACTTTTGAACCGTAACTCCGTTTTCGACGAATCAGCTGTCAAAACGACCGTCAGACAGAGGAGAACGACATGCTAAATAGATTTATCGATTTAGGCAAAGTTTCGAGGCCTAAAAATGCTCCGAGAAGAAGTTATTGAGGTTTTAAGGTTTTTAGTCAAAATTTTCCCATAAAAACTTGCATCAACTCACTCTAAACTCTACTCCTATTTCATTGGAACGATCCAAGAATCAACTTTATCCATCTACACTTCATCAAATGGCATCTCAGCAAGATATTCATGCAGCCGGTGCGGAAAACCGACCTCCTATGCTTGAAAAAGGTGGATATCTCCCATGGACAAGCCGTATGCTTCGTTACATCAAAACAAAGGATACCGGGCACCTAATGATCAAATCCATAGAAAATGGTCCATTTCAGCCACGACAAGTTCAAATTCAAGGTAATCCAAATACAACACCTCCTACTGAACCAGTAGTGCGTATACAAACAGAAGCAGATTACACTGATGAAGACAAGGCACAGATCAAAGCTGATGATATGGCAATGCATTTAATCCAACTTGGATTACCTCGGGAGATCTTTGCTGCGGTCGACAGTTGTGAAAGTGCTCATGCTATGTGGGAACGTGTTAGAAGAATATGTCATGGAACAGAAATTGGACAACAAGATGTTGAGAACAAACTTCTTACTGAATGGGAGAACTTTACATCCACTAAAGGTGAACAGATTGAATCTTACTACACAAGGTTTTGCACTTTGATGAATGAGTTAATCAGAAACAAGTTGACGCCACGAGCAATTGCAACAAACATCAAATTCCTCAATAACCTTCCAGAGGAATGGGGTCGTTATGTTACAATTGTTAATCAGACAAAGGATTTACATCAGGTGAATTATGATCAACTCTATGACTTTCTGAAGCAAAACCAAGCTGAGGCTAATGAAGTTAGGAAAGAAAGATTGGCAAAGAATCATGATCCTCTCGCACTAATTGCTAATACACCAACACCATTACAAGTGAACACTCAACAACCATCATCATCCATTCACAACTACATGCAACCATCATGCATTCAACAACTAACACCGGTCTACCAACAACAGTTCTATCCACAACACCAAGAAGTTATTCCACAACAGCAATACCCACACTTCCAAGAACCAGAATTCACTGACAATGATGAAGCTGCTGCAGCATTGACTCAAGCATTTGCTTTTCTGTCAAAGGCATTCCAAGGACGCTATTCTACACCAACAAATAACAACCAAAGGATTTCATCGAATACTCGCAACAGGCAGATCGCTCAGCCGAGTTTCAATATGGGCAACGGAGGCCAAATGGTTGGAGTTTATGGGAATCAGCAAGGATATGCTACGGGATTTAATATGGGCAATCAGAATATGCAGAATGCAGGTCAGTATGCAAGGAATCAGTATGGTCAGAATGCAGGGAATCAGTTGGGTCAGATTGTTGGAAATCAGAGGGGTCAGAATGTTGGTAATCAGGCAATGGGTAATCAGAATAGAAATGTTGCAGCTCCAGTAGTTGGGAATTTGGGAAATGTGAATCAGGGTAATCCGGTAAAGTGTTTCAACTGCCAGGGTGTAGGTCATATGGCAAGGAACTGTCCTACTAAGCCAAACAAGAAAGATCTAGCGTACTTGCAGAAAGCAGTGATGTTGGCACAAAAGGCAGAGGCAGGATTTCAGTTGAATGCAGAGGAGAATGACTTTATGGCTCTTATGGATGACATGGAAGATAGAGAAGATATCGATGCGAACTGCATATTCATGGCGAATCTTCAGGAAGCTAAGTATGACACGGATTCTGACACACTTCCTGTTTATGACACCAATGCATCATCTGAGGTATCTAACTTCAACACATGTCACAATAATGATATATTTGATATGTCTCCTCATGAGGAACATTTTGAGAAGCAAGCAACCACTTATGATACATACCTGGACACGCCATGTAGTAGCAATACTCCTTCCGCAACTCCAGATGTGAATCATAATGGAGGCTTCGTTTCACAGCATGCTGAGAATGATGAGGAAACACGTGCTTTATTTGAATCATTATTGAATAATTGTCGTAGTGAAATTGAGAATGTGCAAAAGGTCAATCGCGATGTTAAGGCCGCGAATGTTAAATTGACCGATGAGCTTGAGAGTTACAAATCCACTGTTAAAGCTTTTGAATTTCATAACAAAAGATTGTCTGAATTAGAAACTGGTTATCAAAATTCCGTTTCAGAGAAACAACAATTGCAACTCATGTTTGACACACTTGATGTTAATTCTTTCAAAAAGATAAAATCTTTAAACACGGAAATTTCTGATTTACAAAACCAACTTTCTAAACAAAAAACAGCTTATTCCAATCTTGAAAAAGAAATGGATGAGTTGAAAAAGGATTTTGCAAAGAAAGAAGACAAACTTTTGGAAGAAATCGTAGAGTCAGAACACATGATTGCTCATTTAGAGGAATTAGTGGTTAAGTCGGGTCAGTCGAGTCAAACAATGAAAATGATTTCAAATCAAATTAATCCGATTTACCATACTAAACATAAAATGGCTCTTGGTAACAACACCCCTTGTAATCTCAAGAAAGCTCAGCAAGAACAGAATGTTTTGTACAATGGTAATGTGATTTATACCAAACATGATCCTCCCGTCGTTCGGGATTCTGTGCTAACGATAGAACATGTCGAAGAGAGCATTAATAAAATGAAACAAAAGGATTTGAAACCCATTGATTACAACAAATTGAAAAAACTTTCGGGAATCACTTTTGTTCCACAAACAGAACCATCTGCGTTATCCATAAAACGACCATTTGCGAAATTCTTGTCTAAGAAAGTTGTTTCCAAATCTCTTTCAAAACTGGAACAAATTTCCTCTAACAACACTTTTAAAACAAGTGAGGCTAGAGAAATTCTTGATGACGTTAAAAAGAGAATTCAAGAACTTCAAAATATTGTTGCATCGAAAACTACCATCAATATTAACAACTGGCATTCTAGTTTTCATATCGAACAGAAAAAGGTGTTTCAAAACGAAATTACTATCCCTCTGAATAACATCAGTGCAAGGGTAATCCATTTTGAACAAGCTTTCTTAAAAGAAACGGCCGAATTTGTCAAGGACCACAAATCCCTGGTAAACGAAGCTAATGATACTCGTGAAAACATGAATGTTTTGGAAAACCTAAATGACTATCTCTTCGAAGCTGTTATGACCACTGACATTATGTCCATCATTTTACAAACATATTCTGTTCAAGACGATGAACGACTAAGAGCTGAGACCTCCAAAATTGTTTCAAAATATGAAAATGCTCTTATAAAGCTTGAAAAAGAAAATGTGTCATATTTTAAACAACTTGATCGAAAGAAGGAAGAATGCAAGTATGACAAAT
Source organism: Artemisia argyi (assembly GCA_030686995.1). Lineage (NCBI taxonomy): Eukaryota > Viridiplantae > Streptophyta > Magnoliopsida > Asterales > Asteraceae > Artemisia > Artemisia argyi. The sequence goes on from CM060678.1 coordinate 103,410,095, forward strand.
TGTCGTATAAGCGTGACTTAAAGAAAATGAAAGAGCAAAATGATCTTTTGAGGGCTCAGCTTGAAACTCAAAAAGGAAAGGGTGAGGAAACTAAGTTTGCAAAACCATTGACTTCGGAGAAACCAAATGTTTCAAACACGGTTCAAAAACCAAAAATGTCAATTTCAAGGTTTCCTCCTAAAGTCGATGAGAAAAAGGATTTGACAAAACCTGTCACTCCAACACCCTTGCCCAAGAAATGTGAAAATGTAAAGATTGTTGATAAAGGAAAAGCGGTTGTCGAAATTCCTAAAGTGTTAGCACCTGGCCTTTTTAGGATTAGTCCCACTAGTGTGTCTGCCTCAACATCTAAGACAAATGACAAGTGCATAAAGGCTAATTCTAAAGAATCTAGGGATGCTAAAAAGGACAACAATATAAATCCTAATGTGTGTGCCTTACCTTCTACAGGATTACAAAGCACCTCTAGGAGCAGCAGACTACAGCCTAGGAGCAATACAAGGAACAATAGAGTCTCGCCTGCATCTAAGAGTAGTAGCAAGAATAAAGTTGAAGAAGTAGAAGAACACCCTAGCAATTTATCGCTTTGTAATAAGAGACATGTTTCATCTGAATGTAATGTCGAACGTACTGTTTCTAATGCATGTAATGACTCTGTTTGTTTAATATGCAAGAAATGTTTAATTAATGATGTTCACAATGAATGTGTCTCTAAGAATGTGAATGTTACGCCTGAACAGAAGAATGTTCCAAAAAGACCTAGTGCTAGATCAAGATCTATAGAAAGATTAGTTGCACGATTTAGGACTACCACTATTAGTCGAATGCCTAGGAACTATCTTAAGTTTTGTATGTGGATTCCGACGGGTAGAGAGTTCACTCTTAAGGACGGAAAATTAGAAATAACTCAAGCTAAACAAGTAGCAACTGTCTATGAGTGTGATTCTGCTTTTACTCCTAACCCCATGGAACCAAATTCAACACGGTTTCCAAATACAAATTCTTCTGTTCTTGGCAGGTTATCGAAATATGTCTTTGGATCGTCGACTCGGGTTGCTCCAAGCACATGACCGGGAATTTAAAGCTGCTGATCAATTTCGTCTGGAAATTCATGGGAACTGTACGCTTTGGAAATGATCATGTAGCAACTATTCAGGGTTATGGAGATCTTCGGTTTGAGAATTTTTTAATCACTCGAGTTTACTACGTCGAAGGGTTGGGACACAACTTGTTTTCAGTCGGGCAGTTTTGTGATGCAGATTTAGAAGTTGCATTCAGGAGAAACACGGTTTTTATTAGAAATTTGGTTGGTGATGATCTTTTAACCGGTAATCGTGGTACAAACTTGTATGCTATCGACATCAACCAAATGGCTTCTACATCACCAATTTGTCTTATGACACGGGCAACCGAAACTAAGTCCTGGCTGTGGCATAGACGTTTATCCCATCTCAATTTCGACACCATCAACAAGTTAGCCAAAGACAACATCGTCACCGGTCTTCCTAAGTTCAAATACACCAAGGATCATCTATGTCCATCATGCGAACAAGGAAAAGGAAAAAGAGCATCATATCAACCGAAAACCGTACCTAGTTTGGAAGCAAGGTTACACTTGTTGCACATGGATTTATGTGGCCCAATGAGAGTTGAAAGCATTAATGGGAAGAAGTATATTCTCGTTATTGTTGATGATTATTCAAGATATACTTGGGTAAAGTTTTTGAGATCAAAAGACGAAGCACCAGGCATCATCATCACCTTTCTGAAGCGTATTCAAGTTCTACTTCAAGCTCCAGTAAGGATTATAAGAACAGACAATGGCACAGAATTTACAAACCAGGAGTTAAGAACTTACCTTGAAGATGTTGGAATCACACACCAAACATCAGTTGTTAGAACTCCACAGCAGAATGGGGTAGTTGAAAGAAGAAACCGAACTCTTGTGGAAGCTGCTCGCACAATGCTGATTTTTTCTAGTGCACCTCTATTCTTATGGGCTGATGCTGTAGCCACTGCTTGTTTTACTGAAAACCGATCCCTAGTCCATCCGAGATTCAATAAAACCCCGTATGAGCTAGTGAACAACCGTAAACCTGACATCTCTTATCTTCACGTGTTTGGCGCTTTGTGCTATCCGACAAATGACAGAGAAGATCTAGGGAAGTTAAAAGCTAAGGGTGATATTGGAATCTTCATTGGATATTCAGAAAACTCGAGGGCATTCAGGGTGTATAATAGAAGAACGAAAAAGATAATGGAGACGATGAATGTGAAGTTCGACGAGATTTCACAGATGGCTTCTGAGAGATACGCTCTAGAACCCGCGCTTAATCCGATGGCTTCTAATCAAACCAAATTAGGACCCGCACCAAACAGTCAGACTTCTGGACACATCAGTTCAGGACTCGTGCCTCAAGGAGCTCAGTCAACAAACACGGATAAACCTTCAGAACAAGATCTGGAAAATTTCTTCGAGTTAATGTTTGATGAATACTATGGTGGAACTTCGACAAATGCATCTCATCTACATTCCGCTGCACCTGCTCAAAACCATCAACCACCACCATCTCAAGATGGATCTACAACAGTTGAAGCTGAAGCACCAACGACCTCAACATCATCTACATCTACTCCAGCAACTCCAGTACTTGAAACTGAACTACCAAGAGTTGATGAGCAAACTCAAACTACAAATTTTCAAGAAGAACCTACAAATAATTCAAACGATGTTGCGTTAGAAGAAGAAGAAGAAGTATTTGAAAACCCGTTTGCATCAGACTCTGCTGAATCTTCTTCAAGGTTACAAGAACCATCTAACACACACTCGTTCAACCAAAGGTACCCTTCTACGTTTCAATGGACTAAAGACCATCCGTTAGTACATGTTATTGGTGATCCTTCAATGCCAGTTCAGACGAGGAGACAACTTGCCACCGATCTCGAATTGTGCATTTACATTTGCTCAATAAGCAATAAAGTACCTAAGAACATTCGGGAAGCAATGGCAGAAAACCCATGGATTGAAGCGATGCAGGAGGAATTTCTTCAATACCTGTTACATGATAGTTGGGAACTTGTTGAACGACCACTTGATAAACGTGTTCTTGACCTCAAGTGGTTGTGGAAGAACAATCTGGATGAGGAAATGACTGTAATTCGCAACAAAGCTCGTCTCGTGGCTAAAGGATATCCACAAGAAGAAGGGATAGATTTCGAAGAATCATTCGCGCCTGTAGCTAGACTTGAAGCAGTCCGGATTTTCTTAGCCTATGCCGCTCACAAAAACATCACAATCTATCAGATGGACATTAAAACAGCTTTCTTGAATGGAACTCTGAAAGAAGAAGTGTATGTGAGTCAGCCAGAGGGATTCGTCAACAAAGATCATCCAGACTACGTCTACAAGCTTAAGAAAGCAATTTATGGTTTAAAACAAGCTCCAAGAGCGTGGTATGACGAACTATCATCTTTCTTACTTAAAAACAATTTCACAAAAGGAACGGTTGATGACACCTTGTTTATCAAAAAGTTCAAAGATGACATATTGATCGTTCAAATTTACGTGGACGACATTATTTTTGGATCAACCAATCCTAACCATTCAAAACATTTTGAAAATCTCATGAAAAGCAAATTTGAAATGTCCATGATGGGGGAACTAAAATTCTTTCTTGGTTTACAAATACATCAATCCCCTCGTGGTATTTTTATCAATCAAGCTAAATATACTATAGAGATTTTGAAAAAACATGGAATGGAAAATTGTGATTCTGTTGGTACACCAATGGTCACTTCACCCAAAATAGGTGCTGATTTGTTTTGGAAACCTATCGATCCAAAGAAATATCGGGGCATGATCGGTTCTCTCATGTACCTAACTGCTAGCCGACCAGATATTCAATTTGCTGTATGTTTATTAGCACGGTTTCAGGCAAAGCCTACAGAGCTTCACCTCAAAGAGGTTAAACGGATCTTTCGGTACCTACGAAGCACCATTAACATGGGACTTTGGTATCCGAAGGATTCGGGGTTTAATCTAACAGCATTTTCAGATGCAGACCATGCTGGTGATCAAGTTACAGCAAAGAGTACATCAGGTGGAGCACAATTTTTGGGTGAAAAGCTTGTAAGCTGGTCTTCAAAGAAACAGGACTGTACTGCACTATCGACCGCCGAAGCCGAGTATGTGTCTCTATCTGCGTGTTGTGCCCAAGTTCTTTGGATGCGGACACAGCTCACAGATTATGGCTTTACTTTTGACAGAATACCTATGTATTGTGACTCAAAAAGTGCCATAGCCATCTCGTGCAATCCCGTACATCACTCTAAGACGAAGCACATCAAAGTCCGCTACCATTTCATCAAAGAACACGTGGAAGAGGGTACTGTTGAATTATTTTTTGTTAAGACTGATTACCAACTCGCCGATCTTTTTACTAAAACCTTTCCAAAAGAAAGGTTTGACTATTTAGTTCGACGAATTGGCATGCGAAGCCTAACTCCTGAGGAGCTAGAACGTCTTCTCGAATCTTCTTGAAAAAAGTTTTCAAAATCGCTTCGCTGTAAATATTTAAAAAAAAAAAACAAAATACAAAATTTGAAAAACCAACAAAAACAAAATACAAAAATATAAAATTTCAAAAAATACAAAAACAATATAAAATCAAAAAATCCAAAAATATTCTTCTCACGACATGTCTCTCGTATAAATCAATATTCTGTACGTTTCTAGAAATGTCATTCAAAAATGATACGGACATGTACAGATGCTTGAGCGGGAGTTCTTTTTAATGTGTTTCTAAAACATGTCGTTTCTCAAAAGTTTCTTCACTATGGCTTTCGTATACATTTGTACGAAACCCGGACCCGAATGATGACTTCTGATTATTTTCAAATCAAGGACTCGTACGTTCAAAGACGAAATCTTTTTCAAAAAGTTCGAGTCTAAACAAACGTAAAAGATTTCAAGCATAAACTCGTTTTCCAACAAAATTCTTGAGCACTTTTTCAAGATTGTTCAAAAGATTTCTCAAAATCTCTCAAAATTAGTGCTCAAGATAACTCCCTCAAAACGCTTAATTAATTTTAAATATGCTATCATTAAGGGGGAGTATAAAAAGAAAAAATGTTCCAAATTCATGCAGAATCTGTCTTTCTCTCCAAAAGCTTTTTCTTAATCTGTTTATATCAAAAATATCACGATATGCTATTTTTGAGGGGGAGAAGACATGATTAAAATGTGATCAAAATGTGTAAAGTTTGTGGCTGAATCTCAGAAGAGCTCGACTCAGTAAGTACCAATGAATTGACGAAGATTAAAATGTCAGTAATCGAAAAGACTTGTCCTGGACGGGTAATAATTTCAAGCTAGTCTAACTAGTGATGTAAGCGTGTCTCGAATAGGACTTGTCTGAGTAGAGTGTACCATATCGAGAGACTTTCTTTGGACTTGACCAGGACGGGTAATAATTTCAAGCTAGTCTAACTAGTGATGTAAGCGTGTCTCGAATCGGTCATGTTCACTGAAAGTGGATCAATTCAAAAAGTACAAACTCCTCACGCATGTGCAAATTTCTAAAAAAATTCATGAGCACATGTGAAGGGGGAGTCCTTCAAAAGAAATGCAAAACTCTCAAAGTGGTAACAAAAATGTGTTTTATATTCAGAAACACTTTGAGAGATTTTCACAAAAGGTTTTATGGCATGTGATCATTTATAGGATAGTCATGGTGTTATAAGGTGACTAAGGTTAGGAAAAACCGTTCTATGATCCGCCAGAGCCGGAGGGATCTACCCAAGGACAATTCCAATAGATTAGAATTAGAAGTCCTTAGGTATGATTGAAAAAGGGAGAAAATGAGAAAGCAAAAAGAAGGGGTTGGAGAATTAAAAAGAAAAGTTATGAAAAAGGGTGAAAAGAAATAGCCCTCCAAATGTTCAACCTTAGGGCAGACACCGGGTTCAACTCATATGCTACTGGTTGTTACCAAGGTGACACCGGTATTGAAGACAAAGACGTCATGGACCCAGTGACGCACTGCACTAAACCTTCTTAACCACTCAAGTTCTCTTAAAAGAGCTTGTTTCATTCTCACGGGGAACCGGTGTAATCTATCGACCTGTCTCTTAGAGATGGTTGATATTGAAGCAGGAGACCTCTCCCTAATCTCCGCATAGGAAACCAAATGTGCACTTATCGAGTCTAGAGCCTCGAGATTCATCAAAAGATCTCATAGGAACACATGATATTTCTACACTGGTTGTTCAACATTAAGGAAGCCAGATGTAAACTTTAGAGTCCTACGCAGATCTTAGCAATCTGCCAGAACATTTATGAGAGGATTCACACTTGTGATTCTCAGTGATTGAATGGAAATTCCTGCCAGGGTCAACATCAAGCAGCCCTGACAGCAGGTCACTTCGGTAATTCTTTATGGGTTACGCTTAGTGTTCGCGGTGGTTTCAAACGGTCTACAGTCGTGGAGTGATCCCCAGCGACTCACCCAGTCATTGAGCTACTTAGTAGGTCTTGTAAGCTCTCTCAAGAGTATCTGACATGGGAACGGCCTTGGTAAGGGTTAGAAGGAGTCTTCACACTATGCTGTTGGCGATCTCTAATTCTTATCTGTAAGTACCGGATGTTTTATTGCTAACTGTTTATATGCAGGGACACTTCATCTCCATGGCGACAGATTCCACATGCTCATACATACATCTGGAAGTTAAAGAAAGCTCCCTCAAAGATCTATACAACACAAAGTTCAGAGAAAATTCTACGCCAAAAAGAAGAATCTACAAAGTATAAAGACTAAAGATCAAAGTGAAAGAAAGGGAACTACGTGCATATGAATATCAATGTCCAAAGATGTATGAGCATGTTGGAATGGCAAACAACCACCACAGACGCAGAAGTGACGAAAGGCAGATAATCCCACATCGCAAAGGAACAAAGAACGATGAAAAATCAGTTATCAAAGATCACAAACCATGAAGGAACAAAGACTAAAGACTATTCTACAACGACACACAAAGTTAAAGACAAAGAACACGGAAGACCCACTCACGTGGAGCATCATTCGAATGACCACCCCTTAGGGGGAGATTGTTAGCATTAAAAATATGTATTATGAAGTGATGGTCATTCTCATATTGTAACTTTGTGTCGTTTGTTAAGATTAGTAATAGTTTAGTCATTGGGCCTTGGACTTGGCAAGCTAATATGTTATGTGCTAAGTTTCATAAGCCTAGTTATCCAACCATGTAACCAAGTCCAAGCCCAAGCCCAAGCCCAAGCCCATAGAAAGCCTTAGGGCATCTCATGTATCTTACTATATAAACACCTCAAAGGCTCATTTGAGGTGTGTGCTTGTGTGTGTATGTGTGTGTGTTCTCTTTAATAAAAGCTCTCATATTTCTTATCTCTCTCTATATATACACGAAATACATATATCTCATACAAGTCACCATCTTTCATCTATTCTTCATCTTTGCTTCTATATTGGTGTGATAAAGTTGTGATATTTAAGGTCCTACAACGAGTCTTGTAGCTAGACTCAAGTTCATGGGTTACTACGTGATACGGGTGAGTTCCTCATTGAGGACATCTTTGGGATCAAACTTGGGTTTCAACTTCCAATCGGTTTCCTTAGTATGGTATGACCTTTCAAACTTTTCTCCATCCGGATCATACAAAGTCATCCTCATATGCCATGATCCGTCACCTTCTTTAGGTGGCTTGTCCCACCTCCGTTTACACTTGTCTCCCTCTCTTTTCCACTTATTCATCTCTATATTAATAGGCATTACGCTCAAGAATTCAATCATCGTCCTAAAGACTAAGGGGTCCTCAAACGGATCTAGCTCTTTATCTCTAGCTATGAGTTGTTCCACCGAATGTGTCTTTTCAATGAAATCTTTTTCTAGATAGAATGGGCATTGAGGTCCTATAAAGTTCCTTTCTATCCAAGGTCCATATCTAGAGGGTCTCCTATTCATCTCTACCCAATGTGGTGTCGGTTCATCATCACAATCAAAACTATGTTTCTTAACATCGTACACCGACCAAGTATCGCCTTCACCTACCGCTATCTTAGACTCCTTACAATCTATCATGGCGCTAGCGGTTGCTAAAAATCCTCTTCGTACCAATAATAGGCATGTAGTGTCACTAACCATGTCTAGGACGTGAAAATCCGCTAAGATAGTTAACTTTCCTACGTGAACAACTACATCCTTAATCATTCCAACCGGGTGCGCAATACTTCCATCCGCTAGACCTATCAACACCTCCGTTTCCTCTAACTTTCCTAGCTTAAGAGTGGTGAATAGGGATAAGGGAATTAAATTGAGGCTTGACCCTAAATCAGCTAGTGTGTCGAAAGCTTCGAATCTTCCTATTTTACAAGGCAAAACAAATATAGTCGGATCATCGAGCTTTTTAGGCAACTTGTTTTGAACGAAGGCGGTCCCATTTTTACCTAGCTTAAACTTCTCATATTTTTCTAGGAGGGCACTATAGTAAGGAGAACGGGCTAAGACATCAATGACGGGGCGTTCAAGGTGAAGTTCCTTGAATTCATCGTCAAGGTCTTGCGTAGGAGGTGTTTCAACTATATTTTTGACCGGTTCTATATCGGGTGTTTTATTTGGATGGTCCTTTTGAAGAATTTGGTTTTGTTTGAAACACGTGCTCGTTGATTTAACTGAGTTGTATTGTGGACACGAAGTGGGTGACGAAACTGATGATATGGAATTAACGTTTAGTTTCGGATTCTTGACCGTGTCGCTTGGGAATGCTCCCATTTCTCGGTCATTGAGAACTTTCAACAATGCGTCAATTTTGGTGGTCATCTCGCTTTGCTTTTGTTTGAAATCAGCTTCAAACTTAGATATGCGAGCTTCTTAAGATGCCATGAATTTAGACATCAACCCTTCTAGATTGTTGGTACTACCATAGTTGTTAGAAGGATTGTTGTTGAAAGTACGGTTGGAGGGTGGACCGTTTGGTTGGTAACGATTAGGCGGATTGGAAGAATTGGGTTGATTTTGTTTCCACCTAAGGTTTGGGTGATTTTTCCAAGAGGGGTTGTATGAATCACCGTAAGGGTTTGGCTCGGGCTTGAAAGTGTACCACTTATCTCCCGCTTCGTCGGTACGCGAGGATGCGTAGTCCGCAAAAGCTGTTCCGGGGAGTTCCACACAATCACGATTGTCATGGGGACCACTACATAATTCGCATGAAGAAGTGATTTTGTTCACTTGGCTTGAAGGCTTAGGAGCTTCGTAAGATTTCATGAGAAACTTGACTTGGTCCTCAAGTTCCATGATCCTACGGTCGGGAGTGCTAGAGTTGTTCGAAGGCAAAGATATTGCCTTGACCATTTTGTTCAAATCACGGGGATCATTCCAACTTTCATTGTCATAGAGTGCAAGGTCTTCTATGAGTTCCCATGATTGTTCCGCACTTAGATCACGTAGCTTACCACCGGCCGATTAGTCAATGGCTCGCCTCGTGGAGAGATCGATATGGTCATAAAAGATTTGGACTTGGAGCCAAAGATCTATGCCATGATGAGGGACTTTTTGGAGTAAGTCCTTAAAACGAGTCCATCCTTCATAAAGAGATTCATTTTGACGTTGTTGGAACATCAAGATGTCATTTCTAAGCTTTGTAGTTCTCCCTGGTGGGAAAAATTGAGCAAGGAAACGAGTGGTGAGATCATCCCATGTAGTGATGGATCCCGCGGGTAAACGCTCAAGCCATTGACTAGCTTGATCCCGTAGAGAGAATTGGAATAGACTAATCGGGTTGTCTCTCTAGTTTCAACATCTAGGTCTATGGAGTCTACGATTTTAAGGAAGTCCTTAAGATGTTGATTTGGATCTTCGGAACGAAGTCCATGGAATGCACATCCGCTTTGCACCAACCTGATGGTGTCGGATCGCAAGGGGGTCACATTGGCTCCGGTGAGCTCAATGGTGTTTCGGTAGCCTTGGTGGCTAGGTCGGGAATACTCTCCTAAGGTTCGGGGCCTAAGAGGTTCTAGTGGTGGGTTTTGTTGTGGTGGGATGATGCGTTCAAAGATGTTCCCATCGTCCATGATGTCGGGTGGTGAAAAGTTACGAACAAAAACACGAAGAACTAAGATAGACTAAAGAAAACCTAAAAATAAAAATAAAATCTTGCTAGAAAGGAATCTAGCAAGTAGACCTAATAAAAAGAGATTCTAACCTAGACAATAACTATTCCCCGGGCTGTGGCGCAAAAAACTTGGTAGCGTGGGGTTTGCACCAGGCTTTACCTCTCGAGGGATCTCGAGAAGCTTACAACCCCCACCAGGCAGTGTACCTGATCGTTGTAGTATAGTATAGTGACAAGTACGGGGGGATTGATCGTTCAGCTAGGAATAGCGTCGCTAGGATTAGAAAACCTAATTACTAGTTCTAGGGATGATTGATGATTCTTTTTGTATTTTTATGTTTTTTTAGAAAGCAAGTAAATATCTCGGGTTTGAAGGATTTGGGCGGAATTAGTTGCTAGTCAACTAACCCAATACTAAGATGCAATCAAAATAAAATACTAGAAATGAAAATAAACTATATTAAACTAAGGTTGTGAGCAATAAGTGGAGAAATGTGTTTACTTAGATTTCACTACTCCCTAGATATCTTTTACACGTTAATTACTTGTTATAGTTGCGTGGATGACGGATTGTATTCCTTAATACCATTCATGGGGTGGCGTACTTAACTCCCCAATCCTATGAGTGCCTACTTCACTCCTATGTCGAGCCGGCTAAGAAGCTCCTAACATGGGATCATTAGAATTTACTCATGCATTAAATACAACCAATAAAACCTAGTACACATCGGTTCATGTTTCCTAAGACGTTCAAGAATGTTACCATTTGGAGATCTCCTAGTTTTCTTAAGCCTAACATTGAAATCATTCATCCAATACAACCATAAACAAGTAATTAACACATAATCAACATCTGGGTTTCATTAGATCTGAGCAAACACAAGATAAATCTAGCCTAGCATGGTGAAATCAAGACAAGAACAAGATATAGACAACCAACACATAGAAATATTGATTGAATTAAAAGAACACTTATCTCAATTACATATGTAAGGGTTCAAGGGCTGAAAACCCTTGAAAAACCAGTAAAATTTGTATATGGTTCGGCCTTAGGGTTTCTCCAAAACTTGTTCCTTTTTTTATGAATGAAAATTGGAAAATTAAGTCTTTGGCGTTTTCTTCACTTTTATGCTCCAAAAACGTCCAAATTGCTTCCTTTTCCAGATTTCACTCCTAAAGTACCTAAAATCACAAAAGGAACGATTTAGGGTAATATTTGATAAAATAAATTCAATTCCGGGCTTAAATGACCCCCAAAAACTGGTTCATTTTTCGCCTCATCAGTTTGCCTTAGAATTATCTGCCATAGTGAGTTTAGAATTGTTAGGTGTAGGGTCTCTTAATCCTAACTTGTGATACAATGGATAAGGCATAATACTCACACTAGAACCCGTATTGGCTAATGCATATAAAGGAGTTGTCCCATTAATTTTAACCGGTAAAACAAAATTTCCGGGATCATTCATTTTCTTTGGGAGTCCATTCTCAATTATCCTTCTCTCCTCTACTTCATCAAAACTATTATCCTCCAACTTAGACTTTGCCAACATAACTCCATCTAATTTCTTCCTATACTCCATTGATATTGTCGTTTTAAGTATAGTTTTTAAGCGAAGAAATGCTTAGGAAAGTATTTCCCCGGGTCGTGTCCCAACGAAGGTGTGAATGGAATTTCGAATTCCCGATTCGTGAAACGTGTCGTGAAAGTGGTAAAAAGTGATTAGAATGAGATTATACTAATGAAATAGTAAATGAAGCACAATTAACCAACAAAGCACGTAATTCAAATAAGGCAACTAGAAACGTAACGCAAAATTGAAAATGTACGCTAAAACGTAAATAAAACGTAAACGTATGAAATAAAACGCAACTTTTAAGCTACACTACTCCTACGGACTTGGAAATAATTTTCAAAAATTAAAAATGATAAAAGAAAATTTTGAGAAAAAGAAAAATATTTTTTTGACTTTTTATTTATTTTTTATGAATTAAAAACTATTTAAACTAATTAATAATTAAAAGAAAATGCAATTAAGGTGAGAAAATTGAAAAATAAAATTCTAAAATTCTAAAATAACTGAAAATGAATTTCTAAAATATTTTTGGATTTTTCTTGGCTTTTTCTGATTTTTTTGGATTTTTTTAGTAATTAAATAGTAATAAAAAGTGATTAAAAATGAAAATTAAATAAGAAAAATAGCAAATCAACTCAGAAAAATATGAAAATTTCAGTGAAAATCTAAAATAATATTTTGAAACTAGGAAAAATATAAAAATGGAAAAATAAGCACTGGAAGTGATTAATGGCTTAAATTCAGCTTATACAAAGTGCTTATTGATAAGCACTGTTTGACCAAATTGACCAAAACTTTGACCCAATGATTTTTAGACTCTAATAAGCTTGATGGAACAAAATTATGACTAGGTTGAACTCAAGCACTCAAAATGGGGCACAATTAGATTCAATAAGCAATTATGAAAAGGTCAATAAGCAACACAGAATAAGCTAGATGACAAATATCAATGAAATCAGCAACTATAATCAATATTAAGCTCAGGTAAACCAATAAACTTAATGTATGATCAATCTTAGGCACATGCAGCCCTACTTATGAAAACAGAATACTAGTTTCAACCACTCAACTTGATGAACCAAATAAGCTGATCAAATAAGCTTAGAGATGCAAGCTTATAGGGGTAAACCACTTAATGACAAGCTGAGAACTCAAAAATCCCACTAAAACTAACTCTGTATTCCAATACTTATGCTAACAGTACCTAGAAACCTTGACAAAAACAGATGTGCATGGGAGTTCAGGGTTCAAACAGATAACTTACAACCTAATTCCCAATAAGCAAAAGACTTTCAAATTTCAAATTTCTTTTTGATTATGATTATTTAACTGCTGAACTTATCAAAACAACAAACCTAAAGAATTTCCACTAAATAACAAATCCTACAAGTACTCTCAAAGTTGTACCCAAAAACTGAGTTCTTAATCAATTTGACTTTTGAATTTGTATGAGACTTTGACTAATCTAGATTTTGATTGCTAAAATATGACTGACAATGGTATATTAAGCTAATTGATGATTGAAATAAGCTAAAACTTATAGGTGGCATTTAGTTGGAAAACATTTTCTTTCATTTCCTATTTCTTGTTTTGTAGGAAAAGGGAGGGGAGTTTGATTTCCACAAAACAATGGAAAATTTAGAAAACGCATTTAGTTTATGAAACATGTGTTTGTGTTTTCCATTTTCACAAACTAGAAAACATGTTTAAGTGTTGTTGTTTTATATCTCAATTCACTATTCACCTTAGTAATATTATAAAAACATCTTCAAAACACAAAAACAAATATTATAAACTAACCAACCAAATTATAAAATAACTAAAAAAATCTAATACGTGAAAATAAAGAAATTAAAACAGCAAAATATAATATCAAATAACGTTTTTGTCTGTTTTTTTACGTTTTCGTCTGATATTTTACGTTTTTGTCCGTTTTGTTTGTTTTTTTACGTTTTGGACTGTTTTTTACGTTTTCATCTAATTTTTTACGTTTTCGTCCGATTTTTTACGTTTTCGTCCGATTTTTTACGTTTTCATCCGTTTTTTACATTCTCGTCAGCTTTTTAAAGTTTTCGTCCATTTTTTATGTTTTTGTCTAATTTTTGGGGTCTTCGTTTATTTTTTTACGTTTTCGTCAGTTTATTTTACATTTTCTTCAGTCTTTTTACGTTTTCTGTCTGTTTTTTTTAAGTTTTCATTATATTTTTTATAGTTTCGTCAGTTTATTTTACATTTTCTTCAGTCTCTTTACATTTTCGTCTGTTTTTTTACGTTTTCATCTGATTTTTTATGTTTTCATCCGTTTCTTTACGTTTTTGTCAGATTTTTTACATTTTCGTCAATTTTTTTACGTTTTCGTCAGATTTTTCACATTTTCGTCAGATTTTTTACGTTTTCGTCTGTTTTTTACCTTTTCGCAAGATTTTTTTACGTTTTCGTCTGATTTTTTATGTTTACATCCGTTTTTATACGTTTTCGTTAGATTTTTTTACATTTTTGTCCATTTTCTTTCGTTTCGTCCGGTTTTTTTTACTTTTTTGTTTGAATTTGTATGTTTCCATGTGTTTTTTTTACATTTTGTCAGATTTTTTATGCATTTGTCCATTTTTTAATGTTTTCATTTTTTATGATTTCTTCCAATTTTTACATTTTCTTTCGATATTTTACGTTCTCTTCCGATTTTTTACGTTTACATCCGTCTTCGTCTGATTTTTGTGTTTTCATCTTTCATTTACGTTTTCATCCTTTGTTGATATAAATAATGCTTAAAAACATTATAAATATTTCTCAATAACTCTACGTTTTGATAATCACAAAATATAAACTAATTAAGTCAAGATTATGACGTAAACAAGTATTTAGTAACAAAAATTTACTTCTACAAGTAATATCACTTAAGGTATGCATAAACTAAGCATCTTATGTATTACATGATCAAAGGAAGCCTTTTCTTAACACAAAACATCTTATAAAATGTCATTAACATTTTATATATATTAGTAAATCATTTTTGGTATTGTTTTATTAAACTACAAAGATATGATTTCAAATTTCCAACCAAAAAGGGCAAATTTTATCCAGAAAAACCTTTCCCACAAAAGGACAAAGCTGGGAAACGTTCAGGAGGGCGGCCCCTTAATTATATAAGGCGGCCCCCTTAATAATTAAGGGGACCGACAAGCTCCTGATTCCCCCCAGCTTTCCCTTTAAATACTGGTTCATTCCACTATTTTTCTCACCTTTTTGCACTCAAAACTTTCTGATCTAATCTCTATTTCTATCATATAATCCTTTGATCAAATAATTCATAAGTCTTTATTTCCAAGTGATCCAAAGCTTCATCCACTCAAATGCAAAAAGAAGAACACTCCTCAACATCCATATAATTGTAGAAGTGTTTTGATTATTTAGTATCATCTTGTAGTAGTGCTAGATATTTGTAAAGTGTTGTGTGAATTAGTTGATTGTAGATATTAGGTGTGTTGTAAGGTAGTGTAGTAGTTTTGATTTAGTTGTGCATAGGAGAAGGTGTGAAGTAGACAAGAAGAAGAGGTTGTGGTGTTATCTTGAAGAAGTTGTGAAGGTGTGAAGTTGTGAAGAAGTTGTGAGATTGGTTCTAGCTACGATTAGAACTCGACATTTAGCTTAGTGTCGTTAATAGGTGTAAGCCAAGGTGTGTAAGGTTTCTCCGCCATAAGGAGTTTGTTGACATAGTGAAGAAAACTCTCGAGTGTGGTACTTGGGGAGTGGAGTAGGGCAAGGAAGGTGTCCTTGTAGCCGAACCACTATAAATTCGTGTGTTGTGGTTTGATTTTTCTAACTCTATCTTTACTTCACTTCATTTCAATACTTAGATTATTAGATTAGACTTGCTTATATTTGTTGACACTTGAATTCACGTAACATCGAATCAAAGTTTTTAAAAGCTACAAAAGATTTTGAAAAATAAAGTTAAAAAGACGGAAAACTATTCAACCCCCACCCTTCTAGTTTTCCACATCCTTGATTTATGTTTTTTTAGGTTTAGTCTAACGAAAACGTAAAAAATAGACATAAATGTAAATAAACGTAAGTAAACGCAAAAAATGGACGAAAACGTAAAAAAGCACAAAAGAACGGGCGAAAACGTAAGAAAACATAAAAAACGAGCGATAACGGATGAATATGTAAAACACCCACGAAAACGTAAAAAAACGAAAATGGGCGACAAAGTATGGAAATGTCCGAAAATGTTTAAAAAGGACAAAAACATAAAAAATCATGCGAAAACGTAAAAAAAAATAAAGATAACATAAAAAATCTGACAAAAACGTAAAAAATGGACGAAAACGTAAAAAATCTGACAAAATCGAAAAAAAATATGACGAAAACGTAAAAAACGGAGGATGACGTAAAAAGTCTGACGAAAAGGTAAAAAATCTGACAAAAACGTAGAAAATGTAAAAAGTCTAACGAAAACGTAACAAAACGGACGAAAACGTAAACAATCTGACGAAAACGTAAAAAGTCTGACGAAAAAGTAAAAAATCTGACGAAAACGTAAAAAAACGGACGATAACGTAAGAAGTCTGACGAAAAAATAAAAAATCTGATGAAAACTTAAAAAAAGGATGAAAATGTAAAAAGTCAGACAAAAACGTAAAAAACGGACGAAAACGTTAAAAAAATCTTATGAAAATGTAAAAAGTCTGACGAAAAAGTAAAAAATCTGACGAAAACGTAAAAAAAACGGACGAAAACGTAAAAAATCTGACGAAAACGTAAAAAAATCTGACGTAAACGTAAAAAATTTGACGAAAACGTAAAAAACCAGACGATAACGTAAAAAGTCTGGCGAAAAAGTAAAAAATCTGACGAAAACGTAAAATAACGGACGAAAACGTAAAATATCTGACGAAAACGTAAAGAAACGGATGAAAACTTAAAAAATCTGATGAAAACATAAAGAATCGGACGAAAATGTAAAAAATCTGACGAAAAGGTAAAAAATCTGACCAAAACAGAAAAAACGGATGAAAACGTAAAAAATCGGGCGAAAACGTAAAAAATCGGACGTAAACGTAAAAAAACGAACGAGAACGTAAAACAACTGACGAAAACGGATTTAGGGTATTTTAACGGAAAATAGGGGAAAACAAAAAAAAAGTGTTTTGTAGTTTTGTGTATTAAAGTTGGAAATAGGAATTTTGTGTTTTGTAGAGAATTTTATTAGAAAACACTAATTTGAACGCGATCTCTGTTTTCCTTGTTTTCCACAAAACATTTTATGGAAAATAAGAGTGTTTTCCCTCAACTAAACACACCCATAGCTATGCAACTACTTAACTGATTAAGTAACCTAAAACCTAACTGTTATGCAATTTAAAAGCTAAGTTGACCTTTTGTGTATAAACCTACTGTTTTTATATAAAATTAGACCTAAATGTACCTAAGTATGATATCTAAACAAACCAGCACCTCTGTATCATAGGTTAACACAGTTAACTAATCTCACCCAAACACCCTCTTATATGACCTGTCTAAACAATTCTCACCCAAATCTGTTCCAACTTTATTCAAACCAAATCCTAACTGCTCAACATGATTCAAACACTCAAATGATCACAGAAAAACAGATATAGATGCAATATTACTCAGAAACAAAGATAACTCAGATCCACAGATGTATGACAGATGATATAAAAAACAGATTATACTAGTAGATATCAAACCATTACTATCAAAAGTGACTAATAAACTAGTATTAACCAATATTCAGACAATATAAGCAACTATAAGCTAAAAGTAAACCACCAATCAGATCTAAAACTACTATTAAGTAATATTGATGAAACAGTAATGAAAAATGGATGGTACTTACAACTCCAATTCCCCCTCAGCTCAAATAGAGGGGGATTCACTTAGCTAGTCTGCCTTTAAGACAGACCAATGGCCTCCTTTTGGTTGTCTTTTACTCCAAATAGCCCAGCTTATTGTAATAAGCTCAAAACAGTTGACCAACTTTGACTCTTTTGTATATTTAAGAACTTTGATGAAACAGTAAGTCAATGCTTATATAAGCTGATAAAAATAGATAACAACTATATGAAACTTGATTTAAACCAATAAAAACTAAAATGGAATATATATATATATATATATTTTTTTTTTAATTTTTTTATTATTTTTTTATTTTTTTTTAATTGATAAACAATAACTGAATTGAAAAGTAAATTGACTAAAACTAATTTAAAACTAACAAGCAATATTAATAAGCAATAATGAGATTCAAAAGACAATAAGCTGAAATGAAATTATATTAAAATTCACAAATTCAGTACAGAGCTTTTGAAAGGAGATACAATAAGCATAAAACAGAAAACTAAAACAACATTTAAAACCTACACACTACAATACATGAAGGAGGGGGTATTTATAGGAGCTGAGCAGCTTGGCCTTGGATCCTTCTAGCATGTACAACTCATCAATCCGCGTCTAATTGTGTTTCTTTGAGTGGATTTCAGCCTTTAGATCACCCTTGGTCTCCAATCTACCAATCTCAGCCCTTGGATCAATCATGCTCCAATCATTTGACACGGTTTCACACGCGGATCATTGACGTGTCATTCTTCTGACATGTCAGGAGCTTCTAGATGCGAGCAATTAGACTGAATTACCCTTAATCTCTGTGAATTTGGTACGGAGTAAATTCTAGGGTTCATGTGAATAGTGATTTATCTGGGTTGGGGGTAAATTAGGGGCGCGGGTTATTTAAAAAGGGTAATAAATATTACCTTTTACCGGGTCGGTGTTGGGTTTGACTTGGGTATAAGTGGTGGACCGGGTAATGTTATTTAGGGGATGGGCTTGTGTTATTTTGGGCTTGGGCAATGGGTTAGGGATGTTTTGTGGATCCAGTTATGTTTTTGGTTTAGGATTAGTAAAATCAAACAAGGACCAATGTTGTAAAATTGCAAACCATAGGGACCAGATCTGTAATTCATCAAAATTAACTTTCAAGGGCCTTTGTTGACTTTATTCAACTCATGAAGGCCCACTTTTGACTTTTCTTCAATTAGTTCTTCGAGTGACTAATTTTGTCAATTTCTGAAAGATGAGGGACCAATATTGTAAATTTATGAAACTCCAAGGTTGATTTTGTCTTTTTGACCTTTGACTTTGACCATTTGACTTCCCCGGCTTCGTCTTTTGACACTTTCCATTCTCGTGCTCGTTTTTGTCGGTTTTGGCATCGTTTTTGTGCATTTTTCTCATATCCATACCTGCACATACATAAATACAAAAACTTACATTCTCTTGGCATATTTGGTTAGTATTTGGTATTTTTGGTCTGATTTAGGTCTAAAAAGGATGTGTGATTAATCACTCATCAAAATCCCCCGGACTAAGGTATTGCCGTGCCCTCACGCAATGTCATCACCTCACGCTTAAGAGATAAATAATTTCAAAACCTCTCTTTACTGACGTTGTAAAGTAGCAATGATGTTCAAAAGAGATAGTAAAATCATTTATTCTAAGAAACGCTCCGTTTTCCCATTTACATAAATAACAACTACTACTACTCTTTTTGTTCTTTTTCATTTTTATATAGGTGACGGTTTGCTTTGACTTTCATTATCAATTCTTATCTGTTGATAATTTTCAGGGTCAACGAGTAGAAACACTTCTCACAGAGAAGAGACCATACGGATAAAAATCGTCATCCTTGATTTTTCACAAGCTCCCAAACTAAGCGTAAAATCGAGATCATTGTTTATCCACAAGTTAGGTGCTAACACTACCCACAAAAGTTACTTGTGTATTACCTCTTGTTCCCAAGTCCTAAGTTTTGTATCTCAAGATTTTAATTTGTGAGAAATGAATTGCTTCATATTTTCTCGTTTTGATATTTGTTAGTCCGATAAGAGCACAAAATTTGAACGCTAAGTAGTTTCCAAACTTTCCCTCGAAAACCCCTGCATACAGAAATTGGGTCCACATGAAGGTCTCTGATTTAACACGATTTGTGGAGGTCCCCTTTTTATTTACGACCGAGACATACCATGTTTGATACTCGAAACGGAAGCTTTTTATTAGGGAAACCCCCGGAGTCAAAGCTTGGCATTTTTGCATAATCATAAGCACTTTAATAATACTTTGGTCCTTAGTCCTTTATTTCTTTTACAATCAACGGTTTATGAGCCGCTAAGATGTAAGAGCTTTATTATGACTTTGGATTTCTATCCGCTGCTTTTTATAGCTTTGGATTCCTCTGCCTTTTTATTTGGCTTTGGACTATTATTATTGATATTCATAATCATATGCCAAACCCCGAGTCCTACGGCCTTTACTAAGATCACAACATCGGCTGCGAACCGACAAGATGCAATAGTCTATTTCACCGTAACACTGGCAGTACCCCTATGTGTACCAAACCCCCATATGCAGAGATTTTGTTGGGAACGAGAAAAAACTAAGTATTGCCCAAACCGTATACCCTTAATCAATCCTAGAGATATATTATTATTGGTGTGCAAGCTTGTGGGAACAAGGAGGCCACAAGTACCTTTCGTGGGCTCTAAAGAGATCCAACTACTCC
The DNA here is from genome assembly GCA_030686995.1 of Artemisia argyi. Lineage (NCBI taxonomy): Eukaryota > Viridiplantae > Streptophyta > Magnoliopsida > Asterales > Asteraceae > Artemisia > Artemisia argyi. Next base: position 103,430,391 of record CM060678.1, read on the forward strand.
ATGTTTAGCACGAAACTTCTAAATAAACTCTATCATTCCTCGATCTCCGCAAATTTAAAATCCCAAGTAATGAGATCCGCGGATGCTTATCCATAATCTTTTGATTATTTTGGTTAAGGGAGACGAGCTAGGGCTCAACACGCCCGGTCAAGTCGAAACATTTATTTCTACTCTCGCCGGTAGGAAAGTCAAAACAAGGTGTCAAATCTTATTATTCATATCATATATTTTTTCATTTTTTTCATTTTTTTTTATTTTTTTATTTTTTATTTTATTTTATTTTTTTCACTTTCATTTATTTATAATAAAGCGGTGACAAAAATTTAAAATTTTGGTGGAGAACGGAGTTGCGCAAGTTAACAGCTCAGACGAAGGTAACAGGTCAAATCAAATCGAAGATTCACCCCCCCCCCAGACTAAAGTGAAACATTGTCCTCAATGTTTTAAGGGTAAAGGTAATCCTACGTAATATCTAAGGCCGTTTATTAAATATGCCTAGAGATAAACGTTAGTCGATAAGATTTTGGATATGTTGAATTTCCGAAAGAGCAGCGAAGAATGAGACTCGAGTGGAGAGAACGAAAAACCACGAGCACGAGAGTCCTCAAACTTCGGGGAAATTCCTGAACATTCATAAACAATCACGAAAAACACGAGTTTGGAAAGGGTTGCCCCCCTCACGTCACGTTACTTAGAAAATAGAAAATAAAGAAAATGAAAATGGATAAGCATGGAGTGCCTCCCACGAAGCGCTTGTTTTTGTTCACCGAGTCACATGAGCTTGACTCGATCCCCGAATTTATTCGTCCTTGGGGAAAGTTTGGAGATCCGGGACAACCATGGGTGGTATGTCCGCTCCGAAATAATGTTTGAGATGATGACCATTCACCTTATAGTTGGGACCATTAGGTTGAGCAAGCTCAACTGTTCCATAAGGAAATACTTGGGTAATGGTGAATGGTCCAGACCAACGGGTTTTTAACTTGCCCGAGAAAATCTTCAATCGAGAATTGAAAAGAAGGACTCTGTCACCAACATTGAAGACGCGATCTTTAATTTTAGCATCATGTATCCTCTTTGTCTTCTCTTTGTAGATCAAAGAATTTTCATAGGCCTGATCACGAAGTGATGAGGCGAAAAATGATCCGTTTTTAGGGGTCATTTAAGCCCGAATTTGAATTTATTTGATCAAATATTGCCCTAAATCGTTCCTTTTGTGATTTTAGGTCCTTTGGGAGTGAATTCAGGAAAAGGAAGTATTTTGGACGTTTTTGGAGCATAAAAATGAAGAAAACGCCAAAGACTTAATTTTCCATGCTGAGAACAGTACCTGACGGCGTCAAGAGCATTTTGGTGACAGCGTCAAGAGTAAAAGTGGTGACGGCCCAGAGAGAATGTGAAGGCGTCATCCAAGGCCGTCACGTGTTAACTTGTCAAAACTTGCGCGCGAAGTAGCTGATATTGTTTTGGTCATAACTTTTGCATACGAACTCGGATTTAGGTGATTCAAGAGCCCAGGCGAAGAGGACGAAGAGATCTACAATTTGGTGAAAAAATGGTCTTGATGGAGTCAAGAGTAACGGGCTGACGCCGTCAAGCCTTGCCGACAGAAAACATGCCTATAAATATAACTTCATAACTTCACTTTTTGTAAGCCCTAAACCCTAAGGTCGATTCCTGGATTTAGGCGGGTGTTTTTCCAGCAACTTAGAGGGTTTCAATCACTCCATAAACATCATGTATTGGTTTGATAATTCTATCTTAATTATGTTTTCCATTATCATTGTTGTTTGCTCTTCTTTGATGATGATTTGCTAATTCACCTTGTGTCTACTTATGATTATGTGAAACTTGTATATAATTGATTAGATCTCATTGATTTCTTGTTGATGTTGTGTCTATCTCCATCAATTAAGGCGTGACAACTTCAATAGATCTAGTTGGTTTAGTTTATAATCCTTGTTTCCTATTGATTCTTGTTTTGATTGAATGATTTATATATTAGGCTTAAGAAAACTGGCAGATCTCCAAATGGTAACATGCTTGAACGTCTTAGGAAACATGAACCTATTGCACTAAGGTCTTTATTGGTTGTATTTAATGCATGAGCCACTGTTTACAATCCCTATGGTTGTGCTGGGCATGGTATAGGAGGAGATAAGAGCTCATAGAATTGGGAAGTTATGTGCGATACCCCATGAATGGTATTAAGGAATACAACCCGTCAATTAAAACAAGGTTACAATTCAATAGGTAGGATTGGATAGCTAGTAAGGAGTAACATATCATGGGTAGACATGCTTCACTTATCTTGTAGAACCCTAGTTTACTTTTCTTGTTAATTAGTTTAATTAGTAGCTTTTGGGTTAGTTGATTAGCAACTAATTCCGCCCACTCTCCCAATACCCGAGATTTTTACTTGCTTTTCATAAAATTTAAAAATACAAAAAGAATCATCCTTCACCTTTAGACCTAGTTAGATTAATTTCAATCCTAACGACACTATTCCTAGCTGAATGATCAATCCCCCGGTACTTGTCACTATACTATACTACAACGATAAGGTACACTGCCTGGTGGGGGTTGTAAGCTTCTCGAGATCCCTCGAGAGGTAAAGCCTGTTGCGGTTCCCACGCATCAAGTTTTTGGCACCGCAGCCCGGGGAATAGTTATTGTTTAGGTTGAATTTGATTTTTATAAGATCTACTCATTAGATTCCTATCAAGTGAGATTTTTTCTTTTTATTTTGTAGCTTTCTCGTAGTCTATCTTTTCTTTGTGATTTTGTTTGTAATTTGCTTCAAATGGACACTTCACTTAGACTTCTAAGATTGCAATATATGGTTGAGTGGCTAGAACACCAAGAAGTTCAAAATACCTCATTTAGAGACACCTATGAATCATATGAGCCTTCACCTAGGATAGATTCTTATGAACAACCTCCATGTTTAAGATCTAGTTTTAGTGAGGCCAATAGGAAATGCGACCTAGTTTGCCAAGGAATTATGGAGAGAGCCATTGCAATAAATCATAAGTTGGATGAAGCCCTAGGTTTGCTATTATCACTACCTAAGAAAACAATTGATGAGGATTTAGCCGAGCATGATCACATTGATAAAAAATACCTAGGTTTTATGATCGATGATGATGAATCTTAAGAAACAGATGATGAATCTCTTGGGCAATTTGTATATAGCAGTCAGAATATTGAGGATGATCCTTATGATTCGGACATAGAAGTTGAGATGCCTAGAGAAGCACGTGAGATACTTGGGAGAATGTTAGGGCTAGATCCTGACACATGGAATGATGAGGTGAACAACATAAGCCCACAAAATACTCAACAATCATTTGAGGCACACGCACCGCCCGTGACTTACCCGAAAGAAGTAGAAGAAACTTTAAGAATTCCAATGGAGGTAGAACCCTTGGACCAGGCACCACTTGAGGATATAGGTTTGAATACTTGTAGTGATAACCTTACTCCTAGTTCTAGGGAATTTCCTAGTGTTGATGAACCGGAACCTCAATCTTTACACACCTTTCCATCCTTAGATATATTTCTAGGAGACAAAAGAGGAACCGACCCACCCGTCAACCAATATTATCCGGGTAGTTTTAGGATGAAGGAAGCCATTCACTCACCCCCTTCACCTCACGTGGCATATTCACGCCCTAAGGGTGTGTATCTCTACTTTCACCCACACTTAATCCTAAGTGTAGGGAGAACCTCCCCTATTTCCGTTAAATAAGGGTAGAGTCAGGCTCGTGACTCGAACAAAAACAAGCGCTTCTTGGGAGGCAACCCATGTTTTGTGTGTTTTTATTTGTTTGTTTGTTTGTTTGTTTGTTTGATTTTATTTGTTTCCGTATGCATGTTTTATTTTTGTTGTTTGTGGCTCATGTTTCAAAGTAAATTGTTGAAATGCTTTATTTTGTTTTTAACTTCGTCTTAATTGCATATAAAGGTATTTTACAAAAGATAAGTGTAAGGGAGATCCAAATTTGTTTATAAGAATGAAATTGAGCATGAACCACAACAATATTAAATGGACATGTGTATTAGTATTTGTTAGAGTCAAATGCTTGTATTGAGTCATAATGAAGTTTTGCAGGATTTTCCAGGAAGTAGAACCAAGTTTTTCCAGAAATTTTCCGGAAACTTAGCATAAGAATTTCTGCAGGTCACTTCTGACGGCGTCACGAGATAACTCTTGACGGCGTCACGTGTAAAAACCTGGAAATTTTACCGGTTTTGTTTTTCTAACGGAGTCTTAAAGTTTTTGTGAATTATTAAGTTTTATAATCTCCAGGAAATCTGCAAACATTCATTCCACAAGCATTATATCTTTAATTGTTTTGTTTCTATTCCTAAGTCTGGAATTACATCTAGTTGTGAGTTTTCTTTGTTCGGATTGATGCTTTGGGTTTTTGTGTTTATTTTCTCAGGATTTACAGGTTATGTATGACAAGAAGATGATTTATTTTTCTGGAAGGGAAGCTTTGATTGTTCATTTTCTTGGAGGAAGATTTAACCTGGTCACCCTATTATCCATACCGAGTGAATCAGGGGAGTATTTGATTTCATTCTCTTTACTTTTTCACTTTTACATTCTTTACATGAACATTGGGGACAATGTTCATCTTAAATGTAAGGGGAGGGTAAAAAGATGATACCTTACATATGCACTTTCGCTTGAGTTTGTTTTGTTTGATGGTAGATGTGTAATAAAACTATGAGAAATACTTGTTAGTGCAATTTGGTGAAAAAATGGTCTTGAAGGCGTCAAGAGTAACGGGCTGACGCCGTCAAGCATTGCCGACAGAAAACATGCCTATAAATATAACTTCATAACTTCACTTTTTGTAAGCCCTAAACCCTAAGGTCGATTCCTGGGTTTAGGTGGGTGTTTTTCCAGCAACTTAGAGGGTTTCAATCACTCCATAAACATCATGTATTGGTTTGATGATTCTATCTTAATTATGTTTTCCATTATCATTGTTGTTTGCTCTTCTTTGATGATGATTTGCTAATTCACCTTGTGTCTACTTATGATTATGTGAAACTTGTATATAATTGATTAGATCTCATTGATTTCTTGTTGATGTTGTGTCTATCTCCATCAATTAAGGCGTGACAGCATCAATAGATCTAGTTGGTTTAGTTTATAATCCTTGTTTCCTATTGATTCTTGTTTTGATTGAATGATTTATATGTTAGGCTTAAGAAAACTGGCAGATCTCCAAATGGTAACATGCTTGAACGTCTTAGGAAACATGAACCTATTGCACTAAGGTCTTTATTGGTTGTATTTAATGCATGAGCCACTGTTTACAATCCCTATGGTTGTGCTGGGCATGGTATAGGAGGAGATAAGAGCTCATAGAATTGGGGAGTTATGTGCGATACCCCATTAGTGGTATTAAGGAATACAACCCGTCAATTAAAACAAGGTTACAATTCAATAGGTAGGATTGGATAGCTAGCAAGGAGTAACATATCATGGGTAGACATGCTTCATTTATCTTGTAGAACCCTAGTTTACTTTTCTTGTTAATTAGTTTAATTAGTAGCTTTTGGGTTAGTTGATTAGCAACTAATTCCGCCCACTCTCCCAATACCCGAGATTTTTACTTGCTTTTCATAAAATTTAAAAATAAAAAAAAGAATCATCCTTCACCTTTAGACCTAGTTAGATTAATTTCAATCCTAACGACACTATTCCTAGCTGAACGATCAATCCCCCAGTACTTGTCACTATACTATACTACAACGATCAGGTACACTGCCTGGTGGGGGTTGTAAGCTTCTTGAGATTCCTCGAGAGGTAAAGCCTGTTGTGATTCCCACGCATCACGAAGCTCGACTAATTCATTCAATTGAACTTTACGGTGATCACCCGCGGTTTGTAGGTCAAAATTAGCATGTTTCAAGGCCCATTAGTCCTTGTGCTCAAGTTCAAAGGGCAAATGGCAGGCCTTCCCGTAAACCAGCTTGTAAGGAGTGCACCCAATGGGTGTTTTGTAAGCTGTACGGAAGGCCCAAAGTGCATCATCTAACTTATCGGCCCATGAAGCACGATGTTCACCTACGGTCCTTTCTAAAATTCGTTTCAAACCACGATTTGAGACCTCAACTTGACCACTTGTCTGTTGATGATATGCCGTTGAAAGATGATGTGTGACACCATATTTGAGCATAACTTTAGCGAGTTGGTCGTCACAGAAATGGGTCCCACGATCACTTATAATAGCACGAGGTGCACCAAATCGGGCGAAGAGACCTTTGAGAAATTTTACTACAACTCGGCCATCATTGGTGGGTAGCGCCTTCGCTTCAACCCATTTAGACAAGTAATCGACGGCCATGAGTATATATTTGTTACCACGAGAAGACAGGAATGGACCCATGAAATCGAAACCCCAGACGTCAAAAATTTCACAGACTTGGATGGCATTTTGAGGCATCTTGTCCTTCTAAGAAATTTTTCCTTGATGCTGGCAAGAATCACATGATTTAACCAACTCATGGGCATCCCGGTATATCGTCGGCGAATAGAAGCCGAAATCAAAAACTTTCTTAGCGGTGAAGTTGGCACCATGATGTCCCCCCGTGGGTCCATTGTGGCATGCCATAAGAATGTCAGCGGCTTCTTTGCTGTGAACGCACCGCCGGATCACTTGATCCGCACATATCTTAAAAAAGTAGGGGTCGTCCCAGAAATAATGCTTAACATCTTTGAAGAATTTCTTCTTTTGCTGGAACGACATCCCTTTTCGGATAAAATTCCCCGCATGGGGTACTAGAATCACAATGTGATAAACTCCTCAGTGTCTCGAGAGGAAATGCTTCGTTAATCTCATTTTTCTCGAAAACACTTTGGTGGGGATTCTCTAAACGCGATAGGTGATCAGCAGCAAGGTTCTCAGATCCCTTTTTATCTCGCATTTCAACTTTGAATTCTTGAAGGAGGAGAACCCACCGTATCAAGCGTGGCTTAGCGTCTTGCTTTGCCATAAGGTACTTAAGAGCCGAATGATCCGTATACACTATGCATTTCTTCAAAAGTAAATAAGATCGAAACTTTTCAAAAGCGTAAATGACGGCTAACATCTCTTTCTCAGTAGTCGTATAATGGTATTGAGCGTCGGTCATAGTTTTACTAGCATAGTGTATCAGCTGAAAATGTTTAGACTTGCGTTGCCCCAGGACTGCACCAATGGAATAATCGCTAGCATCGCACATTAGCTCGAAGGGCAAGTCCCAATCGGGGGTAATTAAGATGGGAGCCTCCGTTAACTTCTTTTTATGAATATTAAATGCTTCGATGCATTCATTTGAGAAGATAAACGGAGCATCTTTTTCAAGCAAGTGGGTCAGGGGTGGGGCTATCTTAGAAATGTCTTGAATGAAACGTCGGTAAAAGCCGGCATGACCGAGAAAACTTCTAATTCCTTTAACGGTGGTGGGATGAGGTAATTTTGCAATCACATCGACTTTAGCTCTATCAAACTCAATCCCGGATTTAGATATCTTATGGCCGAGGGCAATGCCCTCTTTGACCATGAAATGGCACTTCTCCCAATTTAGAACCAAGTTGGTGTCTTCACACCGTTTTAGCATATTTTCTAAATGGGAGAGGCACGAAGTGAAAGAATCTCCATAAACCGAGAAATCATCCATGAAAACTTCCATGGTTTTCTCGATCATGTCCGAGAATATCGACATCATACACCTTTGGAACGTGCCTGGAGCATTGCATAAGCCAAAAGGCATACGACGATAGGCAAACGTTCCATAAGGGCAAGTAAAGGTAGTCTTTTCCTGGTCCGGAGGGTCAATTGGTATTTGAAAATAGCCGGAAAACCCATCAAGAAAACAATATAATTCATTTCCCGCTAGGCGTTCTAGCATTTGATCCATAAATGGAAGTGGGAAATGGTCCTTACGAGTTGCATCATTCAATTTACGATAATCAATACAAACTCTCCATCCAGTAACAAGACGTGTTGGAATTAATTCATTATCTTCATTAGTCACGACGATCATTCCACCTTTCTTCGGTACGCAGTGGACAGGGCTAACCCAAGAGCTATCCGAGATTGGATAAATCATTCTGGCATTGAGGAGTTTGATAACTTCCTTTTTGATAACCTCATGAATTTTTGGGTTAAACCGTCGTTGTTGCTGAACGGATGGTTTGTAGTTGTCTTCAAGTAAGATCTTATGCGTGCAAAAACGAGGGTCGATACCCTTAATATCAGAAATTTGCCAAGCGATGGCATGTTTATGCTTCTTGAGCACATCTAAAAGACGGTTCTTCTCCTCATCTTTAAGTTCTTTTGAAATAATGACGGGAAGTTTGTCGGTTCCTTCCAAAAATGCGTATTCGAGATGAGGAGGTAAATCCTTGAGCTCGGGCTCCGGAGTATTCTCAGTAGACGGCTTAATTTCTTTAACGTCGGCCATTTTAAGGTCCATCGGAGGGAGGGACAGGTTGTGATCTTCATTCAATAATTTCTCAATCAAAAGAACATCTCCCTCCGGGTCATAATCGGAATGATCAATTTCTGGTGAAATCAAATCATTAGCAAGAAAGGTCTCGATCTCTTCCAAGATAAAATCACTTCTCTCAAACGGAGTAAGGGAAGGGGAAGGATCGGAAATAATCGGTTCAAAAGAAGAATGAGTGGGATTGCCACTCGAAGCATGTTCTGTAAAACCAAGTAACTCTTGAGCGTACTCCTCCGTAACTTTGTCGATAACGTCGATTCGGTTAACGGAATATTTGTCATACTCGGAGGAGTACCTCGCGGTTTGATCCAAATTAAAAGTTACGGTTTCGGTACCAACGCGTAGGGTAATTTCATCATCGAAAACATCAATTAAAGCACGGCCGGTCCTTAGGAAACCTCTCCCGAGAATGAGAGGTACCCGTGGGTCGGCATCGAAATCAACAATGAAAAAATCGGCAGGGAAATGGAATTTTCCCACATTGACGAAAACATCCTCAGCTATACCAATTGGTCTTCAGTTTCGTTAACAACTTTATCTTTTCCTTTAGACGTTGTGACCACCGGAGGTTGGATGTTCTCGGTCCTTCCATTATTACTTGGAATTTCCGTATCCGTTGTCGCCTCGGTTTCATGGACGACTACCTTGGGAGACGAAGAAGAGGGGGTAGTCGGAGCCGTTGGTCCATCGATTATAACGCCACTCCTAGTCGTGATCGCCTTAGCATCGCCCCTCAGGTTAGCGATCGTGTTGCTTGGAAGAGTACCCGAGCCCCAGAGTCGATCATTTAAAGATTTCTTCAATTCGGATAATTGATTAATTAACATTTTATTCATTTCCTCTTGACTTTTCATAAACTGCTTAAGTAATTCATCCGAAGACGACTGATTCACAACTGGATTTTGAAAATTTTGACCTCGATTGTTGTTATTGAAACCTTGGTTCTGAAAATTCTGATTTCCATGATTAAAATTCCCATGATTAGCATTTTGAAAATTTCCATGAAAATTCCCTTGATTCGGGCCTTGATTATAATTTCCCCAATTTTGATTTTGAAAACCATGATTTTGATTTTGAAAACCATTGTTCATCCGATTTTGATTAGCATTGTGATTCTGGTTAAATTGATGATTTCGGTTTTGCACATTTTGATTAACTTGATTGACATGATTAACCGGATTGACTTGATTTGGTAGAGTAAAACCGGGTGGTCCAACAAAATGGTTTGAACTGTAGCTGAGAAGACTTCGATCTCCTTGAAGAGGTGGGTAACCGTTGCCACCCATATTTGCAGCATGAGCATAAGAACCGGTTAAAGGACATTCGTTATACGGATGTGGACCACCACAAGTTACACAACCCTGATTAACGACATTCACTTGATGATTTGGTTTTTCAAAAGACATAGCATCGAACTTTTTATTAAGAGCCACTAACATACTCATCACTTCATCATTCGTTTTATTATTATTGTTAGAAACTTGATGCTTATTTCTCGACATTCTCATACGAGCCTTATTCTTGATTATCATGAAAGCATCGTTCGTGTTTCGAGCCAATAAGTTCCCACCCGCAGCAGAATTGAGTGAGTCTTGGTCAACATGACATAACCCATTGTAGAAAGTATCAATCTGCTGAAGGGATGTGAACCCATGGTTCGGACATTTTTCCATCAAATCTTTGAATCGATCCCAAGCTTCGCTGAACGACTCATCAAAAGCTTGTTGGAATCGAAAGATTTGGGAACGAAGGTTAGACGTTTTAGAAGGAGGATAGAAGTAATTCACAAACTTGGACGCAAGATCGTTCCAAGTGCGAATCGAATTCGGCGGTTCCTTTTCCAGCCAAGTCCGGGCTGCCCCTTTAAGGGAGAAAGGAAATAACTTCAATTTCACAACATCGTGAGGAACTTGATTCATGCGAATGGTCTCAGCGATGTCGGCGAAATTTCTTATGTGAGCATATGGGTCTTCGTGTTCGAACCCGTGAAAAGATATACTCGTGATAAGATTGAGCAATCCGTGATTAATTTCAAAATTAGCATTGATTTCGGGTATCACGATGGCTCTCCTCACACCATTGAATGGTGATTGGAGTTGTTCCTCCATCGGTCGTGGATCGAAAGCCGGTTGTGGTCCCATCGGAGGGATCACATTGTTTTGAGCATCACCCATCAGCGGGGGTCCCAAGTGTTGCTCGTTCGGGTTCATTTCCTCCGTATTAGGAAAGAGAACTCGGTGTGTATGACGAAACAAACTTTCCGGATTTGAAAGCGGTGAAACAAGTCGTTTAGACGTTGAACGTGTGTTCATACACCACAAAAATCAAATTTAGAAAAATAAAAGAAAAACCAAATTTGAAAAGGAAAATCATTTTGTATTTTTGTTTTTATAAAATTTAAAAACTTATACTTTTGTTTTTTTCTTTTTCTAACGTTACGTTAATTGTAAACCGTTTCCTCTAAATCTACTCGTGACGGAACGAGAGAGAAGAATGGATCTCTCTTCAGCTTGCAATTTAATGTCAAAGCTTCCGTATTTTCCGCTTATTCGGTCGTAGAATCCAAAGTAATCCGATTAGGAACTAATTTCACGTGTAGTTATATTGAGAGGCTTATTTGGTTTACAACGCTCTTCCTTTCTGTCGAGACGAGGCTGTAACTTTATTATTTTTTTGGTATTTTTGAAAACACTTTAGGAAAAGTGTTTTTGATTTTTCAATTTTCTTTTTTTTTGGTTTTTATAGAAAATATATACAAGGAAGGTTTTCAAAACACAATTTCGAAAAACGAAAACGAAAAATTCACTTCAACCTTCCCCGGAAGCGGCACCAAAAATTTTGATATTGTCGTTTTAAGTATAGTTTTTAACCGAAGAAATGCTTAGGAAAGTATTTCCCCGGGTCGTGTCCCAACGAAGGTGTGAATGGAATTTCGAATTCCCGATTCGTGAAACGTGTCGTGAAAGTGGTAAAAAGTGATTAGAATGAGATTATACTAATGAAATAGTAAATGAAGCACAATTAACCAACAAAGCATGTAATTCAAATAAGGCAACTAGAAACGTAACGCAAAATTGAAAACGTACGCTAAAACGTAAATAAAACGTAAACGTACGAAATAAAACGCGACTTTTAAGCTACACTACTCCTACGGACTTGGAAATAATTTTCAAAAATTAAAAATGATAAAATAAAATTTTGACAAAAAGAAAAATATTTTTTTGACTTTTTATTTATTTTTTATGAATTAAAAACTATTTAAACTAATTAATAATTAAAAGAAAATGCAAATAAGGTGAGAAAAATGAAAAATAAAATTCTAAAATTCTAAAATAACTGAAAATGAATTTCTAAAATATTTTTGGATTTTTTAGTAATTAAAAAGTAATAAAAAGTGATTAAAAATGAAAATTAAATAAGAAAAATAGCAAATCAACTCAGAAAAATATGAAAATTTCAGGGAAAATCTAAAATAATATTTTGAAACTAGGAAAAATATAAAAATGGAAAAATAAGCACTGGAAGTGCTTAATGGCTTAAATTCAACTTATACAAAGTGCTTATTGATAAGCACTGTTTGACCAAATTGACCAAAACTTTGACCCAATGATTTTTAGACTCTAATAAGGTTGATGGAACAAAATTATGACGAGGTTGAACTCAAACACTCAGAATGGGACACAATTAGATTCAATAAGCAATTATGAAAAGGTCAATAAGCAACACAGAATAAGCTAGATGCCAAATATCAATGAAATCAGCAACTATAATCAATATTAAGCTCAGGTAAACCAATAAACGTAATGTATGATCAATCTTAGGCACATGCTGCCCTACTTAAGAAAACAGAATACTAGTTTCAACCACTCAACTTGATGAACCAAATAAGCTGATCAAACAAGCTTAGAGATGCAAGCTTATTGGGGTAAACCACTTAATGACAAGCTGAGAACTCAAAAATCCCACTAAAACTAACTCTGTATTCCAATACTTATGCTAACAGTACCTAGAAACCTTGACAAAAAACAGATGTGAAGGGGAGTTCAGGGTTCAAACAGACAACTTACAACCTAATTCCCAATAAGCAAAAGACTTTCAAATTTCAAATTTCTTTTTGATTATGATTATTTAACTGCTGAACTTATCAAAACAACAAACCAAAAGAATTTCCACTAAATAACAAATCCTACAAGTACTCTCAAAGTTGCACCCAAAAACTGAGTTCTTATCCAATTTGACTTTTTAATTTGTATGAGACTTTGACTAATCTAGATTTTGATTGCTAAAATATGACTGACACTGGTATATTAAGCTAATTGATGATTGAAATAAGCTAAAACTTATAGCTATGCAACTACTTAACTGATTAAGCAACCTAAAACCTAACTGTTATGCAATTTAAAAGCTAAGTTGACCTTTTGTGTATAAACCTACTGTTTTTATATAAAATTAGACCTAAATGTACCTAAGTATGATATCTAAACAAACCACCACCTCTGTATCACAGGTTAACACAATTAACTAATCTCACCCAAACACCCTCTTATATGACCTGTCTAAACAAATCTCACCCAAATCTGTTCCAACTTTATTTAAACAAAATCCTAACTGCTCAACATGATTCAAACACTCAAATGATCACAGAAAAACAGATATAGATGCAATATTACTCAGAAACAAAGATAACTCAGATCCACAGATGTATGACAGATGATATAAAAAACAGATTATACTAGTAGATATCAAACCAATACAATCAAAAGTGACTAATAAACTAGTATTAACCAATATTCAGACAATATAAGCAACTATAAGCTAAAAGTAAACCACCAATCAGATCTAAAACTACTATTAAGTAATATTGATGAAACAGTAATGAAAAATGGATGGTACTTACAACTCCAATTCCCCCTCAGCTCAAATAGAGGGGGAGTCACTTAGCTAGCCTGCCTTTAAGACAGACCAATGGCCTCCTTTTGGTTGTATTTTATTCCAAATAGCTCAGCTTATTGTAATAAGCTCAAAACAGTTGACCAACTTTGACTCTTTTGTATATCTAAGAACTTTGATGAAACAGTAAGTCAATGCTTATATAAGCTGATAAAAACAGGTAACAACTATATGAAACTTGATTTAAACTAATAAAAACTAAAATGGAATATATATATATATATATATATATATATATATATATATATATATATATATATATATATTTTATTTTATTTTTTTTTAAATTGATAAACAATAACTGAATTGAAAAGTAAATTGACTAAAACTAATTTAAAACTAACAAGCAATATTAATAAGCAATAATGAGATTTAAAAGACAATAAGCTGAAATGAAATTATATTAAAATTCAGAAATTCAGTACAGAGCTTTTGAAAGGAAATACAATAAGCATAAAACAGAAAACTAAAACAACATTTAAAACCTACACACTACAATACATGAAGGAGGGGGTATTTATAGGAGCTGAGGAACTTGGCCTTGGATCCTTCTAGCATGTACAGCTCATCAATCCACGTCTAATTGTGTTTCTTTGAGTGGATTTCTGCCTTTAGATCACCCTTGGTCTCCAATCTACCAATCTCAGCCCTAGGATCAATCATGCTCCAATCATTTGACACAGTTTCACACGCGGATCATTGACGTGTCATTCTTCTGACATGTCAGGAGCTTCTAGATGCAAGCAATTAGACTGAATTACCCTTAATCTCTGTAAATTTGGTACGGAGTAAATTCTAGGGTTCATGTGAATAGTGATTTATCTGGGTTGGGGGTAAATTAGGGGCGCGGGTTATTTAAAAAGGGTAATAAATATTACCTTTGACCGGGTCGGTGTTGGGTTTGACTTGGGTATATGTGGTGGACCGGGTAATGTTATTTAGGGGATGGGCTTGTCTTATTTTGGGCTTAGGCAATGGGTTAGGGATGTTTTGTGGATCCGATTATGTTTTTGGTTTAGGATTAGTAAAATCAAACAAGGACCAATGTTGTAAAATTGCAAACCATAGGGACCAGATCTGTAATTCATCAAAATTAACTTCCAAGGGCCTTTGTTGACTTTATTCAATTCATGAAGGACGACTTTTGACTTCTCTTCAATTATTTCTTTGAGGGACTAATTTTGTCAATTTTGGAAAGATGAGGGACCAATATTGTAAATTTCTTCAAACTTTCACCAAGGACTATTCTTGAAACTTTATGAAACTCCAAGGTTGATTTTGTCTTTTTGACCTTTGACTTTGACCATTTGACTTCCCCGGCTTCGTCTTTTGACACTTTGCATTCTGGTGCTTGTTTTTGTCGGTTTTGGCATCGTTTTTGTTCATTTTTCTCATATCCGTACCTGCACATACACAAATACAAAAACATACATTCTCGTGGCATATTTGGTTAGTATTTGGTATTTTTGGTCTGATTTAGGTCTAAAAAGGATGTGTGATTAATCACTCATCATCCATATAATTCCTCAACACCTCAATGACCGGTTTGTTTTCCATCAACTCACTAATTTTTGCTTCAAGATTCTCCAAGATAGCTTGTTTTGGCTCTTTGGTTAAAGGTTTGCTACTTTTTGGTGAATTTGGTGGAGTTTTGGATGATGATGATGATGATGATGATGATTTGTTTTCTTTTTCTTTTTGGGTGGAGGGTTAGGTTAATTTGTTCAATGGTGTTTTATTTCGGTTAGCTTTGCCCATCTTACAAACTTCATCCCTTCCTTCCTTCATTACTTCCATTCGTTCACAAACATCAACAAGCATTTCATTCACACTCTTTCCTTCTTCCAAATCACTTATGTTAATTCATAACTCCCCAAGTGCAAAATCCAATGTACACTTGGTATTCACAAGAAAATCTCTACCAAAGATAACTTCCGGTTCATCGGCATTAGTATATTCCAAAACCACAAAATCAACTTTAAAGATGTGACCATAAATATTCACTCTAACTCCTTTCACTTCCTTTCTTCCATAACTTCCATAATCAAGCCTAACAAAACCAAGCTTGTCAAGTACTTCTTCCGAAATGTAATTGTCTCCATATTCCATATTCAATTCTGCATCCCACGCTTTAACTCCTTCCACCACACAAGGTGTAGAATACTTCATGTGTAGAGCATCATATTCCTTAGGTGGTGCTCTAGTGAAAACAACAACTTTTCGTTCCTTCTCCTTCTTTGGGTAACACATTTCATGTGGCAAATAAGACACATTATCACCAACAACCTCTTCTCCTTCTAAATCCAACTTAGCCTTTTCCAACATGCTCTCCAACTTTTCCAAGGAATCACCGGAATCCTTGAACATATCTTCCAAGTCTTTCAAATACGCAGAAATCTGACTCAAACTCTCCATTTCAACTTAAGCACTTACTAACTATAACATAACCATCACAAAAACCATCCAAATCCTTAGCATGAGGGTTAGTTGTAATCAAATAACTCTTAATATGAAATAAGAACAAGTAAATTAACTAACTAAAACACTACGAATTGAAAATAAACTAAAAATTAAAAATGTTAAAATTTTTACCGAAACCTCCATCCGATCGGATAGCACAATTTTACCTCCTCCAACCGATCGGTTGGAACCCGCAACCAAATCGGTTGGAGTTTTCTGAACTAATTTTTTTTTTATAAAACTAAAATTTAATAAAACAGTAATTATAATATTAAAAAATTGAAAGCATTAACTAAGGTGTCTTTAAAACTACTAAATCATTAACTAAAATTAAAACTACTAAAAACATTAAGATGACTTATAATGACAACTTATAACTACTAATAACTAACATTAATAATATAATCATTAAAACTAATTAACTAAAAACAGAAAAATAAACATTAATTACCAAAAACAGAATCCTAGAAAATTTACCGAGACCACCAACCGATCGGATGGGCATCCATTCGATTCGGTTGGTCAAAAACCAACTTTTTTTTTTTACTTTTTACTCTAAAAACTTTAAAATTTCACAAATTACAAACAATTTTTATTAATAAAAACTAAGAAAATTAATCAAATCCCCGGCAACGGCGCCAAAAACTTGATGTGCGTTTTATTAGTACAAGTTTTAAAATTTATAAACCAGAATTATCCGATTATTATCTAGCACATACGAGCAAGTATACTCGTCCGGTGTAATAAAGGTGGGTAAGTCGAGATCGTCCCAAGGGATTTGGTTGTTTTAGTAATAAGAAAAACGTTTGTTAAGTAAGGGTTGTCAATCCAAATTTATGTGAATATCGATTTAAAGGAAACTCATTAAAAACTAAGCATATACTTGTGTATAATTCCTTGATTGGTAATTAGGAGTATTGTGACAATTTGAGTACAAAGATTGGTGTAAAACTTGTTATGATATTCAACTAAAAATGAGTAGTTATACAATCTATGATGTATGTCATGTTTTCACTACCACTAAGAATTCTATCACCTAAATGACTCCTTTCGGACATATCAAATGAGTATGACAATTCTATAAACACATGGTTGTTTAGAAAATCAATTCTTTTCTTATGATTCTTACGAATCCTTTCGGTCCTTTTTCGTGATGAAATCGTCTCAAATCTATTTTAACAAGTAAATAAGATGGTTGTCAAGCATCCTATTCCATACTAATTTGGTGCATTAATATTTTGGAATAAAAACAAGTTGAAATTCCTTTCGGACCTATTTTTCAAGAGATTGTTTTTACCGACAAATTAAGCAAGAAAAGATGTTATTTCAACAAACTCATAAAATAGATATGTTTTCATGCATCACCTTTTTCATAAAAGAATACTCCATTAACCAATCACATCATCTACACACGTATATCACAAATTACTCCATAGCAATCATATTAAAACACAAGTAAATAAGAAAACTTTCATAAAATTCAAAGTAACAATTGTTCATTATAAGTATCAAGGTATACCTAGTCTTGAGAATTACAATGAATAAACTTGTGGAACTTTAGCAACCACACTCCTCCAATTGGTCACTAACGTAAGTAAACAACTCCACACTCGAACCAATGCTTGAGACTCTAACTCAACACGTTCTGTACGTTTTTACAACACTTAGTAAACTTTCAGGCAATATAAGATAAACTAACAAGATTTGGTGTAATACTAAGTTAGATATTGGTGGTACAAGTAATTCTAGACCCTAAGTAGTCATTATATAGCATAATGATACTTATCCTTCAAGTTAAAACGTCCCTCAATAGTTAATAAGTAGAAATGACCAGCCACCCATGATTATGGGAAGTAAATACGTCCATAAATGCAAACTTGTAACTTCAGTCAACCCCATCCGATCGGTTTCTCACCATCCGATCGGATGGTCAATCTTTTGGTACATTTCCAGCCGAATCGGATGCGATCTCCATCCGATCGGTTGGTAGTTGTCTGAACATTCTTTCTTTGTCTTTTTACGTTGCATGCATTATTTTTCTTTGTGGCATGACTTTATCAATTAGAACTTGATATTTCCTTGATAATTTCGTGTAGAAAACTTGTCTTTATCAAATCCTTTTGTCCATGCGACGTTTCTTTCTTCCTTGATCTTCTTGAAACTCTCGAAAAATGCATGTCCACTTCATTTCTTCATCTTTTAATCATTTTTACCTACTTTTGGCTATATTTGCATGTATAAACACTTTTCCACGATTAAGTAACAAATATATACAAATATGACCAATTTCCACTCATAAAACAAACAATAACGCGACTAGAAACATGTTAATTTTGAGCGTTATCGGGCCTGCGCCTGATCCATCCACGCATGAGGATCTATCTATGAATAGAACCCATGGTTCTTGTAACCCTGTCTTGCCTGTTGAAGGTGGAGTATCGGTATCTGGCTTTTCAACAATAAAGTCAGCTAGTATCTGCCTCTTGATTGCAGTGCGTGGTCTATACGAGATGTTATACTCACTCAACAACATACTCAACTTTTGTAGCCGTCCTGATGCATCAGGTTTAGAGATAACTTGTTTGATGGGCTGGTCTGTGATTACAGCTATAGGGTGCGCCTGAAAGTATCTGCGCAGTCTTTTAGCTGCGAATACTAGAGTTAGGACCAGCTTTTCCATAGCGCTGTAGTTGGTCTCTGTCTTTTTCAGTGCCTTGCTTACAAAGTATATGGGCGTTTGAACGGAGTTCTTATCTGTCAATAGTACTGCGCTGACTGCTCCATGGGTTGCAGATAAGTACATGATCAACTCTTCCCCTGGTCGCGGTGCGACAAGTTTGGGAAGTGATGCCAGATGCTGTTTTATTTGTTGGAAGGCTTCCTCTGCCTCCTCAGTCCAACGAAAGTCTCCCTTTTTTGTGCACTTCGTGAGTGTTTTGAAGAGAGGGAATGATTTATCTGCTGACTTGGATAAAAAATGGTTTAGCCCAGCTAGCTTTCCGTTTAATGACTGGACTTCTTTCAATGTGTGCGGTGAGAGAAGATCGATGACCGCTTTTGTCTTTTCTGGGCAAGGCTTGATGTCGTCAGGTTCTATTAAATACACAAGGAACATGCCTTCTGTTGCGCCAAATGTGCATTTCTTGGGATTTAACTTCATGTTTATTTTTCCCAATGTTTTGAACGTTTCCTCAATGTCGCGCACCAATTCTTCCTCTGTGTGACTCTTTATGACAAGGTCATCAACGTAAACTTCCAGGTTGCGGCCTACTTGCCTCTCAAAAGCCATGTCCACCAATCGCTGGTATGTTGCGCCCGCGTTCTTTAGACCAAAGGGCATTTTTGTGTAGCAATATACTCCTTGGCTTGTGTGGAAGGCTGTTTTTTCTTCATCCTCCTCTGCCATCTGAATTTGATGGTACCCTTTGTATGCATCTAGGAAGCATTTAAAGGGATATCCGCATAGGGATTCTATCTTCCAGTTAATTTCTGGTAGCGGGTAGTAGTCTTGTGGACATGCCTTATTAAGATCAGTGAAGTCTACGCACATTCTCCAACTGCCATCACTCTTTTTTACCATTAATGGGTTTGAAAGACAGTCGTGGTAGTAGACTTCCCGCATAACGCCTGCATCTACCAGTTTGTGCACTTCTTCCAAGATGGCTTTTGCGCGATCAGGAGCTTGGCCGCGCTTTTTTTGTCGTTTTGTGGGACATCCTTGTCAGATTTGTAGCTTGTGCTCCGTAATAAAGCGTGGCACTCCAGTCACGTGCTTTGGTTCCCACGCAAAGATATTTAGGTTCTTTTGCAAGAGTGCGCACACAGCTGGTTTACCTTTGTCAGATAGAGATCCTCCAATCGATATTTGTTGATCTAGGTAATCAGGGTGAATGGCAACCTTTAGGTTTGGTATTTTAACTGCGTGCTATTCTGGAACATTCTCCACCTCATTGGTTTCCGCGTTGCATTCTTTAGCGGCACCGTGGTATTGTAGAGGGTGACAATCCCTCCTTCTACTGGAAATTTGAGCATCCTATGTGCTGTGGATGGTACAACGCGCATGGACGATATTCCAGGTCTCCCAATGATGCCGTTGTACGGTGAAGGAGACTTGATTATCATGTAGTTTATCTACGTTGCTGTAGAGTGTTGTTCATCGCCCATAACTACAAGTAAGCGTAATTGCCCTATAGGCCATATCTTTTCTCCTGTGAAGCCAGTCAGCGACGTCGTGGCCGGTATTAACTGACTTTGTATCTCAGGTCGTAGCCTTTTAAAGCAGTGTTCATACAGAATATCTGCGGATGCTCCTCCATCGATATACATGCGGTGAATATCGTGTCCCCCAGTATGTATCTCAATGGTTAGTGGCTTTATTACTGTGTTGTCTGCAGCTAGGGTGGGGAAGGATATCTCATTTTCTAAAGAGAATTTTTGTCTAACTTTTTGCTTTGTTTTGCGCTGCCATGACTGTATCATGTAGATGATGTCCGCTTTGTCTTTGGAAGGTTCTTTTTTACCTCCATTCTTTTGTTTGTCCTTCCCTTCTTTAATGTTTTTAACGAGGTGATCCATTCTACCCTCCTTTACTAATTTGTCAATTAGTTGTCGTAGCTGGACACACTCGTTGGTGGTATGGCCCTTTTGTCCATGGTATTCGCAGTATCTGTTCCCTATACGCTTATCCTCTGGGGTGCGCATTGGTGGGGGTTTTGGGAAGTTTGCGCCTTCTGTTACAAATATTTCGCTCGGAGTCTTTGTGAGGGGGGTATACTTGTCATTATCTCGTCCACTTCCCTGACTGCGATAATTCTTGCTGTGATTGCTGCTCTGATCATTGGATTGTCTCCTAGGCTGTTCTTGTTGCCTATAATTTGAGTAGCCTTTTTTACTATCCGCAGCGGCTGCTTCTCCTTGGATGAAGGATCTTGTGCGCTTCATTAGTTCATCGAAGGTTTGGGGAACCTTATCATTTAACTTCCTAATGAGTTCTGGGTTATTAATCCTATTCATGAACCCTGAAATTTTTAGGACTTCGGCACACGCCTTGACATGTATACATTCATCTTTGAAGCGTTCCATATAAGCAATGGTTGATTCCCCTTGGCGCTGTTTTACTCTGGCTAATTCAACAGGGTTTTTAGCACACTTCTTTCTTTGGGTGAAGTTTAAGCGGAATGCTTTTCGCAACTCTTCAAACCCGTCTATGCTCCTTCGTGGAAGCATGCTAAAGCAAGTGCGCGCATTCCCTACTAATGTGGAGTTAAACATATGACACCACACAGGTTGTGGCCAATTTTCGATAATAGCAGCGTATTTGAAAATTTTTAGGTGGTCATCAAGATCACCCGTTCCATCATATGTTTTAACATTAGTGGGCATGCGCCTTTTCTTATGATCAGAGTAATCGCTGATGCATCGTGTAAATGCATCAACTTTCTGGCGACGCCAAGGAAGAGATATGTCTACGTCCTCTTCCTCGCGACGTCTTCCTCTGGACTTCCAGTGTCTTGTCTCTTTATCCTCGTTGTCCGAGGAGTCACTGGAGGAGAGGTTATCTCTTTTGTGGCGCTTGCGCCGGTTTTCCTCAGAGGAAGAGTTGGGGGGGCTTTCACTTGGGGAAGTTCGCCTTCCTAACCTGTCGTGAATTCTTCTGCTCCCAGACCTGGAGGAGCCTTCGCTTGGTGAATGTTGACGTCCAAGTCTATCTTGCATCCTTCGACTACCAAGTCTGGAGTGAACATTGGTGCGCCTCTCGCCATCTTCGTAATACTCCGAGTATTGTGAGTCAGGTGCTGTACCGAGTCTATCATGGATATTGGTACGTCTTTCGTTATTTTCGAGCCCCCTATTTGGTAGCAAGGTGGTGATGTTTCACGTTCAGGACCAAAGTTGAGCCAGTCTTGCAGGCTCATACTTGACCTTCTCCTTGCTTCTTCTTGCATGAGGGGTGTTAGGGTTTTGTAATTTTGGGATACAAAATTACTTAACGTTAAATCAGGCGCGTCCTCATCCGCTACAAGAATTTCTACCTCAACATTAGGCGCCCTATCTCGGTTGGGTGCGCCAGGTGGCACAGTGTTGTCCACTATAGGTGCCGTTTGGTGGGGAGTACTGAAGAGGGTGCGCTGAAGTTCTTCAACGCTTGGGACCACCGTGGTGGTTTGAGTAGTCCTTATAGGCAATTCTACCGCTAGGAGAGGTAGGGTTAGTCCCGTTTCTTGGTGACAAGGCGCACTGGTTGTTCCAGAGGCCTGCCTAGAGGTCGAGTCTTGAGGGTTCTTCCTCTGGGGTCACCACGTGTTTTTTCCAACTGCGGAGTCCGCTGGCTTGAGTTTTTGTTCTTCGTCATTCTAGTTCTTAGTTCTTAGTGTAGGGTCCCACGGATGACGCCACTTGTTGATACAAAATTTGGGCGTTCCTAGTTTGGACTCCTGCTCTCGTACCAATTAGCTCTTAATGCTTGAAAACTGCACACTAAGAATGTAAACAAACACTGTTAGGGTTATCGTGGGATTGTCTCCCACGATTATCCTCCGGCGTGAGAGTAAGTAATCGGTTTAGGGTGATATTCAAGAGTTAGGGTTTCGTAAATCGTACCTTTAATGAGAATTATGTCATTCTATATATAGGCGCAGAATCCTTGTAGGTTTCGTGCTCCTTACTCTTCGCACACATGGGGCTTATCCGGTCCAAGGATCATTATCCGTAAATAGAAGATCCTTATCTAGACCATAAATAGTTTGGTTGGGCTTGGGCCTACGTGAGACCAACCCATTGGTAGTGCGGCCCAAATCATTGTTATAATAGGTCACTCATGGTGGGTTTGGGCTTTAGTAATGTTTATCATTTGGGCTTGCGGCCCAAATATAGACTATACGTCATCAGTATAAAAACTATTAAAACAAGTTATGGAAACTATATGTTTACTTATGTTAAGAAAACAAGAAAACTAGTGACTTATATTGAGAAATTCGACCAAAATGGTATAAACATGATATTGGACAAATACATATTGTAGTAGAGGACTTAACAAGGAAAACATAGCAATTTGAACCACCTAAAATGAGTATATGAGTCAAAAGTTATGGCTAATAGAAGTTAATAAAACTTTGCGGCAAAATTGTCCCAAATGTTTCTGTGACAGAACTAAAACACGAAAAAAGAGGCTTTTTACTCCGTTTCATCAAAAAGTTAAAACACGAAAGTTGTCCAGAACAATGTTTTCTTCAAAAACTCAGGGCACGTATCCAGAAAACCCATAACGAATGATATTTTCTTCAAAATCTTAACAGCCTTTTTAAATACTCAAATGACTATATAATAGTTATGGTTAAGTAAAACCAAGAGGTCTAAATGACCCTAAAGCCAAGACCACAACCATGGCTAAGGCCAAGGATGAGTCTCAAGACCATATAACTTTCTAAGACGAAAACATGAACTAAAGAGTTAGTTGTAACATAATCATCCAATTTGGATCTACTCCATCAAAATGACTATGAGACTTTGCAAGTAATATTCATTCTAGACTTAAGAAACTCATTGAAATAACAATCTTCATTTAAAATAAACTTTCTTAAGTTTATTCAATTTTTCGGACATGTAACTTTTCGGATCAAAAACTTATATTTTTTTATCAATTACTAAAACACTAGGCAGCTTCATGTGAGGGGTTTCATTTGGGTAAACGGATCGACGAGTTGCTGGATTTACGAATTAAAGTGTCCTAGCTCCTCGAACATTTTCTGCGTGACCTTTGAATTATTTCGGCCAGAACGGTAGTAAGAGATATACAAACTATACATGTTTCATAAACCACTTTTATTCAAAGAATTACATTATATACTAAGTACTACATCATGAACAATATGCAAGACATATATAGGCTCGTTTATGTTTTCTTAGACATTCTTCCAAACCTAAGTTGCAACAATTATTCTAGGTTGCTCGTAGAAGTTCTCACGACATATCCATCATTCTCATTAAACATCATCCAACTCACGGTGAGTTCATAGCCCCACTTTCCATTTCTTAATTGTTTTACAAACCCTTGGGGGGAATACATGCTATTATTTTTCAACCGAACACAATGCTTTTCAATTGTATGCTTGCCTGATTGTTTTATTATCACTAAGTACCATCCTTGCCAATCCAATATCCATTATTATGAACCATTTAATCACTAGTAATAGTGAGCGCGAGTATTGTGAATAGGCCTATTGGGATTGACGAATCCCATTTGTATTGACTAAGTTCAAACAAATGCACTATATTTGAGATTTAGGTATGACGGCAAAGTACCTACCGGGATAACTCCGCCGATTGATATTGGTACCCGTTAACGTTTTGGTGTCATTAGCTTAGTGTAATAATATCCGTTTTGTTTTCAAAACCATTGGTGTGAGTCTATAGCTCACACTACCAACATATTGTGTTCAACCATTTAATAAACTCTATGAAATTCACTCAACCTTTGTGTTGACAGTTTAAGCCTGTATTTCAGGTCCATGATGTTACAGGCTGACACGGAGGAGCACAAATATTCAAGAGGGCTATAAATTTTATTATCATTCGAAAACTCATCTAATGTAATTTGTAAACATGGAACCATCTGGGACCACATTTTGTAATCTCTGATATTTATATAATTTGAATGATAAATATTTTAAAACGACTCAATTAGAGATCGTCTTCTATTATTTTGACTGTTATGCCATCGAGTAACACCCAGTTTGAATTCCGCTGCATCATTGAATTGGGGGTGTTACAGAAGAGATTAAAGTTCAGGGATACGATGAGGAGGTTCAAGATTTATGTTGGAGCAAGAGCACCAATTCCAAATATCCTCACATTTCGTCGTCCAGAGTAAACATCTGGTATTATCGGTCATTTTTGATTTCTTTCCTTCAATTTCTTATAACTAAAGATTATGCACACATAACAGTGTACAACCCGTTCTTGTAAAGAAGGGACCCTGAGGTACGCTTTACTGATTCAATCCTAAATATAAGGAGCGAAGGCTTCTTGCTTTTGAGTAAAATTAATCAAATTTTCACCTCAATAAGTATTCACTTGTTGAGGGGGAGCACTTGAAAACTCATCGTTCTTAAAATCAAAGTTGTTTGTTGATTTCTCCCCATAAGACTCAAAAAGCATATTTTAATCAAAAGTTTATCAAAAACAACATTTTGTATGCTATTTTGGAAGGGGAGAAAAGTTAAAGTGATTAAAATATGAAAGTTCAAAGTTGCTTAATGACGAATCTCATGCGAGCTAGACTCAGAATTGACCCAGGAATTGACGAAAAGCAAAAGTTAATAATCGAAAAGACTTATCCTCGATGATTAATAACATCAAGTTAGTTAATAGAGCTAGTTGTCACCTAAAAGCCGACAATGGAACTCTCTAACTAGCCACGTAAGCGTGTCTCAAAAAGGATTTGTCTTAGTAGAAATGTACCGTTTCGAGAAACTTTCTGTGGACTCGAGCAGGCCAGGTAACAACTTCAAGCTAGTCTAACTAGTGATGCAAGCATGTCTCGAATCGGTCTTGTTCACTGAAAGTGGATCAATTCAAAAAGTGCTTGCTCCTCCCGCATTTGCAAATTTATTAAACAACCATGAGCACATGTAATGGGGGAGTCCTTCATAAGTAAAACAAAACTCTCAAAGTATTAACAAAACTTGATTTATAATATCAAACACTTTGAGATATTTTCAATAAATGGTTTCATGGCAATTATAGGATAGTCATGGTGTTATAAGGTGACTAAGGTTAGGTAAAACCGTCCTATGATCCGACAGAGCCGGGGGGATCTACCCAAGGACATCACCAATAGTTAGAATTAGAAGTCCTTATGTATGATTTGAAAAAAGGAGAAAAGAATGAAAGGAGAAAGAAGGGGTTTAAGAATTAAAAAGAAAAGTAATGAAAATGGTGAAAAGAAATAGCCCTCCACATGTTCAACCTTAGGGCAGACACCGGGTTCAACTCATATGCTACTGGTTGTTGCTAAGGCGACACCGGTATTGAAGATAAAGACGTCATGGACCCAGTGACGCACTACACATAAAATTTTAAACCACTCAGGTTCTCTTAAAAGAGCTTGTTTCATTCTCATGGGGAACCAGTGTAATCTATCAACTTGTCTCTTAGAGATGGTTGTTAGTGAAGTCGGAGACCCCTCCCTAGTCTCCGCTTAAGAAACCTAAGTGTGCACTTATCGTGTCTAGAGCCATGAGATACATCAAAGATCTCTTAGGAACACTTAGTATTTCTACAACTGGTGTTCTACATCAATGGACACTAGCTGTAAATTATCGAGTCCTTGTTGTTTTGAAGATGATAGTACATTTGATGCATGTTGAGAGTGACTAGATTCTGGAGCATCTAGATCAAGGGAGATGGAAGTGGATGGACCATTAGTGGCATGAGGAGCATCTACAGCCAAAATATTAGGATCTGCAGCTTGTTGTTCAGGTTTGTGAGGTTGCTGTGACTCAAAGTACTCATCAAACATAGAATCAAATAACTTCTTCAATTCCTTACTAGTGGGAGGAACATAAGGAATGACAGGATTGGCATTCTGTACAAGTCCCGAAGTGATTGGTCTAGGAGATAAAAGATTTGGTGAGGGTCCAGAACAAGTGTGTTGGTGCGTGGGATTGCGCCCTCGCAAAAGGTTTTACCTCTCAAGGGATCTTGAAAAGCTTGCAACCCCCACCAGGCAGTGTACCTGACCGTTGTAGTATAGTATAGTGACAAGTACCGGAGGATTGATCGTTCAACTCAAAGAATAGTGTTCGCTAGGGTTAAAACTCACTAAAACTAGGTCTAGAGATGAGGGATGATTCTTTTTGTATTTTTATATTTTAAATGAAAGCAAGTAAAATCTCGGGTTTGGAAGGAATGGGTGGAATTAGTTGCTAATCAACTAACCCAAATAACTAACGATGCAAAATAATACATCATAGGGGATTTGCATTCCCCTTACACTTGAATTTTTACATACTTTACAATAAACTACTCTAATGACCCGAATCAAGATAATCAAAACACTTAGAGTACTTTTTAAATATTAACGCACATATGGGGGTAATAAATTGATGTTCTTCCCTATTACTCCATAACACTAGTACTTTACCCATGAGTCCCAATCGTCCCAAAACAATATGTACAAGATATGACTCTACTTAGCAACCATGTAATCAATTAGATAATTAACTAAGGGTTTAAACAAATAACAATAATGCACTAAAGATGAGTGCATACAAGGAAGGCTAAGGCGATTTGGGTGTACATATGGGGTGGATTGTAAACAAATTCTTCCTTTAAGTAAAATGCTTAAAGTTAGAAACGAAAAAGATAGGCTCGGTGGGGTGTACTAGGGGTAACGTGTACTAAAAATGAGTACAACGCAAAGGTGTGGGAAAAATTAATTGACTTTACTAGTCAAGTAATTATGAGTTCATTGGTCAAGTAATTATGATATGGGTTTAACACAAGGGTGATCTTAATGCCTCTTATCATGAGTAAATCCTACTACACGAATGTAGTCTCACATGCGGTCTCGGGATGCATCACTAACGCAAGTTCTAGAGTCTAAGTACTACCGGTACACTAATAAGCACTAATAATGAATGCTTTTCCTAACAAATCTAAAGGCGAACCTCACATATTTGGGTGGAAATTTTTTTTGAGTGGTACGGTTTTTGTGCTTGTCATACAACTCCTATCCATGAGACGCTCATTAAGGCTAAAGCTTCTCTCCTAAATATTGTTAAAAAATTTAAATTTGGCGCTAAAATTGCCCTAACAAGTATTTCTCTTAGTTTTATTACACACCTACTATTGAACAAACAAACTCTAGCGTAATTGTATTCTCTAAGGTATCATCATTTACCCTCCCCTTACACTTAGGCTGAACATTGTCCCCAATGTTCAATAGAAAGGATGTAAAAGCAAATAAGGTAAAAGAATGAAAACAAATACCCCCCCTGATTTGTTCGGTGTGGATAAATGGATAACATGGTTAAATCCTCCTCCATGAAAATGAACGTTGAAAGCTTCCCTCCAGTAATATAAATCGTCTTCTTGTCCAATATAACCTGTTAAACCTGAGAAAACAAACACAAAAATCCAAAGCATCAAACTGAACAAAGAAAACTCACAACTAGATGTAATTCCAGACTTAGAAATAAAAACAATACAATTAAAGATATAATGCTTGTGGAATGAATATTTGTAGATTACCTGGAGTCGTTTATAAAACTAAAGAATTAACAAAAACTTGCAAAATTTTTCAGACTTTTTACACCTGACGCCGTCAGGTTATGATCATGACGTCGCCAAAGTGTTATGACAGAAATCTCATGTTAAGTTTCCGGAAAATTTCTGGAAAAACTTACGGCTTAATTCCTGGAATTCCTGCAAAACATCATTATGACACGATACAAGCATTGACTAAAACAAATACTAATATACATGTTCATTTAGTATTGTTGTGGTTCATGCTCAATTTCGTTCTTAGAAAACAAACTTAGATTTCCCTTACACTTATCTTTTGCGAAATACCTTTTTATGAAGTTAAGACGAAGTTAAACAACAAGGTAAAACATTTTCACAATATATTTTGAAACATGAGCCACAAACAATTAAAAAAATAAAAGCATGCATACGGAAACAAATAAAATCAAACAAACAAACAACCAAACAAATAAAAGCTTGAGTTGCCTTCCAAGAAGCCCTTGTTTTTGTTCGAGTCACGAGCCTGACTCTACCCTTATTTCACAGATAAAGGTGAGGTTATCCCTACACTTAGGATTAAATGTGGGTGATAGTAGCGACACACACTATTTTGGTGGAAGTATGCCTCGTGAGGAAAAAGTGGTGGATGGGTTATATGCTCAAATATGTGTGCTCCTAGGATCATAACCTTACCTAATTCAATTGGGTTAATGGGTGGATTAAGATTTTCTCCTAGAAAGGGATCATTTTCTATCAACTTTGAGAGACTCCTAGTTGGGGATCCATATTGACCTAATAAACCCGGTTTAAACCCATAATGCTTCTTGTGATCAATCATAAATGGGTGATGTAAGCATGTAAGGTCATCTTCCACTCCTATATTGGCTTCCTCTCTACAAGGCTTAGAGTCCACTACCTTTGTCCTAAGACTACCCGGACTATATGGTTTGATGGGTGGATCTGGACCTATTTCAATTCCTAAATTTTCATCCATGGATGGAAGATTAGGTAACGGTTTTGGTTGAGGCTCCGATTCATCAAAACTAGGGACTTCCCTAGAACTAAGAGTAAGGTTATCATTATAAGTATTCAAACCTATATCCTCTAGTTGTGTTTGGTTCAAAGGTTCTACCTCCATCGGGATTCCTAAAATTTCTTCAAGTTCTTCCGGGTAAGTTACGGGTGGTGTGTGTGCCTCAACTGGTGGTGGGACTTGTGTAGTACTTAGTGTACTTGGATTTTTCACCTTATCCTCCATCACATCTAGATTACATACGTGCTTATTATGTATTTTGTTGAAGTCAATCCCCAACATGCACCTAGGTATCTTAAATCCTTTTCTATCCGTCTCGAATTCTTGGTCTGATTCATAAGAATCATTCTCAATAACTTGATCACTATGTTCTTTTTGCCTAAAGGATTCCTCATGTTCATCATATGTCTTAGTGAAATCTAACCCAAGCATTCACCTAGGTGGTTTGACATTAACCATCTCACAATATCGGTCAGATTCATAAGAAGCTATCCTAGGTGAAGGCTTACATGGTGCATAGGTTTCACTAAGTGAGGTATTTTGAGGGTTTGATGGAGCTCTTAAGGTGAATTTTTTAAAAGCTTTATGCACTTGGTCTCTTTTCTCAAGGTACTCACTAAAATCTATGCAAGATCCAGTTCTGTTGAACCTTAGACCTTGATAGATCTTTGAGCACTTGTGGATTGTTAGTAATATTTATGTAATCACAAAAACACTAATAGAAAGTCTCTATAACTTGTATTTTAAAGCGGAAATCAAACACAAGTAGGAACACATAATACTAAGAATGCTTTGATCCTCTATGGATCTTTTAATAATACTAAAACTTGTTTTTCGAACGTGTACATAATATATAATAATGTGTTCCTTATATAGACAAGGAACCCTAAACCGTTTCACAAGAAACGTATCTTCTATAAAGTTAAAGAGATATGCATTATCACTTCCTAATATAACTCATGCATATCCTAACTAAATAACAAAATACACGGAATATCTATATCCGCAGAAACAAACTACGCTGAAACTATTCTTTAGCAGATGTACTGCTTCAATAGAAACCATGCTCTTCAGCAGGAACCATCAGTAGTAACTTCTGCAGAATTCTTATTTAGCATAATTCCCAACAATCCTCCCCTAATCTTGAATTTGACATGGTTAAGTTCAAGATTATTGATAGATCTTTAAAGTTACATACCAAGAGGATTGAATTCGAACATCAGCAGCAAAGACTCAAAACAGCTACATCTCTATGAATGGAAAAACATGAAATCTTCAGATCTTTGCAGCAACAAATGACAAATTGTACATCAAAACATTTTAGTTTCATACTATTCTCATCACATCCAGGTGTGTTAACTCCTGTGAGAGGTGAATCATTGAAAATTATGGATTTGATGTCTCTTTACCAATAGCCATCACTACTGGAGTAGCCAAATGTTTAAGTTCGAAAACTATGGTACACTGATGACCATATAATTTTTAGCAAATCATCAGCTATAAATGGATTTGAGTTGTCTTTACCTGTAGTCGTTTGCTCAGGACTAGTAAATTATTTTGATGAGTAAATCATCTTGGAAATTGAATACCAAATATGGTTTTCCACTGCCTTTACCACAAGCCATACACTTGTGGGCTAGTCAATTATTGGGAATCCATAAGGAAAAATCCATGGTCAATTGACAACCATCCAACTCTTAGCTGTTAAGCATGGGTGAGTTGAGTACCTAATAGTTTTTAGCAAACTATTACAGCTATCAACAGATTTGACTTGTCTTTACCAGAGAAGGTGTGGAAATAGTCAACATCATGTAAGTTGATAACCAGAGAAGGTGAGTTGAGTACCCTTCGAACTAGCCAACTTTTTGATGGAATAGTCAACATCATGTAAGTTGATAACCAGAGAAGGTGTGGAAATAGCTAACACTAAAACCTACATACAATATACAAAAGACTATACAAATCTGTTAGTTTATTTATTTATTTATTTTTTATTTTTTTTATTAAGAAAATAATAAGAAATTAAGAAATATACAACAAAATACCATCAAGCAGCTCTGGGAACCCTGATCCTGATTTTGAACAAATGAACCAAAGATTCAACAAACAATCTAGCATACCCAACTGGATCAGCAGGAATCTCCAACTTTTGTAAAAGCATTTTCTCCATGAGGGGCACAGTCAGAGGATAATTCTTCTCAATGAACATTATTACCCTTATACCAGATGTAGTCTCCAAGACATGAACATAAGGAAGAGGATAAAATTTCCAACTTTATACTTTCCACCTCTGATTGTTCTTCCACACTACATAACCAGAACCATTTGGATAAGCAGAATCCATGAGCACTTGAAGATCTCCCAAAAGATATAATCTTGCACCTTCAGGAGTATGAGTAGCATAATACTTGGTAACCAAGTCATAGAGAGTGACTAAGTCTTGATGATCTACAAGATGCAAAATTTCTTGAAGAAATGTGAAGGACATAGATGTTTTATTAAGCCTATAAATGGTATTGATCTGTCCATTACTAGACAGCTCCTATCTGAACAAAACATCCCTAAAACCTTCTGGCCAATCATCAGGGAGATCCCTCTTTAATAAAAGAAGAATCAGCAGCATTGACATCTACTACCCTATGCACTGGAGGAGGGTATGAGACCTTCATTCTATCCATTCTTTTGGCCCTTCTACCATGAATGTATATAGCAGCATGTGGAGAAGAAGGTTCTTTAGTAGTTATATCCTCAGCAAATACATCCTCTGACTCATGTGTTTCCACTGATGGAGAAACTAGTGGAATATCAACAGAAACCTCAGTAGAAGGTTGGTCAAGTACAACAGATTCAGCTTGTGTATCCATCTCCATTCTAACTTGTTTAGCTCTAGCAGCTGCAAGCTCTACTTCTCTAACTTTGATCTCATCAGTAGTAAGTAGATTAGGAACAAGTTTAGGAGTAATAATTCCATCCTTTTGTAATCTGGTCTTGATTCTAGTATAATGATAAACCAATTGTTCATCTGAAAGAGACCAAAATTGCTTCCTAGTCCAAGAGTGATTATAGAGTGCACTGCTTTGACTTCTCACAAAATCCCTCATATAATTCCTTTGTTGTGCTTGAGTCATTGGTTTATCCCTCTTTGCTTTGGCAATTCTCTCAGCTTCAGCTTTCCTCCTTTGTTTCATTATCTCAACTATTCCAGGAACATAATCAACTTCACTGACATTATTTCCAAGAATATCTCTAGCTAAACAAGGAGTAGAAATCACTTGTCTCCCAATATGCATCCAATCTGCTTCATCAAAATTTGGAATTGCAACATCCAATTCTCTTTGTCTTGCTAGAGGCAGAGTAGAAACATACTTGTTTTTAGCAGATTGGAACTCTGAGTCATATTTAGCTTGTAACTCCTTTGCCAATTTTTTACTTTTCTTCTCATCTTCCCATTCTTTCGAAAGTCTTTCTAGCTCAGGTCTTTCTTCTTCTGAGATAAGAACATCATCACACACTCTAGTAATGTCAGCAAAATTATCATGAAGAATGACTAACTCCTCCAGAGGATCAGCAGGTAAATCATGAACATCTAAATCAATTATAGTATCAGCAGATCCGGTAGTGTGGGGAGTTGCAGGTGTGTCTTCGTGAGAAACTTGTTCTGGAACTACATACTCTTTACCAGCAACAAAGAATGTATCCACTGATGTGTGAACCCCATTAGTGTCCTTCTCAGCAGCAACATCAATAAGTGGTTCATCATCCTGAAGATTATCACCAGCATCTATCTTTTGATCCTCATCAACATTTGAAACCTTTGAAGATTCAGTGGACTTATTTGTCAAATACTGTCTTCTATTTCTCCTGCTTAACTGAATGGGCTTCTTTTGTTTTGAAGATTCAACAACTTTGGAAGAAAAAGCATGAGTCTGTTGAGCAACTTTAGCCCAGATCTCAAGTGAATCCAAATTCCTATCCTCATGTACTTCATCAGCATCAATCATAACCTTTCTTTTCTTTTGCTGACAAAGTTAAGTTTCTAACTCCGGAACCCTCTTTTTCAACAACTCAATCTCACCACCAAGAGAGGATTTGGTATCTGCAAGCTCCTTTTGAAGATCATCAGTCTTTTTAACATATCTGCTGAGCAAATCATATACAGAGGTGAGAGTAATAGGGTCCTCAGCTCCACCAGCAGATTGCTGAGTGGTAATGGGAGCTTCATTAAACCTATAAGGAGAAACAGTCATATGTACTACAGTGGGAGAGCCTTCATCAATTGGCTCTCTAACAGGGCTAGGTGAGGCCAGTCTAGTAATCTCAGGTTCAAAAGGTGCAGGTACTTGGGTACCAAGAGACTGAATTGTCTCCTCAACCTCAGGAATAAGCTCAACAGGAGCAACACAAGTAGGTGATGGAAAATAACTAGGTAACAGAGGTAAAGGGGAAGGTGGAGCCAGGTCAGAAGAAACATTTAATGCTTCAACAGTAGTAGAGGGCTCTCCATCATTTACCACTGATGGATTACCATCAGCAGCAACACTAGAATATGATGGATTACCATCATCAGCAACATTTTGAGAGGGTATATCACCAGTAGCATCACCCTCACCTGCATCATCATTACCATTTGGAAACATAGCATCTAACAGAGGGTGATGTTCCCCATCATAATTTCTTTTCATAGAAGTAAACAATTTAGCACTAAGACCCTCTATGGGAATATGGACTCTGTCTTGGGTTGTTATATCTAAAATTATTTGAAGAAACCTAGGGTACATTAAAAACTTATGCTTTCTCTTCTAAATATTTTCTAGCATATTATCAAAAATAAACTTAGAAAAATTATAAGTTAAACCATTTGAAAGGCAGACAATACCACAACCCAATTGGGAAGAGAACTGATCCCAGCCACCAGACTTGTTGCTGATACATTGGAGCAGTGTGTGCACCAAAAACCTCCACTTGGGACAAAACTGATTCATAAGCCATTTACTTGTGTCGGTGCTTTGATAACCAGCTTCCCGTAACCCAGGAAGTATCACTTCAGTGTTGGAGTGATAGACACCATTCTCATCTTCCAAACGATGCTTTGTCCTTATCAACGATTCAGTCACCACATACTCAGTTCCATCAATAGTAGCTACAATCTCTGTATCAAACCTTTTTGTAGCAGATGCCCAAAATTGTTTCACCAACGATTCATATATCACATTTGGAGAATGTGTTAGAGCATAATGAATCTTGGAACGTTGCAAAAACTCCACCATAGGATCATACAGTTCATGATCTTTTGTCTTAATCAGAAAGGCAACCTTGTTATGCTCTTGTTTAAATTGAAGTGATGCCATTCGAAGAAATTGTGAGAAACGGTTATGAATTAAGCAAATGGGAAATGGGTTTAAATTGGTTGATAAGGGAATGAGTTATTTTGGGCAAAGATATTTGAAATAGGTTATAAGTGGAAGTTACCCAATCATGGTCAAGAATATCAGAACAAATCGTTGACCACATCTGACGTGTAAAGTAACTCCATCTAATTTCAAAATTAACCCTTCAGCAGAAATGATGGTCAATCTGCTGATCAAAAAGTCAATCAGTAGAATCAACTCAAGTGTAAAAATATCTTCAGTAAATATCTTGAGTTTTACTGTGCCACCCAACTCGCATTAATTACCATTAAGCCTTGACTTCGCTTATAAAATAATCCCCAAATCACACGTTACAGACATCAATTACCCCTAATTTTCATCAAAACCCTAATTTCTCAATAAAATCCCAATTATCCACAAAAAATATGTCCTCCAAACAAGAAATCATAGATCTAACCTCCTCCACCACCTCATCATCATCATCATCATCATCATCATCAAGTGATGGTTGGAGTGATTACTTTCCACCCGGTGCTCAACCATGGAAGAATCAAGATGTGAAACCTCCAAGTCCCTCACCCTCAGAAGATCCTTCAAACATTCCTTCAGATTTGGATGATTCAGATGCTGAAAGGGAACGAGAGAAGAGGTGTAATGCTCTTGAGAGAGGTGGACCAATCCATGCCCCCATTCCAGTTGAGAGACAATATGTCTCTCCTTTTCTCTTTACCTCTGATAAAGAATCTTCAGAGGATGAACATGAAGATCCATCATTCATCTCTCCTTCCACACCAGAGAGATCCCAACCAAGGCCAAGGAAGTCTAATCCATCTCTTCCAACATCACGGGATGTGGTGATTGATCTTCCTGCTCTAGGATCTAGTGCTTCATACCATGGACGCAGAGGAAAGGGCAAAGAGGCAGAGGTGATGGGTAAGGTAAAAAGGAAGGTGTAGTAGAAGATGGTGTGATGTTGCCAGGGACCAAAGATATGAAACTAGGTTCTTGAGCATCTTCGTCGTCATCATTATCATTCCCTCCTTTCCATTTTCACCTTCAACTTCTTCATCGTACTGGTCATGCATATCCACCAGCTTTTGTAATAGATGATAGGAGCTAGAATAAGTTTGGTAGACTCTGTATAGGAATGCTCTTGTATTTCATTTGAAGTTGATTGTAAGCTGTAAATTGTTTCTTGAATGAATGAAAAGCTTTTCTCAATTATCATCACTTGAACTTTACTTCAGTAGAAACACTTAGTATCTCTTGTATTACTCTTCAGTAGAAACAAGCTTTAAGCTTACATGACCACTTTCCCATTGAAACAATCTTGGTGAACATCAACTTAAAATCAACAACTACTCATAAGGGCATTCTGCAAAACAGACACAAAGTAGCAAACAAACTAAACAAAACTTGCCAGAACATTAGTTGGTTAGTGTTAGCAAACAAAAATATACAATCTTACAAATACAATCCTCCCCTGAGGCTTTTGCCTCCCCTCAAACTTTGCAGTTAAGGGTTAAGCATCCCAATATGGACAACTAAGTGTTGAAACCTATGTCCATCAAAAGCTTTAGTCAACAAATCTGCCACATTATCATCTGTGTGAATCTTAACCACTTGGATTAAATGTTTTTCATATTCATCTCTTATAAAGTGGTGCCTCATTTCAATATGCTTGGTTCAATTATGAAAAACTAGATTTTTAACTATGCATATGGTGCTTTGATTATCAATAAAAATTGTGGTGTTCATGAAATTAAACCCATAATACAGCAATTGATTTTGAATCCATAGAATCGGTCCACAATAATTGGCAGCAGCAACATACTCTGCTTCAGTAGTAGAGGTAGCCACAATAGTTTGTTTCTTGCATTGCCAAGAAATAAATCTTCTTCTCAGAAATTGGCAACCTCCAGTTGTAGATCTCCTGTCCATATTTGCACCAACATAATCACTATCACTATAGGCTTCCAACCTAAAAGGAGACTCTCTTGGGTACCAAAGACCTAAATTGGGTTGGCCTTTGAGGTACTTGAAGATATTTTTGACTGCATTTAAGTGCGAAGTAAGTGGAGTGACCTGGTGTCTAGAACAAGCACTCACAGCAAATGTAATATTAGGCCTTGAAGCTGTCAAATACATCAATGAACCAATCATGGATCTGTATAAATGAACATTCACAGCAGGATCTGGTTTAAGATTATTCTTTGGTTTTGGAGCTTCATAAGGTGTAGTGGCAGTTCTGACATTTTCCATATCAAACTTCTTCAACAGGTCACTCACATATTTATCCTGACTAATAAAGATACCATTCTGCTCAACTTGTAAACCGAAAAAGAAAGTAAGCTCCCCCATAGCACTCATCTGAAACTCTCCCTTCATAAAGTCCTCAAACTCCCTGCACCATTCTTCTTTAGTGGAGCCAAATATGATGTCATCCACATAATTTTGCACAAGGATGATATCTCTAGAGTTTCTCTTTAAGAAAAGTGTTTTATCAATGGCACCCCTTCTGTAACCACGCTTCAGCAGAAATGCAAAAAGCCTAGCATACCAAGCTCTTGGTGCCTGATGTAGTCCATAGACAACTTTTACAACCTTGTAAACATGATTTGGATGATCTGGGTCTTCAAAGCCTTTGGGTTGAGTGACATATACCTCCTCTTCAATTTCACCATACAGAAAAGCACCTTTCACATCCATCTGATATACCATGAAACCCATATAAGAGGCATAGGCCAAGAAGATTCTAATGGCCTCAACTCTAGCCACTGGTGCAAAAACTTCATCATAATCTATTCCTTCCTCTTGCCTGAACCCCTGAGCCACTAATCTTGCTTTGTTTTTCACTACAATACCCCTTGCATCTCTTTTGTTCTTCAAAATCCATTTTGTCCCAATTGTAAATTTTCCATCAGGGAGAGGTACCCGTATCCAAACCTGCTGATTCTTAAATTGTAGCATCTTTTCTTGTATTGCTTCAAGCCAACTTGAATTAGCAAGTGCTTGAGGAACACTAGTTGGCTCCATTTAAGAAAGAAAGCAAGCAAACAAACAATGCTTAAAGTCTGTATGATTGTCCCTTTGTTGATTTGAGACATAGGAAATAAAAGCAACTTCACCATACTTAGTACTTTTCACAGTACTTCTAGTTTTAACAGGTGCTTGAGGATCTCCAATAATCTTTGAATGAGGATGGGCAATGTTGATCCTTTTTGTTGCAGTGGGGTTGACATCAATTGTGGTGTTAAGATTATTCACTGTGGGTCAAAAATCACTGTCATAAGAAGAGGAGTTGAAGATACCAGCTTTGGGTTGGTGATGACCAAGATCAGAAGGACTTGGAAATCGTGTATATGGTTTTCCAAAGTTTGTGGACACACTAGTGGATATTGGAGATTGTGCAGCAGGACTGTCAGCAGATTTGATGATGTCAGAAGAAACAGGAGAACCATCAGTAGAACAGTCAGCAGAATCCTGGTTTCCACTGACTGCTTATTTTGATTGTCTGAGTAGTGCCTCAGTATCTCTTGCAAACTTCTCACCAAGCCTCTCAGCTTCTTGAGTGGCTGCATGTTCTTGCTTCTTGAGTCTAGCAAGGTCCTCTGCATAGTGTGACGCATCTTTATTCTCATTAGAAGTTTCTTTTGAATTATCACCTGCAAATGAATTAGGAGTAAAAGAAGGTACAACAATGGTTTGTTCATCTTGCTCATATTCACTATCTGAGTCATCATCCAGGCTACCTGCATTGTTTGTGGGAGACTCTTGTGTACCTGCAGATTGGTTAGAAACATATCTAGTATAGCCCAAGTGATCAGTTAAGTAATCCAGGTCAAAATACCAAACATGGCCTTGTCCCTGAACATTAGGCTTATCTTCTAGGTATCTCAGGTTAAAGGTCTCCTCAATATTTTTAGAATTTAAATTGTAAACCCTATAGGCCTTGTTGTGAGCTGAATAACCAACAATATACCCCTCATCAGCTTTCCCATCAAATTTCCCAGTGAATCACTAGTATTCAAAATGGTCACATGACAACCAAAAGGTTTGAGGTAATGAATATCAGGAACTTTCCCAGTGAAAAGTTCATAAGGTGTCTTGAAATGAGGTCTAGTGATGGATACCATGCTCAAAACATAACAAGCAGTGCTTACTACTTCACTTCAAAACATAGTTGGTAATTTAGAGTCTGCAAGCATGGATCTTGCTGCCTCTATTAAGGTCCTATTCTTTCTTTCAGCAACCCCATTTTGTTGTGGGGTTCTTGGATTGCTATAGTCCCTTTTTATCCCTTTAGACTTACAAAGTTCTATTAATATAAGATTTTTGAACTCAGTCCCATTATCACACCTAATGCCTTTAACCTTTTTGTTTAGCTGGTTTTCAATAAGGGTAATGAATTCTTTTAAAATTGGAGATGGTTCATCTTTAGCTTTGAAAAAGAATTCCCAAGAAAACCTGCTATAGTCCTCAGTGATCACCAGGCAGAAGTACTTATGATCAATACTTCTGATTTGAGCTGGACCAAATTGGTCCATGTGCAGCAACTGAAGAGGTTCAGAGATAGTGCTCACAGCTATAATGGATTTGTATGAGGCTCTGTGTTGCTTTCCTTTGTTATAGGCAACACAATTATGTTCATTGGTGAAGACTTTTGAAGGAAGTCCATGAACTAGACCAAGTTTAGATAGCTTGTTGATTGTCTTGAAATTCACATGAGCCATCCTCTTATGCCATCTTGTAGATTCATCTAGAGATGCTTTAGCCACCAAACATGTTAGATCACCTTCAGGTTGGACATCATTCAAATTGAATGTGTACAAATTGTAGTTTCTGGGAACTCTTAGCAGAATGGTTGTATCTTCTTGAAGTTTTAAGTCTTTAGAGAGCACAAGACATTCATCCTCAGAGAAGAAGACTTTATTCTTGGTGTCACAAATTTGTAATACTGAGAACAAGTTGAAATGTTGCAGTTCCTTCACATAGTATACATTCTCAAAATCCAACAAAGGTGTTCTAATTGTGCCTTTTCAAGTGATTCTACCATCTCCTACACCAAAAGTCACGTTGCCTCCTCCTTCTATGGGTACAACATCATGCATCTTATCCTTGTTTCCTGACATGCTCATGGAACAACCACTATCTACTATACCTAATTATTTACTTTTCATAGGATGATCCTACAACAAGAACAAAATTAAACAAAATATTAGTACAGATTGGAGGCTCAAGTCATTACTGACTTGAGCCTGCCTTGTAGATCATAAGAGTTAGGCCAAGTAGATGTATAAGATCCACCATTGTTCTTGGGCCTTCTTTGAAAATTAGGTCCATGTTGAGTCCAAGAACAACCTGCTGAGGGCTTCATAGCAGTATCCCAATATCCTCTTCCAATATACATTGAGTCAGAGTATCTAGGCCAAAAACCAGGTTGAAAATAAGAACTAGTTGGTCTCATTGAGTCAAAGTACATTGAGTCAAAGTATCTAAGCTAATCCTGCTGGCGTTGATTTACCTAGATCATTCCTAGCTTCTAAACCAACATACTTCTTAAAACCTAAACCTATCCCTGAGTTTACAGATTGACTACCATAGATTAAGCTAGCTAAATTGTCACTAGATATTAACCATGATTTATGTCTAGCTACTTCCTCATCTAGTTTGTCTTTTAGTACTTGGTTTTCTGAAACTAAATTATCTGTTTCTTCATCGGTACGCTTTAAGTCAATTTTAGTACATTCTAAATCACTTTCTAACACCCTGATCTTTTAATCATAAGCAATCTGATTCTTTTGAAACCAAATTTTTTGTCTTACTAAAGTTTTTAAAGCTAGTTTATAAGCCTCAGCTTCTACATAACATTCATTATATTTAGGTTTCAATTCATCATAAGCTTCCTTAAGTTCATTATATCTTTCACTACAACCAAAAACACATTTATGTACCTGAGAGATGCCTATCAAGGCAACTTGATCATGCTGATCCTCTGTAGTGCAGCTTGCCAGCATAGAAACCTACTCAGAACCAGAAGCTTCATCATCAGCAGGCTCATGAAGCATCCAGTTGACATGGTCATCCAGAGTGACCAAAGCTTTGGAAGATCCAGCTTCCACTTGGCTCTGCTGATAGGTAGTGTATCTAACCTCATCACCAGCCTTCCTATCCTTGCATTCTCTTGAGAAGTGACCCATCTGACCACAAGTGAAGCACTTGAACTTTCTTGTGTCAAATCTTGCTGGATCTCTTCCCTTGAAACCAAACGTTCTCCCAGATATATTCTCAAACCTCTTGATGTTCAGAGAAATCATGGCCAACTGCCATTTCAAGTTCATCTCTTCCATATCCAGTGGATCCAACTGTTCAAAATCCTCATAAGCTAGTTACTGCTGATGTTCATAATCAGCAACAAAAGAGTGAAGTACCTCTTACATTACATTACTGGATTTTGGTTGAGGATTTGATTTAGTGATGATGTGGGAAGATGATGCTGAGGAATATGGGCTTGAGGTATGAGTCATCTGATTGGATGTGGTGCTAACAAAGGCTGAGTGAGTGGATGTACGAATGGGACTTCT
Source organism: Artemisia argyi (assembly GCA_030686995.1). NCBI lineage: Eukaryota > Viridiplantae > Streptophyta > Magnoliopsida > Asterales > Asteraceae > Artemisia > Artemisia argyi. Next base: position 103,471,547 of record CM060678.1, read on the forward strand.
GATATCAGGCTCAAGAGATTTAAGTCAGTTGTAGAGAACATCAAAAGAGAGCATATCCAATCCACCTTTAGCTTTGAGTGCAATGCTTACATGCAACCAAGATGGTGGCAAAGATCTTAGGAACTCAGCATTACAGTCCTCATTGTCTGGTCTAGCCTTCAGCTAATTTAATTGACTCAAAATCCGATGGAACCTATCATAACCCTTGTGTATGCCTTCTTCCTCAGATATTTGGAATTCTTGAAACTGCTGTTTCTGCATGGATTTCTTCATCCTCCTTGACTCCTCGTTCCCACCAAACCTAGCCTTTATATCCATCCATATGTCCTTAGCATCTTCCATGAGGTGAAAGTCACCCATGTGATCATCTAGTATAGCCTGAAGGAGAATAGTTCTAAATTTATTCTCTCTCTGAACAGCTAGTACCTCTTTAGCAATTTAACGACCCATAATGGTAACAACCCCATCAGCATCTTTGACGTATTTCTTCAAACAGTTACCCTTACGGACAACTTCCCAAAGATTCCATTCAATATTAGTGATCCAATTTTGCATTTTCCTAGCCCACAATTCATACTCCTCTGCATTCTTAAGGTATGGGAATTTGGCATTACTGTTTGTGAGAATTAGTTGTTGGAAAGATGTGGTGTTTTGGTTCGGAGAAAAATATCATTCATCATCTGATCCAGCCATTGGTTGTTTTGATTGTTTTGGTTGTTTTTGATTGTGAGGCTTTGAGAAAGATGTTCTTAGTATCACAGAGACTCTCCCGAGGCTCTGATACCACTTGTTGAACATTAGACCTTGATAGATCTTTGAGCACTCGTGGATCGTTAGTAATGTTTAGGTAATCACAAACACACTAAAAGAAAGTCTCTATAACTTGTATTTTAAAGCGGAAATCAAACACAAGTAGGAACACAGAATACTAAGAATGCTTTGATCCTCTATCGATCTTTTAATAATACTAAAACTTGTTTTTTGAACGTGTACATAATACATAATAATGTGTTCCTTTTATAGACAAGGAACCCTAAACCGTTTCACAAGAAACGTATCTTCTATAAAGTTAAAGAGATATGCATTATCACTTCCTAATATAAGTCATGCATATCCTAACTAAATAACAAAATACATGGAATATCTATATCCGCAGAAACAAACTACGCTGAAACTATTCTTCAGCAGATATACTGCTTCAGCAAAAACCATGCTCTTCAGCAGTAACTTCAGCAGAATTCTTATTTAGCAGAATTCCCAACAAGTTCTCATTCTTTCACTCCTCTATCTTGAAAATTCCAAGTTAGTATAATTATATTTCTTCATGTAAGGTTCTAGTGTCAGATTTTGTGGATTTACGTTCTCCATAATGGCAAACGGAATAGTCAATGAAAATTACGACAAGCACACAAAGAAAAAGATAGACTAAAGAAAACCTAATAAAAATAAAATAAAAATCTCACTAGACCTAATAAAAAGAAATTTCAACCTACACAATAACTATTCCCCGGGCTGCGGTGCCAAAAAACTTGATGCGTGGAATTGTGCCCTCGCAAAAGGTTTTACTTCTCAATGGATCTTGAGAAGCTTGCAATCCCCACCAGGCAGTGTACCTGACCATTCTAGTATAATATAGTGACAATTACCGGGGAATTGATCGTTCAACTCAAAGAATAGTGTTCGCTAGGGTTAAAACTCACTAAAACTAGGTCTAGAGATGAGGGATGATTCTTTTTGTATTTTTATATTTTAAATGAAAGCAAGTAAAATCTCGGTTTTGGAAGGAATGGGCGGAATTAGTTGCTAATCAACTAACCCAAATAACTAAAGATGCAATCAAAACAAAATAAACTAAACTTAAACTAAATTATGGCGAAAACAATAATGAGAGAAAATGTGTTTACTTAGATTTCACTACTCCCTAGCTATCTTTCACCGGTTGATTAGTTTGTTACAATTGCATGGATGACGGGTTATATTCCTTACTACCATTCGTAGGGCCGTGTACGATCTTCCCTAACTCTATAAGCTTCTACCTCTTCCTATGTCGAGCCGACTACTAGCTCCTAACATGGCCTCATTTGTAGTTACCTATTCATTAAATACAACCAATATATCGTAGTACACCTCCGATCATGTTTCTTAAGACGTTCAAGCAAGTTACCAATTGGAAGTCTGCCAGTTTTCTTAAGCCTGACATCGGATTAATTCATCCACAACAATTATAAACAAATAACCAACCCATAATCAATATCTAAGTTTCATTACATCTAAGCAAACACAAAGAAAACCTAGCCTAGCATGTTAAGAGAAGACAAGCGTAAGATATAATCAAACAACACATAGACATATTGAATGATTTGATGAAAGACTTATCTTCAATTAAGCATGGATGAAACAAGGGTTTGAACCCTCAAAATATCTGTAAAATTCGTCTAGGGTTTACTCCCTTCGAAGTTGCACACCATGAATGAAAACTAGAAAACTATATATGAAAACTAGCAACCTGTGACGCCGTCATGTACAATTTCTAGCATGATTTTGAGACTTTGTCGTTTTCTTCACTTTTTCGCTCCAAAAACGTCCAAAATGCTTCATTTTGTAAATTTCCTCTCAAAAGTACCTAAAATGATAAAAGAAACGATTTAGGGCAATATTTGTTCAAATAATCTCGACTTTGGCCTTAAATGACCCCCTAAAAGCGGTACACTATTCGCTTCATCATGTGTCCTGATACCGTATGCTCTGTCACCTCATCAAACGTGACATGCATTGTTTCCATGATTTGTTGGGTTCTTTTATTATAGATTCGGTACCCCTTGCGATCTGGCGTATATCCAACAAATACCCCAATATCAGCCTTAGCCTTGAGCTTGCCTAAGTCTTCACTATCATGGGTTGGATAACACAGGCTTTCGGAGATGCACCAGCTCATACGACATTTTGTTGTGGATAGGATGTGTAGGATACTTATAACCTTAAACACGTATGGTTCTTGTTATATGGTTCGATTTAAGAAAGAAAATGAGGAGATTAGTAGAAAGTTTTAGAAAGAGAAAGAAAGAAAGAATTGGGAACTTAGAGAGAGAAAGGAAAGATGAGAATATTAGATTAAGTGAAGTTCCAACCCTCTCCCTTGGTGGGAGAGGGGTATTTATACAAACAAATAAAAACGCCCACACCTGGGCTGTGGATCAGGCATACAGCGGTTAAAGACCCGTCCTTCTTCCACGATGTTACTTAAACTAAACTAATATCTAATTAAATAACTACGAGCTAACTTAAATCCTATTACATCATTTCGGTAACCAAATCTTTTATAGGAATATTTGTATTCCTAACAATCTCCCCCTAACCGAGGTCACCTTGGAAATTAAGCTCTGTGTTTTTCAAGCATTATTTAGATCTTGTAGCTCGTAGGATCTGATTCTTCACATCTCACCACACTTTGTACTTCATGCAATGATCTTGTGATTTGGAGTTCCATTGGAATGTGTGATCTTTGAGCTTCTTTGAGATCATCAGCCACAGTAAATCTCCAAGCTCATCCATAGTCGTATTGCCTTAATATGATGTAGTGACATTGGGACCATCATGCTCACACCCTTTAGTATTAGGAGACTTTTCACCAGAGTTGCGGAAACATTGTTGGTAGTCTCTTTAACTTTCATGATCATCATTGACAGCGCGCTGGAAGTGTGAGCATGAGGTATGGATTGAACCGATTCAATTGGAAATGGGAACCATCAACTCCATCTTTATATGTGTCCCTGAAATAAAACAGTTAGTAATAAAGATAGAGAACGAATATGGCTTTGTCATTCATTCTGCGAGGACAGACTACCCTCCGGTTTTGTGAAAACCGACCTGTGATCAGGTAGAGTTTCTTTTAAAGAAGACTCTCCTTGACAGGAATTTCCAGCTTGTAGTAATGAATTTTCCAAAGAATCCACTTCGGAATCTTCATACAAAGCATGTTCTCATATCGAAACGTATCAAAGCAGACAACACGATAGAGTGAATCGGTGAATTGATATTCACAAATTGATAAGAAATTGATTTATAGAAATCACTCGCATGTCGTATGATAAACATTTTGAGACACGACGAGAGTTTTATACTTTGAATCACATTTCCTTCAAAAATACTTTTTTTTGAAAGATTTTACACAATCAATGTGCTCGAAAATGAGTTAGTGAGCACATTGATAGGTTTTTGCAAAAGTATCCGTTAATCCATATCCTGGAACAAGTTTGATTCATTGATGAATCGCACCATTGTTGCTTTCCAGTTGTCACTTGATCATTGATCCATAATGGATCTCACATGTCACCTACCAAGAGCTTCAGAGATGTTCACTCTAGAAGGATTTCCATCTTCATTGTGAATGTTTTCATATCACTCGGATGTTCTGGCAATACCACAAGGATAATGCGTAGGACTCTAAATATTTTATCTTACTTTCCACATAGTGTTAAACAATAAGCATATTTGGAAGTGTGTCCTATTGAGATTTATGGATGATCTCATGGCTCTAGACTCAATAGTGCGTTTTGATCCGCTCCTGGAGACTGGGAGGCGTCCCCTGTTTAGGTATCAACATAGCTTCCAATGAGCGGTCGATACATTGCACAGGGTTCCCCGTGAGAATGAAACAAGCTCTTTTAAGAGAACTTGAGTGGTTGGGAAGTTTAGTACAGTGCGTCACTAGGTCCATGACGTCTTGTCTTCAATACCTGTGTTTCCTTAGTAACCACTAGTAGCATATGAAGTTGAAACCGGTTTCTGCCCTAAGGTTGAATATTTGGAGGGCTATTTCTTTTCACCCTTTTCACATTTCATTTCTTTTTCATTCTTCAACCCCTTCAGTGCTTACCAAGACTTCATCACTAGAACCTTGTTGGGTTTGTTCCAGTCCTAGCTCTATCTCAGTCCGCACTCTTCCCTTTCTCACGTTTCTCCTTTTTTCAATCATTCCTAAGGACTTATCACTTTTCTCCTTTTTTCAATTATTCCTAAGGACTTCTAATCTATCTATGGATTGTCCCTGGGAAGATCCTTCCGGTTCTAGTGGATCATGGGAACTCATACCTAACCTTAACCATCCTTATAACTCCGTGCATAAAGATAAATGGTCGGTCTTTGGTATTACTTCCACAAACGCCTTTTGCTCCCTCTCAATATGCGCATCGATATTCAAAAGAGTTTAGCACATATGTGGGAGCCTATTATTGAGTCTAAAAGATCACGTTTGATTTCAGATTTCATATTTAAATCACATTCTCTCCTCCGATAAAAAATTTCAAATCTTTCGAGATTTTGGATCTCAATTGATTTAAATAAGTTAGAAAATGTTTGGGAGAGAAATGCGGTCAGTTTTAATATTTTCTGATAAAAGGAACCTTTTTCTTGCTCCCCTTCAATCTGTGAGGGATGTTGTTATATGTCAGATTTGATGAGTTTACAAAAGATTTGAAGTTTTAACGAAAACTCTTTGAAAATATTCTCATTCTGACACATAACCATCACAAATTGTATTATTGCAAGGTTTTTGTTCAAAGTGGAGAGTTTTGATGATACATAAAATTTTGAGAAATCACTCTCCCCCTCAATCAATGACGGATGTTAAAACTGAAATAATTGATTTCATTGATTGACTGAAAAATTTTATCAAAATTTGGATTCAATTTGATTTTCAATCAAAATCTCATGGTACCACCAAGTTTTGCACGAATACTTTCCGGAAAAATCATATAAGGGAAAGTATTGGCGATAAAAAGAAGATTTCTCTTCTTTATCAAGAAATAATGCACTAAAGCGTACATTAGATCGAGGAAACATGGATATAAAGTAATCCATGCCCAGGTGAACTTCACCCGGAAAAGGAACAACCGCCTTTTTTGCGACGTGTTTTCCCTATTTTGAAAAACGGGTTACTATCTGAAGTAATAGCAAGCCATAATTTTGATGTCCGGGTTGCAACCTAAAATGACTGCAAGCCATTTAGGCATGTTTTGAAAACTTTTTGAACTTCTATTCGAACTTCATTTAAAGACCCGTGTCATTATTGAATGACATTTCTAGGACCGTAAATGTTATCGATGCCAGAAGACATGCCTTAAAAAAACTATTTTTGGTATTTTTCTGTTTTTCTGATTTTTATGGGTTTTTGTAGGTTATATAATTTTCTATTTACAATTATGGAAAATAAAAAATATGTACAAAGTGGTTTAGTGCATGCTTGGTTTTAAAGAATGGTTTAGCGATGCACTTTCCTTACATCGAATTCCAATGAGGATTGAAAACCGGTGTTTCATTTTGACATAACACTCGTGGAATCCATGGAGATTTAAAACTCTTTTTCCATTGAAAAGTTGATTGAGAAACCCAGTGTTTCTCTCGGAGTTTTAAAATATGAAGAAAAAGATTTCCCTCTAAAGTTACATGGGTTCTTTTTGGAAGATTTGATTTTGTGAGAGATTACGAAAGCAAAATCATTCTTATAATATATCAAAAGCATTACAGATTTTGAAAATTTGAAAGAATGTGAACGACTTTGGTTTTGTCTCCACACCTGCTTTACCGGTGTAAAACGACGATGTGGAGTTTGAAAAACTTGTTTATCAACATTTGAATCTTGTATCACGTTTAGCCCATTTGACCTCTCTTATTCCTCTCATGAAAAATTTTACTTTATTTTACACATTACAAAACGCTCATGAGAGATTGGTGCAGCTGAGATCAAACGAAAAAATGCAACTACATTAACAATACAGTTAAATATTTTTCACATCCTCAAGATATGTTACATAAGAAAAATTTTGACAATAGTTGAAATTATGACGAAACATATCTTGACTTCAAATACGATGATATGTACTTGCTCACAGAAAATGCATCAGGCCCAAACAAGCATACAGGAGAATCAAAAACTCATTCTAAAATTTCCTAAGTGCACAGATTTCTCAAATTAACACTTAAGATCACAGATTAATTCATTCGAACACTCAAAATTTTCCGATTATAATCATGGTTTGGAGTTATGATTTGAGCCTTTGCACGCATGTTAGCATCATAATGCAAAAACATTGTACAACCAAACGCCCTAGTTGTAGCAGCAAAGACATAGACATCTTAATCCCTAAATCACTTTATTTCAAACCTATGTTGTTTCTAATCGACCAAACATCCAGTCAAGCATTCATTAGTCTTCTCTAGGGATATATGAAATAGCTAATTAGACTAAACATATCAAAGAGAAATGCTCCAGTTGATAATTACATAAACCCTAATTTCAGAGTATGCCTTTTTGACCATTGAAATAGTTTGAAACATTTTTAGGGAACGAATAGTCATAACCATGAAAAATTAGAATTCAAACTTGAGGAAAAATAATCGAGGATCAAAAATTGTTATTCTGAATACTTGAGGTTTTCGATGATGTGTGATACTTTTGAGAACATTTTTTAATCTGAATGATGAATAAACAATTTTCCATGAAGAATTATGATAAGGTGTGCAAACTTCATGATGTTGTGAAAATTTTCTCCCCCTCAAAACATGTTCTATTTTGACAATGCAAAGCTGAATTAGTTTTAATGGAGGAACATAGTTTTGAAGGTAAGAAGTATGTACACGAAGAAAGAAGATTCTTTTTGTAGTTTTTGAAAATTTTGTATTTATTTTATTTTTTTTTTGAAATAGTATTTAAGAAGATATTGACTTGAATACCAGAAAGAGGATATCGTTCAGCACGTTGTAGAAATATGTAGTCAACATCTCTTAAACTTTTACCACCAAAGCATTCGAGGCTCACGAATAATCATCTGAACTTGTGCCTTCCCATTGTGATACTTTGGTAGCTTCCCCCCAAACCGACAATCATCTTCATGAGACCACTTCCCCCAAGTAGTTGAAGTGATGCAAAAAGTCTCATTGTATGATGCTCGAAAACCCTGAAGAAAACGATAACACCGAAGTAACAAGGTGAACCACGGATCATCTCTGTGGTAATCAATCCCGGAATGTATGATGTAGCCCGATCACATGACCCTATTGTACGTCCCCGATGTACACATTACTCTACGGTTTTGAGCAGTTGTCTATTCAGGGGAATAAGATATCAACATCTTCGTTTCACCAAATGCTTTCCGGTTATCTGACACATACCAACTCAATCCATATTGTACGCATGTATCCAACACAAAAAGAAACGATGACACCAAAGTAACAGGTTGAAGCACTGATCATCTCTGCGGATATCACCTCCGGAATATATGATTAAGCCCGATCACGTGAACCTGTTGCACATCCTTGATGTACACAAATCTCTCCCCTGATGGTTGCGATCTCATCGGAATCATTATACCATTGTGTACATGAAGCATTAACCAAAAGCACTTTACTCTAAATCATATCAGCTTGTATGAAGACGTCAATAAGAAATATCATCTCATACTCCAAATGTCCTTCTCATAGTTCTTCACACTGAAAGCTGAAGTAATACATACCACAAGTATCAAGAGACTACTTCCCCCATGTAATTGGAATAATACACCAAACGCTATGAGTTAAGACATTGAGTTCTCTACGGTTATGACATATGTCTTCCCGGGATAACTTCAATTAAGAAGAAGTATTATGTTCATCACGTGTACTCGTTATGCATTCTGATTTATGTCTCCTACTCTGTTACTTTCTTGACTGCTCCTCAGCGCCCTGATCACATCATACTTATCACTTGGGTATGTATTGATTATTTTTTTAAACCATGGAATTATTTGATATGTGCATATTCCTATTTATCCATTCTGACTTGTTTGATGATCATAGGGTGCATTGAATCGCGAAATGAAAATTTAGGCCTCAGATAGTGAAGAAGGATGGTTGCTTCCTAGTGATGTTGATTCATGGCGCTGTTTACAGACATTAGAATTAAAGAGTTCCTCAGAGCCTAGAGTTGAGGAGGCCTTTTTTAATCAAGTTTTTGCATTACCTCAAACTGGTCATCTTTTATTAGCAAACGCAAAGAAAAATGCCATATATGTTGTTCACCTAGAATATGGTCCCAATCCGGAAGCCACACGCATGGATTACATTGCAGAGTTTACAGTGACTATGCCCATACTAAGTTTTGTATGTCAAAGTGATATATTGTCACATGGGGATTAGATTGTTCAGGTTTACTGTGTCCAGACACAGGCTATTCAGCAATATGCTTTGGACATGTCCCAGTGCTTCCCCCTTGCTGGTTTTGATACATCAAAATCAGCAACAACTTTTATGCGCATCTACTTGAATTGTTAAAAAGAACCAAATAAGCTAAAATGTATCTAGTGAGAATCAACTGCAATAGAAACGCTCACTAATTGGGTTAATCCTCCCTCCCAATTAGTAAGCCCATAAGTGTACTTGCTCCCTGCCAAACTGACAACCCATTTGAAACAACATTGATGCTTGTGGAAGAAGTGTACTTGCTCTCTTATCATGTCATGCACAGCGGGAAATGGATAATAGACTTATAGTCTGTAACTTCTTCACGGGTTTGTTTGGGGAACGTCATTTTGACATTTTCAACTCACTTAGAATGCTTCCAGTTCTTCGATAAAAGCCCTGATGTACACATTACTCCCTCCATGATGAGGACGATCACTCACAATCATCATAACTATGTGTACATAAACATATGTACTGGAAGCAACATACAAATCACTACCCCATGAGTAGATGTCGATAACAATTCTCTTCAACAATTCTCTGCATCAACCCCTAATTAAACCTCTTTTCACTTCCACTGGCTAATAGTAAATGACAACGTATGGAGAAAACCCGATATACCAAACTTGAAACTGAAGTGGAGTTCCCCGCTCTTGTGTCTTACGCTTGCACTAATGTTGGAAGAACGGTGTAGAGAATTTATGCTCCAAGCAAATCTCTAAGTACTCACAACCTAACTAAAGCATGAGACATTACCACCTCTTGCGATTATCCACAACGACATCGGCGTGTGACACTGAGTACTATATCATAACTCCTTAAAGTGATAGTTAACCAGGTCTTCAACCATCCACCTCGACTGCTGGTAACTAGATAAACCAAGTCATTAACTTAAATCTCAAGCACGAGCAAGTTATCGTTGAAAGTCATTCATCCAACCAACCCTGACTTCAAGATAAACTAAGATCATGCCTTTCTGGAAGTCAACTTCAATCTCAAATATGTGATACCCAATCAACTCCGTAGTCACATTAGTCTTCCTAAGTTAGTGGAACATTAGGTGTTGGAGGAGAGGAGAGTCATTACGAGCATCAATCAACATGTATTTTATTCACACTTCTTCCTCTCCAATATTGCATATGAGAATGCGATTTTTGATTGAACAAGTGAATATAAATACATGTAGTTTATTCATACTTCTCCCCCTTAAAAATTGCATAAGAGGTTGATCCACTGTTCACACTTCTCCCCCTCAAAAATTGCATTTGAAGATGCCATTTTTGATCGAGTGAATAATAACAAATACAATCTGATGAAAGTAATCCACTTGATGACTGAACGAGTGTGGAAGAAATATGAAGTTTGTTGATGAGAATGGTCAGAAGCATGAGCATTACACTTGTCACAACTCGTAATTTCCGGTCATTTTCCAAACCTCGACAATTTACTATTCACAAGTTACTATTCATCAATTACTATTCATCAATCACTATTCATCATTTTTGAGGTCAATTTGACATTCCGAGAAACATTCAGAAATTTTACTATTCACTTGACACTATTCATTTCCGGGAGAAAACCACTATTCACGTGCATTACTCATGTCATCGTAAACTCAATTTACGGGTATTCAAAATTCGCGTAACCGTATTGGTTCGGGTGCGAATTCATGCATTATCATTTGGGACATCTCATATAGACTAGAAATAGTCTGCGTATTATCATTATGGCACTTGCATACTATTCCACTCGTAGGATAATTAAATTAGTACTTTTCGTATAATTAACTTTTACGTTTAACTATTTCTAAATAAACGTTAACAAACGACCAATAATGTAACTAACACGTCCGACACTCCCGACTATGATCCCAATATATTTTTATACTCATTATAATAATATAAAAATTATATTATTAATTTACCCGGTATTTTGGGAATTTAATTAATTAATATCGTACGTCTAATTTAATTACGACGGTTTTCATAGAAACTAAACAATAATCACCCAAACTCTCCGTACTTGCACCCGACATATTTTTGGCAATTTTTACGACTTTATTATGTCCCGAATAACCTCAATAAAATTTATTTCTAGCAAACCCGGTATCCGATTACACCTAAAACTAACCAAATACTACACAATATTTCCACTAACCTCCTAAATAAATCCCCAACATACCTCCTCTTTTTCCTCCTTTCATAACCGCCCCCCCCCCCCCCCCTCCTAGCCTTCTCATGTGCTAATCACCAACTCACATTAATAACTTACCAAACTATTGTCTCCTAACTAGATATTATCCCATTTTCACTTCATTCTCACCATATTTTCTCTAAGTGCTAGTAAGCTTTTCTTTCTCTTTTCTCTCTTGGTGTGCTCGGCCTAAGCAAGAAGAAGAAGCAAAACCAACAATTTTTCCAAGATCAAGATGTAAACTTGTTCACTTAGTCATCCTTGTTGGAGTTTTGAAATAGAAACTCAAGGATTGGTAGGTTTTTCATCATCTAAACTTCCTAAATCTTCAAGTAAGTTATCAAGACCTATTTTTATAAATTATTCAAGTTGTTTCATTGATCATTCAAGTTTATTCAAGATATATATGCATATGTTGATTTATACCACTCTATATATACTTTTTATAACTTACAAGCCTTAGATATATTATATAGGTGAATCCTTGGTAGATTGTTGTGATGGATGATGTTTAGGAACCCATGACACCCTAAGAAGGTGTATGGTAGGATTAGACTAGTTTTGTGGTGATTGAAAGTGGTTTGGATGAAGTTTGAAACTAGGGAAATGGTTTTGGAAAATATACATATACCTACTGTTACTATTTTGAAAACGTGGGAAACTCAGGAACTCAAGGTTAATTTTTGACCAAAGATTTAGAAAATACTTTCCGATACGGAACTATGGCCGAAAACGGGGATAAAAACGAGTTAATAACGAAGGAGATACGCTAAAAACGAGTTTAACGTCGAAAACTATATTTTCTGGAAATGCTTGCTGATGAACAGTACTCACGGGCAAATTCGAGGCGTAAAACTAAATCTAGCCATCCTAACTTATCAAAAATATGTTAGTATTTTGTCCCACGATTCCGGGGATATAAAGAATGAGTAAAATGAGCTTAAAACGACCAAGTTATACGCGTTTTAACATCGTCAAAACTATATATATATATTTGGTCACAAGTAAAAATAACAACTTACGTACTAGATGATATATTTTCTAGAAATGGTACTAAGGACTATATTCTTAACAAATGAATATGTATGACCCAAGAGAATATTTATACGACTTAACGACGTTATTCAAAGGTTTTCGATACGAGGAATATAACGCTAACATTTTCATACAAGATAATACGACAAGTTATATACTTCTATATTTGGACTTATTTTTCCTAAGTATGGAAACTATTTTACTATGACGATAACTAGTATTTCCAAGTTACGAGTGGTATAGGCATCATGTGCGCATGCATTCATTTCATCACGTCATGATCTAAGTAGATCGTTATTACTCATAATAGGTTGCGGTTAGAGATCGTGCCTCATTTCAGTGTATCCATTCTTGTCATCGTAGCTATCGCTCCAGGTGAGTCATAGCCCCTACTATTTTAATTGTTTTGTAAACTCTTTGGGGGAGAATACATGCTCGTTTTTCTTGAAACGCATTACTTGTTTTACCTGGTTGATTTTTCAAATATTCCCAGCTTTATCTAAATATATTTGATCACCTGCACTTCATTAGTATGCTTGACTACCTGCATTCATTGGTATGTTTGATTTTCTTGTATTTCATGGGATTGATTATCCTTGTTTATATGACCTCATAGTCACCAATTGACCTATATGCTCATTGTAATACTGTGGTATTCCCCACTTGGCTGTGATGTCAAACGTAATATTGTGGTATTCCCCACTTGGCTGTGATGTCAAACGTATTGTGGTATTCCCCACTTGGCTGTGATGTCAAACGTAATATTGTGGTATTCCCCACTTGGCTGTGATGTCAAACGTATTGTGGTATTCCCCACTTGGCTGTGATGTCAAACGTAATATTGCTGTTTCCTTACTTGACTGAATTGCGATGCCTTTGCATCAACCTTATTACGGGTTTTCCCGCTTGACTGATTTATCATATGGCCTCATTGACTGAATTATTTATATAGCCGTTTGCTATATTTATCTGGGATTTTGGATACCAGTATTACTTTTGTTCACGTAGACTTTAACACATTTGGCAGTGGGTTGTAAACACACAGGTTACAAGTCTCTTATGGCGGGACTTGCAACTGAGTGGATTTACAACGCCTTTGCTGGGCGATCTTTTCTCTATTGGCATTACTGGTTAAACAAACTCTATGAACTCACCAACCTCGTGTTGACACTTTAGCATGTATTCTCAGGTTTTAAGCAATGGCACGCTACAGGAGGTTTTGGCAGGGCATGGCATGGTCATAGAAGACTCTGATTATTTATATGGGGACCGTTTTAAACTACTTTTAAGGGCCTACTTCCGCACCACTTTCAACAATGTAAACTCAATATTTTGATTTAACTATTTTATTCTAAATGATTGAAGTGAAAACAAATTTTGTACTTGTGCTGTAATACCAATTGAGTTACACCCCAGCTACATGTATGCTTCCGCTGGACCCTATTTTGGGGGTGTGACAACACTTCTACAGAAGATAAAGCGCACTCAAGTGTACACTTTTCTTTTCTTTGAGGAAACCAGGCCTGAAGTGTTGTCAGCAGACACCATAATGTTGACAATGAGGACCGAGGCTTGAACTGATTTGTTCAAACGTCATAGTCGATGAAGAACGAGGCCTGAACTGGTGTGAACAGACGTCATAGGCATGTATACATCAACATTGACTTTTCAGACCTCCTGAAGAAGGAGATATGCTTGCTTTAGGCCTCCAGACTTTGAGTCTTATCAAGTGGTGTATGATTGATGTACCTGCAACTGAGTAAGGACTACTTGCACTAACATTACAAACTTGATTGCATATATTTGGGTTAGTAACAGCAGTATCCAAACCCTTGGGGGTTTCACGTTCAACCATGGTATTGCCATCACTGAGCAACTTTCCGGTAGGTATCCACTTAAGTCCGACGTCCTTAAAAATTCTACCAGTTGGAATCCACTTAGGGCAAGGCCTAGGTTTTCTAAGCTTATCATGCATACTGGAAGAGTTATCATTATTCCTAGTCTCCAATGATTTAGCATTTTGTATCCACCTTGGAGAAGTTTTAGGTTTGTTTTGCTTCTTATGCATGGTAGATGACTTACTACAAATCCTTGAGTTCACTGGTTGAGTCTTAGCAATGTTCCTCAATAAACAAGGAGGCAACATACGAGGGTGTGAACCTAATATTCCATCCTTATGAAGTAACGCCCTTTTCCTAGCCTTTTCTAGATCATAGTTATTGTACATGGCATTAATATCATAAGAGTTGTGAATCTTAATACTCGGTTTCGACACTGTTTTCGAACTAATCCTAGAGGAGCTGGGAGTAGGAGTAGCTACATGTTGAGGATTAACAGAACTAGAAGCAATTATCTTAGGTAAATAATGTGGAGTGACTGGTTTTGACAAAACTTGTTCCGCATCAACTTGGGAGGCAAACCGTGTTTTTGAAAATTTTGGTCATTCAGATCTAAACGCAGTCGGTTGCCTAACAACGGATTGGTTTCTATTTGATTGAGAAACTGGTTTCCCCAAGATTGATGGTTTTGCAAACTTAGTGTTCACACTATTCCCTGTTGGTTTTCTTAGCTCGTTCTTTAATGTTGTTATTGTGAACCCCTTTTCTAGAAGTTGAGCTTTGAATTCATCATTTTTGGGAATCAAAGAGGTTGTTTGTTCTATCTTCTTAGTTCTCATTTCTTTGATTGAGTCACCTAAATCCTTTTGATGCCTTTTCAAAGTCTCATTTTCCTTAAGTAATTCAACCACATAGATTGACAGTTTACTAATTCTTGTCTGAGTTGCATCAATGTCCTTACTAGTTTCAACTAAACTACTTTTCACATTCATAGCAGAGATATGTTCCTTCAAGTTGTTGAGCGTCAAGTTTTTGGCTTTAAGCTGAGCTTTTAAATCATTTATCATAAAGAATTCATGGAAATCAGGAAGTTCCGGATTTTTACATGGTTGGTTTATTTGAAAACTTTCTTCCGTTTGTTACATTGCAATTTCAAGAGAAATACAATGTTTTTCAAGTTGTAGAAATGTAACACCCCAAACCAATAAAGGTAGGTGTATTACGTTATGGTGACATATCAAAGCAAACACAAGCACAAGACTTAAATATAATTGAATCTTAAAGGTTACAAATGAAAAAAAATCTGAAGTACAAGGTTATAAAGGAACAATAATACAATACTAAGTCTGAAAATGTACATCTCTTCTAGTCATCTCTAAATCCCGAATAGCTATCAAAGTGTAGTTTTCTAAGTCCAAAGTACTCTCCACCCATAACCCAACTTCTACTAAAACCTGCCGCAAGAAAAGAAATGCGGCTGAGCTTAAAAAGCCCAGTGAACAGATATAACAGATAAAAGGTAATAAGCAAAGCAAACGAAACGAATCAAATGAATAATCTGAACAAGCATAAGCCAACGAATATAGCATCATAAGTAATTGAATTGTAAAGCATAATCAAAAGTAATCAGAATCAAACGAATATAAATGATCAGATATATCTACCAAAGTCACTCGAATAGATATAAGAAGCCAAGGAACCACGAGCCGACCTACCAGAGACACTCGAATAGGTCTAAAGCACCTACAAAATCCGTCAAATCATAATTGCACAAGGAGGGGCGACCTCACATGTACCAAAAGTGAAAGGGGTACAAGGCACGTACAGCCAGTCACTACTTAATCATAACAAACAAAGCCTAGGATGCATCCATACACTCCCTGAATCAGACAAAATACATATGACAGCTCATGACTGGTCACATATATAACTAATTGGCCATAGTGCACATATATCAAACAAAAGGGAATGCCATGGATCAATCACACCTCCCCAGAAAGTGTTATGCTAGTAGTGCCATCACTGACACGCCCATGGTACCTCCGTGGATAGTTCGCAAGCTCGGGTATAAGAACAGAATCATATCAACAAAGCATATCCATATCAAACGAATCATATCATAATCAAACAAAATCTCAACCATGAGATAGTAATCAGGTAACCAAACAAAATGGATAGCAATCGAGTCATATCAAAGGATCAACCAAAAGCTCATATCAAAGGATCACAAAAGGGAACATAGCAATGGCAAAGGATCATAGTAACATAGATTGAAGGGAATCTCTACTGAATCGAGACAGAGTATCTATACCTGATTCAAATGCACATGACAAAGAACGAAAGGTCACACAAGAAGAGTCACGGATCACTCCCGCTTCACGGAACCTATACGAATTAATAATCAAGTGTTCATGCTTAATTTGGTTATAATTCCCAATAGTAGTAAATTAGGGTTTTTAACGTACTTAAACATGTAGTAGTCAAATTAAATATCATATTAGGTTATATAGAGATCATAGGTAGTTCATTTACTGTAATAAACACTTAAGTAAAGATTCGTTATGATTATGTTATCCATATTAATGATTTAATAGGCTTTAAATGTGTAATTAACCTTTTAAGAAAATACAGCTTGTATTATCAAAACATGTATCACATTTCCGGATTTTTAAAGTATACTTGTGCATCTCCTGGGGCCTTAGAAAAATTTCCCTAGATAGATATATATGTTGAATACTTTGTGTAATTTTTATAGAATTTTCCAGGTAGTAGAACTATAGACTAAAAATTCATTATCAAAACTAGTTCAGATTTCGGATCTGGAGAAACACCCCAAAAGTTTACATTTATCATACCCATTTTAACACTTCAGAAAAATCTACAAAAAAGCCCAGAAGTCACACATAACCCAAATATTACGCCTGTCAAAGGAGAGCTCCTAACTCCATACGGTTTGAAAATGAAAAATCAAAAAAATATACTGATTTTCAGACATCCCAAATACAGTTTTGACACTTAATCTTGTAAAAATCAAAAACTTGCCTCCCGACCTCCAATCACCATGAAATTTATATTTCCAGAAAGCAGACAAGAGTACTCATGTTTAGACTCAAAATTCACTTAAAAACACGTTGGCATCATCAATTTACACAGCCATCAACTCGACCCAATTTCTGGACAGCAAGTTTTGAAACAGAAACATCACAACCCGAACTCTTATAAACCATAATCGACTCCTAATTAAATTCTAGGGTTTTCCAGGTTTTAAGTCATAATTAGTGTGTCATTAATATTCATATTAGGGCTTGAAAACATAGACCTAGGTCATGGATACAATCTGATTCGAATGGAGAAGAAAACAACATGACTATGATTAATATAACATGGTTAAATCCGAATATATTCATTCATATGTATGTATGTCGTTTAAGGGTGAAATCAAAGGGAATTCATGAGTACCTCGAGAGACGAATAGAAGGATACAAGAGACTAGAATAAAACACCACGAATCAGTTAACAATACACCTTCTTCTTGCTTGAACTTGGAAGAGAAACAATGGAGTTTTAGGGGAGAGTTTAAGGTTCGGTATTTTGAGGGAGAAGAGGATCGATTATAGTGTTTTTAGGGTTTTCTTCTCTCTTTTTTTTGAAGCGTATGGTTGTGAGAAAAAAAATACACCGGTCCCCTTTTTTATTTGATGCGTGGGTTCAAGTTGGGCCAAAGAGGACCAAAAATTCATGGGCTCAAGTTGTTGTTGGGTTCCTCTTGTTGTCATTTTTTTGTAAAACGAAAAGGAACGGCCCAAAATAATTATTCGTGTTGCATTAAAATAGTTCACACATTTTATTTATGTCATACAAATATTTTGGAGTTCTAAAATATTTAAAGATTTCTAATATGACGTTTGGTTACGATTATATAAATTTATTGTTAATTCGTTAAATTATATTCGCGTTTATAATTACTTGTATCGTTACTTAGAAAACTTTCAAATTATACGTAAATTAGGATTACGGAATTTAGGGTTTTACAAGAAATCTGTTTGAAAGTTCATTAAACACATATTTATCAACCATATTATTAGATTTGAGAGACTCAACCGTAAATAAAGAACTTGGCACATCAGCATGTTCATCATACTGATCACTTTCTCCCCCTTTATGATTCATATTTGTTGAATCAGAAATGATATTGCTATCAGTCTTTTCTAACAAATATGTGTCATAAGTGGGTTTAGTTTGATCAGTATGATGTCGATCATTAAGAAGCACATTACTTTGATCAGTTAGGGGTACCTCATCACATGATACTCGTTCTTTTACTGGTATGAAATCTGCATTCATGTCATGTGTAACAAGAGTCAATGAACTGCAGGTGGTGTCAAGCGTATCAGTCTCTGATCCTTTGCATATCATGACAACTGATCCAACATCCGATGCTTTACCCGAATTACCAATACCATCACATGATTGCACCCGACATGCCTTCACCTTGTCATCATACTTAAGTGTTGATCCCAGTTGAGCAAACGATCTTATATAGAAGTTGACTCGAGTTAATACTTAAGCTAAAACGCGGAATATTAAAGCTTAACTTAAGAAGAATAATTATTCACTATCAACACTTCAATATATTAATAATACGAGCACTCGACAATGCTAGGGTTTTACAACCTTCAAATATAAATGAAAACTAAACAATACGTACTTAATCTAACCCTAGGACCCTCCTTTTATCGGCCAAGGAGTCCTACTAGATTTACAATACCTTTCTACACAATATAAGAATATTCTAGACGTATAAAATATACACACAATCTATTCTATAATTCTCTATTCCGTATACATGCATATCTATTTAGCAGTAGATTCCACTAGCATCACTTTCTCATAGCAGCACTTTGAATGACAGCAGCAGAATCTTTAACCTTAGCAGCAGTTTCACCTTAGCAGCATTTTAACTCTTCAGCAGCAGAATCCAAACCACAACAATCCTCCCCTAAACTTAATATTTATTTCTAAATTATTAAGTTTCTTCAAAGCTCAATCAAACACCAGGAGGATGCTTCTAAACACTCAATTCTTGGGATGTATGTTGACCAAGTATCTTCTTATATTTTGACAACAAATTAAATGCTTGATCATCAGTATCATAATCATTCTGCAAATTGAGCAACCCAGCACCATTAACCATCTGATAGACAATTTCCAAATAATTTGCCAATGGATAATCTTTTTCTGCCAACATATATAGAGTGTGTGGCCCAAGTTCTAAGACATGAATCCCAGAACTTAGAAAAAGCTTCCATCTCTTTACTTTACATCCTTTTATCTCTGTCCATTCAGAATCTTCCATTGAATGATCAAACATAAGTTTCAGAGCTCTCCAAAGAACATTATGAGACATAGACTTGATATAATCAAATGTCTCCTTTCCATCCTCTTTAGCTTCAAACTTCTTAGCTCCAAACCTTTCTTTATATATCCTCCACAAGGTACAAACATCCTCTCTATCAAAATAATACAACATCTATTGAAATCTAAGAAATCTATGAGTCTTCCCATCAGATCTCTTGACATCATGAAATGTTCCAATGTTAGTATCATATCCTATAGTTACTTGAATAATAGGATATATGATTCCAACTGGTGCAACATCAACTACTTCAGGTTCATCCATCTTAGCAATCATAGTAAGAACCTTCAACTGTTGCTTTAAATGCTCAGAAGGAATATGATCATAATCATTCTAGAACTCATTATGTTTATCTCCTTTAGGCTTAGAACTGCTTTCTTCTTCTACTTTTCTCTTCTTTCTAGAAAAGGATTTACGAACAACACCTTTTCTTTTAACACCTTGACTAGAGAAAGTTTTCTTATCTGCATCAGGCTTCTTAACAACATCTGCGTCTTGTACATGCTCTGCTTCAATATCTTTGTCAGGAACCAACTTCTTTTTCATTTGAGCAAAATGTTCTAAATCTTCAGCACAACCCATAGGATAGACGGTATCCATTTCTTTTCTAGCTTGTTGATACAAATTAAAAACCTCTTGATCAGACTTAGGCTTCAACTGTACCAATTTCCACCCCTTCATATTCTTTAGGTATATTTCTTTCTCTCTTCTTTGTTGTAATGGTGTTGGACCCCTGAGAATCTTCTTCGTTCTCCTAGCAGTAGCATCCTCTTTTCTTTTCTTTGCTAAGAACTCTCTCATCCATGTTTGAACATCAAAAGTTGGAACTTCTTGTTCTTCAATTTTAACTAACTTAGAGACTTCTATATCAGCATCTATTCTTATCTTTTCCTCCATCCACTCCTCATACCTCTTCAAGTCTTCAGTTTCTTTTTGAACCTTTTCCTTTTCTTCCTGAATCAACTGTTGCTCTTCTTGATCAATCAGCTCTTGTTCTTTCATTGCAACAATTGAATCATGTTCAATTTGTAGTTCTTTGGGCCAAAAATGAAAAGGTATCTGAGAGTAATCAATTCCCTTATGCATTATCTTTGGATCTTCAACCAGCTTGCTCTTTCCCTTATCAGTAAAGATGATGAAGCAACCTTCTTTTGTTGAGCTGCAAGTTCTCTGATTACAACTCCTTTTTGAGGAATTCTTGGTGTAGATGATGTGATTATAGATGTTGGTTGTTGTGGTAGTGGTTGAATTGGTTGTGATGTATGTTGTGAAGATGATTCAGATGGAACCTCTATTGTCTTCTTACTTAACAAAACCATAGCCTCAGCAGCAGCTTTGTCACTAGACCCAGCAGTAGAGTCTTGTGCATCAGCAGAATTGATCTTCTCACTAGCAGCAGGATTAGTAAAATCCTTAGCAGTAGAATTGTGTGCAGCAGCAGAGTCATCAATTTTGTTAGTAATAGCAGCATCATTCACTTCTTTTGCCACAGAATCACCCAATGTCATTAATGCTTCACCTACCAACCCTATTGCCTTCATTAATTGCTCAGGCCCCAAAGTTTTGAGTTTTCCACCACTTTTTCTTGAGCAGCATCCACTTCTTCCATTACAACCTCATTACCCAACTTATCAACAATCACAAAGCTATCCATATCTTGAGGACTTTCCACCTCCATATCATCAATCACTGGAACCTCCCCTGAAACTATTCTAGCATCCACATCTTGAGCATTGTCAACCTTCATCAAATTTGCCTCCCCTGAACCTATTACATCATCATGCTCCTCATTCCTCCCATGTTTGGAAGCATCCTCTTCCAAAGGGACAGAGTGTTCAGGTGAACTCACAACTTGAGAAGTGCCCACTTTCTTCAATTTTCTGAAGGAGGTTGAAGATCTTGATTTTCGTAATTTCTTGATCTTCTTTTGCAATCTTTTAATCATTCCGGTTTGTGCATCAGCAATAGTAGAAAGACCAAGAACTTTCTCCTCCAATGTATCACATTTCAGCTCCAAATTTGCACAAGTAACCGTCAATTTCTTAATGAGTTGCATACTAGTCTCATCACTTCGACCTGTGTGACCTAGTCCGAGAGGTGAATCACTGACATTGTCATCATGTACAATATTATCCATCAATTCATATGTCACTGATCTGTCCTCATCACTTCGACCTGTATTACCTGGTCTGAGAGGAGAATCTTTTGACATAAACCTAGCATCAAACCTAGTTTGATCATCTGAGCCCCCTGTATTTTCCAGTTGGCTAGGGTTACCATCTTTGGAATTAGATTCATCAGAACCCTCTTCTCTAGATGTTGCATTGGTTTGCGTCTTAGTTATGTTATCACTGTCCTGCTCTACTGCTAAGCTAGAAGCAGTAGTGACAGCCCTCTCCAACATGTCCCCTTCATCACCTAGGACAGCCTAATCTGGTACAAACATACTAACACCAGCCTGAGGTAGCTGAGTGTCCTTTTTGGCTTTCCTACAGGTGTAGAGTATTTTTAGTTGAGTGATAGATACGGTAAAATTGGGTGTGTGATGGGAATTAGTTGGAGTTCTTGATTCTTCACCCTAAATGTTTTGCACAATTTGCACCATACAAGGTGTAAGAGCTTTATGTGTGCCTGAAAAACCTTTTCCATTTTTTATCAAGAAAGTAAACATTTTTGGAACCAACTTAGGAGCATCATAAGTGGCAGCATGTGATCTTACTTTGGAAATTTGTTTTTCTACAAAGATTTGGATAAATCTTGGATAAAGTAAATAAGAACCAAACTCTTTGACACTTTTTGCAATCCCCTCCAAAATCATATTTGAAAAATTAAATGGATGACCTTTGCTTAGGCATACCATAGCAGAAGCAATAGTAGCACTAAACTCATTCCTCCTAGAAGTTTTAGAACTCAAACAATGAAGGAGATTGTGTATTGATATGTGGGAATCGCACCAGGCTTTACCTCTCAAGGGATCTTGAGAAGCTTACAACCCCCACCAGGCAGTGTACCTGATCGTTGTAGTATAGTATAGTGACAAGTACCGGGGGATTGATCGTTCAGCTTAGGAATAGTGTCGCTAGGATTAGAAAACCTAATTACTAGTGCTAAAGATGATGGAAGATTATTTTTGTATTTTTATATTTTATGAAAAGCAAGTAAATATCTCGGGTTTGAAGGATTTGGGCGGAATTAGTTGCTAATCAACTAACCCAATACTAAGATGCAATCAAAATAAAATACTAGAAAAGAAAATAAACTAATTATACTAAGGTTGTGAGCAGTAAATGGAGAAAATGTGTTTACTTAGATTTCACTACTCCCTAGACATCTTTTACACGTTAATTACTTGTTATAATTGCATGGATGACGGATCGTATTCCTTAATACCATTCATGGGGTGGCACACATAACTCCCCAATTCTATGAGCTCTTATCTCCTCCTACACCATGCCCAGCAAAACTATAGGGATTGTAAACAGTGGCTCATGCATTAAATACAACCAATAAAGACCTAGTGCGCCTCGGTTCATGTTTCTTAAGACGTTCAAGCATGTTACCAATTGGAGATCTGCCAGTTTTCTTAAGCCTAACATATAAATCATTCATCCAAGACAAGAATAAACAAGTAATCAACACATAATTAACATCTAGGTTTCATTAGATCTAAGCAAACACAAGATAGATCTAGCCTAGCATGATAGAATTAAGATAAGAACAAGATATAGACAACCAACACATAGACATAGTGATTGAATTAAAGGAACACTTATCTCAATTACAATGAAAGGTATCAAGGGTTTGGAACCCTTGAAAAACCTGTAAAAGTTGCACCAAAATCGTACTTAGGGTTTCTCCAAAACTTCTCTTTGTTAATGTGAAAATTAGAAAACTATATATAGAAAAATAGGTCTGACGGCGTCAAGAATAAACTTGTGACGCCGTTACTTCGCTGCCAAAACTATTCTCGGACTTCCTTGATCTACTTTTGACGACGTTAAGAGTTAATCATTTCCAGGCCGTCATGACTTTTTACTCTTGACGCCATACCTTCGTGACGCCGTCAAATCTGTACTGGGTCGTCATGGACTTCTGCTCTTGACGCCGTCAGAGAATTACTCTTGACGCCGTCACCTACTGTTCCCAGCATGGAAAATTAAGACTTTGGCGTTTTCTTCACTTTTATGCTCCAAAAACGTCCGAATTGCTTCCTTTTCCAGATTTCTCTCCTAAAGTACCTAAAATCACAAAAGGAACGATTTAGGGCAATATTTGATCAAATAAATTCGAATTCGGGATTAAATGACCCCCTAAAAACGGATCATTTTTCGCCTCATCATATACCCTTACACTTGAGATTTGCTTGTCCTCAAGCAAATGTGCTTTTATTCTACTCAAAAGACAAGTTAGGGGTCATTTAACACTAATATAAAAGTAATTACAACAAATAATCGTTCCACTAAAGACCAATAGACAAGCACGGAGGTCATATACTAGCACCTCACAAATAGTGTTTAGATACTCACATCTCTCGGGTGTAATAAAGTGTAAATTACAATATGGAAACGGAAGATATCTCTCACTACCTGTCATAGCAAAATAGATTACCATAGGCTTGGGAAAGGATCAAACCTCCACCACATGGCGTAAGCACCTAGGATAAACTATCAAAGAGGTCTTTAAAGGGTTGTAACATTAGGTATAGGGATATGAAATACACGGTTTTGTTGGATAAAGGAAGTTTTACTGGTGGCGAGTTAACAATCTTGGTTAATTACATGTACAATGTGGCGTTGCTAAGCCAAGACTAGACTCGACTTAAGCTAATAAATGAAAAATAACAAAAATATAAAATGAACATAGAATAAAACGGGATGGTAGTCCGTATGTTTTTTCTCTTTTTCCTTTTTCTATTTTTTTTTCTTTTTTTTCTTTTTTTTCTTGATTTTTTTTTTTTTTTTTTTTTTTTTTTTTTTTTTTTGCATACACTCTTACCCAACCATCCAAAATAATACATCATAGGGAATTAGCATTCCCCTTACACTTGAATTTTTACATACTTTACATTTAACTAAACTAATGACTCGAATTAAGAGAATCAAAACACTTGGAGCACTTTTAAGGTTAACGTACTTATGGAGGTAATAGATGATGTTCTTCCCCATTACTCCATAAATAAGTACTTACCCATGAGTCCCAATTGTCCCAAAACAATATGTACAAGGATATGACTCGACTTAGCAACCATGTAATCAATTAGATAGTTAACTTAGGGTTTAACAACTAACAATAATGCACTAAAAATGAGCGCATACACGGAAGGCTAAGGCGATTTTGTTGTACATTTAAGTGGGGTGTAACAAATTCTTCCTTTAAGTAAAATGCTTAAAGTTAGAAACGAAAAGATAGGCTCGGAGGGGTGTACTAGGGGTTTCGTGTACTAAAAATGGGTACAACGCTAAGGGTGTGGGAAAAATTAGTTGACTTAACTAGCCAAGTAATATGACTTAAATGGTCAAGTAATTATGATACGGGTTTAACACAAGGGTGATCCTAATGCCTCTTATCATGTAGTAAATCCTACTACACGAATGTAGTCTCACTAGCGGTCTCGGGATGCATCACTAACGCAAGTTCTAGAATCTAAATGCTACCGGTACACTCATAAGCACTAATAGTAAATGATTTTCCTATCAAATCTAAAGGCGAACCTCACATATTTGGGTGGAAAATTTTTCTGAATATACGGTTATGTGCTAGTCATACAATCTCCTATCCATGAGACGCTTGCTATGGCTAAAGTTTCACTCCTAAATGTTGTAAAAAAATTTAAATTTGGCGCTAAAATTGCACTAACAAGTATTTCTCATAGTTTTATAACACATCTACCATTAAACAAAACAAACTCAAGCGAAAGTGCATATGTAAGGTATCATCTTTTTACCCTCCCCTTACACTTAAGATGAACATTGTCCCCAATGTTCAAGTAAAGAATGTAAAAGTGAAAAAGTAAAGAGAATGAAATCAAATACTCCCCTGATTCGCTCGCTATGGATAATAAGGTGGCCAAGTTAAATCTTCCTCCAAGAAAATGAACAATCAAAGCTTCCCTTCCAGAATATAAATCATCTTCTTGTCATACATAACCTGTAAAACCTGATAAAATAGACAAGACAACCTCGCGTAAAATTGGCGGCATCCTATGTAAGTTACTAAATCCTAGAAAACAAAATAAGATATAATGCTTGTGGAATGAAGTTTGCAGATATCCTGGAGATTATAAAACTTAATAATTCACAAAAACCATAAGACTCCGTAAGAAAAACAAATTTCTAGATTTTTACACCTGACGCCGTCAAGAGTAAACTCCTGACGCCGTCAGGATTGACCTGCAGAAATTCTTATGTTAAGTTTCTGGAAAAACTTGGTCCTACTTCCTGGAAAATCCTGCAAAACTTCATTATGACTCAATACAAGCATTTGACTCTAACAAATACGAATACACATGTTCATTTAATATTGTGGAGAATCATGATCGGTTTGTTTCTTAAAAACATATTTGGGGTTTCCCCTTACACTTATCTTTTGCAAAAATACTTTTAGGTGGAGTTAAGACTAAGCCAAAAACAACAAAGTAAAGTATTTCCACTATTTAGTTTAGAAACATGATCTACCAACAATAAAAATTAAGCATGCATACGGAAGCAAATAACAATCAAACAAATAAAATCACACAAAACATGGGTTGCCTCCCAAGAAGCGCTTTTCTTTATTTACGAGTCTTGTAGCTAGACTCAAGGTCATGGGTTACTACGTGACCTCATCATTGGTTCCACTCTCTAGGTCGTCTTCTAAACTAGTATCGCTTTCATAGTGTAAGTACTTCGGGTCTTCGAACTTGAAGATATCTTTTCGATACTTAGAACCAAGCTTATTAACATCCCTAAAGAATCCACATGATAAATCAAAAGTGTTCTTACACCCTCTCCGAACATCTTCATCGCACAAAATAAGTTGGGAACTTATCTTATCAAGCCCGTTACAATCTATTTCCCTAAGATCTTTCATTTTGTATGGCGTTTGGTATGAAACCCTCCTAATTCCATCAGCAAAGGTCATGATTCCATTCCGGTCATCAATTATCAAATTAGTAATTTCACAAAAGGGTGCCCCAAAAACGACTTGTGACAACCTAGGGTCGACATAGTCCTCAATGTTGTCCACAATCGTGAATTCCATAGTAAATGCCATGTTTCCTACGAACACCCGGATTTCATGATCTTTACCAATCACTTTCTCTCCTTTGTAAATCATTCCCCATCTGCAGATATTGTTGTAATGGAACAGGGACATAACATTTTTAGGCATGAATATGTTGATGTAGACGTTATCAAAATGCTTGTGACCGATCATGCATGGAATTTTGAGATTATTCGGATCACGCCTCCTTATCTTCCCTGACTCTCCGTTCCTGGATCCGAATAGATTCCCCTCAAGGGAAGGACGATACTCGTAAACCTCTTCATTACCCCCATGAAAAATCACCTTCTTAACACCATTGGTGAACATTACACTTCCATCCATATCATCAAGGATTACTCCCGATTCATTGATAAATGGTTTCCCCAGAACAAGGTTGGTTAACGTTTGATTGGTGAGAGGGTCTATATCATCGACCACGGCGAGGTCAGTATTATAAACAAGCTCTCCGACCCTGATTGATAAATTATTCATTCCCCTTTCGCACGCAATGCGTTTTGGGAAGGTCTCATGGTATAAGGAAAGGGGGATTAGGTTGACTGGGGAGCTAGGATCTATATGACTATCGGTTAGGAGCTTTTCCTTAATGGTGCAGGAGATCTTGAAAACTTTATGGTTATTTTCCTTAGTCCTATCGCTACTCCCACTAGTAACATTCTCCATTTTTCTCTCGGGTTCTTCTATAATAGATTTACCCAAAATGGTTGGATTTCTCTTATGCTCTTCCGATCTCTCTTCCTCCTCATCTGATTTGCTAGGTTCTTGTGCGATGTACCGCTCGGATGAGTTGACAGGGTTTCCGGTCAGGTCGTGGTTTACCTTTGAGGTCTCATTTTCAGCTGTATGACCAGTTTTTTTAGTTTGTTGTTGGCTTAGGTTAGGTGTGGAGGCAGATATTGTGGTGATGGTGTTTACGAAATAGATTGGCCCTAGGGGGTTGACGGGTTCTTTTTCATTTGGTGATAGATGTTTGAATAGCTTACTAGGGCTTTTTATTTTCACAGGAGAGGTTGGCAGACTCATGATGGTAGCAGACTTGACCTCATCAACGCGAATAGGTTTATTAACAACATGCTCTTTGATAACAGTTAACAGATTACAAATCTTGTTATTCACATCGGCCTGCTATTGTCTAAATTTAGCCTCGAGCATGGAGAGCTGTAATTCTTGAGATAGAATGAACTTTCGCAAGGCGTCTTCACAGCTCTGCCTAGGAGTGCTTTGTGAGGGAAAATGCTCGGACCAAGTAAGTGGTGAGGAGTCATTGAAGGATACGCTCCGCGTTTGGTACCCTCCGAAATTAGGTTTATCCTTCCATGCTTCATAGGCCTCGTCAGAAGTGTGAGGGCCTCGTCCCACGTGTGACGATGTGAATTCGTTATAAGCACGTTTTGGAAGCTCCATGCAGTTATGAGTCTCATGAGGACCATTACATAATTTACATGTGGAAGTGATTCTGCTTACATGGCTTGAGGATTTTGGAGCTTCGTAAGATTTCATGAGAGACTTGACTCGACCTTCAAGTTCCATGATCCTACGGTCGGGAGTGCTAGAATTGTTCGAAGGCAAAGATATTGCCTTGACCGTTTTATTCAAGTCACGGGGATCATTCCAACTTTCGTTGTCATGGAGAGCAAGATCTTCTATGAGTTCCCATAATTGTTCCGCACTTAGATCACGTAGCTTACCACCGGCCGATTGGTCAATGGCTCGCCTCATGGAGATGTCGATATGGTCATAAAAGATTTGGACTTGGAGCCAAAGATCTATGCCATGATGAGGGACTTTTTGGAGTAAGTCCTTGAAACGAGTCCATGCTTCATAAAGAGATTCATTTTGACGTTGTTGGAACATCAAGATGTCATTTCTAAGCTTAGTAGTTCTCCCCGGTGGGAAAAATTGAGCAAGGAAACGAGTGGTGAGATCATCCCATGTGGTGATGGATCCCGCGGGTAAACGCTCAAGCCATTGACTAGCTTGATCCCGTAGAGAGAATTGGAATAGGCGTAATCGGGTAGTCTCTCTAGTTGCAACATCTAGGTCTATGGAATCTACGATTTTGAGGAAGTCCTTAAGATGTTGGTTTGGATCTTCGGAACGAAGTCCATGGAATGCACATCCGCTTTGCACCAACCGGATGGTGTCGGATCGTAAGGGGGTCACATTGGCTCCGGTAAGCTCAATGGTGTTTCGGTAGCCTTGGTGGCTAGGTCGGGAATACTCTCCTAAGGTTCGGGGCCTAAGGGGTTCAAATGGTGGGTTTTGTGGTGGTGGGATGACGGGTTCAAAGATGTTCCTGTTGTCCATGATGTCGGGTGGTTACGAACAAAGGCACAAAGAAATAGACAGACTAAAGAAACCTAAAAATAAAAATAAAATCTTACTAGAAAGGAATCTAGCAAGTAGACCTAATAAAAAGAAATTCTAACCTAGACAATAACTATTCCCCGGGCTGCGGCGCCAAAAACTTGATACGTGGGAATCGCACAAGGCTTTACCTCTCAAGGGATCTTGAGAAGCTTACAACCCCCACCAGGCAGTGTACCTGATCGTTGTAGTATAGTATAGTGACAAGTACCGGGGGATTGATCGTTCAGCTTAGGAATAGTGTCGATAGGAATAGAAAACCTAATTACTAGTGCTAAAGATGATGGAAGATTATTTTTATATTTTTATATTTTATGAAAAGCAAGTAAATATCTCGGGTTTGAAGGATTTGGGCGGAATTAGTTGTTAATCAACTAACCCAATACTAAGATGCAATCAAAATAAAATACTAGAAAAGAAAATAAACTAATTATACTAAGGTTGTGAGCAGTAAATGGAGAAAATGTGTTTACTTAGATTTCACTACTCCCTAGACATCTTTTACACGTTAATTACTTGTTATAATTGCATGGATGACGGATCGTATTCCTTAATACCATTCATTGGGTGGCACACATAACTCCCAAATTCTATGAGCTCTTATCTCCTCCTACACCATGCCCATCACAACTATAGGGATTGTAAACAGTGGCTCATGCATTAAATACAACCAATAAAGACCTAGTGCGCCTCGGTTCATGTTTCTTAAGACGTTCAAGCATGTTACCAATTGGAGATCTGCCAGTTTTCTTAAGCCTAACATATAAATCATTCATCCAAGACAAGAATAAACAAGTAATCAACACATAATTAACATCTAGGTTTCATTAGATCTAAGCAAACACAAGATAGATCTAGCCTAGCATGATAGAATTAAGATAAGAACAAGATATAGACAACCAACACATAGACATATTGATTGAATTAAAGGAACACTTATCTCAATTACAATGAAAGGTATCAAGGGTTTGGAACCCTTGAAAAACCTGTAAAAGTTGCACCAAAATCGTACTTAGGGTTTCTCCAAAACTTCTCTCTCTTAATGTGAAAATTAGAAAACTATATATAGAAAAATAGGTATGATGGCGTCAAGAATAAACTTGTGACGCCGTCACCTCGCCGCCAAAACTATTCTCGGACTGCCTTGATCTAATTTTGACGCCGTCAAGACTTAATCATTTCCAGGCCGTCATGACTTTTTACTCTTGACGCCATACCTTCGTGATGCCGTCAAATCTGTACTGGTTCGTCATGGACTTCTGCTCTTGACGCCGTCAGAGAATTACTCTTGACGCCGTCACCTACTGTTCCCAGCATGGAAAATTAAGACTTTGGCGTTTCTTCACTTTTATGCTCCAAAAACGTCTGAATTGCTTCCTTTTCTAGATTTCTCTCCCAAAGTACCTAAAATCACAAAAGGAACGATTTAGGGCAATATTTGATCAAATAAATTCGAATTCGGGATTAAATGACCCCGTAAAAACAGATCATTTTTCGCCACATCATGTACCAAAATTTTTTATTGAGAACAGAGGAGCGCTTTTTGAAATTTTAAATTTGTAAGTCGTCCCTCATATCCCAAATCACTCAACCCTTCAAAAATGGCAGAATTAGCAAGACACGTGGTCTCTGTTTCATCATCTAAGAGAAGAATTTCTCTTATAGAAGATTCAGTTACACGTAAGTACTGGCCATCTACCATGGCTTTAACATATTTTTCCCCATTCCTAGTTTTGACTTTAGTAGTAAGCCAAAACTGTTTGATGTAGGAAACATATATAGTAGGATTCACAGTTAATGCATACCTAAGAGAAGTAGCATTTAAGAATTTTGCCATGTCTGTGAAACCTTCAGGAACCAGCTCTTCATCCAATAGAGCAACATTATTGTGATTTTCTGCCCAGGTACGTGTACAATCCATGAATTAGGTTTTTGAGAAATTTGGGGGTCTTTCACTTTGAGAGTAATAGAATGTTAGGGTTTGTGAAAAATTCAATTTGGAGCGTGTAAACACCAATTGTGGATGTCAATTAGGTTTTAAATTGATTTGAAGAAGTCACACATTCCACCCTCACACTTACAAGCGTAGCAGCACAACCAAAGTATCAACAGAACTAGCAACAGATTGATTTTGGTCAGCAGCAGAGTTGACTAAGCAAACTTGGTCAAAAAGTCAAACTATCTTCAACAATAAATGCACGAGATACGCCTTGATCCCTATAAAAAAGAACTAATATTCCCCTAAATTAGCACACGCAAACCCTAATTACTTTCAAAAACGCCAATCAACCAAATCAAATCACAATAACAATGAAATCCACTCCCGAAATAATCAACATATCCTCTGATTCATCCTCCGATGATGAAGCACCACTCCCCACCTATGTACCACCATTCCATCCTCCCCACAATGGATGTAGGACAAAGGAGTAAGCACGGAAGAGAAAACATGATCTTCGAGTGTTTAAGGATCTTTTGAACTTGAATCAGACCCCAAGCACATCCAGGGGTAAAAAAGTTATGTCCCCCAAATCTCCATCTCCATCAGAATCATCAGAAGACCCAGCCTGGATCCCCATCAGACCTCCATCTCCAATGGAACTTGTTTCCCTTTTTCTTTGCATCTCTTCAGATGAGGATGAGCCTTAGAACAATCCTCCTGGTACTCCTCAAAGACCACAATCATCAAGGCCAAGGCCAGCATCCAGAACAAGAAAGTCAAAACCTCCTCTCCCTAAAGAAAAAGAAGTGGTACTTGGGCTTCCATGCCCTAGGCATTGATGTCGTTGTAGGTTGTAGTCTTTTGATTTCATCTTTTGTTAATATAGCAGTCTTTTGTGTATTTGGATATGATTTGTGTTTGAAACTCTTTGATGTGTAATCTTTTGGCTTGAATGAATGATGAATGATTTAGTTTTGTCTTGAATATATGCATTCTTTGTGCAATAACAACAACAATCATCATTTATAACTTTTCCTGCAAAATGTTAGGCCAAACACCACAAAACATACCAACACATGTTGCAAATGTACTTGAAATATGTGGCAGTAGAATCATATAGCAGCAGAGTACACTCCAACTTAATAACATGCTTCTTAAGAAGCAGCAGAAACAGATTAACAAGCAGCACAACATCTTTACACAACTTTACAAAAACATAAGAAGATAAGTTTTTCAAAGATTTATCATACCAATGTTTGCAATTAAAAATTGAAACCTCCCCACATCAAACTCTTTAGTGAGTAGATCAGCAACATCGTTATCAATATGAATCTTAACAATTTGAATTAACTTCTTTTCATAACAATCTATTATAAAATGATGTCTTATCTCTATATGTTTTGTTTCAGAATGAAAAACAACATTTTTAACTATCCAATTGTTATCAATATGAATTTTGGTGTTCATGAAATTGTACCCATAATCCAGAAGTTGATTTTGCATCCAAAGCACCTGTCCACAACAGCTTGAAGCAGCCACATACTCAGCTTCAGTTGTAGAATTGGCAACCACTGTTTGTTTCTTGCATTGCCATGACACCAATCTGTTTCCAAGAAATTGACAACCCCCAGTTGTAGACTTTCTATCCAAGCAAGCTTCAGCATAGTCACTATCTGAGTATGCTACCAAATCAAAAGGTAAATCTTTAGGATATTAGAGGCCCAATTTAGGTTGATGCCTTAGATACCTAAAAATTCTCTTTACTGCATTGAGATGAGACTCTTTGGGACATACTTGAAATCTTACACAGGCACATACAACAAACATAATATGAGGCCTTGAAGCTGTAAGGTACATCAATGAACCAATCATTGATCTGTACAAGTGAACATCTACTTCTTTTCCATTTTCATCCTTCAACAATGGTTTGTTGGATTCCACAGTTGTCTTTGCAGGCTTAGCATCTTCAAATCCAAACTTCTTCAAAATGTCATTGACATACTTATCCTGACTAATAAATATGCAATCATCCTTCTGTACAACTTGCAGACCTAAGAAGAAAGTGAGTTCCCCCATTGAACTCATAGCAAACTTATCCTTCATAAGCTTCTCAAAATCAACACACATAACTTTGTTTGTAGAACCAAAGATGATGTCATAAACATAGATTTGTACCAGCAAAATATCATCCTTGTGTCTTTTGAGAAACAAAGTCTTGTCTATCTTTCCTCTACTAAAACCAGAATCTAACAAATATGTTGACAAGGTATCATACCAAGCTCTGGGAGCTTGATGTAAACCATACATTGCTCTATTTACCTTGTAAACTTTGTCAGGATAATCAGGGTCTTCAAAACCAGGTGGTTGAGACACATAGACTTCTTCTGTAATGGTCCCATACAGAAAAGCACTCTTTACATCCATCTAATACACCACAAAATCTTTGTATGAAGCATAAGCCAAGAATAGTCTAATGGCTTCTATTCTTGCCACTGGTGCAAATACTTCATCATAGTCAAGGCCTTCTTGTTAAGTGTATCCTTGTGCTACTAACCTTGCTTTATTTCTTATGACTATGCCCATTTCATCTCTTTTACATCTGAAAACCCATTTAGTGCCAATCACTCTTTTCGCATTAGGCAAATCAACCAAAGTCTATACTTCTTGTTGTTTGAATTGCAGAAGCTCATCTTGCATTGCTTCCACCCAACTTGCTTCTTGTATGGCTTTGTAAGTGTTCTTGGGTTGAATTTGAGACAGAAAACAGGCAAACAAGCAATTTAGATGATCTTTGTGACTGTTTCTTTGATGCAGAGATCATGCAAAGAAACTTTGATGTTAAAGATCTTTCAGCTCTTTAGTCATTTTTCTTGTTTGAACAAATGATGTTAGATCACTAAGAATTTGTTCTTTTAGATGATCCTTGTGAACTCTTGTAGTAGTAGTGGGACTAACAGGAATGTTGACTTCCAAATTTGTAATGTCTGCATAAGCTCCAAATAATTTACCATCAAGAGCCTCATCATCTGTATTATAGTAAATATTTTCTAGAGGAGGCATATTTGGATCATCAGGATAGTTTAGATCAGCAAAAGATCTATCCTGAGTGTCCGAAGAAGGAAACTTTGGTGAAGAAGCAGAGTTAGTAGGCTTGGCAGTAGAATTGGTTGAAGCAGTAGTTGCTTGTTTTGGCCTAGCAGTAGAGTCTTCTAAGTCAGCAGTAGAGTCTTCTAGCCTTGTAAGAGAGACATCAACAACCACTTTGGGAGCTTCATTTGTTACCTTTCCTACATCAATAGGTATTTCAATACCTTCTTCAGTTTCCTTAGGTTTTTCTTGAGTAACAACATCTTCTTGTGAACTTTGATATTTCTGAAAGGGTAGTAAAGTTGGACCAATCTTCAATTTCTCAACCAAAACAAAATCTTCCTGTGGTTTGTTAGTGTCAATACTAGCAATAACTGGTACATAATTCATTGTTTTGGCAAGAATATCAACATTAAACAACCGTTCTGGTCCCTTTCCTTCAACATTAGATGTGTTCTCACTAAACTTGATATGCAAATTCTCCTCTACATGTTTGGTTCTCTTATTGTATACCCTAAAAGCTTTACTATTCACAGAGTAACCAACCAAGTATCCTTCATTGGCTTTTTCTTCGAACTTTCCTAACTGATCTTTAGTGTTCAAAATGGTAACAGGACATCCAAATGGTTTAAGAAAGTCAATCATTGGTTTCTTTCCATGAAATAGCTCATATGGAGTCTTGTTGTGAGGCTTAACTACCTTACTTCTATTTTGCACAAAACATGCAGTGTTCACAGCTTCAGCCCAAAAAGGTATAGGTAGTTTAGAGTCAGATAACATTGTTCTTTCAGCCTCAATCAGTGTCATGTTTCTTCTCTCTGCAACACCATTCTGTTGTGGAGTTTTTGCAACACTATATTGTCTTAGAATTCCCTTTCCCACACAGAATTGATTCATCACATTATTCTTGAACTCAGTACCATTGTCACATCTGATTATTTTCACTTTGTGGATGTGTAAGTTTTCAACTCTGGTAATGAATGCCTTGAGTATCTCTGGGGTTTCATCTTTAGTGGCAAGAAAGAACACCCAAGTAAACCTGCTAAAGTCATTTGTGACAACTAGGCAATATGACTTCTTGTTCAAGCTCTTCACAAAAACAGGCCCAAATAAATCCATGTGAAGTAAATGTAAAGGCTCAGTAATTGTGTTCACTGTCTTGGACTTGAATGAAATTCTGTGTTGTTTACCCTTTTGACAAGCAACACAAGTCTCACAATTTTCAAACACCTTTGTAGGCGTTCCTCTCACAAGATTTCCTTTCACCAGCTTGTTCATTGTCTTGTAGTTCAGATGTCCAAGTCTTCTATGCCATAATATGGACTCATCAATAGTGGCCTTTACAATTAGACAAGTTAAAGCTCTTTTGGGAACAATGTTCTTAATATGGTCACTGTATATATTTTCATTTCTAGGGACCTTTAATAGAACAAATTTATCATCTGGCAACTGAAAATCAGGAGAAAGGATCATACATTCTGTGTCTGTAAAAGAACAAAGTTCCTTTTGTCACACATTTGTGAGATACTAAAGAGGTTAAACTTAAGCCCTTTAACAAGAAACACCTTCTCAATGTCCAAATTTCCAGTTCTCAAAGTTCCTCTACCAATAATCTTTCCACCTTTTGGATCATTCCCAAAAGCAATATAACCACCTTCAAAAGCCTCAAAGTCTTCAAGTTGAGACTCATCTCCTGTCATATGTCTAGAGCATCCACTATCAACAATAACCATATCTTTTAGA
This sequence comes from Artemisia argyi, assembly GCA_030686995.1. NCBI lineage: Eukaryota > Viridiplantae > Streptophyta > Magnoliopsida > Asterales > Asteraceae > Artemisia > Artemisia argyi. The sequence continues at coordinate 103,507,644 of CM060678.1, forward strand.
TCATCTAGTAGATTACCCTGCACATGAAAAGAGAGAAATTAGTTTCTCTTGGGGACCCAAGCCATTACTGACTTGGATCTGCCTTGTGCATCAAAATAATTAAATTTCTTTAAATCACTTGATGCACTGCTATTTTTGGAAACATTATTTGAAACAGATGATTTTGGTTTCCAAACCCAGCAAGCTGAGGCCTTAACAACATAAAACTTATTTCCAACAACTGTATTTGATAAAACTTTTGGCCCAGAAGTAGAAAATTTTGTACTAGCAGCAGATTGCTTACTAGATTCAGAGTGCATACTAGCAGCTGATTGCTTACTAGCAGTAGAGCCAGTAACAGAACCAGTTGTGGTTTTAAAAGTACCATTTGATTTAGCAGCATAAATAGATCTAATTGCACCAGATCTCAACAACACAGCCCTTGGAATCATGTTTTTGTTAGGATGAGGGTGAGTATTTTTAGAAACATATTTATGATTCACCCTTGAATATTGATTCCAAACAGGCTTTTTGTGGTCATTACAACTATTAATCAAATGTTTAAAACTAGCACACTTATAACAAGCCTTTTTCTTAAATTGAAACTCACTACCTAATTTGTTTGAAACTAGGTTATTAAAGTTTCTCTGATTTCCCCTAGGCATATTATAGAATCCATTCAATTGACCTCTAGGAACCTCATTATATTCTACCATTTTCCTAGAAATGCCCTTACCTAGCATAGGTCTCACAAACTTAACCTGTTCAACTTTAGTTTAAACTTTTGTAGGAATTTCTTCCTTTTTTACACTTTGTTCAAGTTCAACCTGTTCCTGTTCCTCATCACTATCTGAATATCAGTCTTCAATAATAGGAGCCTCAGGAAATTTTCTAACCTCAACCTTATGTGTTTCTAAGACACTTGTACTAGATTCACCTACAGGTTTTTCAATATCTAGCTCACTAATGAAAGACAATTCTTTTCCTGGTGGAGCATAGGCACTCTTAACAGGATTCCACTTCCTTTCCTCATCAAGTTACTCTCAATAGATTTATTAACCAAGTCAGAAGCATATTGTTGTTTATTTACCCTCACTATATGTTTATCCTTATCAGCAAGAGCTGCATCTCTATCTTTTTCTGCTTCTTCTAATTTATTCTTAAGATATTCAATTTCATTTTTTTTCTTAAAAATCTCAACATCCTGTTGGTTAATTCTATCTACATATTCTAGCTCACACTGGTTGAGATATTCTAATCTTCTTTCAACATTTTGAGTACCTACTTTGTAACCTAAGTTATCAAGTTTTAGGTGTTCAACTTCTCTAATTAGACTCTCGTTCCTAGACTTAAGTTCTTCTACAGTGTCAGCACATGATTTAAAAGAACACACAAATAGATCAGAATCATTGGATACCTCAGAGTCAGATCTAGAGGATGATGATGCATAGGTCATAAGTGCAAAGTTATGTACTTTAGGCTTGACTTGAGCCACCAGAGAATAATTTGGTTCTTCATCAGCCATATCACTCCAATCATACTCTCCCAACCCATCACAAGATACCAATGCAGTAGTGGTATTCTTTTATTCTTCAGTGGTCTTCTTTGGAGCTTCAGCATTTTTCTTTGGAGCTCTACATTCCTTGGCAAAGTGACCCTTCCTGTTGCAATTATAGCACTCTATCTTTGACTTTTCAAAGCCCACATTCTCTTTAGCCCTGTACTTGACTTCTCTTCCACTCCTCTTCAAGAATTTTCTTGCCCTCAAGGTCAACATGGCCATTTGCAATTTAAGATAAATTTCTTCAAGATCATCAAGATCAATATGATCCAAATCTTGATTGATAACCTGTGACCTTATATTTGTTGTTAGATCAGCCAAAAATGCACACAAAGCAATATCACTGGTGGAAATCTTATCATTAGAACTAGCAGCAGATCCATCAGCAACAAATACTCCATAAGCAATAGAGTGAGATTCTTGAGATCCTTTTGACTTTGAAGATACAAAGGCAAGATTTTGAGTACCATAAGATGAAGTAGATGTAGAATTCAATTCTGGTTTATACACTCTCAAATTGTTGTAGAGGCTTTCCAAATTCATAGTTTCAAAGTTAGGCTTATTCCTCCAAACAACTGTATGCATACTCCATTCAGGTGCAAGACTTCTAAGGAACTTGAAGTTTACATCTTCTTGTGGAACCACATAGCCAACAAACTTTAAGTGACTGACAAGTTGATTAAGCCTGTTGTATGTGCCATTGATCTTTTCTCCACTTTCAGCAGTAAAGTTCTCAAACTGATGCTTCAACATGTTTTTCCTTGACTTCTTAGTAGCATCATTCCCTCCAAACCTAAATTCAACAGCATCCATCAAATCTTTTTCAGTCTCACAGCCATCAAAGTCCAATTGAAATTCATTAGGTATTCACATTAAGAGAATATTGTGAGCCTTGATCTCCATCTTCCTCACTGAGTTATCTTCAGCAGTCTTGATTGGTATCTATTTTCCATCAGTACCCTTTTTTGGTAAAGAGTCACCATTGATGATCACATTCCACATGTTAATGTCAATCATGTGAATGTACTGTCTTATTCTCATCTTCCATAGCTCATATTCTCCAGGGTTGAGCATGGGAACCTTTGAAGTAGTCACCATATGTGTGTCATCACCCATCTTCAGCAATTAACTTGGAACAGCAAACTTGCAAGGAATAAATTCTTTTTGATTTCAACTTCTAGATAACAAGCTCTGATACCACTTGTTGATCCTAGTTGAGCAAACGATCTTATATAGAAGTTGACTTGAGTTAATACTTAAGCTAAAACGCGGAATATTATAGATTAACTTAAGAAGAATAATTATTCACTATCAACACTTCAATATATTAATAATACGAGCACTCGACAATGCTAGGGTTTTACAACCTTGAAGTGTAAACGAAAACTAAACAATACGTACTCAATCTAACCCTAGGATCCTCCTTTTATAGGCCAAGGAGTCCTACTAGATTTATAATACCTTTCTACACAAGATAAGAATATTCTAGACGTATAAAATATACACACAATCTATTCTATAATTATCTATTCCGTATACATGCATATCTCTTTAGCAGTAGATTCCACTAGCAGCACTTTCTCATAGCAGCACTTTGAATGACAGCAGCAGAATCTTTAACCTTAACAGCAGTTTCACCTTAGCAGCATTTTAACTCTTCAGCAGCAGAATCCAAAACCCAACATTAAGTTTGTGCGGTGCCTTTTCCTCAATGAACCTCTTCACATTACCCATGAGTTGGATGAGCGTATCTCTGAACGTGTCAATCTCTATTCCCGTGTGATCAGCAAAACACTTTTTTGTCATCTGACTCTCATAGTCATAATCCATAGCGGATTTCGAATCGATAAACATTTGGAGTTGTTTGTTGATCACACAAAGGGAAGCCATGGATCCAATATTGGAAGATTCTCCTTGATCAAGTTTTTGTTGATCTAAGTTGAGAATCATTGTGTCTGTGAAAGTCTGAACATCTTGACCAAAGAGTGTTGCAAATGCACGTTCGAATCCCATCTTGAATCCAGTTCCCTCTAAAAGTACCGAGTGGTGTGAATGAAGTTGTCGGAAACATTCAATGCAACTGTCCTTTGCATTATCGAGCAATTTATGTGGCTGATGAAGCTCGTTGTCTTGTGAAATTGAGCACGAAGATTTCACATTAGCATATTCTGACTCGAAAATGGTTGTCTATTCAAGAACGTTTTTCAGTTGTACTTTGTTAGGAATCTTGTGCTCATCGACCATGTCATACAATTTAAGAATCTCATATATGACTGAATCTGAAGAAATTGACATGATATGAATGTTCACGGGATTTTACAATTCTATGATTTAAACCGAGAAATAGATTCTTTCGTGGGATTTTACAAAATCAGGAAGAAATCGTGAAACAATGAGAAATTGTTGGATCGGTAAATGATTAGATGATTTTTTGATGAACGTGATGGTTGTGTGACCGAAACCTGAACCCCGAAACTATATCCAATAAACTCGAGAATATCTCAATCCACAAAAGCCCAAAATTATCACAACCTAAAATATGTCACACTCTCGGATTCTTAAAGCTCGGTGAAGATCGTGGTTCAAACTGAAAAGATTCACCACAAGTAATATTAGCAAACTCGACAGAAATTACCTACACGTTAATATCACTTGTATGTTTCACGCCCAAAACATATTATCACGCATATGTATTACTCGGCCCAAGCTAACACATATCAGCTCAAGACAATACAATTGAAACCAATGTGTGTCAAGGGGAATGAAATATGGAGCAAATTCGACCCTTGCTGTTGTAGTCCAACTGAAGAGAATAAGTTCAAGCCTAAAGAAAATCACCAGCCCAAGTGCATTCCACCAAAGATCTGAAGCCCAAATAACCTTTTACATACCCCATGTAATCAAAAGCCCAACACTAATCCTAATACACCCTAATAGTACGGGTATATATGAGAGACCACTTAATTACTCTTAAGCCAAAAACTAATAACCCTAATCCCTCAAAAAATACACAGCCAAGAGAATAATTCTCTTCTCATCCTACACCAAACCATGCGCAACCACCACTTTATTTTCAAATAACAACTAAGAATCCAACACAAGTACTTGTTAAATCTGAACAACAACAGAGAAAAACGTCCGGTGATTACAAGAAATGTACAAAGGTAGGTTGATCTATTGTTGTTCTTGTTGTGTATGTTAAAACCGAAGCAAAGGAATGATGAAACAATTGTGTTTGGTTATTCCTTTTCTTAGTATTCGGAAAGTAAAAGGAAGTGAATCCTTCGAACACAGATCGATGAAGGTAAATGTTCAATCAATTAAGGTCTTTAACCGATCTTTGATAATCCTTGAACAAACTGAGATCTAATCCTTTTTCGCTTATATTTTTGTATTATTTTTAGTCCGAATGAAAGTTGCAATGGTAGCTGTTTGGTTATTGTTCCTTCTTAAAAAATTTCGTATATTATCAATGAAGGTTAGTCTTCCAAGTAGGTCTTATGATGAGTTGTGTTGAGATATTGAAGGGATTGTTCTATACGTGACACTCAAACTGATATATTTTCTTCATTTACTTGTTTGTTAATTGACTGAATGAGAATAAGAATGAAACAATCTTGTTTAGTACTTTCTTTTAATGTTATACGGACTTCAAAGAGAAGTGTTAGTTGGAGTTGTTTAAAATATTCATGGATCTGTTCTTGGAGTGGGTTACAACGAGTATCCAGCTTCCTCTTTTTTCTTGATAACGGCTAAAATTGAAACAGAGGTAATCGCTAACCCAGTTGAAATTTGGCCAGCGTTTAGTTTAAATAGAGCACAATAAAAGATAATCGCTACTCAAAAAAATAACCGCTACTTCAATCTAAAAAAGAAAGAAAGTAACCGCTACTTTTATACTGGAGATAAACGCTACAAAAAATAAAAAAAAAATAAAAAAAAAGAAAAAAACAAAAAATAAAAAAAAAAATAAAAAAACACTAACTGTAGAAGAACAAAGCTGTCTCTATCTCTAAATTTTGTCTTTATCCCGATTTGTGAATAATACCAAAAGATAGTACTATGTCCTTGCTTAACTCAGCAAAAAAATTAATCACTATGAAGAATGTATCCTAGAGAGCCCACGAATTTGACCCAAACATACAATAGCCACTTTAAATAATCAAGCCAAGAACCAAGCAAAGTATATCTAACACTCCTTAATATAAAAGAACCAAGTAATGTCACAAAACAAGTCAAAAACAAGATCAACCCAATATGTTAGAACAACAACCATTCGAACCAAAAAAAACAAGAGGAACCAAACTAAAAATCCAAAAATAAACAATCCCAAGGTGAAACCAATTGTAGGATACTTATAACCATAAACACGTATGGTTCTTGTTATATGGTTCGATTTAAGAAAGAAAATGAGGAGATTAGTAGAAAGTTTTAGAAAGAGAAAGAAAGAGAGAATTGGGAACTTAGAGAGAGAAAGGAAAGATGAGAATATTAGATTAAGTGAAGTTCCAACCCTCTCCCTTGATGGGAGAGGGGTATTTATACAAACAAATAAAAATGCCCACACCAGGGTTGTGGATCAGGCATACAGTGGGTAAAGATCTGTCCTTCTTCCACGATGTTACTTAAACTAAACTAATATCTAATTAACTAACTACGAGCTAACTTAAACGCTATTACATCATTTAGGTGACCGAGTCTTTTATAGGAATATTTTTATTCCTAACAGGATGTATTAATGATCGATTTTGAGTGTAACAAGCAGTAGCAATAGTCTCACCCCATAGAAACATTGGCGTTTCAGAAAATATCAACATAGTATGGGCAGCTTCAACTAGCATAGAATTCTGTCTTTCAACAACTCCATTTTGTTGAGGCGTTCAAGGAATACTCGTTTGATGATTAATGCCGACACTTTCATAAAATTGAGTGAGTTGTTGTTGACAAACTCAGTTCCATTATAAGTGCGAATGATTCTAACAGTCTTGTTGAGCCTTACTTGCAGTTTCTTGATGAGCTTAATGATGATTTCGGGAGTTTCATCCTTGGATCTTAAAAACTTCACCTACGTAAATCGTGAGTAATCATCCACAATTACGAGAATGTATCTTTTCCCATTGAAGCTCTGCACTCTCATGGGTCCGCACAGATCCATGTGAAGGGTATAGAGAACTTTTGTGTTGGAGTTGGTTTGTTTCGGTTTTTGAGTGTGCTTTTTACTTTTACCCAATTGACATGCTGAGCAAAGATGGTCTTTTTCATACTTCAATCTGGGCATGCCTCGAACAAGATCCTTGCGAGAAAGTTCATTAATGGTGCCGAAGTTCAGGTGGTTCAAACGACGATGCCTGTTAGCATTAAAAATTATATTAGAAAGTGATGGTCATTCTCATATATTGTAACGTTGTAATGTGTCATAGTTTTTGTTATTAGAAAAGTCAATGGGCTATGGACTTGGTAAGCTAGTATGATGTTAGTTAAATATGTAAGCCTTTTAAAGGATATGAAATCCATGTCCATTACCAAGCCCATGACAAAGCCCATGGAAAGCCTTTGGGGCATCTGACGTATGTGACTATTTAAACACCTCAAAGCTCATTTGAGGTATGTGCTTGTGTGTGTATTGTGTGTGTTTTTCATTAATAAAAGTTCTCATTTTCATCTCTTTCTCTCTACACATACACGACATCATCAAGTCACCATCTTTCCATCTCTACTTCATATTTGCTTCTATATTTGTGATAAAGTTGTGATATCTAAGGTCATACAAGTGGTATTAATCGCCTAACAATGATTTAGGAGTGTTGGGAGTTTGTTTGGTTCGTTTTTTAGCTATCTACACGAGTTTTCTCAAAAAGTTTCTTACTTTTCTTGTTTTTCTTGGCTTTTAACACTTTTTTGATTACAAACTAGTGTTATAAACCTTTTCCAACAAGAAAGTTTCAATCTTTTTGAATGTTCCAAAATTCTGGCAACCTTTCGAAATAACATTGTACTTGTCTTCGAAATCACTGTTGTTTTCGAGAACACAAGACCCTAAACTTTCGAGATCACACCTCGTTGCTCCAGAAGTGTTACCATTGCTTACTCGGTGTTTCCCTTGCTTGTATAAGTGAGAAAACACTTCGACTCGTGGTATACTCTCTAAATTGTATAATTTAGAAAGTTTTGGTGCCTATTCTCGAAATTTCTGAAAACTTTCGAGAATACTCAAAGTTTCGAGAACATATATTTTCGAAAATCCTCAAAGTTTCGAGAACACAGCAAAGTTTCGAGAATACTCAAAGTTTCGAGAACACATAAAAGTTTCGAGAATACTCAAAGTTTCGAGAACACATGTTTTCGAAAATAATCAAAGTTTCGAGAATACTCAAAGTTTCGAGAACACAGCAAAGTTTCGAGAATTTTGACAAAAGTGAGGTTTTTGACATTCAAACTTCAAACGGCCATAACTTTTGAACCTAACTCCATTTTCGATGAATCAACTGTCAAAACGACTGTAAGACCGAGGAGAACGACACACTAAGTAGATTTATCAATTCAGGCGAAGTTTCGAGGCCCAAAAACGCTCCGAGAAGAAGTTATTGAGGTTTTAAGGTTTTCGGTCAAATTTTTCACCACAAAAACTTGCATCAACTTACTCTAAACACAACTCCTATTTCATTGGAAGGATCCAATAATCAACTTTATCAATCTACACTTCATCAATGGCAACTCAGCAAGACATTCATGCAGTCGGTGCGGAAAACCGACCTCCAATGCTTGAAAAAGGTGGATATCTTCCATGGACAAGCCGCATGCTTCGTTACATCAAAACAAAGCCTGGTGGTAAACTAATGATCAAATCCATTGAAAATGGTCCATTTAAGCCAAGACAAGTTCAAGTTGAAGGTAATCCAAATACAACGCCTCCTACTCTACCATTCGTGTGAGAACAAACAGAAGGAGACTACACAGATGAAGACAAGAAGAAGATCGCCGCTGATGATATGGCAATGCATTTAATTCAACTTGGATTACCACGCGAGATCTTTGCTGCGGTTGACAGCTGTGAAACTGCTCATGATATGTGGGAACGCGTTAGAAGGATATGTCATGGAACAGAGATTGGATAACAAGACGTTGAAAACAAACTTCTAACTAAATGGGAGAACTTTACATCTACTAAAGGTAAACAAATTGAATCATACTACACAAGGTTTTACACTTTAATGAATGAGTTAATCAGAAACAAGTTGACACCACGAACAATTGCAACAAACATCAAATTCATCAATAACCTTCGAGAAGAATGGGGTCGTTATGTTACAATTGTCAACCAAACAAAGGATATACATAAGGTGAATTATGATCAACTCTATGACTTTCTGAAGCAAAACCAAGCTGAGGCTAATGAAGTAAGGAAAGAAAGATTGGCAAAGAATCAAGATCCTTTTGCATTAATTGCCATTACACCAACACCGTTACCAGTGAACACACAACAACCATCATCATCTTCCACTCACAACTACATGCAACCATCATGCATTCAACAACCAACACCGGTCTACGAACAATAGTTCTACCCACAACAACAGCAACATGTTATTCCACAACAGCAATACCCACAATTCCACGAACCAGAATTCACTGACAATGATGAAGCTACTGCAATCTTGACACAAGCGTTTGCTTTTCTGACAAAGGCATTCCAAGGACGCTATTCTACACCAACAAACAACAACCAAAGGATTTCATCGAACACTCGCAACAGGCAGATCGCTCATCCGAGTTTCAATATGGGCAACGGAGGCCAAATGGTTGGAGTTTATGGGAATCAGCAAGGATATGCTACTGGATTTTACATGGGTAATCAGAATATGCAGAATCAGTTGGGTCAGTATGCAGGGAATCAGTACGGTCAGTATGCAGGGAATCAGATGGGTTAGTTTGTTGGAAATCAAAGGGGTCAGAATGTTGGTAATCATGCAATGGGTAATCAGAATAGGAATGTTGCAGCTCCAGTTGTTGGGAATCAGGGAAATGTGAATCAGGGTAATCCGGTAAAGTGTTTCAACTGTCAGGGTGTAGGTCATATGGCTAGGAACTGTCCCACTAAGCCGAACAAAAGAGACCCATCATACTTGCAAAAAGCACTGCTGTTGGCACAAAAGAATGAGGCAGGGTTTCAGTTGAACGCATAGGAGAATGATTTTATGGCTCTTATGGATGATGATGAGTGCTCAAACACTCATCATTTTTGGTCTAATCTGAACTGCAAAACATACAAAAACACTCAGTAATGCATCAAAATACTGAAAATATTTCAAAACTGTGTTTTATATGTTTTAGATATAAAATGAGCAAAAACAAATGAAAAATGTATAAATTTGCAAAATTGGCAGTTTCAGTCCCCCGACTTTCATAAAATTACAAAACTAGTCCCTGTGCAATTATTTTGCAAGAAAAGTCAACCCAAGTCCTTTTAAAATAAAAAGTTATCAAAAATAACACTTGGGTAAAAGTTTTGGAAAATTTACACTTTTGGTCCTCGGAGTTTGCAATTTGTCAGTTTTGGTTCTCGGGAATTTTGAAAAAGTGAAAAATGCAAAATTTGTTATTAAAGTTTAGAATCTTTGCATATTTGATCCTTATGGTTACTTTTGGAAAATTACAAAATCAGTCCCTAACTTTTTAGCCTGTACAAAGTTGGTCCTTGTGATGTTTTAAAGTTACAACCATATTGGACCCTTTGTTACTAAATCTGCCAAACCCAATCCCCTTTCCCCTTTCCTTGGTCTGATCCAGCAACACAAACCCCAAGCCCAATCACCATTAGCCCACCCACTTCCTAATTTAATAATAAAACCTAAAACCGTTTTAAATAATACCGGTCAACACCCCAGTCAACACCACAACCCCAAAACACTGTTCACCTTTCTTCTTCCCCCTAAACCCCGCTTCTATGTCTCCCCCCTCCTCTCTTCCACAACACACTCACCAAACTACATTTAATATCCTCCACCTACACCAAACCAACCCACCTCCTCATAATTACCTCACCTAAACCACTACCCTCCCAATTCAGTTTTCCCGCCAAAATGATTTCAAAGGCTCAGATTGATTTAAGCCATCCAACGGCTGTGATAGAAGTGGGAAAGTATGAGAGAGACTCCAGAAGCTATAAAGTGAAAGAAAAAGAGAAGAAGATGTTGTCAAATGTTTTTAGACCATTCGTAGTGTAAATTTTAAGTTTCTGTTGTAAAACTTTTAAATTCAGTCTTAAATCTAAATTGTATCAAGCTTTTGAGTTAATGAAAAGTCTTTCAATAGTTTCTCAGTTCCAATTCTCAAGTACAATTTAGTTTTTGTCAATCTTAAGTGAAATTGATAGATTTGCTCAACTTGGATAATCATTGTTGTTTCTTGTTAGTTTGAGCTTACAGTAGCTTATTTATAAGCTTTTGAAAGCTTGTGGGTTGTTTAGTTTAGTATAAATCATAAAAAGAAAAAAATAAAAAAAATCAGAAATAAAAAGAAAATTAGTAATAAGCTTAGGATATAAGCCCATAGAAGCTTTAAATCTCTCTTGATAAGCTCAGGAAGCCTTTTGATAGCTTCCCTGAGCCTATCTCAAAACATAGACCTGCCCTTGGCCTGTGCACTTGGTTTCAAAGTAAGTACCAACTCTACTTTTTCTGCATTCCTTTGTGATTAATCATTTTAATTGTTCCTTGTAGTTCATTTGATCTTATCCTACTTATTTGAGACTAGTTTAGCACTTGTGAGTAGCTTATTTGCTATTTAGCTTTGTTTCTTAGTGTAAACTTCTTCCATTAGGGGTGTTTGGAATTGCTGTTTAGTCATTACTCAGGGTGGTCATTGGTGTTGTTTCTGTTTGTAGCATGCTGTCTTAGGGTATATTAGGTCAACTAAACAACAAAATCCAGGTCTCACCAGTTAAATAGTCAAAATCAAGGTTTTACTCACCCACTAGTTAACTGTTAAGAGTTTAGGATCCCAAATCATACATATCAGTTAAAAAGTTGTTAATTTAGTTTGAGACAGTTGCATTATAGCTTTTTATATCACATTTAGTCATTTTTGATCAATGGAAATCCACTTTAGTCAAAATCTCTTGTTCTAGTAAAAAAGTCAAAATTCTCTTTTGCAGAAAATCCAAAAATAGTGAGAATTATGTAGAATTTTGTGATTGGTTTTAGACTCTGAATTTTCTTGAGTGTATACTATACCAGCTCAGCTATGAATTTCCATGGTCAGTGCATTTTTATGAATTTTGTTGTGGTGTCCACAACTGATCAAAGTGGCCTGCAGGGCAATATCATGCCCTGCTACACAGTTACTTAGTCCAACAGCTCTACTTCAAAGGTCTCTCATGCACTCATTAGTGGGCCCCACAGAGAGCTTATTGGCTTTTTGAAAAGCCAATAAGCTCTTCTTTTAGTTCCTAGGCTTGTTTCCAGGTTTAGACCTCATATACTAGGGCTGCACTACCTCTCAACATTGTCCCTTTTCTGTTTGGATTTTTGGAATTTGGAATTGCTTAACTTGGCTTATCAGCTTATCCAGGGACCACCTTTGGTTGTTTTACCATCACACAAGTCCCTTAAACTTGTTTGAACCTGAAACCACCACTGGTCTTGGCTTTGAGCTTAATTCCAAGCTTTTAGCCTTGACAGTTGACCAAAGTCAACTGTCATGGCTTAAGCTCTCCATTTGCTTATTTATAAGCTTCCAACCTAAGTGCCTTTGTTAAATTTTTATTATTTTAGTATTTAAATAGTTTTGTAAAGAAAAAATCAGAAAAAGCCAAAATTTCCTAAAGTGATAGCTTCTATTTAAGGAGCTTATTGCATAAGTGCTTATTTTCCTTAAGCACTTCCTGTTTTTATAATTTTCTTAAGTTCATATAGTTGTAAAATAATTTCTGTAAATTTTTCATATTTTTCTCTTTTCATTTAGTATTTTTAATAATTAATATTAGTTTTTATTAATTAATAATTAGTTAATAATTAATAGTAATTATTTAAATAGTTTTAAAAATATATTTTCTGTTTTAAAATTAGTTTTATATTATTTTAGATTTTTCTAAGTCTTAATTTTATTTTTCCTAGCTTATTTTACATTTTCCTATTAATTAGTGTAATTTTAATTAGTTTTTAATTAATAGTAATTATATAAAAAGTAGAAAAAAATATATTTTAAGTTTGAAAATTAGTTTTATAATATTTTAGATTTTTCCAAATTTATTTTTCATATTTTTAGTGTAATTTCATAATTAGTTGTAATTTAGTTTAATTTAAATAATTAATAAGTAATTAACAAATAGTATTTAGTTAATAATAATTAATTAAATAGTGTAAAAATTAATTTTAATTTTCTAAAAAGTTTATTTTATTATTAGGATTGTAAAAATGTGATTTTCACTTTTGTAAGTATTTTATTTTGTTAAAACTCGCGTTTTATTTTGTATGTTCACGTTACTTAAAACTGAACGTACGCGTTTTTAAGTTTAAAACATTTCTAGTTTTTTCTGCCTTCCTGTCTTATTCATATAGCTTGTTTAAGCTATTTCGTTGTAGATTCCTTAGTTCTAATCACTCACAACCCCTTTTTTCATCCAAATTCACCCGATCACGAAACCGTTTGTTAGCCATTCACACCTCGTCGGGACATAACGACCCGGGGAAACCATTATATTCCGCGGAGCATTGATCTAGGCTGTCTGACTTTGTTGACCATTCCTTGGTCAATATAAGTTAGGTGGTTCGGGCTCAATCAACTTTTAGCGCCGCTGCCGGGGAGGTTGTGCGCGTTTATCTAAACGGTTTTTCTGATTAGTGATTTTGGAACTCATTCCATTGTACATTTATCCATCTTTGTTCATATCTTTTCATAAAAACCCAAAAATATTTTTCCTTACCCTCTATCCATTTGATTCTACCTTCTTATACCCCTCTCATGTATAATTCTAAATGACATCTCTCGATGACGATTTCCTTGAACAATGGGCCTTTGAGAGCAAAATTGAAAAACTTATGGCCTTGTCAAAAATATCGAGATGTCGTAGTGATTATGATGGACCTTCGATTCCTATTCCCTCTCCGGTGAGGGAAACGAATCAAGAAACCGAGGTGACAAAGGACCCTGTACTTCCCTCTGACGATGGAAGTGCTAAATACGTCCAACCTACGGTTGTCCAAGAACCTAAGCTCACAATTGCTCCTAAACCTTCAAGAATTGATCCTAACCTTTCACGGTTTACAGTCAAAAGTTTGTCAAGCATACGTGCTGAGCTTAGGGCAGTGACTGAAAAGCACGACTTGCCCAATCTTCACATTTATCAAGAACCAAAACCCGAGACCATAACGGAAGTGGTGGAAATTGCTAGCTCTAAGAGCACACCACTTGTCCCACCTCCAGATTTTGTTCCTTGTGTCGGTTGTGGTGAGCCGCTCTTCGGTTTACCATGTCGTTGGTGTACGTGTGAACGGTGTGGTAATGATATTCAGGCCTGAAGTTGTTTGTTTTGTGATTCGAGGAATTCATTTGCTTATGAACCGAATCCGAACTCATTCAACGACTATTCAAATTTTTCCAACTACCCACCACAGCCCGACTTATCTTCATTTGATCAACAAAATTGCTTTAATTGTGGAGATTTGTTGGGAGATGGTTCACATTGTGAACGATGTTTTTGCAAGGAATGTGGATTTAATCATGGACTTTGCATGTGTGATGCTTTGAAAGCTGAACCTACATTCACCTCTGATCATGCTCCAATCAATTATTCTCAAAATGATTTATTTGGATTTAGGGCCGTGCATGACAAAATTGATCAGAGTTTTGAAAGAATTGAGCACATGTATCAAATCCTCATGCGTTACCCTTCAACTTTGAACAATACCACTATAACCACCCAAAATGGTGTTGTTCACAATGAACCCTCGACTCCCACTCCCTCTCCGGTGAAGGAAGTGGAGTGTGAAACATACTCCATCATTCATCTATCCCCTCATGAAAAATCTTGGGGAGAATTACTAGCCGAAGAGCGAGCAGCTCGCAACAAAGAAGCTCTTGTAGAATTGTTGATAAGAGAGCAAGCGGCTGAAAGGCGTTCCAAATTTCTCAAGGCTTCCATTATCAATGATGATGATGAGGATTCCATTCAAATGAAGGAATATTATGAGGGTTTGTCTGCTGAAAACCCACCAGTCCAAAAATCGCAGGGAGAAAAGAATATGACTGAATCTCTAGCAGTAGAAATAATGGAACTTGTAGAATCCATGACTGCTAGTCCTTCTCAACTCCCTGAGTCTGCTGTTATCACACCCGAGATTCACACTCACGCTCTGAGCATGGGGGACGAGCATCTTGACACTGTTCCTGTTAAGGAATCAGACGAATTCATAAAGTCTAGTGTTGAGAACCTTGTCTCAATCCCAAGAGAGTCACAGGGAATTCTTGATCATATGTGTGATATCCCTCCTCCTCCTCTTGTCTTCCCGAATGATAATGTTGAAATGTTCTCCGATTCTGATGATGACGATTTGTTATCTTGTGGAGACATCAGTTATGTGGAAGAATTACCTTCTGAGCTAGTCAGCTTAGAAGAAGAGAATGATGAGAATGACACTGAAATCCAAGATGAAGCACTTCGTGCAACATTATTGAATGTCAGTCTCCTCATTTCTAAAATCGAGGCTTTCAATATGAAACCTATTTCTTCCCCTATCCCCATAAAGGATAGTGAGATTCTTTCCGATGATCCTATACCGGAATTCGAAGCCTTCAGCTTTGATCATATGGGAGAGAAGATTAGTGGCACTACCACTTCTCATTCTCATAATTCTCATCCCATATATGATTCATTCGCCTTTGAGGAGTTCTCCTGTGAACTCACTCATCATATCAAAACTCCTCTAGAGTTTGATTGCCCGGGGGGAGATGCTCTCAATCATGAGAATTTGCAAAATCCCACCCACCCTCCCGACTTGTTTACGAGCTTACCTTTTGAAATCCAAACTCAGGCTACGGAGCCTGCTCTCGAGGAAGAAGATCAAAACATGATTTTCGTCATGGTTTTCTTCCTTTTCTTCACCTACAAGGTGACTTCTTCTCTTCTTCACTCCTTCGGGAGTGAGGACACTATATTTGATCCCGGCATTTTCATGAATCATTATCTTGAGCCGGGCACTTATCTCATCGGTGTGGAACTTTCACGTGCTTCATATGTTTGTCCAAACATTTTGAATGAAAGTCCGATGGAGATCACTTCTTCCACATTCCCCAATGACAAATGAATTAGGGGTCGAGTCAAGCTAGCGACTCGGTAAACAAAAACAGTAGCAGGCATATAGGGTTTTCACCCTAAGTGTGGGGGAGTCCCCCATGCTATGGTTACATTTAGAGTGAAAAAACAGAATGGTTTTTCCACGCTTAGCTTGTAATGTTGCCCTTTTACGTTCAAAATGTCGGCATAATAGCCGGGATTTTGAATATTGAGGACAATATTCATGGTTAGTGTGTGGGGGGGGGGGGGGGGGGTATTCGCTATTCTAGCGAATTTTATCACATTTTACTATATAATACCCCCGTTTTTGCCAAAATTTCAAAAATTTCAAAAATTTTTCACTGGTGCTTCAAAATTTTTGTGGTAATCAGTCCGCCTTGTCTAACCGACAAAAGGGATTGGCTAGTCCAGGAGCAAACGGCTCTTGGTAAAGATAACTCAAATCCGTTTACGGCTTGCAATTTGCCCAAAATTGTATGGTTCCTCAACTCCCCGAAAACAAATGAGTTGGCTAGCCCGCAAGATTATGGCTTGTGGTAAAGGCCGTGGAAAATCCATAATTGGTAATCAGCTCACCAAGATGTTGACTATTCCATCAAGAGCTGGCTAGTCCAGAAGCAAACGGCTTTTGGTAAAGACTACTCAAATCCGTTGACAGCTGGTGATTTGCTCAAAATCACACGGTTATCAGGTGTGCCACAGTTCATACACCTGGCTACTCCAGAAGTGATGGCTTTTGGTAAAGAGTTTTTCAAATCCATCAAGTTTTCAAAACAGTATTGCTAGGGACTAGCAATAGTTTAGTCTGGGGGATTGATGAGTGCTCAAACACTCATCATTTTTGGTCTAATCTGAACTGCAAAACATACAAAAACACTCAGTAATGCATCAAAATACTGAAAATATTTCAAAACTGTGTTTTATATGTTTTAGATGCAAAATGAGCAAAAACAAATGAAAAACGTATAAAGTTTGCAAAATTGGCAGTTTCAGTCCCCCGACTTTCATAAAATTACAAAACTAGTCCTTGTGCAATTATTTTGCAAGAAAAGTCAACCCAAGTCCTTTTAAAATAAAAATTTCTCAAAAATAACACTTGGGTAAAAGTTTTGGAAAATTTACACTTTTGGTCCTCGGAGTTTGCAATTTGTCAGTTTTGGTCCCCGGGAATTTTGAAAAAGTGAAAAATGCAAAATTTGTTATTAAACTTTGGAATCTTTGCATATTTGATCCTTATGGTTACTTTTGGCAAATTACAAAATCAGTCCCTAACTTTTTAGCCTTTACAAAGTTGGTCCTTGTGATGTTTTAAAGTTACAACCATATTGGACCCTTTGTTACTAAATCTGCCAAACCCAATCCCCTTTCCCCTTTCCTTGGTCTGATCCAGCAATGCAAACCCCAAGCCCAATCACCATTAGCCCACCTACTTCCTAATTTAATAATAAAACCTAAAACCGTTTTAAATAATACCGGTCAACACCCCAGTCAATACCACAACCCCAAAACACTGTTCACTTTTCTTCTTCCCCCTAAACCCCGCTTCTATGTCTCCCCCCCTCCTCTCTTCCACAAAACACTCACCAAACTACATTTAATATCCTCCACCTACACCAAACCAACCCCCTCCTCATAATTACCTCACCTAAACCACTACCCTCCCAATTCAGTTTTCCCGCCAAAATGATTTCAAAGGCTCAGATTGATTTAAGCCATCCAACGGCTGTGATAGAAGTGGGAAAGTATGAGAGAGACTCCAGGAGCTATAAAGTGAAAGAAAAAGAGAAGAAGATGTTGTCAAATGTTTTTAGACCATTCGTAGTGTAAATTTTAAGTTTCTGTTGTAAAACTTTTAAATTCAGTCTTAAATCTAAATTGTATCAAGCTTTTGAGTTAATGAAAAGTCTTTCAATAGTTTCTCAGTTCCAATTCTCAAGTACAATTTAGTTTTTGTCAATCTTAAGTGAAATTGATAGATTTGCTCAACTTGGATAATCATTGTTGTTTCTTGTTAGTTTGAGCTTACAGTAGCTTATTTATAAGCTTTTGAAAGCTTGTGGGTTGTTTAGTTTAGTAAAAATCATAAAAAGAAAAAAATAAAAAAAATCAGAAATAAAAAGAAAATTAGTAATAAGCTTAGGATATAAGCCCATAGAAGCTTTAAATCTCTCTTGATAAGCTCAGGAAGCCTTTTGATAGCTTCCCTGAGCCTATCTCAAAACATAGACCTGCCTTTGGCCTGTGCACTTGGTTTCAAAGTAAGTACCAACTCTACTTTTTCTGCATTCCTTTGTGATTAATCATTTTAATTGTTCCTTGTAGTTCATTTGATCTTATTCTACTTATTTGAGACTAGTTTAGCACTTGTGAGTAGCTTATTTGCTATTTAGCTTTGTTTCTTAGTGTAAACTGCTTCCATTAGGGGTGTTTGGAATTGCTGTTTAGTCATTACTCAGGGTGGTCATTGGTGTTGTTTCTGTTTGTAGCATGCTGTCTTAGGGTATATTAGGTCAACTAAACAACAAAATCCAGGTCTCACCAGTTAAATAGTCAAAATCAAGGTTTAACTTACCCACTAGTTAACTGTTAAGAGTTTAGGATCCCAAATCATACATATCAGTTAAAAAGTTGTTAATTTAGTTTGAGACAGTTGCATTATAGCTTTTTATATCACATTTAGTCATTTTTGATCAATGGAAATCCACTTTAGTCAAAATCTCTTGTTCTAGTAAAAAAGTCAAAATTCTCTTTTGCAGAAAATCCAAAAATAGTGAGAATTATGTAGAATTTTGTGATTGGTTTTAGACTCTGAATTTTCTTGAGTGTATACTATACCAGCTCAGCTTTGAATTTCCATGGTCAGTGCATTTTTATGAATTTTTTTGTGGTGTCCACAACTGATCAAAGTGGCCTGCAGGGCAATGTCATGCCCTGCTACACAGTTACTCAGTCCAACAGCTCTACTTCAAAGGTCTCTCATGCACTCATTAGTGGGCCCCACAGAGAGCTTATTGGCTTTTTGAAAAGCCAATAAGCTCTTCTTTTAGTTCCTAGGCTTGTTTCCAGGTTTAGACCTCATATACTAGGGCTGCACTACCTCTCAACATTGTCCCTTTTCTGTTTGGATTTTTGGAATTTGGAATTGCTTAACTTGGCTTATCAGCTTATCCAGGGACCACCTTTGGTTGTTTTACCATCACACAAGTCCCTTAAACTTGTTTGAACCTAAAACCACCACTGGTCTTGGCTTTGAGCTTAATTCCAAGCTTTTAGCCTTGACAATTGACCAAAGTCAACTGTCATGGCTTAAGCTCTCCATTTGCTTATTTATAAGCTTCCAACCTAAGTGCCTTTATTAAAGTTTTATTATTTTTGTATTTAAATAGTTTTGTAAAGAAAAAATCAGAAAAAGCCAAAATTTCCTAAAGTGATAGCTTCTATTTAAGGAGCTTATTGCATAAGTGCTTATTTTCCTTAAGCACTTCCTGTTTTTATAATTTTCTTAAGTTCATATAGCTGTAAAATAATTTCTGTAAATTTTTCATATTTTTCTCTTTTCATTTAGTATTTTTAATAATTAATATTAGTTTTTATTAATTAATAATTAGTTAATAATTAATAGTAATTATTTAAATAGTTTTAAAAATATATTTTCTGTTTTAAAATTAGGTTTATATTATTTTAGATTTTTCTAAGTTTTAATTTTCTTTTTCCTAGCTTATTTTACATTTTCCTATTAATTAGTGTAATTTTAATTAGTTTAAATTAGTTTTTAATTAATAATAATTATATAAAAAGTAGAAAAAAATATATTTTAAGTTTGAAAATTAGTTTTATAATATTTTAGATTTTTCCAAATTTATTTTTCATATTTTTAGTGTAATTTCATAATTAGTTGTAATTTAGTTTAATTTAAATAATTAATAAGTAATTAACAAATAGTATTTAATTAATAATAATTAATTAATTAGTGTAAAAATTAATTTTAATTTTCTAAAAAGTTTATTTTATTATTAGGATTGTAAAAATGTGATTTTCACTTTTGTAAGTATTTTATTTTGTTAAAACTCGCGTTTTATTTTGTATGTTCACGTTAATTAAAACTGAACGTACGCGTTTTTAAGTTTAAAACATTTCTGGTTTTTTCTGCCTTCCTGTCTTATTCATATAGCTTGTTTAAGCTATTTCGTTGTATATTCCTTAGTTCTAATCACTCACAACCCCTTTTTCCATCCAAATTCACCCGATCACGAAACCGTTTGTTAGCCATTCACACCTCGTCGGGACATAACGACCCAGGGAAACCATTATATTCCGCGGAGCATTGATCTAGGCTGTCTGACTTTGTTGACCATTCCTTGGTCAATATAAGTTAGGTGGTTCGGGCTCAATCAGATGACATGGAAGATAGAGAAGATATCGATGCGAATTTCATATTCATGGCGAATCTTCAGGAAGCTAAGTATGACACGGATTCTAACACACTTCCTATTTATGACACCAATGCACCATCAGAGGTATCAAATTTCAACACATGTCACAATAATGATATATTTGATATGTCTCCTCATGAGGAACAGCATTCTGAGAAGCTAGCACCCAATTATGATAAATATCTGGATACGCCAAGTAGTAGCAATACTCCTTCAGCAACTCCAAATGTGAATCATAATGGAGGCTTCGTTTCACAGCATGCTGAGAATGATGTGGAAACACGTGCTTTGTTTGAATCATTATTGAATAATTGTCATATTGAAATTGAAAATGTGAAAAAGGTCAATCACGATGTTAAGGCCGCGAATGTTAAATTGACCGCTGAGCTTCAGAGTTACAAGGAAAACGTTAAAGCTTTTGAGTTTCATAACAAAAGATTGTCTGAATTAGAAACTGTTATCAAATTTCCGTTTCAAGGGAGAAACATTTGCAACTCAAGTTTGATACACTTGATGTTAATTCTTTCAAGAAGATAAAATCTTTAAACGCGGAAATTTCTGATTTACAAAACCAACTTTCTAAACAAAAAACAGCTTATACCAATCTTGAAAAAGAAAGGGATGAATTGAAAAAGAAATTTGCAAAGATAGAAGACAAACTTTTGGAAGAAATCGTAGAGTCAGAACGCATGATTGCACATTTAGAAGAATTAGTGGTTAAGTCGGGTCAGTCAAGTCAAACAATGAAAATGATTTCCAATCAAATTAATCCGATTTACCATACGAAACATAAAATGTCTCTTGGTAACACGACTCCTTGTAATCTCAAGAAAGCTCAGCAAGAACAGAATATTTTGTATAATGGTAATCTGATTTACACCAAACACGATCCTCCCGTCGTTCGGGATTCTGTGCAAACGATGGAACTTGTCGAAGAGAGCATAAATAAAATGAAACAAAAGGATTTGAAACTCATTGATTACAACAAATTAAACAAACTTTCGGGAATTACTTTTGTTCCACAAACAGAACCATCCGTGTTTTCCATAAAACGACCATTCGCGAAGTTCTTTTCTAAAAAGAAAGTTGTTTCCAAATCTCTTTTAAAACTGGAACAAATTTCCTCTAACAACACTTTTAATACAAGTGAGGCTAGAGACATTCTTGATGACGTTAAAAGGAGAATTCAAGAACTTCAAAATATTGTTAAATCTAAAACTACTATCAGTATTAACGACTGGCATTCTAGTTTTCATATCGAACAGAAAAAGGTGTTTGAAAACGAAATTACTATCCCACTGAATAACATCAGTGCGAGGGTAATCCATTTTGAAAACGCTATCCTAAAAGAAACGGCTGACTTTGTCAAGGACCACAAATCCCTAGTAAACGAAGCTAATGAAACTCGTGAAAACATGAATGTTTTGGAAAGGTTAAATGATTCTCTCTTCGAAGCTGTTATGACAACTGATATTATGTCCATCATTTTGCAAACATATTCTATTCAAGATGATGAAAGACTGAGAACTCAGACCTCCGAAATTATTCTAAATATGAAAATGCTCTTATAAAGCTTGAAAAAGAAAATGTGTCATATTTTAAACAACTTGATCGAAAAAGCAGAGAATGCAAATATGACAAACTGTCGTAGGAGCGTGCCTTCAAGAACATGAAAGAGCAAAATGATCTTTTGAGGGCTCAGCTTGAAAGTCAAAAAGGGAAGGGTGCGGAAACTAAGTTTGCAAAACCATTTACTTCAGAGAAACCAAATGTTTCAAACACGGTTAAAAAACCAAAAATGTCAATTTCACGGTTTGCTCCAAAAGTTGATGAGAAAAAGGATTTGACAAAACCAGTCACTCCAACACCCTTGCCCAAGAAAAGTGAAAATGTAAAGATTCTTGATAAAGGAAAAGAGGTTGTCGAAACACCAAAAGTGATAGAACCTGGCCTTTTTAGGATTAGTCTCACTAGTGCGTCTGACTCCACATCTAAGACAAATGACAAGTGCATAAAGGATAATCCTAAAGAGTCTAGTGATGCAAAAAACGACAACAATATAAATCCTAATGTGTGTGCCTTACCTTCTACAGGATTAGAAAGCACCTCTAGGAGCAGCAGACTAAAGCCTAGGAGCAATACAAGGAACAATAGAGTCTCGCCTGCCTCTAAGAGTAGTAGCAAAAATAAAGTTGAAGAAGTAGAAGAACACCCTAGGAATTTATTGCTTTGTAACAAGAGACATGGTTCATCTGAATGTAATCTCGAGAGTACTGTTTCTAATGCATGTAATGACTCTATTTGTTTAATATGCAAGAAATTTTTAATTAATGATGTTCATGATGAATGTGTTTCTAAGAATGTGAATGTTATGCCTGAACAGAAGAATGTTCCAAAAAGACCTAGTGCTAGATCTAGATCTATAGAGAGATTAGTTGCACGCTTTAGGTCTACCACTATTAGTCGAATGCCTAGGAACTACCTTAAGTTTTGTATGTGGATTCCAACGGGTAGAGAGTTCACTCTTCAGGATGGCAAATTAGAAATAGCTCAAGCAAAACAAGTAGCAACTGTCTATGAGTATGATTTTGATTTAACTCCTAACCCCATGGAACCAAATTCAAAATGGTTTCCAAATACAGACTCTTCTGTTCTTGGCAGGTTATCAAAATATGTCTTTGGATCGTCGACTCGGGTTGCTCCAAGCACATGACCTGGAATTTAAAGCTGCTGATCAATTTCATCTGGAAATTCATGGGAACTATATGCCTTAGAAATGATCATGTAGCAGCTATTCGGGGTTATGGAGATCTTCGCTTTGGGAATTTTTTAATCACCCGAGTTTACTTCGTCGAAGGGTTAGGACACAATTTGTTTTCAGTTGGGCAGTTTTGTGATGCAGATTTAGAAGTTGCATTCAGGAGAAACACGGTTTTTATTAGAAATTTGGTTGGTGATGATCTCTTAACTGGTAATCGTGGTACAAACTTGTATGCTATCCACATCAACCAAATGGCTTCTACATCACCAATTTGTCTTATGACAAGGGCAACCGAAACAAAGTCCTGGCTGTGGCATAGACATTTATCTCATCTCAATTTTGACACCATCAACAAGTTAGCCAAAGACAACATCGTCACCGGTCTTCCTAAGTTCAAATACACCAAGGAACACCTATGTCCATCATGCAAACAAGGAAAAAGCAAAAGAGCATCATATAAACCTAAAACCGTACCTAGTCCGGAAGCAAGGTTACATTTGTTGCACATGGACTTATGTGGCCCAATGAGAGTTGAAAGCATCAATGGAAAGAAGCAATTCTTGTTATTGTTGATGATTATTCAAGATATACTTTGGTAAAGTTTTTGTGATCAAAAGATGAATCACCAGGCATCATCATCACCTTTCTGAAGCGTATTCAAGTTCTACTTCAAGCTCCAGTAAGGATTGTAAGAACAGACAATGGTACAGAATTTACTAACCAGTAGTTAAGAACGTACCTTGAAGATGTTGGAATTACACATCAAACATCAGTTGTTAGAACTCCACAGCAGAATGGGGTAGTTGAAAGAAGAAATAGAACTCTTGTGGAAGCTGCTCGCACAATGCTGATTTTTTCTAGTGCACCACTATTCTTATGGGCTGATGCTGTAGCCACTGCTTGTTTTACTCAAAACCGATCCCTAATCCATCCAAGATTCAATAAAACCCCATATGAGCTAGTGAACAACCGTAAACCGGACATCTCTTATCTTCACGTATTTGGCGCTTTGTACTATCTGACGAATGATAGAGAAGATCTAGGAAAGTTAAAAGCTAAGGGTGATATTGGAATATTCATTGGATACTCAGAAAACTCGAGGGCATTCAGGGTGTATAATAGACGAACAAAAAGGATAATGGAGACGATGAATGTGAGTTTGACGAGATTTCACAAATGGCTTCTGAGAGACTCGCTCTAGAACCCGCGCTTAATCCGATGGCTTCTAATAAAAACAGATTAGGACCCGCACCAAACCAGCAGACTTCTGGACACATCAGTTCAGGACTCGTGCCTCAAGGAGCTCAGTCAACAAACATGGACAAACCTTCAGAACAAGAACTAGAAAATTTCTTTGAGTTAATGTTTGATGAATACTATGGTGGAACTTCGATGAATGTATGTCAACACCATTCCGCTGCACCCGCTCAAAACCATCAACCACCACCATCACAAGATGCATCTACAACAATCGAAGTTGAAGCACCAACTCCCTCAACATCATCTACATCTACTCCAGCAACTCCAGTTATTGAAATTGTTCTACCAAGAGTTGATGAGCAAAACCAAAACTCAAATTTTCAAGAAGAACCAACAAATAATTCAAACAATGTTGCGCTAGAAGAAAAAGAAGAAATATTTGAAAACCCATTTGCAACAGACTTTGCTGAATCTTCTTCAAGGTTACAAGAACCATATAACACACATACATTAAACCCAAGGTACCCTTCTACGTTTCAATGGACAAAAGACCATCCAATAGAACATGTTATTGGTGAACCTTCAAAGCCAGTTCAGACAAGGAGAAAACTTTCCACCGATCTAAAATTGTGCATTTACATTTGCTCAATCAGCCTCAAAGAACCAAAGAACATTCGGGAAGCAATGGCCGAAAACCCATGGATAGAAGCAATGCAGGACGAAATTCTTTAATACTAGTTACATGATAGTTGGGAACTTGTTGAACGACCACTTGATATACGTGTTCTTGATCTCAAGTGGTTGTGGAAGAACAAACTGGATGAGGAAATGACTGTTATTCGCAACAAAGCTCGTCTCGTGGCTAAAGGTTATCCACAAGAAGAAGGGATAGATTTCGAGGAATCATTCGCGCCTGTAGCTAGACTTGAAGCAGTCCGGATTTGCTTAGCCTATGCAGCTCATAAAAACATCACAGTCTATCAGATGGACATTAAGACAGCTTTCATGAATGGAACTCTGAAAGAAGAAGTGTGTGTGAGTCAGCCAGAAGGATTCGTTGACAAAGATCATCCAGACTACGTCTACAAGCTTAAGAAAGCCATTTATGGTTTAAAACAAACTCCAAGAGTGTGGTATGACGAACTATCATCTTTCTTGCTCAAAAACAAAGATGACATTTTGATTGTTCAGATTTACGTGGACGACATTATCTTTGGGTCCACTAATCCGACTCATTCAAAACATTTTGAAAATCTCATGAAAAGCAAATTTGAAATGTCCATGATGGGGGAACTAAAATTCTTTCTTGGTTTACAAATACATCAATCCCCTCGTGGTAGTTTTATCAATCAAGCTAAATATACTATAGAGATTTTGAAAAAACATGGAATGGAAAACTGTGATTCTGTTGGTACACCAATGGTTACTTCACCAAAAATAGGTGTTGATTTGTTTGGGAAACCCATCGATCCGAAGAAATATTGGAGCATGATCGGTTCTCTCATGTACCTAACTGCTAGCCGACCTGATATTCAATTTGCTGTTTGTCTGTTAGCACGGTTTTAGGAAAAGCCTACCGAACTTCACCTCAAAGAGGTTAAACGGATCTTTCGGTACCTATGAAGCACCATTAACATAGGACTTTGGTTTCCAAAGGATTCGGGGTTTAATCTAACAGCATTTTCAGATGCAGACCATGCTGGTGATCAAGTTACAGCAAAGAGTACATCAGGTGGAGCACAATTTTTGGATGAAAAGCTAGTAAGCTGGTCGTCAAAGAAACAGGATTGTTCTGCACTATCAACCGCCGAAGCCGAGTATGCGTCTCTATCTGCGTGTTGTGCTGATTGGCTCCAAACGGTCAACCTATATTGACCAGGGAATGGTCAATGAGGTCAAACAGCCTAGAATCAATCTCCGTGGAAGTACAGGGTTTCCCCGGGTCGTTATGTTCCGACGAGGTGTGGATTGTATTCAAACGGATTTGTGATCGGGTGAATTTGAATGGGAAAGGGTATAAGTGAGTGATTGATTAAACTAAAGGAATATAAGACACAATAGCTTAAATAAGCTAGGAGAATGATTAGGTGAAAACTAGATACATAGAAACGATTGAAATCTAAAAACGCGTACGTTCAGTTTAAAGTTACGTGAACGTACAAAATAAAACGCGAGTTTTGGTAAAATAAAATACTTACAAAGATGAAAATCACATTTTTACAATCCTAAAAATAAAATAAAATTTTTGGAAAATTAAAATCAATTTTTACACTATTTAATTAATTATTATTAAATAATTACTATTTTCTACTTACTTATTAATTATTTAAAATAACCTAAATTATAACTAATTATGAAATTACACTAAAAATATGAAAAATAAATTTGGAAAAATCTAAAATATTATAAAACTAATTTTCAAACTTAAAATATATTTTTCCTACTTTTTAAATAATTACTATTAATTAAAAACTAATTATTAATTAGTTTAAATTATTTTAAATTAAGAAAAATAGAAAATGAACAGTAAAAATTATAAGAAAATTCCTAAAATTATTTTACAACTTATAAAAGGTAGGAAAAATATAAAAACTATGGGTTACTTTATAAAATCTAATTATGCTATTTAATACATTAATATTAATTAATTATTAATAAAACTAATATTAAATCTAATAATTACTAAATGACAAAATTAAAATCTAGAAAAATTACTGAAATTACTTTATCATAAAAGGAATTTAGGAAAAATATAAAAATGACTTATAATTAAATTATTTTTCTATGGATATTTCTTTTTGAAAACTAATTTATACTTAAAATTGAAAAACTTTTTTGAAGACAAACTTTGTGGAACTCAAAAATAAGCACAACAAGTGCTTGTTCCTTGGACAGTTGACTTTGGTCAACTGTCTAAGCTATAAGCTTTGAAATAAGCTTTGAGCTGAGAACAGTGGTGGATTAAGGTTTGAATAAGCTAAAGGGACAAGTATAAAGTTAAAACATCAATGGTGGTACCCTGAATAAGCCAAAAAGGCCAAATAAGCAATTCCAAAAACCAAATGTCACTCAGAATTGGGACAAAGTTTATGGGCAATTCCAAGTGGGGGTAAGGGCACTTTGGCTCAAATTTCAACTTGAACTAGCAAGAGGGCCAGGGGGAGTCCAAAGAACCTAATGGGGGCATGTGGGACCCACTATGGTGGTCTACAGCAACCACCAAAGGTGGTGGTGGTGTGGAGGTCTGCTGATGCAGGGCATCACCCACCCCTGCAGCTGTGTTTGGCCCAATGTGGAATGCACATAAAAAATCACTAAAATATAATGGATGTGGGAAAATGAAGATGAGCTGGGGGGCTATGATTCCAAGAAGTTTCAAGGCTTAGCTCCTAACACAAAATTCAAAACAAATCATGCCATATTGGCAAAATCTGAGAAAGGTGCATATTTGACTTTTTGATGAAACTAGATTTGTTGACTTTTATGAACTTGAATCTTAATCTAATGACTTATTAAGTTATATTAAGCTACTGAGACATGAATTTAAGCTAAATTACCTAGTAATGAACCTATATGATGAAAATGGAATATCAAAGCCTAACAGATTACTAGTGAGGTTACTTTAAAACTAATTTTGACTTTTAAACTAATGGTACTAAGTTTTTATTGTTTACTTGACTTATTATAACCTAGTGAAACATAACTTAGGCTAAATGAAGCATGTGAAACATACTTGAACACAATATACCCTACTGATCTAAACACCCCATTAAACTTGCAATAAGAGTGAAACTTGATCAAACTAAAACAAAAGGCTAATATATGATCTGAACTTTATCTAATAAGCAATAAATAAGCAGGGGAAGCATAAATAAGCAACAAATGAACAAAAATAAGCAATTACACAGTAGTGAGCAAAAATTAAAGAATTCCTTACAAATGACCTCAAGTTTATATCCAAGGAATCAAGGTCCCATATCACAACCTATGGTCTCCCCTGAGATACTAAACCTTGGCCATCCAAATTATGCCATACCCCATGATTGAATCACATTCTTCACTATTTTCTTAATTTCTATCTATTTATTGATATTTTTGATATTTTTTTTTTAGTTTTCTTATCTAAAAAGGTTTTTATACTATCTAAGTTGTCAAAAACTTATAAATAAGCTTTTGTGAGTCTATTGAAACAAGAAACCAAACTTTTTAACAATTTTCAAGTGAAGTGTCAATTTCACTTAAGAAATGCCAAATATGAATTCACAAAAGAAAATTTGAAATTAAAGTTAAACAAAGTTAACATTACACTGAACTTGAAGATTACAATTGATTTAGACTAATGATTATATCTAAAAACTAAGTTTTCACTAAAACGACATTAAATTATACTAACTACACTAATACTACACTACTTGGTTTCTCCTTTCCACTTTTTCTTCACATTTATAAGCCTTGTGGAGTTTCTCTGACTTTCCCATCAGTTTCTGACCCTTGGATTGGTATACCAAGTCTTGGCCGTTCAAAAGTTGTTTTGGCTCCAAAAGTCCTCCCTACCAATTTGACAGTGGAGTGTTAGGTTAATAAAGCAATTATTGTTTCTTGTATGTTATGTTGGAGGAGGGAACATGGAGTGGGAAAGTGAGCTGGAGGGATGGGGGTGAGCAGTGTTGCAGGCTACAAGTGGGGGGTGGGAGGAAAGAGGTGGTCAAAGGTGTTGACTGGAGGGAGTAATAAAAAAACGGGGGTTGGGGTTTTTATTATTTGGTGGATTGGGCTTGGGAGGTGTATGGGCCAGGGATTAAGTGTTGGATCAGGCTTTGGAATTGGATAATAAAGGGTTCGTTTGTTTTGTAACTTTAAAATACCACAAGGACCAAAGTTGTAATTATTGCAAAGATGAAGGACATGTTGTAGCATGATTAAAAAGTTATCATAAAGACCATTTATGCCACATGTGAATAATAGAAAGACCAAAATTACAATTTTCCAAAATTTGAAACCCCGAGGACCAAAATTGCCAAATTGCCAAACTTGAGGGACCAAAACTAACAATTCTCCAAACATCACACCAGGGACTAAAATTGACACTTGTGACTTGCCAGGGACCAAAAGTGACTTTTTATCCAAAAATATTTCACCAAGGACCAATTCTGTCAATTTCTGAAACTCTAGGGACCAAAATTGTAAATTCCCAAAACTTTTTACCCAAGGACTATTTTTGATAAATTTTGATTTTTAAAGGACTTGGGTTGATTTTTCTTGCAAAATAAATGCTCAGGGACTAGTTTTGACACTTTATGAAAGTTGGGGGACTGAAACTGCCAATTTTGCAAACTTTGTACGTTTTTTATCTGTTTTTACTCGTTTTGCATCTAAAACATATAAAACACAATTTTGAAATATTTTTAGTATTTTGATGCATTTCTGAGTGTTTTTGTATGTTTTGCAGTTCATATTTGACCAAAAATGATAAGTGTTTGAGCACTCATCATGTGCCCAAGTTCTTTGGATGCGGACACAGCTCACAAATTATGGCTTTACTTTTGATAGAATACCTATGTATTGTGACTCAAAAAGTGCCATAGCCATCTCGTGCAATCCGGTACACTACTCAAAGATGAATCATATCAAAGTCCGCTACCATTTCATCAAAGAACTTTTAGAAGAGGGCACTATTGAATTATTTTTCGTTAAGACTGATTACCAACTCGCCGATCTATTCACTAAAGCCCTTCTAAAAGAACGGTTTGACTATTTAGTTTGACGAATCTTCTTGAAAAATTATTTCAAAATCGCTTCGCTGTAAATATTTTTGAAAAAACAAAATAGAAAATTTGAAAAACCAACAAAAACAAAATACAAAAATAGAAAATTTTCAAAAAATACAAAAACAAAATCAAAAATCCAAAAATATTCTTATCACGACATGTCTCTCGTATAAATCAATATTCTGTACGTGTCTAGCAATGTCTTTCAACAATGATACGGACATGTACAGATGCTTGAACGGGAGTTCTTTTTAATGATTTTCTAAAACATGTCGTTTCTCAAAAGTTTCTTCACTATGGCTTTATGTAGGACCTTAGATATATCAACTTTAACACAAATATAAGCACTAGAAGATGATGAAGAAGAGATGAAAGATGGTGACTTGATGTTATGTATATGTTGTGTATATGAGAGAATACGAGATGAAATAAGAGAGCTTTTATTAATTAACACACACACTTACACACACAAGCACACCTTACAAATGAGAGGTAAGGTGCCTTATATAGTTAGAGAGAAAGGCCTCATGGGCTTTCTAATGGACTTGGGCTTGGACTTGGTTACATGATTAGATACAAGGCTTATGAAACATATCACATAACATATTAGCTTGCCAAGTCCAAAGCCCAATGACTAAACTATTACTAAACTTAACAAACGACACAAAGTTACAATATGAGAATGACCATCACTTCTATATATATAATTTTTAATGCTAACAATCTCCCCCTAAGGGGTGGTCATTCGAATGATGTTCCACGTGAGTGGGTCTTCCGTGTTCTTAGTCTTTAACTTTGTGTGTCGTTGTAGAATAGTGTTTAGTATTTGTTCCTTCATGCTTTGTGATCTTTGATAATTGATTTTCATCGTTCTTTGTTCCTTTGTGATGTGGAGTTATCTGCCTTTCGTCACTTCTGCGTCTGTGGTGGCTGTTTGCCATTCCAACATGCTCATACATCTTCAGTCTTTGTGATACATGCATTTGTAGTTCCCGTTCTTTCACACAGATCTTTGTCACTTTACTTCTGTAGATTCTTTCACATTGCGTAGAATCTTTCTTTGAACCTTTCTTTGCTTTGATCTTTGTGAGAACTTTCCTTTGACTTCGAGATGCATGTATGAGCATGTGGAATCTGTCTCCATGGAGATGATGTATAGCTGCATGAAAACAGTTAGCAATAAATCAACCGGTACTTACAGATAAGAATTAGAGATCGTCAACAGCATAGTGTGAAGACTCCTTCTAACCCTTACCATGGCCGTTCCCATGTCAGATACTCTCAAGAGAGCTTACGAGACCTACTTAGTAGCTCAATGACTGGGTGAGTCGCTGAGGATCACTCCACGACTGTAAACCATTTGAAACCACCGTGAACACTAAGCGTAACCCATAAAGAATTACCGAAGTGACCTACTGTCAGGGCTGCTTGATGTTGACCCTGGCAGGAATTTCCATTCAATAATTGAGAATCACAAGTGTGAATCCTCTCATAAATGTTCTGGCAGATTTCTAAGATCTGCGTAGGACTCTAAAGTTTACATCTGGCGTCCTTAATGATGAACAACCAGTGTAGAAATATCATGTGTTCCTATGAGATCTTTTGATGAATCTCGGGGCTCTAGACTTCATAAGTGCACATTAGGTTTCCAATGCGGAGATTAGGGAGAGGTCTCCTGCTTCAATATCAACCATCTCTAAGAGACAAGTCGATAGATTATGCCGGTTCCCCGTGAGAATGAAACAAGCTCTTTTAAGAGAACTTGAGTGGCTAGAAGGTTTAGTGCAGTGTGTCACTGGGTCCATGACGTATTTATCTTCAATACCGGTGTCACCTTAGTAACAACCAGTAGCATATGAATTGAACCCGGTGTCTGCCCTAAGGTTGAACATATGGAGGGCTATTTCTTTTCACCCTTTTTCATAACTTTTCTTTTTAATTCTTCAACCCCTTCTTTCTCCTTTCTCATTTTCTCCTTTTTTCAATCATACCTAAGGACTTCTAATTCTAATCTATTGGAATTGTCCTTGGGTAGATCCCTCCGGCTCTGGCGGATCATAGGACGGTTTTCCCTAACCTTAGTCACCTTATAACTCCATGAATCCTATAATTGCCATGAAACCTTTGATTGAAAATCTCTCGAAGTGTTTATGAATATAAACACATTTTTGTTGACACTTTGAGAGTTTTTGTTTCTTTTGAAGGACTCCCCCTTCACATGTGCTCATGAATTTTTTAAGAAATTTGCACATGCGTGAGGAGTTTGCACTTTTTGAATTGATCCACTTTTAGTGAACATGACCGATTCGAGACACGCTTGCATCATTAGTTAGACTAGCTTGAAGTTATTACCCATCCTGGTCAAGTCCAAAGAAAGTCTCTCGATACGGTACATTCTACTCAGACAAGTCCTATTTGAGACACGCTTACATCACTAGTTAGACTAGCTTGAAATTATTACCCGTCCAGGACAAGTCTTTTCGATTATTGACATTTTAAGCTTCGTCAATTCATTGGTACATTCTGAGTCGAGCTCTTTTGAGATTCAGTCACAAGCTTTAAACATCTTTGATCACATTTTAATCATGTCTTCTCCCCCTCAAAAATAGCATATCGTGATATTTTTGATATCAACTGATTAAGAAAAAGTTTTTGGAGAGAAAGACAGATTTCATTTTGCATGAATTCGGAACAATTTTGTTTTTGTACTCCCCCTTAATGATAGCACATTTTAAAATAAATTAATGGTTTTGAGGGAGTTTTCTTGAGCACTAATTTTGAGAGATTATGAGAAATCTTTTGAACAATCTTTAAAAAGTGCTTCAAGAAATATGTTTGAAAACGAGTTTATGTTTGAAATCCTTTTTGTTTGTTTAGACTCGAACTTTTTGAAAAAGATTTCGTCCTTGAAAATACGAGTCCTTGATTTGAAATAATCAGAAGTCATCGTTAGTCTCCGGGTTTCGTACTGAAGTATACGAAAGCCATAGTGAAGAAAATTTTGAGGAACGACATGTTTTAAAAAATATTTTAAAGAACTCCCGCTCAAGCATCTGTACATGTCCGTATCATTGTTGAATGACATTTCTAGAAATGTAAAAAATAAATATTTATACGAGAGACATGTCGTGAGAAGAATATTTTTGGATTTTTTTGATTTTATATTGTTTTTGTATTTTTTTTTTGAAATTTTATATTTTTGTATTTTGTTTTTGTTGGTTTTTCAAATTTTGTATTTTGTTTTTTTCAAAAAATATTTACAGCGAAGCGATTTTCAAAACATTTTTCAAGAAGATTCGAGAAGACGTTCTAGCTCCTCAGGAGTTAGGCTTCGCATGCCAATTCGTCAAACTAAATAGTCAAACCTTTCTTTTGGAAGGGCTTTAGTAAATATATCGGCGAGGTGGTAATCAGTCTTAACGAAAAATAATTCAACAGTACCCTCTTCCACGTGTTCTTTGATGAAATGGTAGCGGACTTTGATATGCTTCGTCTTAAAGTGATGTACGGGATTGCACGAGATGGCTATGGCACTTTTTGAGTCACAATACATAGGTATTTTGTCAAAAGTAAAGCCATAATCTGTGAGATGTGTCCTCATCCAAAGAACTTGGGCACAACACGCAGATAGAGACACATACTCGGCTTCGGCGGTTGATAGCGCAGTACAATCCTGTTTCTTTGACGACCAGCTTACTAGCTTTTCACCCAAAAATTGTGCTCCACCTGATGTACTCTTTGCTGTAACTTGATCTCCTGCATGGTCGGCATCTGAAAAGGCTGTTAGATTAAACCCCGAATCCTTCGGATACCAAAGTCCCATGTTAATGGTTCTTCGTAGGTACCGAAAGATCCTTTTAACCTCTTTGAGGTGAAGTTCGGTA
The DNA here is from genome assembly GCA_030686995.1 of Artemisia argyi. NCBI lineage: Eukaryota > Viridiplantae > Streptophyta > Magnoliopsida > Asterales > Asteraceae > Artemisia > Artemisia argyi. Next base: position 103,541,523 of record CM060678.1, read on the forward strand.
GGCTTTGCCTGAAACCGTGTTAACAAACAAACAGCAAATTGAATATCAGGTCGACTAGCAGTTAAGTACATGAGAGAACCGATCATGCTCCGATATTTTTTTGGATCGACGGGTTTCCCAAACAAATCAGCATCAATTTTTGGTGAAGTGACCATTGGAGTACCAACAGAATCACAATTTTCCATTCCATGTTTTTTCAAAATCTCTATTGTATATTTAGCTTGATTGATTAAAATACCACGTGGGGATTGATGTATTTGTAAACCAAGAAAGAATTTTAGTTCCCCCATCATGGACATTTCAAATTTACTTTTCATGAGATTTTCAAAATGTTTTGAATGGTTAGGATTGGTTGATCCAAAAATAATGTCATCCACGTAAATTTGAACGATCAAAATGTCATCTTTGAATTTTTTGATAAACAAGGTGTCATCAACCGTTCCTTTTGTGAAATTGTTTTTGAGCAAGAAAGATGATAGTTCGTCATACCACGCTCTTGGAGCTTGTTTTAAACCATAAATGGCTTTCTTAAGCTTGTATACGTAGTCTGGATGATCTTTGTCGATGAATCCCTCTGGCTGACTCACATACACTTCTTCTTTCAGAGTTCCATTCAAGAAAGCTGTCTTAATGTCCATCTGATAGACTGTGATGTTTTTGTGAGCAGCATAGGCTAAGAAAATCTGGACTGCTTCAAGTCTAGCTACAGGCGCGAATGATTCTTCGAAATCTATCCCTTCTTCTTGTGGATAACCTTTAGCCACGAGACGAGCTTTGTTGCGAATAACAGTCATTTCCTCATCCAGTTTGTTCTTCCACAACCACTTGAGGTCAAGAACACGTTTATCAAGTGGTCGTTCAACAAGTTCCCAACTATCATGTAACAGGTATTGAAGAAATTCCTCCAGCATCGCTTCAATCCAAGGGTTTTCTGCCATTGCTTCCCGAATGTTCTTTGGTTCTTTGAGGCTGATTGAGCAAACGTAAATGCACAATTCGAGATCAGTGGCAAGTTGTCTCCTTGTCTGAACTGGCTTTGAAGGTTCACCAATAATATGTTCTATTGGATGGTCTTTTGTCCATTGAAACGTAGAAGGGTACCTTGGGTTTAACGTATGTGTGTTAGACGGTTCTTGTAACCTTGAAGAAGATTCAGCAGAGTCTGTTGCAAACGGGTTTTCAAATACTTCTTCTCTTTCTTCTAACGCAACATCGTTTGAATTATTTGTTGGTTCTTCTTGAAAATTTGTGTTTTGATTTTGCTCATCAACTCTTGGTAGTTCAGTTTCAAGTACTGGAGTGGCTTGAGTGGATGTAGATGATGTTGAGGTAGTTGGTGCTTCAGCTTCAATTGTTGTAGATGCATCCTGTGGTGGTGGTGGTGGTTGATTTTGAGCGGGTGCAGCGGAATGTTGTTGAGATGCATTTGTCGAAGTTCCACCATAATATTCATCAAACATTAACCCGAAGAAATTTTCCAGTTCTTGTTCTGAAGGTTTGTCCGTGTTTGTTGACTGAGATCCTTGAGGCACGAGTCCTGAACTGATGTGTCCAGAAGTCTGCTGGTTTAGTGCGGGTTCTAATCCGTTTTGATTAGAAGCCATCGGATTAAGCGCGGGTTCTAGAGCGTATCTCTCAGAAGCCATTTGTGAAATCTCGTCAAACTTCACATTCATCGTCTCCATTATCTTTTTCGTTCTTCTATTATACACCCTGAATGCCCTCGAGTTTTCTGAATATCCAATGAAGATTCCAATATCACCCTTAGCTTTTAGCTTCCCTGGATCTTCTCTGTCATTCGTTGGATAGCACAAAGCGCCAAACATGTGAAGTTAAGATATGTCAGGTTTACGGTTGTTCACTAGCTCATATGGGATTTTATTGAATCTTGGATGGACTAGGGATCGGTTTTGAGTAAAGCAAGCAGTGGCTACAGCATTAGCCCATAAGAATAGTGGTGCACTAGAAAAAATCAGCATTGTGCGAGCAGCTTCCACAAGAGTTCGGTTTCTTCTTTCAACTACCCCATTCTGCTGTGGAGTTCTAACAACTGATGTTTGATGTGTAATTCCCACATCTTCAAAGTAGGTTCTTAACTCTTGATTTGTGAATTCTGTGCCATTATCTGTTCTTACAATCCTTACTGGAGCTTGAAGTAGAACTTGAATACGCTTCAGAAAGGTGATGATGATGTGTGGTGCTTCGTCTTTTGATCTCAAAAACTTTACCCAAGTATATCTTGAATAATAACAATAACAAGAATATACTTCTTCCCATTAATGCTTTCTACTCTCATTGGGCCACATAAGTCCATGTGCAACATATGTAACCTTGCTTCCGAACTAGGTACGGTTTTGGGTTTATATGATGCTCTTTTGCTTTTTCTTTGTTCGCATGATGGACATAGGTGTTCCTTGGTGTATTTGAACTTAGGAAGTCCGGTGACGATGTTGTCTTTGGCTAACTTATTGATCGTGTCAAAATTAAGATGGGATAATCTTCTATGCCACAGCCAGGACTTAGTTTCGGTTGCCCTTGTCATAAGACAAATTGGTGATGTAGAAGCCATTTGGTTGATGTCGATAGCATACAAGTTTGTACCACGATTACCAGTTAAGAGATCATCACCAACCAAATTTCTTATAAAAACCGTGTTTCTCCTGAATGCAACTTGTAAATCTGCATCACAAAACTGCCCGACTGAAAACAAATTGTGTCCCAACCCTTCGACGTAGTAAACCCGAGTGATTAAAATATTCCCAAACCGAAGATCTCCATAACCCTGAATAGCTGCTACATGATCATTTCCAAAGCGTACAGTTCCCATGAATTTCCAGACGAAATTGATCAGCAGCTTTAAATTCCCGGTCATGTGCTTGGAGCAACCCGAGTCAACGATCCAAAGACATATTTCGATAACCTGCCAAGAACAGAAGAGTTTGTATTTGGAAACCGTTTTAAATTTGGTTCCGTGGGGTTAGGAGTAAAATCAGAATCACACTCATAGACAGTTGCTACTTGTTTAGCTTGAGTTATTTCTAATTTGCCGTTCTGAAGAGTGAACTCTCTACCCGTTGGTATCCACATACAAAACTTAAGGTAGTTCCTAGGCATTCGACTACTAGTGGTAGACCTAAAGCGTGCAACTAATCTTTCTATAGATCTAGATCTGGCACTAGTTCCCTTTGGAATATACTTCTGTTTAGGCGTAACATTCACATTCTTAGAAACACATTCATCGTGAACATCATTAATTAAACATTTCTTGCATATTAAACAAACAGAGTCATTACATGCATTAGAACCAGTACTTTCGACATTACATTCAGATGAATCATGTTCCTTATTACAAAGCGATAAATTCCTAGGGTGTTCTTCTACTTCTTCAACTTTATTCTTGCTACTACTCGTAGAAACAGGCAAGACTCTATTGTTCCTTGTATTGCTCCTAGGCTTTAGTCTGCTGCTCCTAGAGGTGCTTTCTAATCCTGTAGAAGGTAAGGCACACGCATTAGGATTTATATTGTTGTCCTTTTTAGCATCACTAGACTCTTTAGAATTATCCTTTTGCACGCATATGTCTTAGATGTGGAGGCAGACGCATTAGTGGGACTAATCCTAAAAAGGCAAGGGGCTATCACTTTTGGTGTTTCGACATCCGCTTTTCCTTTATCAACAATCTTTTCATTTTCACTTTTCTTGGGCAAGGGTGTTGGAGTGACTGGTTTTGTCAAATTCTTTTTCTCATCGACTTTTGGAGCAAACCTTGAAATTGACATCTTTGGTTTTTGAACCGTGTTTGAGACATTTGGTTTCTCCGAAGTTGACGGTTTTGCAAACTTAGTTTCCTCACCTTTTCCTTTTTGATTTTCAAGCTGAGTCCTTAAAAGATTATTTTGCTCTTTCATTTTCTTTAAGTCACGCTCATACGACAATTTGTCATACTTGCATTCTTCCTTTTTTCGATCAAGTTCTTTAAAATATGACACATTTTCTTTTTCAAGCTTTATAAGAGCATTTTCATATTTTGAAACAACTGCGGAGGTCTCAGCTCTTAGTCGTTCATCGTCTTGAATAGAATATGTTTGTAAAATGATGGACATAATGTCGGTGGTCATAACAGCTTCGAAGAGAGAATCATTTAGGTTTTCCAAAACATTGATTTGCTCAAAAGATTCATTAGCCTTCTTTATCAGGGATTTGTGATCCGTGACGAAGTCAGCTGTTTCTTTCAAAAATGCTTGTTCAAAGTGAATTACACGAGTATGAATGTTATTAATTTGAGGAGCAAATTCATTTTCAAGAATCTTTTTAAGCTGTAAATGAACCGTGGAATTCCAGTTAATCTCATTAAGTCTCGTTTTTTATTCTAAAGTCATTTTAAGTTGCCCAATTCTTGTTTTAAGATCATCAAGATTTCCTCTGGCAGCACTTGAGTTAAAAGTGTTGTTTGAAGACATCTGTTCCATGTTTGAAAGCGATTTGGAAGCAACTACTTTCTTAGAAAACATTTTCGAGAATGGTCTTTTTATGGAAAACACAGATGGTTCTTTTTGTGGAACAAAAGTAATACCCGAAAGTTTGTTCAATTTGTTATAATCAATGGGTTTCAAATCCTTTTGTTTCATTTTAATAATGCTCTCTTCGACATGTTCTATCGTTTGCACAGAATCCCGAACGACGGGAGGATCATGTTTGGTGTAAAAAACACTACCATTATACAAAACATTTTGTTCTTCCTGAGCTTTCTTAAGATTACAAGGATTGTTGTTACCAAGAGCCATTTTGTGTTTCGTATGGTAAATCGGATTAGTTTGATTTGAAATCATTTTCATAGTTTGACTTGACTGACCCGACTTAACCACCAATTCTTCTAGATGTGCAATCTTGTGTTCTGACTCTACGATTTCTTCCAAAATTTTATCTTCTTTCGTTGCAAAGTCCTTTTTCAACTCATCCCGTTCTTTTTCAAGATTGGTATAAGCTGTTTTTTGTTTTGAAAGTTGGTTTGTTAATTCAGAAATTTCTTGTTTTAAAGAGTTAATGGTTTTTGTTGAACTTATTTCAAGATTAGCAAACTTGTTTTTCCATTCCCTATCTTTAACAAGTAATTTCTTATAACCAATTTCAAATTCTGACTCGCGTTCTTTGTGAATTTGAAAACTTTTTGCATTTTCCTTGTATCTCTCAAGCTCAGTGGTCAATTTCTCATTCGCGGCCTTAACATCGCGATTGACCTTTTTCACTTTCTCGATTTCAATACCACAATTATTTAATAATGATTCAAATAAAGCACGTGTTTCCTCATCATTCTCAGCATGCTGTAAAACGAAGCCTCCATTATGATTCACATCTGGAGTTGCTGAAGGAGTATTGCTACTACTTGGCGTGTCCAGGTATGTATCATAAGTGGGTGCTAGCTTCTCAGAATGCTGTTCCTCATGAGGAGACATATCAAATATATCATTATTGTGACATGTGTTGAAATTTGGTACTTCAGATGGTGCATTGGTGTCATAAACAGGAAGTGTGTCAGAATCCGTGTCATACTTAGCTTCCTGAAGATTCGCCATGAATATGCAGTTCGCATCGATATCCTCTCTATCTTCCATGTCATCCATAAGAGCCATAAAATCATTCTCCTCTGCGTTCAACTGAAACCCTGCCTTAGCCTTTTGTGCCAACATCACTGCTTTTTGCAAGTACTCTAGATCTTTCTTGTTCGGCTTAGTAGGACAGTTCCTTGCCATATGACCTACTCCTTGGCAGTTGAAACACTTTACCGGATTACCCTGATTCACATTTCCATAATTCCCAACAACTGGAGCTGCCACATTCCTATTCTGATTACCCATTACCTGATTACCAACATTCTAACCCCTCTGATTTCCAACATGCTGACCCATCTGATTCCTTGCATACTGACCATACTGATTCCCTGCATACTGACCTGCATTCTGCATATTTTGATTACCCATGTTAATTCAAGTAGCATATCCTTGCTGATTCCCATAAACTCCAACCATTTGGCCTCCATTGCCCATATTGAAACTCGGCTGAGCGATCTGCCTGTTGCGAGTATTTGATGAAATCCTTTGGTTGTTGTTTGTTGGTGTAGAATAGCGTCCTTGGAATGATTTTGTCAGAAAAGCAAACGCTTGTGTCAAGGCTGCAGTAGCTTCATCATTGTCAGTGAATTCTGGTTCTTGGAAATGTGGGTATTGCTGTTGTGGAATAACATGTTGTTGCTGTGGGTAGAATTGTTGTTGGTAGACCGGTGTTGGTTCTTGAATGTTGGATGGTTGCATGTAGTTGTGAGTGGAAGATGATGATGGTTGTTGTTGTGTGTTCACTGGTATAGGTGTTGGTGTATCAGCCATTAATGCTAGAGGGTCATGTTTTTTAGCTAGTAATTCAGCTCTTACTTCATTAGCTTCATCCTGATTTTGCTTCAAGAAATCATACACCTGATCATAAGTCACTTCATGCAAATTCTTTGTCTGATAAACAATAGTGACATATCTTCCCCATTATGGTTGTAACTCATTCAGAAAAATGGTGTTGTTAGCAATATTTGTCTGACTGAGGTTGTGTCTCGATAAATCATTCATGATCTTACAGAATCTGTGGTAGTCGTCTCTATGGATTCACCAGGAATTGAAGTAAACTTGCGAAGTTCCTTAAGCAATTGTGTTTCCATTTCCTATTTCCCGATGTCTGTCCCATACATTAACCTCTTGACTCTTTCCCAGACTGCATGAGCACTTACTTCACTGTCAATAGTAGCATAGATGGTTTCAGGTAAACCAAGAACGACGTAATGAAATGCCTGATCATCAGCTTCAATCTGTTTTCTGTCTTCCACAGTGTATTCAGTCTCATTCTGATCTCTGTAGTATGGTTGTACTGGGGGGGTACCATTTGGATCACCAGGGTCTAGTACTTGTGATGGTTTGAAGGGTCCATTCACAATGGATTTGTTGAGAAGACTTCCATTTGTTTTGCTCTTAAGATAACGCATCATACGACTAGCCCACTGTGAGTATCCACCCTTTGACAGCATGGGAAGTCGGTTTTCGGCACCGGCTGCATGAATGTCTTGCTGAGTTGCCATTGATGATTTGTAGATGGATAAAGTTGATTCTTGGATCGTTCCAACGAGGTAGGAGTTGTGTATAGTGTAAGTTGATGCAAGTTTTTATGGTGAAAAATTTGATCTAAAACCTTAAAACCTCAATAACTTCTTCTCGGAGCGTTTTTAAGCCTCGAAACTAAAAATCGATTTAGCGTGTCGTTCTCCTCTGTCTCACGGTCGTTTTGACAGCTGATTCGTCGAAAACGGAGTTACGGTTCAAAAGTTATGGCCGTTTGAAGTTTGGTTGTCAAAAAGTCAAGAAACTTATGCGTAAACAGTGATTCTTACGCTTAACTTCAAATCTTATGGTTAACTTCAAATCTTACACGTAAGAAAAGTTATGCGTAAACTTTCAGGTTATGCGTAAAAATTAAGGTTATGCGTAAACAAAATGTTTATGCGTAAGCTTTGATTTTTTTTACGCGTAAACTTTGAGTTTATGCGTAAGAAAAGTTACGCGTAAGGTTTTTTCAACCAATTTGATCTCTCAAACTTGTCCAAGCTTGAAAGATATCCCGTGTCGAAGTATTCCACAAACTTATCCAAGTCAGGGAAGTACTGAGTCACCGTAGCACGAAGAGAGAACCTTTGAAGAAACTTAAGCGTAGAAAGTAGTTACTTACGCGTAAGAATAAACTTAGGCGTAAGTTATGACTTATGCGTAGAACTTAGGCGTAGAAACTCTTCTGCGTAGGACTTAGGCGTAGAATCTTCACTTAAGCGTAGGATTTAGGCATAGACTTCCAACTTATGCGTAGAAAGAGGGTTTTGACTAAAGTTACGCGTAGGAAAAGGGTATTGACCAAATCTTATGCGTAAAAAGGACAGAAAGTACTGTTCACAGCTGTAGATTCATACTATTCACCCAAGTTACGCGTAAGGAGACCAGAAAGCTTGAAAAATCCGATTTTTTCAACCAAAAACACTTTTTCCACTTGATTCTTTTGATCAAATCTTTCCCAAAACACTTAGAATCACTAAAGCTTCAAGAAAAACAACAACTTTAACACTAAAACACTTAAAGATCAAGACTTTTTGCAAGAAAAGTACACGTTAAATATGAAAAACGCAACTTTAGACACAAAAAACTTGATACAAATGATTTCCACACACTCCTAAATCATTGTTAGGCGATTGATACCACTTGTAGGACCTTATATATATCAACTTTAACACAAATATAAGCACTAGAAGATGATGAAGAAGAGATGAAAGATGGTGACTTGATGTTATGTATATGTTGTGTATATGAGAGAATAAGAGATGAAATAAGAGAGCTTTTATTAATAAACACACACACTTACACACACAAGCACACCTTACAAATGAGAGGTAAGGTGCCTTATATAGTTAGAGAGAAAGGCCTCATGGACTTTCTAATGGACTTGGGCTTGGACTTGGTTACATGATTAGATACAAGGCTTATGAAACATATCACATAACATATTAGCTTGCCAAGTCCAAAGCCCAATGACTAAACTATTACTAAACTTAACAAACGACATAAAGTTACAATATGAGAATGACCATCACTTCTATATATATAATTTTTAATGCTAACACTTTCGTATACTTCAGTACAAAATCCGGACCCTAATGATGGCTTCTGGTTATTTCTAATCAAGGACTCGTACGTTCAATGATGAAATCTTTTTCAAAAAAGTTCGAGTCTAAACAAACGAAAAAGATTTCAACCATAAACTCGTTTTCAAACAAAATTCTTGACCACTTTTTAAAGATTGTTCAAAAGATTTCTCAAAATCTCTCAAAAATGAGTGCTCAAGATAACTCTCTCTAAACCCTTAATTGATTTTAAAATGTGCTATCATTAAGGGGGAGTACAAAAACAAAATTGTTCCGAATTCATACAAAATGAAATCTGTCTTTCTCTCTAAAAAGCTTTTTCTTAATCTGTTGATATCAAAAATATCACAATATGCTATTTTTGAGGGGGAGAAGACATGATTAAAATGTGATCAAAGATGTTTAAAGTTTGTGACTGAATCTCAGAAGAGCTCGACTCAGTAAGTACCAATGAATTGGCGAAGCTTAAAATGTCAGTAATCGAAAAGACTTGTCCTAGACGGGTAATAATTTCAAGCTAGTCTAACTAGTGATGTAAGCGTGTCTCGAATAGGACGTGTCTGAGTAGAGTGCACCGTATCGAGAGACTTTCTTTGGACTTTACCAGGACGGGTAATAACTTCAAGCAAGTTTAACTAGTGATGTAAGCGTATCTCGAATCGGTCATGTTCACTAAAAGTGGATCAATTCAAAAAGTGCAAACTCCTCCCGCATGTGCAAATTTCTTAAAAATTACATGAGCACATGTGAAGGGGGAGTCCTTCAAATGAAATGCAAAACTCTCAAAGTGGTAACAACAATGTGTTTTATTATCGTAAACACTTTGAGAGATTTTCAATAAATGGTTTCATGGCAATGATAGGATAGTCATGGAGTTATAAGGTGACTAAGGTTAGGAATTAGAAGTCCTTAGGTATGATTGAAAAAAGGAGAAAATGAGAAAGGAGAAAGAAGGGGTTGAAGAATTAAAAAGAAAAGTTATGAAAAAGGGTGAAAAGAAATAGCCCTCCAAATGTTCAACCTTAGGGCAAACACCGAGTACAATTCGTATGCTACTGGTTGTTACTAAGGTGACACCAGTATTGAAGATAAAGACGTCATGGACCCAGTGACGCACTGCACTAAACCTTCTTAACCACTCAAGTTCTCTTAAAAGAGCATGTTTCATTCTCACGGGGAACCGGTGTAATCTATCAACCTGTCTCTTAGAGATGGTTGATATTGAAACAGGAGACCTCTCCCTAATCTCTGCATAGGAAACCTAATGTGCACTTATCGAGTCTAGAGCCCCGAGATTCATCAAAAAATCTCATAGGAACACATGATATTCCCTACACTGGTTGTTCATCATTAAGGATGCCAGATGTAAACCTAAGAGTCCTACGCAGATCTTAGCAATCTGCCAGAACATTTATGAGAGGATTCACTTTTGTGATTCTCAATGATTGAATGGAAATTCCTGCCAAGGTCAACATCAAACAGCCCTGACAGCAAGTGACTTCGGTAATCTCTTGTGGGTTATGCTTAGTGTTCACGGTGGTTTCAAACGGTCTACAGTCGTGGAGTGATCCCCAGCGATTCACCCATTCGTTGAGCTACTTAGTAGGTCTCGTAAGCTCCCTCGAGAGTATCCGAAATGGGAACGGCCTTGGTAAGGGTTAGAAGGAGTCTTCACACTATGCTGTTGACGATCTCTAATTCCTTATCTGTATGTACCGGTTGATTTATTGCTAACTGTTTACCTGCAGCTATACATCATCTCCATGGCGAAGAATTCCACATGCTCATACATGCATCACAAAGTCAAAGGAAAGTTCTCACAAAGATCAAAGCAAAGTAAGGTTCAAAGAAAGATTCTACGCATTGTGAAAGAATCTACAGAAGTAAAGTGACAAAGATCAGTGTGAATGAACGGGAATAACAAATGCATGTATCACAAAGACTAAAGACGTATGAGCATGTTGGAATGGCAGACAACTACCACAGACACTGAAGTGACAAAAGGCAGATTGCTCCACATCACAAAAGAACAAAGAATGATGAAAAGTCAGTCATCAAAGATCACAATGCATGAAGTAACAAAGAATAAAGACTATTCTACTATGACACACAATGGTCAACAACAAAGAACAAAGAAGACTTAATCACGTGGAGCATCATTCGAATGACCACCCCTTAGGGGGAGATTGTTAGCATTAAAAATTATATTAGAAAGTGATGGTCATTCTCATATATTGTAACGTTGTAATGTGTCGTAGTTTTCTTTATTAGAAAAGTCAATGGGCTATGGACTTGGTAAGCTAGTATGATGTTAGTTAAATATGTAAGCCTTTTAAAGGATAAGAAATACATGTCCATTACCAAGCCCATGACAAAGCCCATGGAAAGCCTTTAGGGCATCTCATGTATGTGACTATTTAAACACCTCAAAGCTCATTTGAGGTGTGTGCTTGTATGTGTATTGTGTGTGTTTTTCATTAATAAAAGTTCTCATTTTCATCTCTTTCTCTCTACACATACACGACATCATCAAGTCACCATCTTTCCATCTCTACTTCATCTTTGCTTCTATATTTGTGATAAAGTTGTGATATCTAAGGTCATACAGTGCCCTAACCACGATTTGTTCTTCGAGGCCTTAAAGAGCAAGCAAATGGGAGAGGACCGCATCATGTCTTCGATAGAGATGGTTTAAAGATTTGTGCCACGACTTCCATTAAGAAGATCAATTCCATCCAATTCTCTAACAAAACAGGTGTGCATTCTGAAGGCCACTTCGAGGTCGGAGTCACAAAATTGTCCAACAGAGAATAGATTGTGCCCAAGTCCTTCCACATAGTAACTCTAGAGATCACACTGTCACCAAACACATAATCACCATCGCCCATAATGGCTCCAAAATGGTCATTTCCAAATCTGATAGTCCCGATAAACTTTTTCACGAAATTTCTGAGCCGAGAGCGATCCCCAGTCATATGTTTTGAGCGGCCTGAGTCCAAATACCATAGGACGATTTCTACGATCTGCATTTGAAACCATACAGATATGGATAACTGAAAAACATGGATCCCCAAGTGTAATTGGCATCCAATTGGTAGCACAAGTATACTTAAGAGAAGCAGGATTAACGTTTGTAATGGATTTCTCAAAGGAAATGATACTAGTGGGTGCTACTGACTTATCTTCAAGGCATTGTGTCACTAAAGGGAACTTTCTACCAGTTGCCTTCCATTTCTTAATCTCTAGAGACTTGAGATCGGGCATTCTTGTTAATGGACACTGGCTTCCTAAATTGAACTTTCTTCCCGTATGTCTCCACTGATATCCTACATTGGTAAAAATCTTTCCTGTAGCTTTCCAAGTATGGTTTTCCAGTTTATGTGTCTTAGCAATCTTAAATGAGGATACGTAAGAAGATTTCAAAAATGACACAACACAATCATCATGATTACCAGAAATTAAACATCCATTACAAGTCTTACAAGTGGCATTAGAATTCGAATTAATTACAGTACGCTTAAAGAAAATACTAGAATCAACACAATTCTTTTCACTCAAATCAGTCTTATTGTTCCTAAGGTGGTCTTCTACTTTCTCCCCTTGAGCACTCTTAGCTGGCGAAGTCCTATCATTCCTTGTATTACTTTTAGGCTTTGACCCGCTAGCTTTAGTGTCATTGCTTACACCTGTAGTACTACCGATGGGAACATTAGATTGTTGCATAGTTGTTTGGTTTCTAGGAGGTGATGTGCTATTGCTAAAGGTATGTCAAAGGTAACATGCTTATTCAAATTCTTAGATGAGGATGTAACTTTTCTATCTCGCATGTTGAGAATCTTAGGACATGTATCTATGGCATATTCTAATAGTTCTTGTGACCGTTTGGTGAGAAAACTAACGTCTAATAATGTGTTATCAGAGGGTCTCTCCATTCTATCTTCTTCAATGGTCTCACGGGTCATGCCAAGGCAAGCCTTAAGATGTCTAAGGTAATCACTATGGACTAACTCATTGTTCCTAAGGGGAAGTGAAATGTACACAGCCTCACATGAATATTTTTTACATTCACAGACCTTTGAAGTGACATTGTCACATGCATTGACCGGAATTTTCCCTTTCACCTTGGTCTTTAGATTCTCAATTTCATTTAGTAAAGAAGCTATCTTTTCATTGGTTTTATCACGAGTGATTTTAATTAAATCATATAACTCTTTGTAATGTTGATTGACTTTAAAATTTTCAGCTTGAAAACACTTATTTTCATATTTGAGTTTGTTGATCATGTCTTGAAATTGAAAGTCTTGAGAATATAAAGATTGTGGTTTATGGGTGCCGATCACATCATTATTGGAAGATTTCAATTGGGCAATTTGGGCCCTCAATTTCCGAATCGTGTTCGTATGAGCTTGAATTTTTTCATCCCTTTTTGCTAATTCAAAATATGTATCAAACTCAGGAGCATCAGAAGATGTCTTCACATTTGATATTTTAATCCTTTCTTCTAAATGTTGATATTTTAATTGTAAGTTAAGATTATCAACTTCTAGTTTATAAAAGTGTTTGACCATGTTATCATGATCATCATTTTGAATATTCATGCAGTTTTAAATTCTCCCCCTCAAGCTCAACAACATGATTTTGGAGAACATTCAAAGCAATAGACATTTCATGAAATTGACAAGCAGTTAATGTAGAATCAGTAGTAGTGTAGAACACATCTTGTGCAATGCTCTTAGCAATCAAATTGTCATTCATGATAAGGACATTTTTCCTTGCTATTTCACTATGTTGAAGATCTATTGCAATTCATTTTCCCTCATTTTCCACATTTTTAAACACCTCTTTCATTTATTTCAGTTCAATTTCAAGGGATTGTTGTAAACCCTCAAAGTGTTCCTTGATTAGTTTAAAAAATGGGATAACTTCAGTTAAGTAACACTCTTTCGTAAGGTCAAAACCCCTTTCACCCTCAGTAATTACCGTTGGTGTGATTCTCTTTTTGCATGTTTTATCAAAATCAACGAACATTTGACAAAGGACATATATGCTAATAAGAGTTCTACATTGTGTGGGAACTGATAACTGAACTAAGTGCATTGGTGTATTGGGGGGATACACCGTCGGGGTAGCAAAATTTTGAGGAATTTTGGCCATAAGTTCATCAGCTTTCATTTTCTCAACAACTAATGGCCAAAATACATGTTCTTGTGTTAACTTAGTTTGGGGTGTAAAAATAGACACTTGATTTTGTTCATAGTAATCCTGAGGTTTGACAATGACACATTTTATAAAGCACTTAGGATCCTTCATTTTAGTATCAAATCTCTCTCTATTGGTAGATTCAATATCATCCATTTCTTCATCAGACCAACTATTTGGGGGGACATGATTAGGTGTAAGCATAACATTAGCATCATACAGGGCAGGTTGAAAGGCACTAACGCTCTTAAGGAAGTTCGTTTTAGGCACACCTAAATCCTTATTACTATGTTTATCCCGCAGTTTAATATGCTTTTGAATCATTTGAGCTGTTTGTATGGTTTGGCTTTGGGTGTATAACTTGTTTTCAAGTTTGTTTTTCAACTCCTTAAGATTGGAAAATTCATTTAATTGTTTAGTTTCCTTTTCTTGAAATTCACCTTTTAGAACACTTAAACTATCTTGAATCTCATGTTTTTCCTTAATAGCTTGATCAAGTTGATTTTGAACAGACTTTATCTCTTGTTTTAGTGTTACTTCCCGTTAGTTATGTTAAGTTATATATGCCCGCATTTGCCAATCCATCTTTTGTTAACGTTCGGTTAGCTCAAATTTTGCACGTTGTTCATAACACATTACTTGATCCTTAAGAATATTAATCCTAGTGGTCAGGGTGTCATCGGGGGCAACAGCAGTGTACTCATTTAATTCACACACCTTATCATCAACAGAGGAGGCATCACTTGATACAACAAAGTCGACATTGTGCATTACATATTCTTCGTATGGGACAACATTGCTATTTCCCATATTAGCAATATCTAGTCCCACAACTTTTGTTTGTTGTACTTCGTTATAAATCATTTGTTCATGCATCACATTATTGTCACATATAACAGAATACATTCCACTAGATACGCCAGAATCTTTGTTGTGATCCGAATGTTGCTCAATTGGAATAACATTATTGTTCACCAATTCAGCCTCATTTCGTTCACCAACATTAATTTGTCGTATATTGTTGAGAGTCTTCTATTCACCATTAATTGTGCATGCATCATATAACTTCAGTACCTCAGATATGATGGATGATTTGGAGGGACTGGATTGTTGTGGTGCTGAGACAGCTGATGATAAATTGGCCACGAAGATAGTCCGAGTAGTGTGTTCATCATCAACGTCTGAATCAGAGGCATCACAATCATCAGTTTGGAAGATGTTTGGATCATTAAGGGCTAGATCTTGGACAGGTTGATTATCTACATCAGCATCAAATGTATTCCCTTCATCCCCAGCAAGAAACGCCACGTCTTCCTCATTCAGCACCGCTCCATTCTCTTGAGCTTGCATGAGCAAAATTTTTTCCTTGAAGTAGTCTGAGTTCTGAGGACGTTTTGGCTGTATGCAGTTTCTTGCGATGTGACCCAAACCCCCATAGTTGTAACATTTAGGTTGCCTTCCTTGTCCCTATTTAACATTCCCAATCATGTTCTGCACATTACCTCGAGCAACATTCCTTTCATTCACATTTTGTCTACCATGAACATTTTGTAGCATCACTCTTCCATCTTCCACAACAGCCTGATTTCGTGGATTAGAGGAAGCTCTAAGTTCGTTGTTGGTCAGAGGAAGTGTAGTTCTGAATTTTTTGATGAGTAAAGACACTTGGTTGGAAAGATTGTCAATCATCTTGTCAGTATGAGAATACCCTGAGTCAAGGTGAGTGTTCATGGCAGCTGGTGATTGCAGAGATGAGTGATCTACGGATGATAAAGCTTGATTAATCGGCAACGTACTAGTCATGAATGCAAGTGAGTCATTAGTAGTAGTTGGATTGAGTTTTTCCCTTAATTGACAATCAAAAGCTGCATGCTTCTCATGTTGTTGTAAGTAGGCACACAGTTGTTCATATTTTGTATTTCTCAGTCCTTTGTTGAGCTTTACAGCAGTGACAAAGAGATCCCACTCGGGTGACATGTTGTTGACAAACTTAGAGTTGAGTTAGAAGTTAGGCATTGTCATTCGGATCATTCTCATATCATTAACAAGCTTGTGAAATCTGACATAGTAGTCGGTAATATTTTCACCAGGATTCATCTTGAAATGCTCGAATTCATAATACAACTGAGACTCACGATCTTCTTTGGTCAGCTCCGAGCCAGATAGAAGCATTTTGACATTGTCCCAAACGGCCTTTGCTTTAGTGTTGAAGTTTATTAGCTTGTAAACATCTTTGGGTAATCCTTGTATCACAATGTTAGAGGCTCGAATGTCTGCATCATAGCACTTCTTTTCAGCATCACTAAGATCATTGTAAGTACGTGGCTTGTCAATTCCAACGGTGACGGTTCCATCATCATTAGTGGAGATAACATCCCTTATTGTACCCATCTGCAGGGGACCTTCATCAATTGATCGCAGAATGTTCTCACCATTTTCCTTACCCTGGCAATAAAGTCTAATTCTTTGTGCCCATGATTCATAGTCAGTCCTATCGAGCATAGGAGGTCGGGTTTCTGACCCGACAGCTTGAATGTCATCAGAAATGGTTGCCATGATGGAATCTCAAACGGGATTTTAAAACTCTTGTGACTTAAACCGAGAAATCGATTATTTCTCGGGATTTTACTAAAGTCAACAAAAGAAACCGAAACACGTGATACGCAAGTTAGACTTAGAGTGAGATCTTGGATAAGTCACACTTTGCAATGAGTGTCAAGTCGTGACAAGTCAAGTTACAAAATATCCGATCGAGAAAAGTCAAGTTGTAAGAACAAACTCACAACATCAAATCACAATCAGATTAATCGAAACAACTTAAGTTACAAAAATTCACCAAGTACAAATGATTAACCAATCACTAGAAACTCACCACTGAGTTAATTGCAAAACACCACCAAAATGCTGGAGCAAATCGCTATGAAGTGGTAATCGCTAGCTTGCGGTAATCGCAAGATAAAGCTAATCGTTAAAGTGAGGTAATCGCTATCTGGTACTAATCGCTATCTAGAGCTAATCGCTAAGAAGAGGTAACCGCTCGAAGTAGCTAATCGCTGAACTGAGGTAAACGTTAGAAATAGCAAATCACAGGATGAGGTAATCGCTAAGAGTAGCTAATAGGCTGGACGAGGTAATCGCTGGAACTACTCGCTAGAGCTAATCGCTGACCACAAGAGTCCAAAGTAGTCACTATCTAGCGTTTTTGTCTTTTTATCCCAAAATAGTAATCGCTAACGAGAAATGGACCTAAACGCTAGATTTTGAAGGTAATCGCTACCAAGAAATCCACACCGTGGAGCTAATCGCTAACAGGAAACACACCTCAAAATCACTCCAAATCCAAATTAACGAATGATAGAGCTTATACAACTGAAATATAGCACTACTAATCACAAAAGTACACCCATAACACTTTATATATCACCAACAAGATCAAACCAAGGTGTTTACCAAGAAAACTATTCTAACCAACAAAAACCAAAGAAAACCACACCAAATCCGAATTTCCAAGGCCCTAAGATGAAACCATGGCTCTTGATACCAATTGAAGGATAAACATTAAGTCACTAACATGATAATACAAGTTGTATGGATCGTTGGTTAGAGTGAGAGACAATAGAGAAAATGGGAGCCTTAGAGAGAGAAACAATGTTAAATGTATTAGCTTGAATGAAAGGTCCAACCCTCTCCCTTGGTGGGAGAGGGGTATTTATAGTTACAAAGAAAACGCCCTCTCTCAGGCTGTGGATCGGGTGTACAGTTGGTAAAGACCCGTCCTTCCTCCACGGTGTTACTTAACTAATTTAATATCTAACTAAATATTAATATAACTACGAGCTATCTCAATGCTATTACATCCATTGGGTGACCGAGTCTTCCATAGGAATATTTGTATTCCTAACAAGATGTAAGGCCTAGTTATCTCTACGTGGTTGATTCTACATAGTAGGTGCAAATCAACTAAACTCGTTTCTCAATTTGTTTATTCCTATTTCCCATAGACTCATACTCTGATATCTAAGGATTTTAACCTTAGTGATGAACGAAGGTCACCGGTAGACTATGTTGAGTCATTAAGTGCCATTTTTAATAGACTTGTTTAAATGAAACAAAAGTGGTCGAACTAAAGTTTCCTCTAATTGCTTAAGTAAATCCAATTGATAGGTGATCCTATAGTCAATTCGCACACAAGGAAAGGTAATACGACCAAATCTTACCAATACATGCTACCTATTCGTACGGGGTCCTATGGTCAATTCTCCCAACTAATAGATACTACCAAGCTTTAATACTACCAAAACAAGAGGTTCTTAAACAAACACATAAACTTGTATATAGATAAATGTAGAAAAATAAACCACATCTTAATCAACAAACATAATTCTTCTAAAATGAAAGACAAAACATCATAGAATCCAAACTTTTACTAGACTAGGATTTCTCCTAGCTAATGTCGCTCCTTTGCTCTTTTCTGATCTTCATTCTTCTTCTGGGTTGTTCTCCCCAAACCCTAGTTAAGGTTTGGGAGAGGGGAGATATCCAATAATCGGAATTCTTCGTGTATTTATAATGCCCGAATGGGCTACGGCGTAGGTTTTAGAACTTACTACGCCGTAGCCTTTGTTAATAATTACTACGGCGTAACTTGCTTATTGTTACGCCGTAGCCTTTGCATTAAATAATCTACGCCGTATCTCGATAGCAATTTGTGGGCGTAGAGCACTCATCGTCACCATTACGCCGTAGTCCTATTACTAACTACGGCGTAGCATCCTAGCTGTCATTACTACGCCGTAGCTATATTGTTTGCTATGGAGTAATCTTCATCCAATGGGGGTCTCAATGAAATATCAATCTTTGGTGTAGTCCATATTTTACCGCAGTCTCGTGTTATCAGAACGGTCTTGAGCATGGATTTCAATCTTCAGTAAAATAGTTAGTAACCATCATGACCGCTAAGCGTAATTCACAAGGAATTACATAAGTGACCTACTTTCAGGGCTGCTTGATGTTGACCCTGGCAGGAATTTCCATTCAATCACTGGGAGTTACTAAAGCAACAACCCTCATAAATGTTCTGGCAGATTGCTAAGATCTGCGTAGGACTCATAGTTTACCACTAGTGTCCTTAATTATGAACAACCAGGGTAGTGGTAGCACGTGTTCCTATGAGATCTTTTTATGCATCTCGAGGCTCTAGACTCAATAAGTGCATTTGGTTTTCCTATGCGGAGATTAGGGAGAGGTCTCCTGCTTCAATATCAACTATCTCTAAGAGATAAGTCGATAGATTACACTGGTTCCCCGTGAGAATGAAACAAGTTCTTTTAAGAGAACTTGAGTGGCTAGAAGGTTTAGTGCATTATGTCACTGGGTCTATGACGTCTTGTCTTAAATACCGATGTCGCCTTAGCAACAATCACTAGATTATGAATTGAACCCGGTTTCTGCCCTAAGGTTGAATAATTGGAGGGCTATTTCTTTTCACCCTTTCTCATTTCATTTCTTTTTAATTCTTCAACCCCTTCTTTCCCCATTCTCAAATTTCTCCTTTTTTCATAATCATACCTACGGACTTCTAAATACTATCTATTTGGTATTGTCCATGGGTAGATCCCTCTGGCTCTGGCGGATCATTGGACGGTTTTCCTAGCCTTAGCCACCTTATAACTCCATGATTGTCCTAATTTGCCATTTACCAAATCATTGAAAATTCTCTCAATGTGTTTATGATTGAGAAACACATTTTGTTAACAGATTGAGAGTTTTGTCATTTTCAAATGCTCCCCCTTAACATCTGCTCATAAGTATTGATTTGAAAATTTGCACATGTCGGGAAGAGTTGCACTTTTGAATTGATCTACCTTGAGTGAACATGACCGGGCATTCGAGACACGCTTACATCACTAGATAAACTAGCTTGAAGTTATTACCTAGCTCGATCAGATTCACCCAAGGTTTCTCGAAATGGTACATTCTACTTAAACTAGTCCTCTCCGAGACACGCTTACATCACTGGTTAAACCAGCTTGAAGTTATTACCCGTCCAAGACTAGTCCTTTCGATTCAGGACATTTGTGTTTCGTCAATTCATGAGTCAAGACTGAGATGCACTCATATGAGATGCAAGGATCCTTTTATACAAATCATTTTGCTCCCCCTTAATATGTGCATTAATATGCGAAAGAGTTTGGCACATAGGAAAGAGCAGATTTTTGTTTTCATGTTCAAAAACATCACTTTTGAATCAGTTTTTCATATTTAAATCACATCTTCTCCCCCGATCAAAATTTCAAATCAATTTGAGATTTGTGATCCCAAGTGATTTAACTAAGTATAAGGTTTTGGAAAAGGATGTGACATTTTTAAGTATGACTGATTTTGAGACGACATTTAAGCTCCCCCTCAAACCTTGAGGGAGTATGTTATGTGTTAGAGATGATGAGTTTAAAATCGATTTAGAGTTTAGCAAGAAACTCCTGAAAAATTCAGATATTAACACATAACAATTGCACTTAATCCACTTGAAGTTATGCACAAAAATCATTGTTTTGATGATGTATAGTTTTTGAAATCGTCCTCCCCCTCAATCGATGACACACTTTAAAATTAAACATTTTACATAAAGTATTAATTCTTTTTATCATCGATTGAGAGGTAAATTCTAAACAACTCTTCAGGTTTGTTTGATCTTCAAAAAACCATGGTACCACCAAGTTTGGAGCAAATATTTTAAGAATCATTGAAGGAAAAATATTTGAGATGCAAAGAAGACTTCTCTTCTTTTACCATAAATGATGCACTTAAGCGTACATCAGATCGGAAAAGGCGCAAATATAAAGGAATTCATGCCTTTGTTAGGAATAGTCGTCTTTTTGGCGACGAACTTTCCCCAATATAAAGACCGGGTTGCTATCTGAAGTAATAGCAAACCATATTGAGAGATATAACAACATTAAGAATTCAACCACACATAAGTTTACATGATTATATAGTTATAGACCAACATTGTACCAAATATTACATATCAAACTAACACAT
This sequence comes from Artemisia argyi, assembly GCA_030686995.1. Classification (NCBI taxonomy): domain Eukaryota; kingdom Viridiplantae; phylum Streptophyta; class Magnoliopsida; order Asterales; family Asteraceae; genus Artemisia; species Artemisia argyi. Next base: position 103,562,482 of record CM060678.1, read on the forward strand.
GATTAGATGGTACGTTCCATTAGCCTGTAGTCTCCTTCATAAATTCTCCCACCAACAAAGCATTCCAAACTGCGGAAAATTCGTCTTTCAAGAAAGAGTTTCTTGATGGCGTGAAGAAAGTGCTTGTTTCTTTGGAACATCTCAGTAGTCCAGAAGGCAGTGTACTTAACATCCTTAGCGATTCGGTATTCTTTATCCCTGACATCCAGAGCAGCTTCTACTTGTGTAAGCGTTCCATCACTGAAATGATGGATTTCGTCAAGTCTCATGAGCATTCGAGTGTTGAAGTAGTCAGTAAAGACCACTGCTCTAGGTGACTCAACGATCGAGTAATCTCTCTTGAATTCCATGTCCCTGGCTTCCCGTCGAGGTCTAGTGAGATTGAGGTGAGTCTGATAACTTTCAATACCAAGCTGGAAATCTTTAACTCATTGTCTGATGATAAGCCCACGAATCCATTGAGTGACTGCAGATACAAGCGTTCTTCTTTCAAGTGCTGGAAGGTGATCTAGTTTTCCTTGGAGATGAAGCAGGAAAAGATCTTCAAAGTCATTAGGGTGAAGATACTTAAAGTCACCCTCGGATATGACATGCTCCCAATAACGTGATCTTCTAAGAACAATCCTTTTCAAGTAATTGTATCCACGAGTAGGAAAGATTTCAACACGAATGACACTTAGAATCCTTCTTCTAGAGTAAGTAGCTTTGGGGTCACCAGTAGCTGTGTGTCTTGCGATGTAGAATTCACGCTTTCTGTACCACTAGTGAGAGATACCAAAGTATGCTGCAACATCATACGTGCACTCTTCATCACACCACATTGTATCTGGCACCATTTGTTCCAAACCAACGTTAGTGTAGCGAGCAACTTTCATCTTGTTGATGGATAGTGTTATTTTGTTGCCAGAGCGCAGATACTCAAGGTCATTGTTAAAGAAGAAGTCGGCTTGGAGTGTGAGACGACATGGGGACCCTCCAAGAGGGAGTGGTTTTCCATGGTTGTAATCAAGGATGTTATCTTCAACTTTATCAGTAAGCATCTTGTGGCATTCTTCCATTTGATATTGTAGGTGCACAATATCAGGTTGGAAAGCTTTGACAATCTCGTAAGCGGGGCCCTCTAAATCTTTTGTGGTAAGTTTGGATATTCCTTGTTTCTTACAGTACCATTGGATGAATGTACCCATATCTCCTGTCTGAGCAAGTAGGGAATTAGCAGGAGGAGGAACAAAGTTATCTGCTACAACATATGCCCAGTTGTCATTCAGAACAGATTGAGTGTCAGAGGTGATCATCCACTCAGGCTCAGGTGAAAGAGACTCTTGTTCTGCATCATTATGTTTCCACCATGTGCTAATTACATCATCAGTAACCGTGACAGGGGTGGACGGAGACCCATCTCTTTGTGTGAACGACTTCCACCATTGCTCCTTTTTAGGTTCGTGAGGAACCGTGTTTACATTATCATCATCTTCCTCTTCAGCAGACGAGGGGTCTTCATGAGGAGATCCAGAATCCTAACCCAGATCATGTTCTACAGAGATAGAAGGTATATGTCGGGTTTCAGTAGTAGTCCATGCTTTGTAAATGGCATGTTGGGAAGACTTGGGTTGACCGGATTCAGTGGTGGAGTCAGGTTGACCCTTTTGAGGGGGAGGTTGTGGTGTGTGAGATGGCTGCATAGATTGGAAGATACTTGCACCACCAGATGACCCAGGTGCTCCAGCGGATCCTGAAGGCAGAGGAGGAGGAGGTGGATGAGGAGAATCATCTGATGGTGGTTTAGGGATGATTTGCTTACGTTTCTTTGTTATTCGTTCTTCAGCCAAGTTTTGTTCCAGCTCATTGGCGTCATCAATCTTCATAGACCTCTCCAGTGACTCATACAACTGTTGGTGAGCCACATGTTCCTTGTGATGATCTGTTTCAAATATTCGTTGCTGTAGCAGATCTTTCATGTCATATGTGGATAAGTCTTTGAATCGTGCTTTGAGTGGTGTGTCCATGGCCTTTTTAATAGCAAAGGACACCTGTTCTTCAACTGCTTCACGCACCAAAGTATCAACGTTGATCAGCTTGAGATTAGAAATTCTAGACGCTTGATGGTGGATGACTTGATGCAGGTTGAGCTTTTGAAGATCTTTAAGAACATCCCGATGCTTCTCAAGTGTAGATTTGATGTCAAGAATTTCAACATTCGTTTTTTCAGCAGTGGATAATGCCTTAACAACTTGAGTTGACAGGTTCTCAATTGTACTAGGTAGGATGGTGGTAGTGTCTGCAGCAGAGGTGGGATTCGGCATGGTCACTGTGGGTGTAGTAGACACATACTGTACAATGGGAACATCTACCATAGAGATGACTTCACTCTCATTGGTAGGTTTAGAGGTCTCCTTCCCTTCAGGATTGTCATCAGCATCGTGATCCCCAAAAGTGTAATCATGATCTAACTGTTTGTATGAGGAGAGAGTTCCTGTCGACGTATCGGGTTCAACAATCAACTTTTGTTCGTCAGACTTCATCTTAAGATTTTCTTGAACCGCAGGGTAGATAGATGCAACAAAGTCATCTTGCAGTGTCGAGTGGGGTTCAGTGGAGGGTCCGAATTCTGGTGGAGGCAAGTCCCTGGAAGATGTGTCCCCGGTGGTAGTGACAGGCGTCTTTTCTTCCTTCTTAGAGACATTAAGATCAGATTCAGAGTCACTGGATTCGATGAGAGGTTCATGACTCTGTAGTTGCTCCTGTGAATCTTCAGAGGAAACCTCTTTAGGTTTAGATGATTCCGGGGACCTTTTTTTGAATTCTTTAAGTTTTGAAACATGTGATGAAATATGAAGGAGTGTGTGTGCAGCTTGTTCATCAATAACAACACTCTTTCCTTTCCCGACAGTATCTGGTAGTTGCTTGAGTTTCTCAGGTACCGGCTCATTAATGCTGACACCTGTCAATGGTGGACCAGGATGTGTCTCACTGGTTTTGAGGCTTTCTTCGACAGCCCTTTGAATATCAGCAGCTTCAGTTGGGGACAGCATCTCATGTGGATTGTCATCTAAAACTGTAGCTTTAGCTTTCTTGGGTTTCTTGGACTCGGATTTGCTAACAGTTTTGGTTCTTTTGTGTTTCTTTGTGCCACCAGATGCCATCCCAGTGGTTGAGACTTCTTTGCGTTTCTTTGATGTAGCTTTGCTTGTGGTGATCTTGACGATGGATTGTTTGCGATACAAAGCAACTTTGTTCAGATAGCTCTTGTAGTAAGGTGCTTCAAGGATATTGTTGGCGACAAGAACTTCGGGTATATCCATTCCAAACACTTCATGATCCGTCCCTTTAGCAACAAACTTGAGGTTTCCCACACAGTGTTCATCGGATGCCAGGTGCACTGAGGATTCAGGTCTAGGGTGTAGATTGTGACATTGTTGTAGATGAAGTATGATCAGTTTAGTAAATCTGATACTAGGAATTAGAGACTTAGATTTCCATTTTTTGCTTTCTTTGTGAGCCTCCAGCTTCATCTTGTCATCTAAGAATGTATTAATGGAGTGAGCAAATTCCTCCCATATACGTTCAGCGAAGTCAATGTCTTTCCCCTTCACAATACCCCACAGTATTTGCAGTGCAGGGGCACGCAGTCTCTCATGTCCAGATGTCTTCCCAGTGAGACATAAATTGATAAGCGTGATGAGGACTCTCCAGGGTTGGTACATTTCATTAGTGGACACGGATGAAAGTGTGGTGACCTCATTTGGGTACCCTAGATCATTCACAAACTGTAGGAGGGCTTCAGGGTTTGGTGGGAATGAGAAAGGTTTGTTTGGAATGATTGGGTTGATCTGGAGAGCATTCCTGAGCGTTTCTTTGTTTATTTCAAACCATTGTTCAGCGAGTTGACACCGATAAGTGTTGTTTTCCTTGTTATGAGTCATGGTGTTCCAGAATTGTTGGATGTATATGGATGGAATCGATGAGGAAACCGTGAATGCCTTGAAGAAAGAAGTGTTTTAAAGATATCCACGGCAATCTTGTAGGTGGGATTGTTCTGAGGTTTATCTATGTCAATGTAGAGATTGCTCTTCCCAATAGATACCCATTCATTGTGCGGCAATATCTCATCATCTGTGCGAGTGGGAGGTGGTGTAACTGACTCCAATTCAGTAGGAATATTAGCATCTGCCATTTATCTGCACAACCACTATAACATACCACAATAGACACACATGTACAGTTAGTGGTTAGACGGATCATCAGTAAGAGATACTCAGACAATGACAAGAGAGAGCAGCAGAGCATGAAACGTGACTTGTAAGTAGTGCATACAACGATTGAGAATAGTGAGCACATATCCCAGATTGATAATACTTGAGTTACAGAATACATACATGCCACTAACCACCACCTACCGATTAAGTGCAGCATATTCATACCATGTATATCCACATAACAATGAGACATATCTGGGTAAGACCATAGATAGCAACACATGATTCAAGACAGCATGCACATTGGAATTTCTCACGACTAGCAAATTACCAGAAGAAAAACTAACTCGTATTAGCATGCTAACATAAATATCAATCAACACGCAATTAATGAAGCAACTCGCTGTCACGGCTAATAGTCAACTCGCTACTCATGAATTGAGATCATCACGCTAATGGATATAGAAGTCAACAAGCTATTAGTCAAAATCTGTCAACTCGCTATTCAGTATTTCATCAACTCGCTAATGGGATAGGTAGTCACCACGCTAAGCAGTGTTTCATCAACACGCTAAAGGGATAAGAGGTCAACTCGCTATCCTGAATTGGCCCAATTCTCTACCACGAAATCACATCAACACGCTAACAAGAAGTCTCAACAACTCGCTATAATGAATATGGGTCAACTCGCTATACTGATGATTCAGTCAACACGCTATACTGATGAGTTAGTCAACACGCTACCAGTAATTTGATCAACTCGCTACCTAGTAATCTCATCAACTCGCTACCAAGAAATTGCACCAACTCGCTAAAATAAAATTGGTCAACTCGCTAAACTGATGAGTCAGTCAACACGCTACCAGTAATTTGATCAACTCGCTATCAAGAATTTTCATCAACTCGCTACCAAGAGCTTTTACCAACTCGCTATGACGAATATACACAATATCCAATCAAGATACCACCTACGCAAATAACCTTACACACAGGAACATCACATAACAGACAGACAAACATATTCATCACAATAATGACTACATTATCACCCACAACACAAATAAGTCGAGAGGAACAATATAGGGAAAAATCGCAACGAATCCATACACGCAGAGATAATCAAGGAGCAACAAGTGGGATAGTATCTGATGAGGCGAAAAATGATCCGTTTTTAGAGGGTCATTTAAGCCCGAATCCGAATTTATTTGATCAAATATTGCCCTAAATCGTTCCTTTTGTGATTTTAGGTGTTTGGAGAGTGAATTATGGAAAAGAAGCCATTTTGGACGTTTTTGGAGCATAAAAGTGAAGAAAACGGCAAAGTACCAAATTTCCATGCTGAAGATACAAGGTGACGGCGTCAAGAGTAATATCTTGACGGCGTCAGACATGAAGATTAAAATACCGAAGGTGGTGACGGCGTCAAACGCCTTCATGACGGCGTCAAAGTGGCAAGAATAAAATACCGTGGTCGGTGACGGCGTCACATAGGCCGTCATAAGTAGATCAAGGTCGTCCGAGGAAGTATATGGCAGCGAGGTGACGGCGTCACATGTAACTCTTGACGCCGTCAGCCTACTTTTCCTATATATAGTTTTCTAGTTTTTTCATTAAAAAGAGAGAAGTTTTGGTGAAACCCTAAAGACGAATTTGGTGCCTCTTTTACAGGTTTTTCAAGGGTTCCAAACCCTTGATACCTTGCATTGTAATTGAGATAAGTGTTCTTCTAATTCAATCAATATGTCTATGTGTTGGTTGTTTATATCTTGTTCTTGTCTCAATTCAATTATGCTAGGCTAGATCTCTCTTGTGTTTGCTTAGATCTAATGAAACCTAGATGTTGATTATGTGTTGATTACTTGTTTATTCTTGTTCTTGGATGAATGATTTATATGTTAGGCTTAAGAAAACTGGCAGATCTCCAAATGGTAACATGCTTGAACGTCTTAAGAAACATGAACCGAGGCGTACTAGGTCTTTATTGGTTGTATTTAATGCATGAGCCACTGTTTACAATCCCTATAGTTGTGCTCGGTCATGGTGTAGGAGGAGATAAGAGCTCATAGAGTTGGGGAGTTATGTATGCCACCCCACGAATGATATTAAGGAATACAATCCGTCATCCATACAAGTATAACAAGTAATTAACATGTAAAAGATATCTAGGGAGTAGTGAAGTCTAAGTAAACACAATTTCTCCAATTACTGCTCACAACCTTAGTATAATTAGTTTGTTTTCATTTTTATTATTTTATTTTTATTGCATCTTAGTTTTGGGTTAGTTGAATAGCAACTAATTCCGCCCACTCCTTCAAAACCCGAGATTTTAATTGCTTTCTAAAAAATATAAAAATACAAAAATAATCATCCCTCACCTCTAGAACTATTAATTAGGTTTTCTAATCCTAGCGACACTATTCCTAAGCTGAACGATCAATCCCCCGGTACTTGTCACTATACTATACTACAACGATCAGGTACCCTGCCTGGTGGGGGTTGTAAGCTTCTCGAGATCCCTCAAGAGGTAAAGCAAGGTGCGATTCCCACGCATCAAGTTTTTGGCGCCGCAGCCTGGGGAATAGTTATTGTCTAGGTTAGGATTTCTTTTTATTAGGTCTACTTGCTAGATTCCTTTCTAGTAAGATTTTTATTTTTATTTTTAGGTCTTCTTTAGTCTATCTTATTTCTTCGTGCCTTTGTTCGTAACTCTTTACCATCCGACATCATGGAAGGTGGTAACATCTTTGAACCCGTCATCCCACCACAACAAAACCCACCACTAGAACCCCTTAGGCCCCGAACCTTAGGAGAGTACTCCTGACCTAGCCATCAAGGCTACCGAAACACCATTGAGCTCACCGGAGCCAATGTGACCCCCTTGCGATCCGACACCATCCGGTTGGTGCAAAGCGGATGTGCATTCCATGGACTTCGTTCCAAAGATCCAAACCAACACCTTAAGGACTTCCTCAAAATCGTAGATTCCATAGACCTAGGTGTTGAAACTAGAGAGGCTACCCGTTTACGCCTATTCCAATTCTCTCTACGGGATCAAGCTAGTCAATGGCTTGAGCGTTTACCCGCGGGATCCATCACCACATGGGATGATCTCACCACTCGTTTCCTTGCTCAATTTTTCCCACCGGGGAGAACTACTAAGCTTAGGAATGACATCTTGATGTTTCAACAACGTCAAATGAATCCCTTTATGAAGCATGGACTCGTTTCAAGGACTTACTCCAAAAAGTCCCTCATCATGGCATAGATCTTTGGCTCCAAGTCCAAATTTTTTATGACCATATCGACATCTCCATGAGGCGAGCCATTGACCAATCGGCCGGTGGTAAGCTACGTGATCTTAGTGCGGAACAATCATGGGAACTCATAGAAGATCTTGCTCTCTATGACAACGAAAGTTGGAATGATCCCCGTGACTTGAACAAAACGGTCAAGGCAATATCCTTGCCTTCGAACAATTCTAGCACTCCCGACCGTAGGATCATGGAACTTGAGGACCAAGTCAAGTTTCTCATAAAATCTTACGAAGCTCCGAAGCATTCAAGCCAAGTGAACAAAATCACTTCTTCATGCGAATTGTGTAGTGGTCCCCATGACACTCGTGATTGTGTGGAACTCCCCGGAACAGCTTTTGCGGATTACGCATCCACGCGTACCGACGAAGCGGGAGATAAGTGGTACACTTTCAAGCCCGAGCCAAACACATACGGTGATTCATACAACCCCTCATGGAAAAATCACCCAAACCTTAGGTGGAAACAAAATCAACCCAATTCATCCAACCCACCTAATCGTTACCAACCAAACGGTCCACCATCCAACCGTACTTTCAACAACAATCCTTCTAACAACTATGGTAGTACCAACAATCTTGAAGGATTGATGTCAAAATTCATGGCATCTCAAGAAGCCCGCATAGCTAGGTTCGAAACCGAATTCAACCAACAACAAACGGAGATGACCAACAAGATTGACAACTTGTTGAAAGCCCTCAACAACCAAACATTGATCACACCTAGGAAGGACACTAGGGACACCGATAGTGGAATCCAAACTAAGGACCCCTCATCATCCAAACATGTCCACTTTGTCAATGTTGTCACCATTAAGCCGATAGATAAGGAGATAGAGGAGAGTGACAAGGATGAAGTTAGAGTAGAAGCCGATAGTGAGGATGAGAGTAGGGAAGTTGAGGTTAATAAGGATGAGGAATTAGAGGAGGTAGAACCTATAGAGGAATACTTTGATAAGTTGCCAACCGAGGAAGAACGGGAATACCATAAGGATTTATTCGATAGTCCCGAGAAAACATATATCTTTGGCGACCCCCTTATCAAAATGGGAGACCCCTCTAACATTAACATCCCATGCAATATTGGGCACATGCATATATGGAAAGCTTACATCGACCTTAGATCCCCCGTGAACATCATGACTAGGACTTTTTACAATTGGGTGATGAAGAAGCAACTCAATTTTAGGATGATGCCCGGTAAAAATTGGATAAGTAATTTTGTAGGGAGAGTTAAGGGATTACATGTTATCATAGGGAATCTTACCTATGAGATTGATTTTATGATAGTGGAAGACACTCGTCCGGTGATAGATGCTTGCCTAAGTCAAATAATATTTGGGAAACCATTTGTTGAGGCCACTAGGATGAGTTATGATCCGACTTTAGGGATAGTTAGATTCAAGGAAGAGAATGATGAGGTTGCTTATCAAATGCCCTACAAGATTGAGCAATACCGCCTTCTCTCTAATTTCGAAAAGGAACGCAAGCAAGCGGCTTATTATAGGAATGATGAGGATAGACGTAGAGGAGTAGAGTATGTTAGAAATAGGAAGCTTGGTTTCTACAAAGAGTGCTTGCAACTAGGTCCGGAATACAAAACTGGTTTAGAAGACGACCTAGAGAGTGGAACCAATGATGAGATCACGTAGTAACCCATGACTTTGAGTCTAGCTACAAGACTCGTAAATAAAGAAAAGCGCTTCTTGGGAGGCAACCCAATGTTTTGTGTGATTTTATTTGTTTGATTGTTATTTGTTTCCGTATGCATGTTTTATTTTTATTGTTGGTTGATCATGTTTCTCAATTAAAATGTGGAAATACTTTATTATGTTGTTTGGCCTAGTCTTAACTCCAACCTAAAGGTATTTTTGCAAAAGATAAATGTAAGGGGAAACCCCAAATATGTTTTCAAGAAACAAACCGATCATGATTCTCCACAATATTTAATGAACATGTATATTCGTATTTGTTAGAGTCAAATGCTTGTATTGAGTCATAATGAAGTTTTGCAGGATTTTCCAGGAAGTAGGACGAAGTTTTTCCAGAAATTTTCCGGAAACTTAACATAAGAATTTCTGCAGGTCCATTCTGACGGCGTCAGAGTATTACTCTTGACGGCGTCAGGAGTTAAAAATCTGGAAATTTTACCGGTTTTGTTTTTCTAACGGAGTCTTATGGTTTTTGTGAATTATTAAGTTTTATAATCTCCAGGAAATCTGCAAACTTCATTCCACAAGCATTATATCTTACTTTGTTTTCTAGGATTAGTAACTTATATAGGATGCCGCCGATTTTACGTGAGGTTGCCTTGTCTATTGTTGTCAGGATTTACAGGTTATTTATGACAAGAAGATGATTTATATTCTGGAAGGGAAGCTTTGATTGTTCGTTTTCTTGGAGGAAGATTTAACCTGGTCAACCTAAAATCCATACCGAGCGAATCAGGGGAGTATTTGATTTCATTCTCTTTACTTCTTAACTTTTACATTCTTTACTTGAACATTGGGGACAATGTTCATCTTAAGTGTAAGGGGAGGGTAAAAAGATGATACCTTACATATGCACTTTCGCTTGAGTTTGTTTTGTCTGATAGTAGATGTGTAATAAAACTACGAGAAATACTTGTTAGTGCAATTTTAACGCCAAATTTAAATTTTTTTACAACATTTAGGAGTGAAACTTTAGCCATAGCAAGCGTCTCATGGATAGGAGGTTGTATGACTAGCACATAACCGTATATTCAGAAAAATTTTCCACCCAAAAATGTGAGGTTCGCCTTTAGATTAGATAGGAAAAGCATTTACTATTAGTGCTTATGAGTGTACCGGTAGCATTTAGATTCTAGAACTTGCGTTAATGATGCATCCCGAGACCGCGAGTGAGACTACATTCGTGTGGTAGGATTTACTACATGATAAGAGGCATTAGGATCACCCTTGTGTTAAACCCGTATTATAATTACTTGACCATTTAAGTCATATTGCTTGGCTAGTTAAGTCAACTAATTTTTCCCACACCCTTAGCGTTGTACTCATTTTTAGTACACGATACCCCTAGTACACCCCTCCGAGCCTATCTTTTCGTTTCTAACTTTAAGCATCTTACTTAAAGGAAGAATTTGTTACACCCCACTTAAATGTACACCCAAATCGCCTTAGCCTTCCGTGTATGCGCTCATTTTTAGTGCATTATTGTTATTTGTTAAACCCTAAGTTAACTTTCTAATTGATTACATGGTTGCTAAGTCGAGTCATATCATTGTACATATTGTTTTGGGACTATTGGGACTCATGGGTAAGTACTTATTTTATGGAGTAATGGGGAAGAAACATAATTTATTACCCCCATATGTACGTTAATCTTAAAAGTGCTCCAAGTGTTTTGATTTCTTAATTCGAGTCATTAGATTAGTTAATTGTAAAGTATGTAAAGATTCAAGTGTAAGGGGAACGTTTATACCCCTATGATGTATTATTTTGGATGGTAGGGCAAGAGTGTATGCAAAAAAAAAAAAAAAAAAAAAAAAAAAAAAAAAAAAAAAAAAAATCGAAAAAAAAAATTAGAAAAAACAAGAAAAAGAAAAAAAAAATAGAAAAAGGAAAAAAAGAAAAAAAAAACATACGGACTACCATCCCGTTTTTATTCTATGTTTATTTTATGTTTTTGTTATTTTTCATTTATTAACTTAAGTCGAGTCTAGTCTTGGCTTAGCAACGCCATATTGTACATGTAATTAACCAAGATTGTTAACTCGCCACCAGTAAAACTTCCTTTATCCAACAAAACCGTGTAATTCATATCCCTATACCTAACGTTACAACCTTTTAAAAGACCTCTTTGATAGTTTATCCTAGGTGCTTACGCCATGTGGTGGAGGTTTGATCCTTTCCCAAGCCTATGGTAATCTATTTTGCTATGACAGGTAGTGAGAGATATCTTCCATTTCCATAATGTTATATTACTTTATTACACCCGAGAGATGTGAGTATCTAAACACTATTTGTGAGGTGCTTGTGTATGACCTCCGTGCTTGTCTATTGGTCTTTAGTGGAACGATTATTTTTTGTAATTACTTTTATATTAGTGTTAAATGACCCCTAACTTGTCTTTCGAGTAGAATAAAAGCGCATTTGCTTGTGGACAAGCAAATGTCAAGTGTAAGGGTATATGATGAGGCGAAAAATGATCTGTTTTTAGGGGGTCATTTAAGCCCGAATCCGAATTTATTTGATCAAATATTGCCCTAAATCGTTCCTTTTGTGATTTTAGGTGTTTGGAGAGTGAATTCTGGAAAAGAAGCCATTTTGGACGTTTTTGGAGCATAAAAGTGAAGAAAACGGCAAAGTACCAAATTTCAATGCTAAAGATACAAGGTGACGGCGTCAAGAGTAATATCTTGACGGCGTCAGACATGAAGATTAAAATACCGAAGGTGGTGACGGCGTCAAATGCCTTCATGACGGCGTCAAAGTGGCAAGAATAAAATACCGTGGTCGGTGACGGCGTCACATAGGCCGTCATAAGTAGATCAAGGCCGTCCGAGGAAGTATATGGCGGCGAGGTGACGGCGTCACATGTAACTCTTGACGCCGTCAGCCTACTTTTCCTATATATAGTTTTCTAGTTTTTTCATTAAAAAGAGAGAAGTTTTGGTGAAACCCTAAAGACGAATTTGGTGCCTCTTTTACAGGTTTTTCAAGGGTTCCAAACCCTTGATACCTTGCATTGTAATTGAGATAAGTGTTCTTCTAATTCAATCAATATGTCTATGTGTTGGTTGTTTATATCTTGTTCTTGTCTCAATTCAATTATGCTAGGCTAGATCTCTCTTGTGTTTGCTTAGATCTAATGAAACCTAGATGTTGATTATGTGTTGATTACTTGTTTATTCTTGTTCTTGGATGAATGATTTATATGTTAGGCTTAAGAAAACTGGCAGATCTCCAAATGGTAACATGCTTGAACGTCTTAAGAAACATGAACCGAGGCGTACTAGGTCTTTATTGGTTGTATTTAATGCATGAGCCACTGTTTACAATCCCTATAGTTGTGCTGGGTCATGGTGTAGGAGGAGATAAGAGCTCATAGAGTTGGGGAGTTATGTATGCCACCCCACGAATGATATTAAGGAATACAATCCGTCATCCATACAAGTATAACAAGTAATTAACATGTAAAAGATATCTAGGGAGTAGTGAAGTCTAAGTAAACACAATTTCTCCAATTACTGCTCACAACCTTAGTATAATTAGTTTGTTTTCATTTTTATTATTTTATTTTTATGCATCTTAGTTTTGGGTTAGTTGAATAGCAACTACTTCCGCCCACTCCTTCAAAACCCGAGATTTTAATTGCTTTCTAAAAAATATAAAAATACAAAAATAATCATCCCTCACCTCTAGAACTATTAATTAGGTTTTCTAATCCTAGCGACACTATTCCTAAGCTGAACGATCAATCCCCCGGTACTACTATACTACAACGATCAGGTACACTGCCTGGTGGGGGTTGTAAGCTTCTCGAGATCCCTCGAGAGGAAAAGCAAGGTGCGATTCCCACGCATCAGTATCATACCAAAAAAACAAGTAAAACCTCGCACAAATCACACAAGAATGAGCACACACCACTTAATCACCAATCGTAGGAGGGGGACGACCTAGATATAATTAAGACAACTGTTTAATCAAGTGTTACATGACCAGGCAATGAGTATAATACAAAATTAAGATTAAAACCTGATAGAACCACATGAGAAAGGATCACAGAAAGTAAGAGGTGGGGGGGGGGGGGCAGCGGGTTGTAAAAAGTGAGGAGACACAAACAACTCGCTATAACTCAATTAAATATATATACCCCCATTTTTTTAACTTTCACTAAATGACTAAACAGACCCTCTACTTAAATATATATACCCCCGTTTTTTAACTTTCGCTAAATGACTAAACAGACCCTCTACTTAATTGTATACCTCTTATCTTCCAATAAATGACCTATCAGCCCCTCTACATGCAAACGACTCAACTAAACATCTAAGAATAATTAAATCATCAGATCAGAAACCACGATAGCATAAATATACCACATATTAACACCACAAATGCATAAAACAAGAACCATATAACTTACAGAAAGTACTCTCCCCCTCAATCAATGACCGTAGTGGAAAACCTACACAAAGGTTGTTGATTGAATGAAGGATGCATGAGTATTAAGTGAGGGAGAGGGTCGCTATCAGAGAGAATAGCAAGCCATGATGGCAGGTTTTCAACTTCTGTTCGAACTTCATTTAAGAACCCGTGCCATTATTGAATGACATTTCTAGGACCGTAAATGTTATCGATGCCAGAAGACATGCCAATGCAAAAATTGTGAAACCACCAGGGTTTGCGAGTAATCAATTACTACATTTATTAGTATATGTATACATATATATATATATATGTACAAAAGGTACCGAGTGAACGAACTCAGTCGTTCTTACACATCACCATCGTTGGAGTCCGAGTCCTGATAAGAGACTGACCAGGAGTCGTCATGCACTTTTCAACATCGTCTGATTGCCTGAATTCCTGTCTCTGTAGAGAGAAGGCATTTAGGTCGCCAAACTTTGAGGTTCTCTGATGGGGATCCTGCATATAGACCAGAAGACCCTACACCAACATGACAATAGTGCTTGTTTTGATGTGAGTTAGTGTTATTAGAGTCCCGTGCAGTGGTGGTCACACAGTAACCATTGGGGTTTTCCATAACCCTCATTGGTATCCAACTACTCCCAATCATCTTAAAGATTCTACCAGTAGGAACCCACTTAAGGCAAGTTTTGGAGTGCTTATAATCTGACCTACCAATGAGATGTTTATCTTTCCTAATGGGGTTCTTGTGAAGTGACATAACCTTATGATGACGTTGTGAAGTGACTGGTTTTAATAACTCTTGTTTAGTATCAATTTGAGGATCACACCTAGATATATTAACCTTGGATCTATTAGAACGAAAAGCAGACAATTGCCTAGTAGATCTGGGTTTTCTATGTGACAGGTTCAAAGGTGCTTGCACAGTGGAAGAATTATCAAACTTAGTGTTCACATTTTTCATGTTCAGTTTGCACAATTCATGTTTTAATGTGGTAATCTCGAGGATTTTCTTCTGCAGTTTAGTATTGACCTCATTATTTTGTGCAATCAAGGACATTGTGTGTGAAACAGTTTTAGATTTCTCATCTTTGATAAATTCAATAAGAGTTTTTCTGTGTCTTTTCAAAGATTCATTTTCATTCTGCAACACTTTTACCTTGTGTACCAGCTCAGCATGATTATTTGAGTGAGTGTTGATATTGTGTGTGGCATTGAATTTAAGGTTACTACACATGGCATTCATATCATTCATATGTTGCTTGAGGCGGTTGATTGTCTTATCCTTGGTTTCAATTTGAGCTTTTAACTCGTTAATCATGAAATATTCGCGAACTTCAGGTAGTTCTGAATACTTGCGTGGTTGGTTGATTAGAAATTGTTCTTCATTTTGTTGCATTGCAATTTCAAGAGAAATGCAGTGCTTTTCTAATTGAGAAAATCTGTTGGACAATTCTTTAAAAACGTGCATATCAACCTTTTCATTTGATTTTGTGAGTTTGTTTGAAACCAAAGGATTTGGAACATCACCCATCGTAGTATCCTGATCACAATTCTCCCAAACAGGATTCGTGTAGATTGAATTAGACGTGACTTTATTATCAGTCTCTTCCAGTGGACACAAATCATAGATGGGTAAATCCTGATCAGGATCCTTGTCGCAGTTAAAAGCATGAACCTCTGAGGCAGGATGTTGTCCTGTGACCTGTTGATGTGACGCATTCACCTCATGTGTATAGAGGATAATGGGAGATTCAATGAAAGTACATTCAGCTGCAGCAGTCTTTCTTGTTGATGGGAGGTGTGTACGTTCCTTGATAAACATCTTGACATTCCCCAAAATCTGAAGTAAAGTGACTCTGAAGGCGTCCACATCTAATCCAGTGTGATCAACAAACCATTTACTTGTCATATGAGAGTCATGGTCATACTCCATTGTGAATCTTGAGTCAATGAATGCTTGGAATTGCTTAAGAATCTCCTCCAATGCAGCCGTACAACTGTTACCAGAGAAGTCAGCTTTGTTAATTTGTCGTTGTAGTTGATCTAAGTACAGATTCATGGTGACTGTGAATGATTCAATATCATGTCCAAAGAGTGTCACAAAAGCACGTTGATACCCTCCTGAGTAGCCTGATTTTTCAAAGAGTCTTTCAATGTGGGAGTAAAGTAGCTTGAAGCATTCAACACCTCCTTCAGAGTTTTGAGGCAGTCCAGTTGAACTCAGAACAGTATTAGATTGAGTACTTGTCATGATGAAGTGAATAGATAAGACTTAGTAACACAACTTACACAAGTTTGATCAATAACTCGCTAATACTTTCACCAACTCGCTGAACAGGAACCAACTCGCTAAAATGTGTCAACACGCTAGTGTAACAACTCGCAAATGTGACAACTCGCTAGTAGACAAGTCGCTAATCTGACAAACCGCTGACTGCTCAACTCGCTATTCTCAAATCGCTAAAGCCTCAACTCGCTGGATATCAACTCGCTAGAACCAAAACCTGACAACTCGCTAATACCAATACGCTATCCGACAATACGCTAACAGTTCAACTCGCCAATGCCAACTCGCTAATACCTAAACCTGACAACTCAATAGGAATGAGACAAAAATGTCACTATCGTAGCGATTTGTCCGTATGTCCCAAAATAGCAAACCACCAAACCTCTAACCTCAACTCGCTACAGAAAGATACCAACCCTCTACCAGGAAGTGCCAACTCGCTACTAAGAAATAGCACACGAATTGCCACCAACTTCCACACAAGTGATGAAATGACTAAACCAAGGTTACTACAAGGTGTCTACACAACTAATAAGCAATAAAGTACAAGAAGAATGCCGAGATAAACACCAAACGAGATAAAACTTGTGAAGAAACAACTAAACCCATTCGAACCAAGTAAAACTCACAAATCACACTATAAATTCGAGCATACCATGAATCCTAGGATAGAACCATGGCTCTTGATACCAATTGTAATATACTCTAATATGAGAACATGGATGGTTTAGAGATTAGATTGATTCTAGGTTATGTTTTGGTGAGAATTTAGAGAGAGAAAGTGAAGGAACCTTGAGAGAAACTAGTGTAATATTAGATTGTGAATGAAGGTCCAACCCTTTCCCATGGGTGGGAAAGGGTATATATAGTTACAATGTAAACGCCCCTTGAAACGGGCTGTAGAGCGGCTGACAGTGGGTAAGAGACCCGACCCGACTCCACAAATACTACTAATACTACTCTACATACTAACTAATATGATAATTACTACGAGCTACAGTATGCTAAACAATACTAGGGATGACCGAGTCTTCATATGAATAATCGTATTCCTAACAAATTTAAATGAAATAAATAATGATAGAGGCATTACATTGACACTGGATCCCAAATCTGCCAATGTCGAGAGGTTAGAGTTACCAATGGTACAAGGAAGAATAAAGCTCTCAGCACTTTCCTCCTTATTTAGAAGTTGGCGAGGAATTGTGTCACGGTCTTTTGGTTTTTCATTTTGAAGAATTTCTTCAAAAATTAGATCTTCGCACTCTTTTGGATGATCTTCTTCCTCTTTGTCAGCAAACATTGCCATGCATGCTCTGATTGTTCTTTTGCTCTCCTCGATCACGTTCTTCTCATGGATCTCCTCAGCCAATTTCTCTATCATTGTTTCGAGATTCTTTAGGGACTCATCATGATTAGCAAGGCTCTTGTTAGTGGCTTCTTGAAAATAATTCAACCACTCGTCTTGCTCTTTTTGTTTTTTTCTTGAGTCTTCAAGATATTTGTTGATAGTATCTTTGAGGTTCGATCTTTTTTCGCCATATGGAGCTCGATTATAACCTGTGCGGTAACCGTTACTGTTGTAATTTTGGAACGTTCTTCCTTCTCCAAATTTTACCTCTTCGATCTTCTCATCATCTTTTAAAGGGAAATCCCTAGCCAAATGAGCTCCTTCACAAATTTCGCATCCCACTTGAATGGCATGCACATTTTCTTTAAGCTTCTTCATATCACGCCCCAAACTTTCAAGCTTGCTGGTGATTAGGGCGATTCCATCCGAACTTTCACTAACGCTTCTAATGTTGACTCTCTTCTTAAGGAGTTTTCCGATCAACTAGCTCGCATCGATCCACTTCCACCGAGAAGTGACGATGATCTCTTTGATTTTGAAGCCGATCTTAAAGAAATTGAAAGTCTTTTATATCTTGTTCTATCAATTGAGTCTTATCCTAGCACCGAGCTTAGTGATTCACAAAGTGATGATGAACTCTTTGATTTTAGAGCCAATCAAAATGAATGGAAAAATCTTTTGTATGGCGACCTTCTGATAATGAAAACTTTTATGATGAGAAACCAAAAATGAAAACCATAATTGAAGAACCGACAATTGTTTCTCATGACTTATCTCCTCAGTCACTCGAGGGCGATTCTTTTTTCTCTTCCGAGTCTTCCATTGAGCATCATTTTTTATGTGAAGACAAACTGTTCAATCAAGGAATACTCGATGATGTAAAAACTCGTTCTATAATGAAAATGACTCCCGAGAAGAATTTTAAGTTACAAACCTCATCCGAGGAACTTTTTATTCTGGAGAAAAGTGATTCCCTCTATTCTATCTTAATGGTGATATCATTTTTCCATCAAAGTATGATTACTTTGATCATGACCCGGGGGGAGATGTGCTTTATCATGAGAGGTTTCTTAATGATTATTTAAGCCCAACCCTCCCTCCCTGAATGTTCATAAGATAAAGGAGCTTAAATGTTGAATCCCTTCTTCATCCCATCACAAATGATGTGATTTCTTCTCTTCTTCACTCCATCGGAAGTGAGGACACTATCTTTGACACCCGGCATCACTTCTTATGGTTTCTAATGCTTAGAAACCGGGGTATATCTCATCGGTGTAGAACTTTCAAGCACTTCAATGTTTATCCAAACATCTTGAATAAAAGTCCAATGGAGATTTTGCCTTCCACATGTTGCTTCCCCATGGACCAATGAATTCCAGGAGGCAAGCCATGCTTATCCATTTCATCTTGTTACTTTCTTATTTCTAACACCTAAGTGTGGGGGAGTTTCCCCTACTTGTTTCCTTCTTGTGTTGTCTATTTGCCTTTGTTTTCAATAAATCCAGTAGACCGTGATGATTGATGCGCTTGTTTTCAATCCAACCGACCAATATCTGATCTTTTCTTTTTGCTAACCCAGGGATATTCTTTATAATCCTTCGTGTGAAAACAAGAATTCGTTTCCACACTTGGATGATGGTATTACCTTTTTCCTTTCAATTGTCTCGGCTAAGTGCCGGTACGTTGAATATTGAGGG
Organism: Artemisia argyi; assembly: GCA_030686995.1. Lineage (NCBI taxonomy): Eukaryota > Viridiplantae > Streptophyta > Magnoliopsida > Asterales > Asteraceae > Artemisia > Artemisia argyi. The sequence goes on from CM060678.1 coordinate 103,581,460, forward strand.
CAATATTCAATTCTAAGTGTGGGGGGGAATTCTTGCAAATTTGACCCAATTTTTCAAGAATTTTCAAAATTTTCACGTGTTGTACCTTTCTAGTCCCTAGTACCCCTGTTTTTTTACCAAAATTTTAAATTTTTTACCGTATTTTGCATAAAAAAGAAGTGCTTTGCACAATAAATAAGAATTTGCTAATACATAAATACCTCGGTATTTGTGGAAAGCTTAGACTTGATTAGGCTAGAACAAGGGGAATCCCGACTCTACTAGAGTGTTGATCTAGTTGCTTTCCTTAAACGTGGAATAGCGGTCTTCTTTAGAGCTTGTATAAGTAATCTATGGCTTTTCCTCCCAGGAGCTCCTAATTTGACTTAATAACGTGCTTCTTTTCAAACATTTGAACACAAAAATCATTTTGTTAGTAAAAACAAAGTTTTTATACGGTTTTGACACATATTAATTCAAAGTTTTATTTACATTTTGGAACAAGCACACTTTCATGAAAACATAATAAGAATGCAAAATGAAAGTGAAACGTTGCTTGAAATTGCAAAAGTTAAAGTTTTGAGTATGAATAAGTGCTATAAACTACGGTTCGAGATCGGTCCTTGGATCCTTAATTCTGAAAGGCGTTAGGGTCTTGGAATTTCCCCGTGAAGCTCTACTAGTAAAAAGTCATGAAATGAAAAGTAAAGAAAAATGATGAAAAAAAATGAAAAAAATATGTATATTGATTGTGAATAAATGTATGAAACTTGCTTGTTGTGAAATTTAAATAAACCTTTCAATTAGTATTCGTCAAAACCTTATAAAGATTTTTACGGATATTTGGAAGTTTTTTATTTCAAAGACCCCGTGAGCTCCGATACTATTCTCGAGGGTGAAAACCTAGCCTCCTAAGTTTACTAAGGACAAGCTGAGAAAAAAGTCGCCACATGGAGTGATCTCATCTTTGAATCTCTAATTTTTAAATCTTCGTCAATTTTTATCTATTTAAGCTTAATATTACTTTAGTAGTAGCTTCATAAATCTCTGGAATCGAATTCCCGCTGATTTCGGTACTATTCTCTGTGAGTTGTCAAACTCCTGGTCACCTAAAATCGTCTTGTTGGGATGTGCTGAGAAGAAAGCCGCTACATGGAAAAGGCCCTTTCAATCCTCAAATTTCATGGTTTCCGGTGAATTAATATTAACTTAAATAAATAACAACCCTAATAAATGTCGATTTTTCCGGTCAAAATTTTGAAAATAAGCATACACACCTAACCTAATAATTATTGTGTGATCGAAAAGTTAGTCTCGACTTACATAGCTTACTAATATAAGTAGCATTATCATTTTGCAAAAACGTTTGCACAAGGGTTATAGACTTAGTTTGGGAAGTAATAAAAAGAGAATGATGATTACAATTCCCCGCAATCACCCATTTTGTGTGATTCGAGTTCCATGATGCCATCTTCTGTAAATCAAGCATATATTTACATTTATTATCGTTTAAGTATAGTTGAATGGAATAAGAAATCAAAACGGAGGGAACTTGGTAACTTAATAAAACTTGTAATCCCGTCATTACTTTATATTATCGGATTGCTAGGGACTAGCGATTGCTTAGTGTGGGGGATTGATGAGTGGCCTTTTACTCATCATTTTAGGCCTGAAAATCCACCAAAACGACTAAAAATGACCATATAATGTTGCAGATATCCTTGGAGTGTGTTTTAGTGTATTTTAGGTACAAATGGATTGAAAACGAGGCAAAAGTGAGTAAAACGGAGCTTGGATGGGAAATGGAGCTAAACGGAGCAATACCGGATCGATTCCACACAATTTGGAGCATTTGTTGAAGAATTGAAGAGTCGAAGAAAATCCTGGGACATGATATGGGGGTGAGCATGGAAAACATACCAAAACCTATATTTAACTTTTACCCTTAGCAAAAACCCTAATTACCCTTTTACCCTCAACCCGACATCAAATTACCAATTTACCCTTTAACCCCAAAAACCTTAAATGAAAAATCAATTTCAAAATCATTTTCAACAACCTTTTTCAAACCAAAAACCATTTTTCAAAATAAAGCCACAAAAACCTTTTGTCAAAAACTTTTTATTTTTAAGTTACCTTTATTATTATTATTATTATTATTATTATTATTATTATTATTATTATTATTAAAACTACAAAAATATATTTTTACAAATTCAGTTTTTCTAGAACTTTATATTTTTACTACTTCTTTTATAAAACTTAATACTAATACTCTCCTAAATCTCAAACCCATACACCAAATCCATTAATACTCCTAACCCATTTACCCAGCCCACTACAACACCTGTTAATAAAAACACACACCCTTTACCCCGTTTAATCCCATTTGACCACCCACAGTCAAACCAAAACCCCTTTTTGCCCTGTCTTTCCCGCCAATACAGAACCAAGACAAGCTCCCCTGTCACTCTCACTTTACCAGACAAACCAACACAGTCACATGCTCCATTCCATCTCACCTTTGGTCCCCCCCCCCCCCTCCACCTCAACAATCCTTGGCATCAAAAATTGATCACCGGCTAAAAAAAATCTCCTTTGGTTCCAAGATATGATCCATTGATGAGAATTGATGAAAGAAAGCACAATTTGGACTCTTCCTCAACTCACTCACAGAACTAGCACAAATGAAAAAGGACAAGGATGGAAACCCTAGCTCAGATTGTACCTATAAATAGTCTCTTCTTGTCACAGTTAGAGTTGTCCAATTTTTCAAGTCTTTATAAAAATTTTGACCACTTTATTTTTCTTGCACTTTTAATTTAAGCACTTTACTTTCAGTTGTAACTTCAATTTCAATTGTATTTTTTTTAGTTTTATTGAAATTGCAAATTTCCTTTTAATTCATTGCAATTTAGATTTCAAGAATTTTAAATATTCAAGTTGTGTAAAAGCTTCTTTCCTGTTCCACATACTAATATAAGCTAATTCATAGCTTATAGTGAAGTTTATTTCAAGTTCACTTCTGTTTTAAAAACATAATAATAAATTAACAATAAAAATAAAATGTACTTATCACTGTAGCAACTGCTTTTCTATTACTTATTTAAGTTTAGTTCTGCTTATTAGTGAAATTAGGTGCAACTTATGCTCATTTGTTGGTCTAGATAGCTTTCAATATGAAATTTACATTTTAACTGCCATTTTTTGCTCAAAATAGTTTATCTTGTTTTGCTTATTTAAACTACTTATTAAGGAATATTATGTGCTTTTTTGGTGTTGTTAATCTTAGCTTAAGTTCTATGTTCAAAGCTTATTCGTTAAATCAGCCTTTTCTAGTCAATTATGCAAAAACCTGAACTTAAGGGGGTGTTTGGGATAGTGCTACCTTTTGTACCAAAAACCAATTTTGACCAAAAAGTCAAGTTCATTTAACTTTAGTTAACCATTTTTAGTTGTTTAGACTCTAAAGATTGTAAGTTCCAAAGTTTTTTTTAGCATTTGAGCAAGTTTTCCAAAATTTTCTTAGTTAACTGTTTTATAGAAAGTAGATAGGAAAGATTTAGATTTAGGTTCAAGTAGTTGTTGTTATTGTTTGTATTCTGTTCAAAATAGTATAATAGGCTTGTTGCAACTCTGCTCTTTGACTTTGGAGGTCTAACAAACCCAAATCCAACCATTTTGACCCATGTTAACCCACTGCACAGCCATTTTGTTTTTTAATTTTAATTTCTTTGATATTAGGTCTTTTATTTTGAAATTTGGTTTATAGCTTATTTTATTGCTTATCTACTTGCTAGTATTTTTAGTTTATTTTTAGTAATTTTTCATACAAGCTTTTTGCAGCCCCTAAGTAGCCACTTTTGCCACTCTTTCTTGCAGCCATTTCAAGGATTAGCTTATATTTGTGCTTTTAGCTTCTTTAAATTGCCTATATTATGTCCCTTTAGCTTATTAGGTCCCCCCTTAGCACCCATAGCTTTGTTTCCTCTCAATGTAACTTATATTAGCTTATTAGTAGTTTTTTTTTAGAATTGGAATCCCTTTATTAGCCTTTAAAGCAAATTGCTTATCACTTCCCTTATTATCTGCTTATTTAGTAAGTTTCAAAAAAGGTCCAGTTATAAAAGTTGTTCATTTTAATGTGTTTTACAAGTTTGTGCAAACAGATTCGAAAAAAAAAAGTTTTCAAAAAGCCAAGGGCAGGATTCGAACCTGTATCCCTTGGCTCACTACACACCACCACACAATAACCATCTGCCCTAGGGTCTTCTATGTGTTTAATCTACCTTAGTTTATTTATATACTAGCTTAGTTCCCTTTGTAGTTTATTAGCTTATTAGCTTATTAACTGCTTTTTTACAGCGTATTTGTAGTGTTATCCCCTTTCTTTCATTTTACAAGTTTATTATTATGTTAAGTTAGTTTCCAAAATTTTCTCATATTTTTCTCATAAGTTTTAGTATTTTTTATAATTTAATTTAGTTTTAATAGTCTTTAAATCATAATAAATACAAAAATAGTTGAAAAACCAATTTTCTTTCTTCCAAGATTTTCTTTTATCATTAGGAATGTAGGAAAATCATTTTTACACCCGTAGGATTAATATTGCTCAAAAATCATTTTTTATTTTGCGCATCTACATTATTTTCAATTTAAACGTGCAGTTTTTAATTTAAACTACATTTTGAGTTCTTTTAAGTTACGATTAGCGTTTTTACAAGTTTTTTATATAGAATTTCATTTTCAAATTCATAATAATAGTTTAAATTAGGTAGTTTGCCTTTAGGTTACGTTTTTACGTTTTACACGTCACATTTTTAGGTTTAGATTACGTTTTAGTTAACTGGTGATTTATATGCTTTCGTTACTTATTTAGTTAAGTTATTTTGAGCGTTTATTTGTTTGAATTAGTTTAGAAATCCAAAATTCTCTTTATACCCCCATTCACATCACCCGATCACAAAATGGTATTCGATTTCACATTTCACACCTCGTCGTGATTTGACGACCCGGGAAAACACTATAGACACCGGAGCACATACACTAGGGTTGACTATATTGACCATTCTTGGTTAAGTGGTTGATCAGAGCGTATCACTTTGCTATTTGATTTGCCTTTGACCCTTCAGTATTATACCCGAGCATTTTCCTAGCCATGAAGTTAACATGGTCATGGCATTGATGCACCAATGTCATGACCCTAGTGTGGTCCAGTGATGTTCCACACTGTCCCTTTGTTTGATCTTCATTTGGTTTGGGTAGGGGAGTATGGATGCATCCTAGATTTTATTTAATTTGCTACTACATTTGGTTTGGTGTCTGGTACTGTGTGCAATACATGCCTTTCACATTATTTGGGAGTTGATCACTCCATGGTTACTATGCTAAAGACTTTATTTTGTTTTGTTTGGCTCGTGGTAGAATGCTGATATAACCTAAACTTTATCTATTCTTTCATTCCTTATTAGACTTTCTGTTATTCCAATACACATACTTTGTTTCCATTCTTGTTTTTATTTACTTTGTTGATATATCTGTTCACTGAGCTTTTGAAGCTCAGCCGCATTTTCTTTTCCTGCAGCAGGTATTAAGCTAGGAGCTTTGGGATGGATTCTCTTGGGATGAGAGCTAGATTGTGTGTGGACCGACCTTAGTATTCCTAGTTTGATATGAACATTTGGATTTGGATTTTGTTTTGTACTTCATTTGAATTTTTCCTTGGGAACTTATGTATTTGTTTTAGTCATTGTTTGACTTAACTTCCATTTCGTTATTTATGATAAGACTTCCGCTTGCATTTATATCTGTTTGTATCTGATTTGTCACCATACTGTAACATTTCTACCCTTGTCGGGTTGGGGTGTTACAAGTAGCTTGTCACTTGTTTTATTGCTAGTTTTATATCATGAGTATGGTAAAATCTTCTCTCTCGTTGGATCCTAAATATAGGCGAGTAAACTCTTAATGATCACTTATGCCTATCTTACTTTCTAGACGCTAGATAAGTAAGCATGGAGGGGGTATGGTAGCCCAAGCAAAACACAGCTAGATATAGAGGTTATTAAATCACATATACAAGTCACTAAAAAACATCATATAAACTGATAATCGATGGGAATTCAATTTTAAGGGGAGCAGTATGGCGGCCACAAGCCTATCAATCCCGATGGATTATAGTTTACTAATACAATAAAACAAAACTAATTAATGAATTAAATACATGCAGGACCTTATTACTGCTATAAAATCTTCGTTGGAGGTGTGTCTTGCGTTGTCTTGTCGTCTGCTATAAAATCTTCGTTGGAGGTGTGTCTTGGGGTATTTATAGTTTCTGTCAGAGGGTAGATGCGGCGCATTAACTAAGTAGATGTGGCGCATCTACTTATGTTCACATGGTGTCCAAGATTAATATATTCTGTAATATTCGTACGCCGCCTTTAAATGCGGAGTATCTTGAATCTTTAATCGGCGCATGTCCTTCAGCATCTTGGATTGTATTTGGTGAAGTCTTGATAGTGATACGGCACATGTTGATAATGAGATGCGGCATATCTGGAGTAGAACAAGTTGGTTCTTCTTCATTGACCAAAGTTTCATTAGTGGCGCATGATAAAATCAGATGCGGCGTATGCTTCAAAGTCAGGCAATGGTCTTCTGTAACACCCCAACCCAACTAGGGTAAATGTATCACAATATGGTTTCGGATAAGAATATTCAACAAAAGCAGAAGTCTTACATAAATAACATTAATCTAAGAAGACTATGGTCAAAATCTCTACTCAACTCTACTCTCAATCCGCAGATAAGCTATCCCAAAAGCTATCTTGAATACCTGCCGCGGAGAAAAGAAATGCGGTTGAGCTTAAAAAGCCCAGTGAACGGATATATAACAAAAATGAACTGAAATTTAAATGCAGAAGTACAAATGTTTAATGTGGAAAACATAACTAGGCATAATGGATAATACGGAAATGGAATGTGTGGTTTAGGTAAGGAATCTATAAAATCACTTGTATAAACAGAATCAGTATACCATGAAACATATCATAGCATATCATCACATAAGGCAACATAAGTGGTGTATCTAGCTCCAAGAGTTGTGAAGGACGTGTATTGCACACATAGCCACATTCACCAGACAAATATCATATCATAACATATCAGAAACAGATCTAGGATGCATCCATACGCCCCTGCCCAAAACATATAACAATTATATATGTACAATCAACCAAAGAGACGTGGCAGAACACACTCTACTACCCTAGAGTCATGTTAAAGGTGCATCTATGACATGGACATGGAACCCCCATGCCTAGTGAAGCTCATGTAACAAAAGGTTCATAAATAAACAAAGGCTCGAAACATAGTTGTCATATCAGAAGTTTCAAATAACAAGGTTTATCATAGCAAAGGTTCAAAACAGAAGGTTCATATCAAAGGTTGTAATCACAAAGGAAGCCTTAAGAGTAAGGTCAGAATATCCGTACCTTGGATGACTATAAAGCTGATAAAAATGGAAAGATCAAATGATGGAATAAAACCCCTCTTCAGAATTCTACATATGATGGTATTAGTTATTAATAACTTGCTCCTATATTTACATATTCATATTTCATGTTAGGTCTTCTTTCCATTTTTGTGACTTGCCTTATTAGTAACCTTAAACATATGGTTAGGTTAAGTGCTTAGTTTGCATATTATAAATAGTTTAGGGTTTAAAGTGTTATTATATTAAAGGATAAGGTTTTAAATGTAAATATCACATGTTTCACATTTTATCCAAATCAATCCTGAAGCTTGCATTATTAGCGGATTATGTTCCATACTGAATAAGTTTACAAATTACACCCTCGTAAATGCACTAACCATGTCTCATATTAACTTTAGGTGATAAGAGATATTCAGGTCTTTTAATTACACCTTTTAATACAATAATAATGAACTAGTTTTAGATCCCCGTGCACGCACGGGGCTTTGGGTTTACTTTTTGTTAGATTAGCTTTAGGTTTACTACATACAAAATTATCCAAAACACGGTTACTACCCATTTTCAGATATTTTCCACAAGAGATTAATATTAAACATAAACATAAAACATTGGTATATAAAAAAAAAACAATATTTCATGGATAAAAAAATGTTACACTTATGTAACATTGGGCCTCGGCCCATACCGCGCGTGTGAAATAATGTGATATTCAATTCGGCCTACACATCGGCCCATGGAAACAACTTTTATATATAAATACTCACACACGCATAATTCATACACACTTTTTTTTACAAGCACAATACACTATCAAACAATTTTATTTTTAACCTGCATAAAAATGGCAGAAAACATTGCATTCCAAGAAAACATTGCGTTCCAACTCAAGATGCTCCATCAAGTCAACCATGAAACTGACCGAGAATTTGAGATATCAAAATCTGAACACACGATGGTAACGGAAATAATCAAAACAACAAAAGGAAAAGGGAATCTCATCGAAGTTCTCTCGAAGGCAGAGAGTTAACATATGTGTAAAAAAACAGAAGAATTTATGATGGATATTCGCAATGAAGAATTTAAAATTCTTGAAGATCTGGCGGAGATTCAGAAAGACACATCAGAATGTATGAATGTAAAGTTTCAGTTCTCTGAAAACATGAAGGATATGTGAAAGATTATTAATGTACTTTTAATTTTATATGTAATGGAAGATAGATGATCTATTAATGAAATTTGTGTTTTTATTATTATAAAATGAAATAATGTGTATACCAATAACGTGTTTATGATAGTCAACCACCAAATACTTCCGTCAGTATCATAGTTAGTTCATCGGAATATATGAAGAAATATAAATATGGGTGTTGTATAGCAATAACTCTTTCTGATAGATATTTAACAACCATAAACAACCACAAAGACTTTAATTCATTTTTTATAATAACTAAAGTCTCACACCATACACTTGATGAGAAACTAATTACGTGCATCAGAATTGAGACGACACACATCATATAAGAACAATTAATTAATTATAACATCTGGGAATATAAATAAACTCAGCACGCCTAGCCAAAACTTAAATTTTATAAATTTCATCCCAAAGCTTTTACATTTAAGTCATTTAATTAATGAATGAATGTATTTATAACAATCACTCTTTCTAATAGAGAATGTTTCCGATTAACATAAGCATATTCTTAAATATATATTATTAAACAACTATAAACAACCACAATGACTTCAATTCATTTGTATAATAACTAAAGTCTCACAACATACACTTGATGAGAAAGTAATTATGTGCATCAGAATCGAGACGACACATATAACAATTAATTAACTATAACCTTTGGGAATATTAAAAAAACTCAACACGCCTAGCCAATGAATGTATTTGGGAATATAAAATAACTCAAAAAACGTTTTCATAACATTACACAGGTACAGAAACTGCTATTAGTCACGCCAAAAATGTGTGACGATATGCATATAGTCACACACGTTTTTTTTCGTTGTGTGTCACCAAAGGTGCCACTACCGTAGGTGGCATATGGTCACATTGTTGAGTTCATGGCCTTTTCCATCGAAAAAGAGTGACCAAAACCCTGAATATGTGTGACAAATTAAGCAAAAGTTTTGTTGGATTAGTCAGTATTAGTGACCGTAAACACCTAATAGTCACACGAATGTTTTTTAAGAGTAACTACTATTCGTCCTTTGGGCACATAAATATATAATATATGTGACATTTGAGATGATTCTCTCTAGTAAATGTGTATTTTGTGTGACTATTTCCCGTCCTGTGGCTATATGAATATACAATAAATGTGACGTTTGTGATGATTTAGTCACACAATGGGTGTTGTTTTTTGGGAGTTAGTCACATACAATTTAAAACAAAGTGGCCAAAAGTGTTAATAAGTGTGACCATATGCTGTTTAAATTGAAGAAATGTGTATTTTGTGTGACTATTAATCATCCAATGGCCACATGAATTTTATGATTGCGTGGCCTTTTGTAATATTTAGTCACACAAAGCATGTTTGTTTTGGGTATTTAGTCACATACAATTAACCAAACCGTGGCCAAACGCGATAACAAGTGTGACAATATGCTGTTTAAAATGAAGAAATGTGTATTTTGTGTGACTATTGATCATCCATTGGCCACATGAAGTTTATGTTTGCGTGGCCTTTTATAATATTTAGTCACACAAAGCATGTTTGTTTTGGGTATTTAGTCACATACAATTACGCAAAACGGTGGCCAAAAGTGGTAATAGGTGTGATCATATGCTGTTTAAAGTGATGACATGTGTATTTTGTGTTACTATTGATCATACAATTGCCACATCAATTTTATGTTTGTGTGGCCTTTTGTAATATTTAGTCACACAACGGATATTTTTTTTTTTGGGTATTTAGTCACATACAATTATGCAAACAGTGGCCAAAAGTGTTAATAAGTGTGACCATATGATGTTTAAAGTGCAGACATGTGTGTTTTGTGTGACTAATGTTCATCCAATGGTCACATGAATTTTTAGTTTGTGTGACATTTTGTAATATTTACTCACACATCGAATTAAACAAAGAGTGACCAATAATGTTAGTACTGCTAGTACTACGTTAGTACTGCTATTACTACGTTAGTATTGCTGGAGCAGAGTTACTACTCCTAGTATATATATAAAACAGAAGGTAGATAAACGAAGCAAATATATACAATTGTATTTCAAATTGAATAAACTCGAATGTATATAAATGAACCAAATATATATACAATTGTAATGTCATAGATAATCAAATTCTCAACTATCATAAGTTAAAACTTGTTGACTGTTCGCCGCCTTAGCTTGCTTTTGCAAGGTTTCACTAGAGACCAAATGTTTCTGTTTCGTTGGTATAATTTTAGTCCAGGATTTTGTTCACTAATATTTGGTATCGTAGTTGGTAGTGTAACCTGTAGAACCAGTTTGTCGTGGCTTAAGCATTTTCGTATGTCCGATAGTTATATCAGGTTCCTGTATGTATATATAAAACACGATACATTAGTCATGTATGTAAAACTAAAAAATCAAAGGTGGATGTTTTATTACTTACCATTGTTTTCATTATTGGTACGTTTTCCAAAGTTTCAATGGCCATTGGAGTCGTCACCTGCAATATAAATTAAAAAATACAATGGCGTTAGCATTAGAAAATGAAATTGTTAACAACATAAAAAATGGCTTATATCTGAGTCTAATGGCAGTTTCTTTCTACAAAAAAAATATGGGAACTGTAAGAAACCAAGGCACTAATAATGCTGCATAATATAAGATCTGCCAACCAAGAAACAGTAAAAAATATACATGGGTTGGCTCTTGGAGACTGATATGGAGCATACCCACGCCTTAATTTAATTCTAGTCCCTCGAAAATGAACTGTGCCAGAAAATCCAGAAGAGGGAATTTTTGGCCAGGCATCCCATGTATCATCCTCACCCGTGAAAATAGCATGTAGCCCTTGCAAGAAAAAAGTAACGTGATTATTGCTAACACAAAATACGACAAAATAAGATGTCCCAAATATAAGTTTAGCATCAAGAACAAACATACGGGGGTAGACCCTTGCATATCAACTCGGGCAACAAATAATGTACAATTGGTTGAAATGTTCTGCAGTGCCAAACCTGGAACGAATAAATGTCAAACAAATTACCAAGCAAGCAAATCACTCACATTTGGTACAAATGAAACAGTTTCACAAAAAGCAACCATATTTGAGTTAATTTCCTATATAACAGATGTTATGTTAATCTTTTGATAGATAACTTACGCGACTGCAATAAACAAACTCCAACTGTTCAGTAACATCCTCCCGGAGTGGAAACCAAGTAAGACTCCTTTTACAAGCAAAACAGTGGCCTCTTAGAACACGTCGATTGTCTCCATTCCAATAAACAGGAAAACTATGTCGCTTTAATAAGTCTACCTGCAACGATTACCACCACACGAATTTATAATCAAAAACATGTTTTAGGCTAGTATTAATCCACGAAAATCAATATAAATCGTTTTATATTCGAATACACATCCAAGAAAATATAAATTAAATATGTGTTTGATCATACCCTTGAACAGAGTAGGATAGGTGAGATGAGGGTGATGGTGGCGTGACTGTGATGGTGGTGGATGTTGTGGTTATCTCGAACCAAACAACCGAAGCAAACAAACTCACCCATTGCCTCCCTTGTCTTGATGACGGTGATGGCATGTAGGAGCGATGGTTGGTGGAACGACGGTGAGATAAGGCAGTGAAGTGTGGCGGTGGTGTGAGTCGGTTCTAGAGAGAAGGAGAAGAGATGAATAGAGAGAAGATAGATCTGACTTGTGTTTATGGCCTGTCATAAACACTAGTTTATCAAGCGTTTGCTCGAGGTTAATGTGGTACTTCGGCCACATTCCATTTGTACTTAACGATTTTTTGGTTATATATTTACCGGGGTTAACCCCTTTACCAAAAAAAAAAAAAAAAAAAAAAAAATTAAAGACTAGTGTTTGGGTTTTGATTTTGGGGAAAAAAGGGGCGGGATCTTGAGCCGGAGATTGAAATTTTGGGGAGAAAGGGGCGGGATCTTAATCGGGAGATTGAAATTTTGAGGAAAAAGGTGAGCTCCAAATGTTTAATGAGTTGAGCTCAACCTTAAATAAGTTGGATTCGAATTATTGTTGAGTGCTCGAGCTTGTAAGTGATATAAAATATGTTTTTTTTTTAAATATGTAAGCGTACTAAGTGTAAATACTTATTTATGAATGCATCAAGCTTTTCGAGCAGAGGTCGAACCGAATTCAATTCTTAGGTTATATTTCAATTTTAATTTGTGTAAGAAAACACATCTTTACTGATAAATCGAGCTTTTCGAGTCAAGCTCAAGCCGAGTTCAAACTTTCTCGATCCCGGATAACATGATCGAGAGGGTGATGGTAGCTTCACTGTGATGGTGGTGGATGTGGTGGTTATCTCGAACCAAACAACCGAAGCAAATAAACTCACCCATTGCCTCCCTTGTCTTGATGACGGTGATGGCGTGGAGGAGCGATGGTTGGTGGAACGACGGCGAGATAAGGCAGTGAAGTGTGGCGGTGGTGTGAGTCGGTTCTAGAGAGAAGGAGAAGAGATGAATAGAGAGAAGATAGATCTGACTAGTGTTTGGGTTTTGATTTTGGGGAACAAAGGGGAAGGATCTTGAGCCGGAGATAGAAATTTTGGAGAAAAAAGGGGCGGGATCTTGAGCCGGAGATTGAAATTTTGGGGAAAAAAGGGGTGGGATCTTGAGCGGGAGATTGAGCTGCAAATGTTTAATGAGTTGAGCTCAACCTTATATAAGTTGGATTCGAGTTATTGTTGAGTTCTTAAGCTTGTAAGTGATATAAAATATGTTTTTTTTTATTGTGTAAGTGTACTGAGTGTAAATACTTATTTATGAATGCATCAAGCTTTTCGAGCTGAATTCGAACCGAATTCAATTCTTAGGTTATATTTCAATTTTAATTTGTGTAAGAAAACACATCTTTACAGATAAATCGAGCTTTTCGAGTCAAGCTCTGTAACAACCCGCATTTTCAGGACATTTCTCCTATTCACTATTCATCAGTTACTATTCATCATTTACTATTCATCATTTTCGGAGTCAGTTTGTGAATCCGAGAAGCGTTCAGAAATTTTACTATTCATGTGACACTATTCATTCCCGGAGGGAATCACTATTCATGATCATAATTCACCATTACGTAAATTGAGTTTACGAGTCTTCAAATTCGCGTAACCAATGTGGTTTAACTGCAAATTCATGCATCATTCATTAATGACATTTCATATAGACTGGAATAGTCTACACATCATCATCACATTAGTTACTACACGGATATGCATTATTTCTATATACGTATGCTTAAATTGTAATTAACGTTACCACTCGGTTTTTACTACGAACGTATACCCGATACTCCCGAATATGATCCTAACATATTTTCATGCTCATTATAATAATATAAAAATTATATTTTTAATTTACCCGGTGTTTTGAAATCAATTACTATATTTCACGGTCGGAGCTTATAACTCTGCCAGTTTGGGAAATTTCAACACGATAATTATTTTAACACCCGATTATCATCAGGAATATTATTTTACAACTTTTACAACTTCGTCGTATTTTATTTCACCTCGTTAACAATTATTTCAAGAAAACTCGGTACCCGATAACACCCAAAGTATACACAAATGCACCAACTCATCCCAACATATAGACATAAGCTTTAATTAGCCCACACAACCCTTAATTTCTTCCACTTTTGCCACCCCCCCCCCTAGCCACCCTACACCATAGGCACATTTGACTATATTGACCAAGACCATGAGACTTGGACCAACTTTTGTTTTAGACCAATATATATACTTCATTTCATTACATTATTTTTCATTAACACATCAAACAACTAGCAAACTTTCCTTTCTTTCTCTCTTTGGGGTGGATCGGCCAAGACAATAACAAGAAGAAGATCCATCATTTTTACAAGATCAAGTGTTAAACAAGTCCTAATCATGATCTAGTTGGGCTTTTGTCGTAAAAACCTTAGGTTTCTTAACATAATCACCTTCAAATCACCTCAAATATTCAAGTAAGCTCCAAGAACACTTTTGATCTTTTCATACTTTCATTTACTTTATATTTTTATGTATTTTCAAGATATATTGGTAAAACATGCAAATATACTATGATCCATACCACTTATTGTTTATTTTTGGTTTATAAACATAGATCTATAATTTTTACTAGTAATCTCATGAGATCCACCAAGATTGGTGATGTTTAGGACCCCATGACATCCTAAGAAGGTGTATGGTAGGATTGGGTACTTGTGGAATTGATTTGAGATAGTTTGGTTAAGTTTTGAACAACCCTTGAATTAGAAAAATTGATTTTCACAAACTATATAAAGGTTCTGTCCGAAAACATGAAACGTGGGAAAATTAGTGGTTTTTGGGTAACCTTGGACCAAAGATTTAGAAAATACATTCCGAGACGAAACTATGGCCGAAAACGGGGATAAAATCCGAGTTACGACGAAAAAGATATGCTATTTTCAAGATTAATGACGAAAACTATATTTTCTGAAAATATTGAATCTGTCCCGATTTTTCTAGCTAGGAAAACTGAGATTTAATGGTATCTAGACTAGCCGAGACCTTGAGAAACCTAAAGTATACTTGATTACCTTCGCGGGGATATAAAGAACATAGAAAACGGGCATATAACGAAAAAGATACAAGTGTTTGAAATCCGACAATATATATATATATATATATATATATATATATATATATATATATATATATATATATATATATATATATATATATATATATATATATATTTCCATCAGCTTTTCTATTACAATTTTTGCCGCAAAACTGTCTTTGCGAGACACCACTTCTCGGCTGTTTTTCTTTATGATTGGATCAGTTTGAGTCCGAGCCGTAGTTAAGTAAAATCAAGTATTCCCAGCAAGCTTTTCAAATCAATTGGCCGTTCGTCGAATAGACTTATAACGAATAAACTACGAACTCATCTATATACCCGATAAACTATATATATTTTGACAGCTTTTACTATAATAAAATTTTATAAGTGTTGAACATAATACCTTCAAGTAACAACAATGAGAGTCGATTTTTCTCATCGATCAAGACCCGTATAGCCAAAGGTTAAATGACACGACTTCTAGATATTGTTACAAGGTTTTCAAAAACGCCGAGTTTCATCACTAACCCTTAACGTACAACATTTCGCAACTTGTTTTGCGAGGCCATTTTGGGCAAATTTTCAAGTAATGAAAATGTTATTTTTACGACGAAAACCTTATATTTACCGATAGAACACCAAACAAGGATCGTGGAGTACCGTTTCAACATATTTACATGGAAAGTGATTATTAACTTAACGAGACGTCAAAAATATGTTTTTCGACGATAAACGTTATTTTCAAAACTAACGAGTGGTATCGATAACATACGTATTTGCATGTGTAGCATCATTTCATTTCTTATATTAGATCATACCATTCATATTAGGTTGCGGTTAGAGATCGTGCCTCATTTTTGTGTATTCACTTTTGTCATCGTAGCTATCGCACCAGGTGAGTTCATAACCCCTACTTTTACTTGTTTTACAACTGTTTTGTGGGAAGATACATGCTCGATACTATTTAAATTCAATGCTTGTTTTACTTGAACGCGATTCATTTTCTCAAACATTACTGAATGGTTGAAATACTTGTTCTATGTTTTTATACGATTTGAATTACTTATGGGGAAGAATACGCTGCTTGAATTATTTTTGTACAATGCCAAAGTATTACAAATTCCATACATTGCTTAAGTTTCCTTATTACTACCAAGTTAAGTCCCCTTTATTATCATGGACCGTTAATTTTAGTGCTAAGCGGGAGTGAGTGAATAGATCTATTGAGGGTGACGCCTCCATTCGCGTTTGGGTTGCTCCAACGGGACGAATGCATTTCATGTCTTATCAAATTGAGTGCCTAGTAAACACTCTGTTGGGGCCATTACTATGTCTAGCTTCGGGGTCATGAGCTTAAGAGACAATGTAGCATTTTTGACATATTGTCACCTTACTTTATACTTTTGGCTATTGTACATACGAAAATTACTTATGGAATTACGATACTTTTCCACCACTATTACTACGGAATTACGATGCTGTTGCATCAACCTTGTTACGGATTTACGATACTTTTGCTGGGAATTCTTCTTTCAAATGTTTTACATTTCATGTTTACTAAAATCTATGAACTCACCAACCTCGTGTTGACACTTTAGCATGTATTTTCAGGTATTAAGCAACGGCACGCTACTGGAGGTTTTGGCAGGGCATGGCATGGTCATAGAAGACTCTGATATTCATTTGGGGACCGTTTAAAAGTATTTTAAAGGCCTACTTCCGCACTACTTTTAACAATGTAAATTCAACAATTTTGATTAAACTATTTTATTCTAAATGATTCAAGTGAAAACCATTTTTTGAACTTGTGTTGTAATACCAATTGAGTTACACCCCAGCTACATGTATGCTTCCGCTGGACCCTATTCTAGGGGTGTGACAAGCTCAAGCAGAGTTCAAACTTTCTTGATCCCGGATAACATGATTGAGAGGTCCCTTGATACTTGCTTCTTAGTGTTTGTGACAAATGGTATACACCTACCAAGCTGCTGCAACCCATGCATGACCAGTGATAATGGCTAATTCACACAGGTCATGGGCCATGTGCATTAGGTTATCACTGGTCACGTTCAATAATATGGGTATTTGACATCATATGGGTCATATGCATTGGGTTATAGTTTCTTAGAGTGTCATGTTACGACACATCCATGACTGTTCACAATTGGTAATTAACATGGGTAATGGGTCATGTGCATTGGGTTGTAGTAGCTTATAGTACGTATCATGTTATCGACCAATACATTCCTGGTGATCAACAATGGGTAATTAACATGGGTAATGGGTCATGTGCATTGGGTTACAGTGGCTTATAGTGTCATGTTATCGACCAATACATTACTGGTGATCAACAATGGGTAATTAACATGGGTCATGGGTCATGTGCATTGGGTTGTTGTCGCTTATAGTGTAATGGAAACCATGCATGATCGGTGATAATGGCTAATTCACATGGGCGACTTTTTAAATACAAAATACACTTAAGGGTGCGCTTGGTTCAAACTTGGGAAATGGAAAGGGAAAGTGTAAGATAATGGTCGGGAAAGGGAAATGTAAAGAAAATCAACCTCCCCAATTTATTGGGTAATGATCCATTCTCCACTATTGGGTAATGGGTAATTGCATTATGCTTTACCAAGCATATTTTTTCATTACCTTTCTCATTCTTCAATTCACCCCCTAGAACCCCCTACCAAGCATTAGGGGTATTCAAAAAACCCGAGAAACCAACAAACCGCTCAATCCGAAACCAAAAAAACCCAAAACCAAAGAAACCGAAACCGAAACCGAAAAAACCGCTTATCACGGTTCGGTTTCAGTTTATACTTTTAGATATCCGTGGTTAACCGAACGAACCGTATATAAATGTAGCATGCCCTAAAATACAACTAACCGAACCGAACCACCCCGTGAACACCCCTACCAAGCATGCCCTAAAATACAAATGTAGCTTTAATACTTATTAGTTTTAAAACTTTTACTACTTTTTACTTTTAGTTTTTATACTTTTAATAATTTTTAAACTTATAATTTATACAAAGAGTATCAAACACACTTCACTTTTAAACTTATAATATATACAAAGTTTATCAAACACGCTTCACACACTTCCACATAATCCTCTCTTTCTCTCTCACAGTGATAACTCACTCGGTTACAATTGACCAAATAACAGATCTATGGGTTATGATCATTTATTATCAGTTTTGTCTTACATTTTTTAGAGACTTGTTACTTTATGTATTAGATTTATGTTGTGTTGTTTTTTCGAATAATTAGAGAAAAAGAGTTATTAAGGTGTGTTTGGATTAGCGTATTTTGTATGGTTATCGACTTATTGAGTTTTGGGAAAATTAATAAGCTCACTGTTTGTTGGCTTTTTAGCTTATCCACTTAAAATAACATTGACTTATCGGCATCCCCAAATCTCAAAAAGCTGATAAGATCACAAATTAATATAATTCAAATACCCCCTTAGAGCTATTTACTCTTAAGCTTAGGTTGATTATCTATTATAAGAATTGCATTGCATTTGTATTGATAGAATAAGGAAGAACATGCTGTGTTGTTTTTGCGATAATTAGAGCAAAAGAGATATTAAGGTTTGCTTGGATTAGCTTATTTTATCTTAAGCTTAGGTTGACTATCTGTATAAGAATTATGTTGCATTTGTTTCGAGAGAACAAGTAAGAAAAGTGGCGGATGTGTGTGCAAATATTTAGGCTAAAACATCCAAGTATCAAAGATGGAAGAAGTATCAACGACGGATGACCGACACAACTTTCAAGTTTGAACATAACCTTGCTTTGGTGTTGTTCATCCATTGTTGATTCATCTTTGCTCTTTGTCAAAATACAGAAACAATTATCAAGTATAATTTGTAGGTTCGATGCTTGAATTTAGTGTCTTCGTATTCCAGCGTGTTGGTAGGTTAGAGATTCAAGGCTGAATAATATGTTGTTGTTGGCTAAGGTAGAAAGGATGGTAGTTCATTGCATTGTTAATATAAATTTAATATGATTTCATTCATGCACGATTAGCTCTCTAATGTTGTAGAATCTACATAATTAATATGTATGTTCGTCACATCTAAGGGAGCAATATAAATGATAGTAAGAATCGGTTTTCTAATAACTTAAAGCTCAATAATTAGGGCAGATCTATCTAGCATTGTAGATGGTTCCGTTGCTGAATTTGAAAAACGTCTACTACCGTTTGTGTGGTTCATCTTGATCACAAGCTTTGACACTTTCAATAATGTACCTTGTTTAAAACTTTTGTCCCGACAATGAAGATACATTCTTGAAAGTGCCAAAGCTAGTGATCAAGCGCACACAAACGTTATTAGACGGTGTCCAAAAAACAAAGCAATGGAACCTTTCTGCAACGTTAGATAGATCTGGCCTGATCATTGAGACGTCTTCAATGCGATAATAATATAGTGTGTATTGTTCATGACAGGCCACACTCCTTCATTATCGCATTCAAGATGAGTGATGTTACTTAGACTCTATTCTTTACTCAACATTTCTAGATTGTTTGTATCACTCTGTTTGTATTCCATTATTTTTTATGATCTAAATGAGTCTGGAATTTCCACATACCTTTCCATTCTGAGTTCCCATGTAGTTCCTTTTGTTTTTTCAACCATCTAGCAATGCGCCTGGTGCAGGCCTTTGCTCAAAGGGAGTTAAAACAACAAAAGGAGCTGTAGCGGGACTCAAAAGGGTTACGTATGTTGGTTTACAGCATTCCATTCTTTTTTATGATCTAAAACCAACCATCCACCAAGTAATGTGACCATTGGAGTTCCAAGAACAAAGGTCGTTTCAAACACACCCTGAATTGCAACATTGACTATTTTTGTCCACATTTGTTGACTATTTTGGCCTTGGTCTTTGCACACGTACCTTTTTGGACTTGGTACTGCAAATACTATTTTTTTCTCATGTTTGCACACATGAAAAAGTAATTTCATGACTGCACAATTTCATGCCTGCAAGAAGGGTAAGAAACACTATTTTTTTTCTTCACTGTCAGTTGACTACTTTTGCAGTTTTGAAACACTAACCAAGCATACCTTTTTCTCTATAAAAACCAAACACACCAGCTAAGCTCCCACAACCCCATTCTACCTACTGAAACAATGAGTTCCAAGAACAAAGGTTGTTTCAAACACACCCTAAATTGCAACACTATCTTTTATTTCATTTACACTATTTTTAATTTTAATCTATTTTTATTTTTTACCAGAAATCATTAACATTGACAGCAGTGACTCAAGTTCATTTCACATATCAAGCAGTTCTGAAGGTCCTCCAAATACATAGGCAGACTACTTTCCAAAGGGATATTCTGGATCAGGCACAAAAAAGGAAGATGCTAGGAAGGTTAAAACTCTAAAAAAGACTACCAAAGAGCTTTTTGATGAGAGGGTTCAGGTGCTAGGCCTGCCCAATGCTAAGACTTGTGAAGACAAGGGTATAAAACCATGGGAACCAAAAATTCCCAAAGTTTGTTCAAAAGGGAAGGGTAAAAAGAAAATGTATTAGTTGAGTTTGGAATTAATTTGAATAAACCTGTGTAATCCTTTTGTAATACTTTATTTGACTTTATGATTAAACATGTTGTCATTGCTCAATTTTCTGAGTAATTGTTACATTATATTGATTGTTGTGTTCATTGAGAAGAACTTGGATATATTTTGTATTATGTTTATCAAAAGTTTCTGCTGCTAAGAAAATGCTATTGCAGCTGGGTTTGTACTGCTAGATATGAGAGTGCAGGGGTGGATTGGTAACATTTACACTTAAGAGTTTAAATCCCCAATTAAATCGATAATTCAGTCACATTTAAATTCATATGTGGCTAAATATTCAGCAAAGAATAGTAGTCACATTTAAGTAATGTGTGACAAACTTGACTATATAATTTAACCACTTACACAATTACTTCACGTGACCATATATCTATTTTGGTCACAATATTCAATTGTGTGACATATATTTGTCGCATATGTATATCTATAGTGTGACTAACGTTTAAAGCTGATTTGTATCTGTCACACGTCCCGAATTAAAAGTGAGTAAATAATCAAAAACTATTTACCAGTTACCCTCTAGTCACATAAATACACAAATGTGTGACATATATTTTCCGAAATGGTCACACAAGTCGAATCAAGTGTGGTTGTTTATTTTATTCTCGTACATTTAATCACGTAAATATGTTACAGTGTGACAGTTCAAAATTTACCATGTGTGACGAAAGGCCAAATCTGTACTAGTGTTAACTTAATTTCCCTAATAACTTTTCTTTCAAAGCTTGGTAAACTTAAGTCATGTAATAAATACTGGATTTCAAACGTTTTTACAACTATGCAACCACCAATTCTCAGACCTTAAATAACCCCTACACATTGAATCAAAGTCATATCAGATTATAGATATACTCTTAGCCAAATCATCCTCACCAAACCATCATGAATGGCTCTAAAACAAAAACTTATCGATCTAATTAACCTAGATATTGAAGCTGGCATGAGGACTATGAAGCGTATTACGTCCCTCATCAGAGAGATACTTGCGAATGGAAATGGAAGAGATACCATCATGGATGAAATAAGCAAGCTACCCAGGTCAAAACTGCATGACCAAAGTTTGCGATATAATATGTTGTTGAATTAAAAAAAGACTTTGAAAGGATGGCAAAGCTCGAAATTGTACTTGGCAAAATAAGAGCAGCTGTGGAGAGAAAAATGAACTTTCTCAATGATATGATAGACATGTGAGAAAGCTCTTTTTTTTTCTTGGAAGGCTTTGATGAAGCAAAAAGTGTACCGCTTTTAGGGGGTCATTTAAGGCCAAAGTCGAGATTATTTGACCAAATATTGCCCTAAATCGTTCCTTTTGTCATTTTAGGTACTTTTGAGAGGAATTTTACTAAAGGAAGAATTTTGGACATTTTTGGAGCGAAAAAGTACAGAAACTGACAAAGTCTCAAATAATGCTGGAAATAGCACTTGACGGCATCACATACTGCTAGTGACGGCGTCATGTTTTGTGAAGGGGTCTTGATGGCGTCACGTACAAAATTTCCAAGGCCATCAAGAGTAATCATAAAGAGTGACGGCCCAGAACCCACATAGAGTGACGGCGTCAGAAGTGGATCTAGGCAATACGAGTTTATTTTGGCGGAGAGTTGGCGGCATCACACCTTACTCTTGATGCCGTCAGGAGACAAAATCTATATATAGTTTTCTAGTTTTCATTCATTGTGTGCAAATTGGAGGGAATAAAACCCTAGACAAATTTTCCAGCTATTTTAAGGGTTTCAACCCTTTGTTTCTTCCATGTTCAATTGAAGATAAGTACTTTACCCAAATCATTCAATATGTCTATGTGTTGTTTGATTATATCTTACACTTGTTTTCTCTTTAACATGCTAGGCTAGGTTTCCTTCGTGTTTGCTTAGATGTAATGAAACCTAGATGTTAATTATTGGTTGATGGTTTGCTTATAATTGTTGTGGATGAATGAATTCGATGTTAGGCTTAAGAAAACTGGCAGACTTCCGATTGGTAACTTGCTTGAACTTCTTAAGAAACATGATCGGATGTGTACTACGATTATTTGGTTATATTTAATGCATAGGTAACTTCCAGGGATACCATGTTAGGAGTTTTTAATCGGCTCGACATAGGATTGAGGTAGTAGCCTATAGAGTTAGGGAAGATCGTACACGGCCCTACAACTAGTATTAAGGAATATAACCCGTCATCCATGCAATTGTAACAAGCTAATCAACCGGTAAAAGATATCTAGGGAGTAATGAAATCTAAGTAAACAAACTTTCTCTCATTATTGTTTACACCAAAATTTAGTTTAAGTTTAGTTTATTTTATTTTGATAGCATCTTTAGTTAATTGGGTTAGTTGACTAGCAACTAATTCCGCCCACTCCTTCCAAAACCGAGATTTTTACTTGCTCTCATTTAAAATATAAAAATACAAAAAGAATCATCCCTCACCCCTAGACCTAGTTTAGTAGAATTTTAACCCTAGCGAACACTATTCCTAGAGTTGAACGATCAATCCCTCGGTACTTGTCACTATACTATACTACAAAGAACAGGTACACTGCCTGGTGGGGATTGCAAGGTTCTCAAGATCTCATGAGAGGTAAAACCTTTTGCGAGGGCGCAATTCCACGCATCAGGCTCCAATTATAAATGAAGAATATTTGATTTCTTTATTATTATTATTATTATTATTATTATTATTATTATTATTATTATTATTATTATTATTATTTACAATCATTTGGCATATAATTGTTCTATATGTTATTTAAAATGAGAATATACGTACGTTTAAGAAACTTTTTAATTTTTATTATAGTTTTAGATTCATGTTCTCGTTATATGTGAGTAGAATAATATAATATAATAAAACATAATATAATAAACACATGTAATTCTGATTTGCAAACGAAACACAATAAAAACATAAACAAAGGCATAGTATAGTTGTAATATGCAATGCAAACATATTTATTTAAAACTTGAACATTAATTATCATCCATTTTGTTGAATCCTCAATTATGTCAACGACTTTAAGCTCCATATGTTTTTGTAGTTTTTTTCCCACTTTGCTCGAGCCTAGAAAAATTAAGAATTTTGAACACAAAACCAATTACTTTTAATTAAAAAATATAAAAATAAAAATAAAAAAATAAACCATAATGAAATTAAAAACATGTATTTATACCTCTTCTTCAGATGCACATTGCAAGCGTTTATTAGGCAAATACATACATCGCTTTTGCACTCACGTTGACAATATCCATAACACATTGGACGGTAACAAAAAAAATAAAATGATCATTTGAGAAGCACCATTCACTTTTCCTAAAATCTTTAATAGGTTTTAGTTCAAAATTAACAACATAAGAACTATACATTTCCTTTGTATCATTAACTTTCAAATCGTAATCATTGACAGTTTCTTTGTTATATGTTACTCTATCTTTCGTGTTTTTTTGGGTGATTCCCATAGTAAACTCCAATTACAATAGCAATGTATCTGCATGACATCAATAATAATATTAATATTAACACAGTATAAGGTAAATTATAACAAAAAGTATGTTAATGACATATTGAGTAAACACGTGACACTTTAAATTGCAGTATGTATTAATGAATTATGGTTGATAACTATTTATTTTTATATAGACATAATTTAAATTTAAATATAGAAAAGATATCGTTAAGATAACTATCGTTTTTATAATTTTTCAAATTACGTTTCTTCCAAGTCTGTTTATCCTTTTTAGCTATCATTTTAATTTTATTATTATTTTTTTTAATTTCTTGTTATTTGTGAACGTAATATATCTGCATGGTATCAATAATTATATTATCATACATTGTTAAAAACTAAATATATAAAAGATATTGTTAATATAATTATAAACATGTCACACTTTAAATCGCACTATATTTTAATGCAGTAAGGTTTATTAATAATTGTGCTTATATAGACATAATTTAAATTTAAATATAGAAAAAATATAGTTACAATAACTATCGTTTTTAAATCGCACTATATATTGATGCATTAAGGTTTATTAATATTTGTGCATATAAATACATAATTTAATTTTAAATATAGAAAAAATATAGTTACGATAACCATCATTTTTACATTTTTTCAAATCACAATTTTTTCCATTTTACTTATCTTTTTTCTTTATCATTTTAATTTTATTGTTATTAAAAATTTCGTTGTTAATATATTTGCATGATATCAACAATTATGTAATCATATATTGTTAAAAACTATATTTGTTAATGGTACTGGAAGAACATACTTATAAAACCAAAAAAAATATTTTTAATAAATTTTTCTTTAGCTATTCAGAATGCAACGATTGTTAATCATATGGATTGTTGAATAACGTGACTGTGACAATTGTAGGATGTGATTGTTATAGTTTGAGCTGTAATTTCATACTATTTATACATTTCTAACACACAGAATATGGCTTATCTATATGGATTTCTGATAAATAAAGATCATATTTGTCATAACATTTGCTTGATTACCATTTTTGAATTGTTTACTAAGAATTATGCGATCGTGGAGAGTGATTTGTTGATGTTTGCGCTATTGGCGAGGTTTGTGTAATTTGTTTGTGAAGTATTTAGGGAGTGAGAGTGTGGATGCGAGGATGAGTTTTGTGCAATTTTTAGGAGGAGGTGAGCGTCATAGGTTCGCAAACTCAACATATGAACGTAATATATTTTCATGATATCAATAATTATATTATCATATATTGTTAAAAACTATATTTGTCAATGATGCTGGAAAAACATAAATAAAAAACAAATCACCATATAAGAAACATATATGATCATGAAACAAAATAATGAAAAAATATATCCATAATACAAATGTTTGAAATATAAGAAACGCGCGTGATTCTTTTTATTAAAGACTAAACATAATAATGAAACATAAATAAATCGATAACATAATTGTTTGAACTCATTGGCAGTTTTTGCTCATGAAATCTGACATTCTTTATTGTTTCTCGAAATCCACCTGTGTAAAATAAAATCAAACATTTAAATTGAGAAATATCATATCATAACATATTAGAAATAGATCTAGGTTGCATCCATACGCACCTACCCAAAACATATAACAATTATATATGTACAACCAACAAAAAGGACGTGGCAGAACATTACTCTACTACCCTAGAGTCATGTCAAAGGTGCATCTATGACATGGACATGGAACCCCCATGCCTAGTGAAGCTCAGGTAACAAAAGGTTCATAAATAAACAAAGGCTCGAAACATAGTTGCCATATCAGAAGTTTCAAATAACAAGGTTTATCAAAGCAAAGGTTCAAATCAAAGGTTGTAATCACAAAGGAAACCTTAAGAGTAAGGTCAGAATATCCGTACCTTGGATGACTATAAAGCTCATAAAAGTGGAAAGATCAAATGATAGAATAATACCCCTCTTCAGAAATCTACATATGATGGTATTAGTTATTAATAACTTGCTCCTTTATTTACTTATTCATATTTCATGTTAGGTCTTCTTTCCATTTTTGTAACTTGCCTTGTTAGTAACCTTAAACATATAATTAGGTTAAGTTCTTAGTTTGCATATTATAAATAGTTTAGGGTTTAAAGTGTAATTATATTAAAGTATAGGGTTTTAAATGTAAATATCACATGTTTCACATTTTATCCAATTCAATCCTTAAGCTTGCATTATTAACGGATTATGTTCCATACTTAATAAGTTTACAAATTACACCCTCCTAAACGCACTAACCATGTCTCGTATTAACTTTAGGTGATAAGAGATACGCAGGTCTTTTAATTACACCTTTTAATACTATAATAATGAATAGATATAGTTTAATATTATCACACTTTAATTATAATTAGGTTACACCCCTTTTTAACTTGTTATCTCTAATTCAGAATTTAAACCTCAAAAATAAAATTCACAAAAATTCACAGAGATACTTCAATGCCTTTAGAACCCACACGAATTTTCCCAGAATTTATTAGTTAGTTTAACCCCATACGAAAAATACTCAAACTCAGACTACTCAGAAAACCGACCTGCTGATGTACCCAGAAAGTATTCGCTTGAGAGACCCATCATAACATTCAGGAAATATTTACAAAAATTCATCGTGATACTAAACATATAGAAGTTAAATACTGGAGAGTTTCATGGCCCAACTCTTTATAGGTTTTAAATGAAAAATCAGCAAAGTTGACTGATTTCAGATTCCCAAATCTCAGATTCAACACTTAATCACACAAAAATAAAAAACACGACCAAAACAACTTGAAATCACTCCCCGCCAATTGAAAAACTTAACTAAGACATAAAACTAAATTTTCATCAAAAGAAACTGAATAAAATTATAATATATAATGACCTATCACGTTCACATATTCAGGTATCAAAATCTGTCCAGAAAACAAGTTCACATTAATTACCCTTAACCTTCACAAAACCATTCAAACCCTTCTTTATTAACAAAAACCCTAACCCTAACTTTTCCCCCCTCCTTAATTACACACTAATAACTACTCATTAATTACTAAATAACTTCCCAAACTCTAACCCTAACCTATTCGATCAAAACGTAACCCCTCAACTTCTTTTTACTTAACTCGACATGCAAAGGAACCAAACACAACCTTTATTCGATTTAAACATGGCTCGACCCTAGTTTTAAGTTCATGATTTTATGCCCTCTATATCATACGTATATATATATATATATATATATATATATATATATATATATATATATATATTCATATTAGCTAGTTCAATCCATATAAGGTTTAAGAATTCATGCATGCGTTAATATAAGCTCAAAAGAACAAGAAAAAGAGTTAATAGAGGATACCAACACTAGTGTGTATCGAATGGAAGAGAAAACAAGAACTACACGCCCTAGAACCTAGTAGCAGCTTCGAATAACGCCCAATGAGAAGGAAGATTGATTGTTTTTAGAACTTAGGGTTTTTGGGAGTTTGTTTGAGAATTCTACGAATGGTAGAAAGAATTACAAACCATATCTTTTATTTTTGTTGGTGTGGTTCAAGTATGGGCCAAGGCAAAAGGATTACATGGGCTAAATTACTAGCTAGGTTCTTTGGGTTTGCTTATTGTTTGTATAAAATGTAGAAACGGCCCAAACTAATTATTCATGTCACGTATTATCCTTCTTGTTTTTTATTTTAGGTTTCTAAGTATTTTAGATCATATATGATGAATTACAAAATTCCCGTAGCTTATTTGGTATTCTATAATTGATTATTTAGATTTTTAGTTGTAAGGGTATTTTAGTCATTTTATACGTTTAGAATTTTTAGGTATTACAACTTTAATCTTTTTTATTCAAGAGACTTTTCCAATCTTGATCATTTATCTCCATATTTCGTCCAAAATCGCAAAGTTTCACCAATTTCTTGTTTTTTCCTGAGAATTAGTAAAGTAAACAATTAAGTACCAATTCTCATACAAAATATAATAAAACAAGTCAATTAAATAGGACAAATGATGACAATATAATGTACTTATTTGATGTTATCACTTAGCTATCACCACTATGCCTTAGCTATTCTCACTATGCCTTAGCATAATGCTAAAACACATTTCCCCACTATATCTTAACACATATTCCCACTATGTTTCATTACAATTCCCCGTAAGTATCATTACTCTTACCTACTATAAAAAGTTACTTACATAACCCCCTAGAGGACCCCACGTAACCACTATTGCCAAATATCATCAAGGTTATGCCTTGTAAACCTCCTAGTATGTCAAGCCTAAGTTCTAAACATAATTTCAATAAGTATTCTATCACTCTAGTATACTATAGCTATTACAAACCCTAAACAAGCCCTATGTGTTTACGGTTATCTCTAAAACCCTAATTACTGAACCAAACTAGTTTGAAAGTGTTCAAGGCTTATGTATAGGATATTGTTAATACAAATAATGTCCAAAACGTCATTTGCATTAATCGGTCTCTACTAGTTTTGATAATCACAAAATACAAACACACGTTACGTAAAACTACAACTAATAAGTTTTTAATCGAGAAAACTCGTTTTCGTCATCAACATCACTTAAGGTATGTACAAACTTCTACCAACTTGTGTATGTGATCAAAGGATTTAAAACTTTATATTTTCATGTCACAAAACATTTTTTACAAAAGTATTTTTGTATAATTAAAAGAAAATTTTTATTAAGAAAATGTTTTTAAAATTCAAATCCATAACATCCATATTTCCCGCTCAAAACTGACAACAAAACTTCACCAGATAGTTTTTCACCACGTCAGGACAAAATGGGGAGCGTATGTCTGGACGGTCCCTTAAATAGGCCGGTGGTATGGTCCCTTATTGGTAAAGGACCGTTTGGTATTTACGGGACCGTCGCCTCCCTCCTGATGTCAATAAATATAGAACTATTTTCTTTCAAAAATCTTCACCTCTTATGCACTAAAACCTTCTGTATTCCGAAACCCTTTCCAAAACATATTCTTTGATCACATTATCGGGTTCTAATTGTTTAAAAGTGATCACACTCATCATTCCTATAAAGTGCAAGAGAAGAATATTTGTTGTAATCAAGTGACGAAGTATTGAAGAAGAGTTTTGCTCTTCTCATCCCATTGTTGCGGATCTATCATCATTTACATTCACTGTTTCGTGTATGTAATAGGACTTGAGTGCAAGTCTTATATGGTATATTGTGTTTTATCGTGCCATCGTGTTGGTACGAGGTGTGAAGCCACGTGGGATTTGGTAAATTGGTTCTAGCTAGGATTAGGACTCGACATTCCGCTTAGTGTCGTTAAACTTGGTGTAAGCTTGTGTACGGTTTGTTCCGCCATAAGGGAGCGTGTTGATATAGTGTTTGTGAAATTCTCGAGTGTGAGACTCGAGGAGTGGTGTAGGGACGAAGGAATGAGGTTCGTGGCCGAACCACTATAAATCTTCATGTGTCGGTTAGATCTTTCCTTTACTTACTTTTACTTATTTACTTGTTATTGCTTATATCTACTGTTGTATTGATTTCACATAAACATCGAACCGAATAATTTTCACAAACGCAATTGTAAAGTAAATTTTCTAAAAACGTAAATAATAACGATGAAACTATTCAACCCCCTTCTAGTTTCTACAATTGGTATCAGAGCTTCGTTGCTCAAGATTTTTTGAAATATACTGTATTTTAAAACTTGAAACAATCAATGGAATTTGAAAAATATCAAGAAGGGAAGTCTATGCAAAGACCACCACTCTTTGAGACCGATAGTTTTATTTACTGGAAAACTCAATTCGAAACGTATGTAAAATCAAAAAATCTTGATCTTTGGCATGTTATTACCATGGGTGACTTTGAGCCTATTGAATTTAATCTGGAAACTAAACAAAATGAAATCGTTTCTTATGATAAACAAAGTGAAAGTCTTAAAAAGAAACTAGCTAAAAATGATGAAGCAAAAATGGTAATTTACAACGCTTTACCTAAAAAGGAATTTCAAAGAATTTTCATGTGTAATACGACTAAAGATATTTGGAGAACTTTGTTAGTCACTCACCAAGGTAATTGTAAGGAATTATTGAAGTCAGCATATAGATACTTCTGATGGATACTGCTGACAGGATTCTGCTAAAGCTTATAGTGATTCTACTGATGATCGGGATTCTGCTGATATATTACGTTCTGCGGATATAGTTAATTCATAGATGAGAGTTTCTTATTTATAGATAAGATATGTAGAATATCTTCTAGAGTATTATGAATATACGTTTCTTGTAACAGAGATTAGGGTTTCTACTAGAATAAAAGGAACCCAATGTTATTGTATTATGTACGTGTCAAAAACAATTATTAGTGAATTATAACGATCCATAGAGGATCAAAGTATTTAGTATATCGTTTGTGTTTATATTCCGCAATAGATACAAGCTCACATAGATTGTCTATATAGTCTTGCTAGTGATTACAGTAGTAGGCTATCGATCCATTAGCTCAAGACCTATCAAGGGTAGATCCTACAAGTGGTATCAGAGCCATAGGATAATCTCTGTAATCAAACTTACACTCAAACACCTTTTCATTCAGTACCCAGGGCAGATACAGATTCTTCTGATGTCACTCAAAACAACGCCAACACTCTCACCCAACAGCTTAAACAGGTTGCTGTCTCTAACAGCAACGTCAAGTTTCCCTATCTCAAGAAAGATTTGCATGAGATTTGGGCCATGTAGATGCAGAACTGGATTGCCAGTGTTGACTTTAATCTATGGAATGTGATCATGAAGGGAAGCAGTCCTAAAAAGACTGGAAAAGATCCTAATGGTCTTGTTACCATCTTTCCTCCGTCATCTGCTGAAGAAATCCTTGCTGTACAAAGGGAGAATAAAGCAAGAAATATCTTTCTTCAAGCAATCCCTGATGATCACTTGGGAGATTTTCACTTTCTTGATGATCCCAGAGACATCTGGATGGCCATAAAAGCAAAATTCGGGGGCAATGAGGAATCTAAAAGGATGAGAAAGTCTATGCTTAAGCAGGGATTTTAGGAGTTCTGAATATCAGAAAAGGAGGGCATTCACAAGGGATATGATAGGTTCCAGAAGATTATGAGTCAACTGAATCAGCTTCAAGCCAGGCCTGATAATGAGGAGGTTAATTCCAAGTTTCTAAGGGCTTTACCTCCTTCATGGTCTCAGGTCAGCATCTCATTGAAAACTAAAGGTGGCCTGGATTATCTCTCATTTGATGACTTGTATAACAAGCTCAGAGCCCTAGAGCTTGATATCAAGGGACACTCCACTTATGCAGCACCTCCATCACACTCTGCTTTTGTAAGCACTAATTCTAACAGAGTGTCACATTCTCCAAATCCAAGTCCTTCCTCCACAACATTGTCTTTCCCAACTACTGGTCCAAAGAGTTATCCACAGACTAGTAATGTGATAGAAGATGTACTTCATTCATTTGTTGCTGACTATGATCAACAACAACAACTAGCATATGAAGATTTTGAGCAGATAGAGGAGCTAGGAATGGAAGAGTTAGACTTAAAGTGGCAAATGGCATTGCTGTCTCTCAAAGTCAGAAAGTTTGAACAAAAAGCTGGGAGAAAGCTCAGTTTTAATGGAAGAGATGCAGCTCGTTTTGACAGGAGAAAAGTGAAGTGCTACTCATGTGGAGAGATTGGACACTTTTCAAGAGAGTGCAAGGCTAAGAAGGATGAAGACACTACAAGATATTCAGCCTACAAGAAGAAGGAGTTATAAACTAGAGATTCCAAGGCTTTGGTGACTAATGTGGATGCTTGCATTGATTGGAATAAGCATGATACTGATGATGCTGCAAGCAGTTCTTCTCAGCAAATCTCCTGCTTGGCTAGTTGTGATGCTGAATATTCATTCATGGGCATATCTCCTCAGGTATCTGATTGTGTTTTTGGGTGTAATATAAAATATAATGCTCTTAAAGAAGCTTATGATAACATGGAACCAAAATATAAAACTAGTTTTATTGAAGCTCAATCTTATAAAGAAGCTGTTAAAACTTTAGAAAAACAAAAAGTTTGGTTTCAACAAAATCAATTGGCTTAGAGGAAAAGATTAGAGTATTAAAAAGGGATTTAAAGATGACTAGCAATGAGTTAAAATTTACTGAAAAAGAAAAGGATAGAATTGAATCAGAAAAACAAGTTTTGCAAGATAAGTTTGATAAGGAAGTGGCTAGGCATAAAGAATGGCTAATTTCATGTGATAAGTTAGCTAGTTTGCTCTATAGTAGTCAGTCTGTAACATCTGAGATAGGTTTAGGTTTTCAGAAATATGTAGGTGCAGAGGTACACCATAATTTATATAAGAAAAGCAAGAATAACCCTGAACCTATAAAATTCTTAAAAGAAGGTGAGATGCATGCCATTCCAGGACCAATTAGAGGAGTATTTATGCCCACCACCACTACCTCGGACTTTGATGGTCCACATCATTTGTATGGCAAAAAGTCTGATGACTTGCCAAACCCTGTTTATAAAACTAATAACTCTGACTCTCCCACTATCATAGGAACATCTAAGCCCACATCCCACCATTTGGACTTCATAGAATCACAGATAGAACCTGGCACTAGGACCAATGACTTCCCTGACTCTAGTAGTGTCTCTAGTGATGATTCTAATGAATGTGTCTCTTGTTTTTTCAGGGACATTACCTCAGAGACCTCTACCTCTAATGAATGACGGGTCCCCTGTTGCTGCTGATGCCAATTCTCCTGAAGGCATTTCTGCTGTTGTACGTGTTTCCACTGCTACATCCACATGTTTAGATGAACCTTTTGGCAGGTTACCCAGCCCCTCAGACCTTGTCAATCATGAACAAAGTGCTGGCATTTTTCAATCAGCTTCTTATGATGACGACTTTGCTCCAACTCTGACCAATCTTGAAACTTCTGTTGATGTTAATCCTATTCCCACTAAGAGGATCAACACCATTCATCCTTAAACCAATATACTTGGTGATCCAAATGCTATGGTTCTAACCAGAAGTGCAGTAAACAGACACGGTTTGGACAATGTGCCTTTGTCACTTATGTTTCTAATTAGAAGAGGGACAATCATATAGATCAACAACATTGTTTATTTGCTTGTTTCTTATCACAAGTAGAACCACCCAGCATTAAACAAGCTTTGTGTGAACCTAGTTGGGTAGAGCCTATGCAGGAAGAGATGCAACAATTCAAGAATCAATATGTATGGGTACTTCTTGATCTACCTGCAGGTAAATTTACAATTGGAACCAAGTGGATTTTAAAATGCAAGAGGGATGCAAGAGGAATTGTGGTCAGAAACAAAGCAAGATTGGTGTCTCAGGGTTTTAGACAAGAAGAAGTAAAATATGATGAAGTTTTTGCACCTGTTGCTAGAGTTTAGGCTATAAGGTTATTTTTTGCCTTTGCCTCATACATTGGTTTTGTGGTATATCAGATGGATGTAAAGAGTGCCTTTCTCTATGGCAAGATTGAAGAGGAAGTCTATGTCACTCAGCCATAAGGTTTTGAAGACCCACAATATCCAATAAAGGTGTACAAGGTTGTCAAGGCACTCTATGGACTTCATCAAGCACCAAGAGCCTGGTATGCAAGGTTATCTACATTCCTTTTGTAGCATGGCTACAGAAGAGGAGCTATTGAAAAGACTCTCTTCATTAAGAAGAACTCCAGGGATATCATTCTGGTTCAAGTATATGTGGATGATATCATCTTTGGCTCCACAAAGGAAGCTTAGTGCAGAGAATTTGAAGATTTGATGAAAGGTGAATTTCAGATGAGTGCAATGGGGGAACTGACATTTTTCTTGGGGCTACAAGTCAAACAACAACCTGAAGGAATTTTTATCCATCAGGAGAAATATGTTAAAGACATCTTGAAGAAGTTTGACTTTGAACTACTAAGGACTGCAACTACTCCCTATGAAACTCCAAAGCCTAAGAATCCAAATGAACAAGATGAAGCTGTTAATGTTCATCTATACAGATCCATGATTGGCTCACTCATGTACCTCACAGCTTCAAGACCTGACATCACTTTTGCTGTCAGTGCTTGCTCAAGACACCAAGTCACTCCATTGACTTCCCACCTGAATGCAGTGAAGAAGATTTTCAAGTACCTAAAAGGCCAACCTAAGTTAGGTCTTTGGTATCCTAGAGACTCACCATTTGTGTTGGAAGCATACAGTGCTAGTGACTATGATGGAGCTAATTTGGACAGGAAATCCACAACAGGAGGTTGTCAATTTCTTGGTAGAAGGCTAATTTCTTGGCAGTGCAAGAAACAAACCATTGTGGCCACCTCCTCTACTAAAGCAGAATATGTTGCTGCTGCTAACTGTTGTGGTCAGGTACTTTGGATTCAAAATCAAATACTGGATTATGGGTTCAACTTTATGAACACTAAAATCTATATTGATAATCAAAGTACCATTTCAATTGTTAAAAATCTAGTCTTTCATCAAAGAACTAAACATATTGAAATTAGGCACCATTTTATGAGAGATGCAAATGAGAAACATTTAATACAGGTGCTTAAAATTCATACTGATGATAATGTGGCTGATTTATTAACAAAGGCTTTTGATGGACCTAGGTTTAATCACTTAGTTGTCCACATTGGGATGGTTAACCCTTGACTGCTATGTTTGAGTGGAGGCATAAGCCTGAGGGGAGGCATATGCCTTTGGGGAGGATTGTAATTGATGTTGTAAAGTTTTTATATTATTAAGTTTGCTAACTTTGTTTTGCAGGTTTATTTCTAATTAGACTAACAAGTATGTATAAGTTTCTCTTATGTGTTTTGTTTTAGTGTTTGGTTTGCAGGTTCCTATTTCTTTTGATGAACAAATATCTATACATCACATATCAGTAGAATAAGAGTTAACAGAAAATTTCAAAGTTTATTCATTAATAACATTCAGGATTACATCAGCAAACAACCAAACATCAGAACTGGGTTACAAGGGAGATCAACAAACAACCTAACAACTAGCAACCTTAAAAGACAACAACACCACCACCTACATCAACCCAAACTCCTACTCCATCTTCCTCTTCCCCTTTCCCAGGTCCTTGGGGTCAGGCATCCTCTTGTGGACCCCTCTGGACTGCATATCTTTGTCACATAGTTTGGGAGCAGAAAGTCCAAGGACAACCTTGAGTGGACCCTTGTACCTTTGGGAAGATTGAGGCTCCACAGGGATTGAGATCTTCCTAATATCAGCACAAACCCTTTCCATTTCACTGGTAAGGAACTCAGTGACTGGAGTGAAGTTTGGGAGAACAACTACTTGAGGAGTTGGAGCTTCCTCTGTTTCCTCTGATGAGGAAGGAGATGGATAGACCTCATAAGGTCCCTTACCTAGGTAGTAATATGATATCTTGATTTGGGGAATATCAAAGGTAGAGTCAGAAGATGAGTCAGAGGAAATTTCAATGACATTGGACTTAGGATTCATAATTGGTGTGTTTGGAAAGCCTTTGGTGTGGTTGGTGTTAGTGTGTAATTGGTTTGGGTAGATTGTGACTTGAAGGCCTCTTTATATAGAACTGATTTGAAGTTTAATGAGAGTAGATGTTACTTAATGGGAGGTAGTTGAGTCTATGCTAATTACTAATTTTGCAAGTTGACCATAAAAAGATTCTACGGATGAATTCTACTAAGGTTTGACCAGTTGCTGCAGATGACATAAGTTGATCATTAATGATATTTTATGTGTGTTCCTGCTGATAGTTCCTACCGAGTTTTTTACATCAGTGGAATGTATATTCATCAGTAGCAAGACAATCAAGTAATGATAAACAAAAGCAACAAAGTTTTATTCATAAGCATCCAAAGTACAAGTGGAATGAAGATTACAAGGTAAAATCAAGCAAAACAATCCCAAAACCTAGCATATCTACCCTAAAACCACTACTCTACTTTTCTTTTACCCTTCACATCAGCCATCTTCTCCTTGCCTTTGTTCCTGGTGAAGATTTCTTGCTATTGGGGACAAGGCAACCCAATCACCACTTCCCTTGTCCTTGGCAGAGGTGGATTTGACCTTCTTGGTCTTGATGGTCATCTTGGATAGGAGGATTAGGGTCTCTCAGGTGTAGAGGGAGGCTGGTAAAGTTCATCATCGTCTTCTTCATCTGATGAGGTACAAATGAAGGGAGACACAAGTTCACGGGGTGGTGGTTGATATGGTATCCAAGGATTTGGATCTTCTAAAGACTCTGAGGAAAATGAAGGATTGGGGGCTCTGCTTGATTCACCCTTCTTTAGTGCATTCCACCTTTTCTCTAGTTCTCTTGCAGCATCAGAATCATCTAAATCAGAAGGAACATTTGCAGGGTCCTCTAATGGTGAGGGACTTGGAGGATTCACATCGTGTTTCTTTTTCTTGGCCTATTCCTTGGTCAGACCTCTTGGGATGGTTGGCAATCTTAATGGTGGTGGAGATGTTAGTGATTCAGAAGAATCAGAGGAAATGTTTATGATGCTTGGATTGGATGACATGGTTGTTTCTTGATTGGTGGTTATGTAATTAGGGATTTGGATTGTGAATATGATTGGTGTGATTTGGGGATTTTTACCCCCTATTTATAAGTCAAAGTAAACCGTGTGTAATTATTGCCATTAATGTAAGGCGGTTTCCATGTAATTAAGAAAGAAAGTTTGACTAAAGGGATTTTTACTGCATAATGGTTACCACTGCTGACGTGTTTCTGCTGTTTAACCATATGGTTGCTGCTGATGGAAGGAATGGTTGACCGTAGTCAACATTAAGTAGGTTTCTGCTGATTTACCAACTGATTCCTGCTGATTGACTTTGTTTCTGCTAACGAGTCAGTTTTATTTGGGATTTTATAAAAGTCAAATATTGGTCAAAGATTATTTCCACAATTCTTGCCAATTACACTCCACGTTTGGAAACTTACTTCAATTAACCTAGACGTACAAATCCCACTCACAAATAACTGATTCCCTCTCCCTATAAAACATCAAAACCATTTCAAAATCTCTCAGCATTCATAACCCACTCTCTCTTATCAATCAATGGCGGAACTACTATTCAAAGGTGATCATAACAAGCAAGCTTTCTTAGGTCGTGGTAAAGGAGATGGTCACTATGTACAGATGATGGAATTTCTCCAACGATCAAAAATTGATTTTGCTTTAACACAATACCCTGTCATTATACATGAATCTTTGGTCAAAAAATTTTGGGGAACTACTCGTATAAGGTCTGCTGAAGAAGGACCAACGGAAATTGTGGCTACCATTGATGGGGAAGAATGTGTAATTACTGGGTCATTGGTTAGGACTCAATTATAGTTGGATGACGAAGGTGGGGAGCATGAGTTGCCTAAGGAGGATATACTTGCAGGTCTTCAGGTTGCTGGATATCGTGGAGATGGGAAGGTCTGGTACAAGAATCAGTTTGGCCCTAAATGGAGATTCTTGACACACACTCTACTTTAGTGTATGAGTTCCAAGTCAGAAGGACGGGATCAATTCTCCACAGACATTGCTCATGCCATTGTGTGCTTATTGTAGGAGAGAACTTTTAATTTCTCTAAGTACATATTTGATGAAATGCTTAAAAATGTTAAGGATACCAAACTTAAATTTTTAATGTATCCTAGGTTTCTTCAAATAATTTTAGGTATTCAGACCAATGATACTACCCGTCTGCCTGTTAAGGGTTTATCTAGCAAGCTATTTGCTTCTATGAAAACCAACTACAATGGTGACCATAGGCCTTTATTACCTGCTATGTTGCTTGCTGGCAATGCAGCTGCTGGTGTTCAGGATCCTATTGATGCTAATGCACCAGTGGATTCTACTGAGGGTCCTTCAGTTGCTCCGGATGGAAGTGCATCAGTTGCTGTTGATGCCCAACCACCACCATCTCCAAGGCCATCTACACCAAGACCTCCCACACCTATACCCTCTCCAGGTGTTGCTGCTCCTACTGAGCATGTGGCAACTGAGGATTTTGGCCCTGACCAACTTGTACAATCTGCACAGATAACAAGACTTGACTCACCAAGTCCATTGAGACCTATTTCTGAAGAATATGAGGATTTAAATGCAGGATTTTATGATTCTCCTATCAGGACCAATGATGCTCCCAATACCACAAATATCCCTGTTGGTGGATTTGAAGGTCCTGTTACTCTCACCTCCACGTGTACTTTGCTTAACAGGTATGTAAAGAAGGTTGATGATTTGGAGAAAGAACTCGAAGAAACTAAAGCTAATTTGGGTTGTCAGATAGATATGCTCACTGCAAAGGTTCAGGATTTGGAAAGGAAACTAGGTCAAAAGAAACAGAGGAAAGTGGTCATTGACTCAGAAGATGAGCAGGAAGATGTGCAGTTTGAGTCTCTCCATGTCTTGGCTGATGTGACTCTGGCTTAGCCACCACCTCCACCTGCATCTATATTTGCTAAACCACTTAAGCCTCAGGGACCTATTAAGTATCAAAGAAGGCATCCAAGATCTTATATTGGAAAGAGGGCCACAGTTTCTGTTGAAGATCAGAATGTGGTTGCTAACTCAGGGATGTCTCTTAATGAACCTGTTGTTGCTGTTCTTGGAAGTATTACACCTAGTGATGATCTGACTGAAGCTCATTCTACTGATGTCACTATGAGTGATATTTCTGCTGAGAAGGTCACTGTTGGTGCTGAACAGGTCAATGTTGATATGGGTGATGTTGCTGTTGAGAAGGTCACTGTTGGGGTTCACACATCAGTGGATACTTTCTTTGTTGCTGATAAAGAGTATGTACCTAGCATTGATCCATCTGTTTCAGAGCATACAAATGATGAAGACACATCTATAACTCCCTATACTATTTCTGACTCAGTTGTTCCAGATTTAACTGCTGATCCTCTGGAGGAGTTAGCCATTCCTCAGGATGATTTTGCTGGCATTCCTGGAGTTTTTGATGATGATCTTGTCTCAAAACAAGAAA
This sequence comes from Artemisia argyi, assembly GCA_030686995.1. Classification (NCBI taxonomy): domain Eukaryota; kingdom Viridiplantae; phylum Streptophyta; class Magnoliopsida; order Asterales; family Asteraceae; genus Artemisia; species Artemisia argyi. The sequence goes on from CM060678.1 coordinate 103,620,850, forward strand.
AGCTTGAGCAAGAAAGACTTTTGAAGGAATGTGCAGATAAGAAGAAAAGTACATATTTGGCTAAGGCATTAGAAGCTAAATAGGACTCAGAGTTCCACTCTGCTACACGCAAGTATGTCTCTACTTTGCCTCTGGCTAGGCAAAGAGAATTGGATGCTGCAGTTCCAAATTTTGATTAAGCTGATTGGATGCATATTGGGAGGCAAGTGGTTTCTAATCCTGTTCTGGCTAAAGAGATGCTTAGAGATAATGTCAAAGAAGTTGATTATGCTCCTAGAATGGTTGAGCTCATGAAACTCAGAAGGAAAGCTGATTCTGAGAGGATAGCCAAAGAAAAGAGGGATAAACCTCCTAACCAAGCACAACAAAAGCAGATGATGAGAGAATTTATGAAGAATCAGAGTAGTGTAGTGTACAATCAACCATGGACTAAGACTCAGGTCTGGTCCTTATCAGATGATCAGCTGATTCACTAATACAACTTGATTAAGACCAGATTTCACAAGGATGGACTTCTTGGTTCTCATCAGCCTCATCCAACAGGTCTTCAGATTGGTGATGCTTCAGTTCCTGAACCTTCTCATTCAGCTGATAAGATTGCATCTGCTAATCAGGATGTACATATTGCTGATCATGCACATGTTGTTTCTGCTGATACTGCTACTGATGTTTCTGCTGCTTCTAATCCTACTGATAAACCTTCTTCTATGGACAACGGTAAAGCTAAGATTATTGAGGCAGATATTCCTTCTAGGAAAAGGTCTAGAAGACAGATGGAGGAAGATAGATTAGGTGAGGAAGCTGCACAAAGGTTGCATCAGGATCAAATTCATAAAAAAAAGGTCAGACTAATAGAAATTGAAGCTACTAGAGCTAAACAAGCTAGGTTGAATATAGAGGCTCCACATGTTCATGTCTCATCTTCTGCCATGGATTCTGCTACTCCTCCATCAACATCTTCTTCAGCGGTTGTACCTGATCTTTCAAATGTTAATCCTGATCCTACACTGACCCATGAACCATCTTCACCTTCCTCTACTATATATATTCCTAGTAAAAGGGCCAAAAGAATGGCTAGAATGAAGGTCTCACAATCTCCTCATGTGCAGAAGGTGGTGGATGTTGATGCTGATGATTCTTCTTTTCTTGAAGAAGGATCTTCTGAAGATTGGCCTGAGGGTTTTAGAGATGTTTTGGTTAGATGGGAGGTTTCTAGTAATGGACAGTCTAATACTATTTATAGGCTTGATGCATCATCTCTGTCCTTCACCTTTCTACAAGAAATTTTGCATCTTGTGGATCATCAGGATTTACTCACTCTCTATGACTTGGTTACCAAGTATTATGCTATTCATACTCCTGAAGGTGCTGGATTATATCTTTTGGGGGATCTTCAAGTGCTCATGGATTCTGATTCTCCCACTGGTTCTGGTTATGCAGTCTGGAAGCATAATCATAGGCGGAAAGTATTAAGTTGGAGATTTTATCCTCTTCCTTATGTTCATGTTTTGGAAACTACATCCGGTATGAGGGTGACTATGTTTATTGATAGGGATTATCCTCTGACTGTGCCTCTTATGGAGAAAATGCTTTTACATCATTTGGAGATTCCTCCTGATCCATTTGGGAATGCTAAACTTTTTGCTGAATCTTTGATTCGTTTGTTCAAATCTAGGATCAGGGTGGCCAGAGCTGATTGATATTGGTATGATATATTGTTGTATATTTATTTTCTTTATTAAACAAAAGAAAAAAAACAACAGATTTGTATAGTGTTTTGTATGTTGTATGCAGGTTTTGGTGTTGGTTATTTCCACACCTTATCTTGTTATCAACTTACCATGATGTTGACTATTCCATCAAAAAGTTGGCTAGTCCAAAGGGTACAGCTTTGGTAAAGACAAGTCAAATCTGTTGATAGCTGTAATAGTTTGCTAAAAACTATTGGGTACAAAACTCACCCATGCTTAACAGGTGACAGTTGGATGGTTGTCAAGTGACCTTGGATTTTTCCTTCTGGATTCCCAATAATTAGCTAGCCCACAAGTGTATGTCTTGTGGTAAAGGCAGTGGAAAACCATATTTGGTATTCAATTTACCAAGGTGATTTAATCAACCAAATAATTGACTAGTCCTGAGCAAACGGCTACAAGTAAAGACATCTCAAATCCGTTTATGGCTGATGATTTGCTAAAAATCATATCGTCATCAGTGTAGCATAGTTAGTTTACTGAAACATTTGGCTACTCCAATAGTAATGGCTATTGGTAAAGAGACATCAAATCCATTATTTTCAATGATTCACCTCTCACAGGAGTTAACACACCTGGAAGTGATGAGAATAGTATGAAACTTATGTTTTGATGTACATTTGGTCATTTGTTGCTGCAAAGAATGGTGGTATCAAAGTTTTTGCTAATCATAGAGATGCTGCTGATAAAGATTCTTTGCTGCTGAAGTTCATGCTCAATCCTCTTCTTCTGCTGTTAAAGATCTATCAAGAATCTTGAAGTTAACCATGTCAACTACAAGATTAGGGGAGGATTGTAAGGAATTATTGAAGTCAGCATATAGATACTGCTGATGGATACTGCTGACAGGATTCTGCTGAAGCTTATAGTGATTCTGTTGATGATTGAGATTCTGCTGATATATTAGGTTCTTCGGATATAGTTAATCCGTAGATGAGAGTTAGTTATTTATAGATAAGATATGTAGAATATCTTCTAGTGTATTATGAATATATGTTTCTTGTAACAGAGATTAGGGTTTCTACTAGTATAAAAGGAACCCAAGGTTATTGTATTATGTACGTGTCAAAAACAATTATTAGTGAATTATAACGATCCATAGAGTATCAAAGTATTCAGTACATCTTTTGTGTTTATATTCCGCAATAGATACAAGCTCACATAGATTGTCTATATAGTCTTGCTAGTGATTACATTAGTAGGCTATCGATCCATTGGCTGAAGATCTATCAAGTGTAGATCCTACAGTAATAATCAAGTCAAAGATAACAAGATTGCTCTTTTGGTCCAACAATATGAACAATTCGGCATTCCTGAAGACGAATCTATAGATAGTGCATTTGCTAGATTTAACACCATTATCATGAGTTTAAAAGCACTCAACGAAGGTATTTCTGTCAAAAGTTGTGTTAGGAAATTTCTCAAGGCTTTACATCCAAAATGGAGAGCAAAGGTCACGGCAATTGAAGAATCCATAGACATGGCATCTCTATCGTTGGATGAGCTCATTGGAAACTTAAAGGTCCATGAGTTAATCATCAAAAATGATTCCGAGATTTTAAAAATCAAGGTGGAAAGAAGATCTATTGCCATGACATCTAAAAAGGAGTTAAGTGATGATGAAGATTCAAGCTCGGAAAGTGAAGACGAAGAATATTGTTAGGAATACGAATATTCCTATAAAAGACTCGGTCACGTAAATGATGTAATAGCATTATGATAGCTCGTAGTTAGTTAGATATTAGTTTAGTTTAGGTAACATCGTGGAAGAAGGACGGGTCCTTACCCACTGTATACCTGATCCACAGCCCGCAGGAGGGCGTATACTTGTAATTGTATATATAGCCTTTCCACCTCATTTGGAGAGGTTGGTTGTTTCTCATAATACACACACCTCATTAGGTGTTTCTCTCACTAGAAAGCTCCCACTCTCTCAACTCTCTCTCTCTAACTTGTTAACCATGTTTATCATATATTTCCACAATCCAAGACCTCCTAATCCACATAATCAACTAAAATATCGATCCTACAATTGGCATCAGAGCCCAGGTTGTGTTTTTTGGTTGATTTGGTGGCTTGTCTATCCAAAGAGTCATTTTCTTAAAACTGTTTTTCTTGGCATCATTTTTTTTATATACTATTTTTTTGTAACAGTTTTTAAATCTGACTTTTCTTGGCCTGGTTGTTAGTAGTTTGATTTGTGTGGGCTGTTTATTGTAAATCTGTCATCTTTAAAGGTCCAAAAAGTCCAATACTGTCAAGTTTTTTTTCTGGTCACCAAATATCTGTCTGTATCTATACTTTTGGGCGTTAAATATCAATAGATGATTTGAGGATTTCTTGGCTGCGGTTAGGTGACTTCTTGCTTGTGGCTTGTGATTATCTAGTTTCTTGGCAGTGTTTTGCACATAAGAACAAATTCGCAAGACAGTGACATGTCTGTCTGGTTGTGTTAGCGGTTACCTCATTTTGCGGTTACCTCGCCTTGCGGTTACCTCGTTTTGCGGTTACCTCGTTTTGCCGTTTCCTCAGTGTTGCGGTTAGCTTTTGATAAATCTAATTTATTCACAAAACCAAATGAGATGCTGCCATATCTTTGTCAGAAGTTTCGATTAGTTCAAAAGTAGAAGATGAAGAGGACATTGACCATGTTGACCCAAACCAAAATACCAGTACTTCTTTTGTACCTCAGTCTAAAACAACATCAACCCTCGCTTCACCCATCACTACAAACTTCTTTCAAGACTCAAACTTAATGAATAAATATTACAATCTCAGTTCGTTTGTTTACTTGTCACCTATCTTTATAGATTTTAATCGTGTGAACAAAAGATACCATCATAGATCTTATTACTTCAAACAAATACAACTAAGAAAATCAAAAACCTCAGTTTATTTCGTTGTTTACATGGTATTACAAGATTTTTTTAAAGATCCAACTAACGAAATAACATCATCACCGATCAATCCTTTTGAAGCTTAGCTTCTTTTTCTTTTCTGAATATAAAGAAAGATTAATAACTAGAATGTTATAATCAGTCTTTGATTCGTTCTTTGAAAACAGAAATTGAAACAAAAACAATGAACGTAATTTAAAACAACATCCTACCCGTGACTCGTGTCAGGAAATCTTGAAGCAAAAAGGGAATAAAATTCATAAGGGGTTGGATGATTGACAAGCAAGGAAGATTAGTGGAGCTTTGTTTGTTATTTGATTGCTATGGTACTGTGAAAAAGAGGCTCCGTCGGTGTAATGAGATCTGTTTTTAATATAAGTTTGGGAAAAAGGTGAGAGGAGCGGCGTTGTGATTGTGTTTGTGTGTTACTTAGGGTTTGAGAGTGTGATTAGGTGCGTTTTTATACAGTCCTAAATATTAAGTTTATGATCCGATTTGCATTTGGTTAATTATATCGGGTATTAAAACTTTTTTGGGCCCAGTTTTTTATTTATTTCATTAGCTATGGGCTGGATATGATTCACATTTCATACTAATCACATGTGGGCTTAAATGAGATACTAACATGAAATGAGATACAAACATGGAGTTGGGACCGGATTATTGTGGTGTGGAGCGAATGCAAACTTTGGGCTGTGTTAATAATGATGTTTCTCGTTGGACTAATTACTACAACAAGGGATGGAATATTTTATTTTAGCCACTATGGCACTAATTGCTAAACAATTATTTCATTAAACTTGATTTCATGTGCAAAAATTTTGGGTATAATTTAGGGCAACGTTTCGACCGTGCTTCAATTATTCGAGATTAATTACTTTTGGGTGAAATTTTTCGGGTTCGTTAAAAATAACTACCGTGCTAGTTATTGTTTAACTCATTTCTCATCTCCAAAATATTGGCGTGTAATCGGAAACAAGGACTGGGCTTGCATTTTGGATCCATAAAGTATAGACACATGGGCTGAAAAGTCATTATCTGATGTATTTAATACATTATCTTTATTTTTGGTACAATTATTTGGCAAAAAAGAGTGGTATGTTTGGATCAACATAATTTCTCGAGGATACACATGTCAAAAGGCTAGTTTTTGGGTATTTAATTGCACGAGATGATCACGAAGTTTATTTGGTATCCCTTATTTCCGTTTGGAAACGGGTTTCTCGAAGGCGCGTACTTATCTTATCTTGAAGTCGGGGTTGGTTGGATGCATGACTTTCAATGATAACTTGCTCGTGCCTAAGATTTAAGTTGAAGACTTGGCTTATCTAGTTACCAGCAGTCGGGGTGGATGGTTGAAGACCTGGTTAACTATCACTTAAAGGAGTTACATTATAGTACTCAGTGTCACACGCTAACGACGTTGTGGATAATCGCAAGAGGTGTTAATGTCTCATACTTTGATAGTATTGAATACTTAGAGATTTGCATGGTGCACAAATTCTCTACACCGTTCTTCCAACAATAGTGCAAGCTTAAGTAACAAACTTGGGGAATTATACTTTATTTTCAAGTTGGGTATATCCGGTTTACTTCGCCAAGTGGTCATAGCAATAGCCGACATAATACAAGGTTGGATTGTTTGCCAAGGAGTTCAAAGGTTGAGATGTGATCAGCAATTCTCATGGAATATTCGGCACTACAGCACGTCAAAGATACTTCACAGTCTAAGAAAAATCTGTCTAGATCCTTCAATGTCATTCACGATTTTCTTCAAGATGTTTGCTTAAGACAAGAACTACTCGTGTATATGGTCGTACACGTCAATAATGCTTCCGAATGTTCGACACCATCATGGGGGAGAAATATGTACTTTGATGATATAAGGTCAACCTCCAGCGGTTTGCTCAACTCATCGGTCACCTATATTTCCAGTGGTTAGCTTTTGTATTGTGGTGACTAAGCAGTGAGATTTTTTTTGCGATTTATTAACTGCTTGTGCTTGGTGAATTGTTGCAACTTAAGTCGTTTCGATTAATTGGACGTTGCGAGTTAACTCTTACGACTTGACTTATCACGATTGGATATATTGTTACTTGACTTGTCGCGACTTGACACTCAGTACAAACTGTGACTTATCTAAAATTCAACGATTTTGGTGGTGTCCAGCGATTAACTCAGTTGTGAGATTCTAGTGATCTATTAACTACTTGCGTTTGGTGAATTGTTGTGACTTATGTCGTTTCGATTAGTCTGATTGTAATTTGACGTTGTGAGTTAATCTTTACGACTTGACTTATTACGATCGGATCTATTGTAACCTGACTTATCGAGACTTGACACTTAGTGCTAATTGTGACTTATCTAAGTTCTCATTCTAAGTTTATTTCGCATATTACGTCTTTCGGTTTCTTTTGTTGACATTCAAGCTGCTGGGTCCGATACCCGACCTCCTATGCTCGATTGGATTGATTACGAATCGTGGTCTCAACGATTTTGAATTTACTGTCAAGGGAAGGAGAATGGGGAAAATATTCTGAAATCAATTGATGAAGGACCGTTTCTGATGGGCACTTCTAGAGACACAATTTCTACCAATGAAGTTTGCACTATCTAGAACAAAGTAAAATGCATTTCCGGATCTTAATTGATTCTGGTGCTACGGCTGCAATTTCAAAGAAAGGATAATGGGTTTACTTCATGTATTGGATGAGTTTTGACATACTTCATGGCATTTTGGTTATAACGAGTTTTTATGGGGTTATGTGTGTTTAACAAGATCAGGATAAAACCATTATCAAAGTTCATTCAAAACATCCAAGAGGCTAGATTTGGGCAGTTAAACCACAAATGTGACTACACGCGTCAATTCATTATTATTTATTTGAGGTTTAATTGAAAATTCACGGGTGCGTGTACTTAGTATCTGAAGATATCGGGGTGGTTGGATGAAGATTCTTCGAGATCCTTGTTTGAGCTTTTAACCTTTACAATGACGAAGACTTGGATATCTAGTTATTTTTGGGATTCTTCCTTTCTATTACCACAAAATAACTATCATTTTAAGGAGTTACGTTGTAGTGCTCAGTGTCACACGAAATTGTGGATATTCAAGAGGTGATGTACGTCTTATACTTGATGGTGGGTTGGTTGAAGAGTATAGAGTACTTAGGGATTCGATGTTGCACGAACTCTCTACACCACTCTTTGTCACACATTAGTGCAAGCTTAAGTCACAAGTTCGGGTTATTTTACCTCAGTCTCAAGTTCAACATATTGGGTTTTTTCCATCAGCAGTCACGACATATAGCCGACAGAATGATAATGGGGTTGGTAACGAGTTAGCAGAGAGAAGAAGAAAAGAGAGAAATGACATTTGGACACAACGGTTCAAGCCTCGTTCTTCAACATTATGGCGTCTGCAGATAACACTTCAGGCCTCATTCCTCAAAGAAAAGAAAGGTGTACGTGTCAGTGCGCCTTATCTTGGAAAGAAGAGAAATCTTCTTATTTATGGCCATTCTCATCAACAAACTTCACATTTTCCCCATGTTAGTACAAGTCATCAAGTGGATCAACGTACACTGATTTATATTTTTTTGTGCTTCACTTATTCTATCAAAAATCGCAACAAGCATTTGCAATTTTTGAGGGGGAGAAGGGAAAGGGTGAAGAAACTACATGTTGATGATGTTCGTAAAATGGTCATTGAGCTCTTGTACGTAGATATTTACTCCTTCTACAGATCAACATATTACTACAAGTGGTTTAAGCATATTATAAGCTTAATTGAACTCTTCATTTGCTAAGCCACTGATGAGGAGACAAAAGAGGGACTGCTACAAGAGAGCTTTATCATCATCTTCTTCACAGTAGTTTTTGGTGCCACACACATATTTATGCTGCATCTGATAAATTTCAACCATCACGGAATCTCAACTATGGCAAAATTGTCATTGCATGCCATTTTTGAGGGGGAGAACATGCGTATGTCCTTTTCCTTTCGACCATGGCAAAAATGTCATTTGCATGCCACTTTTGAGGGAGAGAATACGTGTGTATTATTTCTATTCTTTCGTGGGAGGAGAAATGTGTATGCTGGGGTTATAAATCATGAAGGTATCGAGCTTAACTTTTCATGTTGGGGAGATTGATCTCTTCCACTCCGAAATATTCCGTGGTTTGTTATTCTGTTCGAGTTCTATTGTCACTTCTGGGATTCGAACTTGGCGTTATCATTTAGTACTCCTATTGATTGACTGATTCAGATAAAGAAGAAGACGGTTAATATCAAGTCCCTCAAAAGTGATCATGACGTTAAAGTGTGGAATCAATAAAAGGGGATGATCAGTTTGAAGGGGAGCCGATTCTGAAAATTCACAAGTTTCGAAGAGGCTCTTTACATACGATGGCCTAATCGAAGGGGAGCAAACTCAATTAGTCATCATTTCATGACTCCTGAAACCTTCAGTTCAGGACTCATGAGGGCTTATCGACATTTTTTCACGGGCTAATATTATTATTGATAAAGGGCTTCCAGTTATAGATAAAGGGCTTCTAGCTAATGCTTCATGTACACATCATTATCATGATTCCGATTAATCGCAACCATCAGGGGAGAGGAATGTGTACACCAAGGACGCACAACAAGTTCATGTGATCGGGCTTAATCACTTATTCCGGGATTGATAACCGCAGAGATGATCAGTGGTTCAACTTGTTACTTTGGTTGTATCACTTCATGTGCACATCACGGGCTCATTAATCGCAACCATCAGGGGAGAGAGAAATGTGTACATCAGGGACGCACAACAGGTTCACATGATCGAGCTTAATCAGTTATTCCGGAGTTGATATCCGCAGAGATGATCAGTGCCCCAACCTGTTACTTTGGTGTTATCGTTTCTTCGTGTATTTGGTACATGTGGGCTGATTTGGTATATGTAATATAACTGGATTGCATGTAGTGAGATAGAGATGTTGATATCCTATTCCCCAAATGGACAACATTGAAGAAGGTCGAGTCTACAGTCTGTTCTACATTCTCTGCTACGTGTTAGAAGACTAAAGATGATATGCAACTAATTATCGAAAGACTTCTTCATATTTAAGGCATTCATCAAGAAAGGTTGTCTGTTTAGGGGAGAGCACTAATTAGGGGAGAGTGTAAAGTATGTGTTAAAATCCCTAATCAGATGTGCTCACATTGCTCTTCAGCAAGTTGATTCTCACATGATACATTCGAGCTTATTTTGTTCTTCTCACAAGATTTCAAGTCTATGGGCGTAAAATGTGTTGCTGATTCTGAGGTATCAAAACCAGCAAGGGGGAAGGAGACATACATCAGAACGCAAAACGAGTGTAACACCCCCAAAATACCGCAGCGGAAGACTGTGTCACTAAGGGTGCTACTTCATAATACAAAGTACAAGTTATAGAAAACGAACTCTAAATGAGACGTTTTGAAAAGTTACCATTCGATTAATGAATTCAAAGTTACAAACATGAGATTCCAAAGTATGATACATAAATGTATACAAAGTTTTGAATGGTAAATGATAAAAGCGTAAGTCTTCAGAATATGCAGCTTGACTCTAAGTTCCACGCACTAGCTATCGCCTTACTAACCTAAGATAAACATGCTAAAGTGTCAACACAATGGTTGGTGAGTTCATAGAGTTTGTCTTAAAATAGTTGAAAAAGCCTTAAAGAATGATCACATAGCAAAGGCATCGTGAATCCACTCAGTTACAAGTCCCGCCATAAGAGACTTGTAACCTGTGTGTTCATAACCCACTGCTACAATATAGTATGATTAAGACATGTATAAGTTCATCAAAACAATTAAGCAATTAGTCGTGAGTCTACTCTTCATCTCCGAAGACCTCACTTAGGAGCCAATTCCCAAGGACAACTGGGAGCCACTTCCCAAAGAAAACTGGGAGCCACTTCCCAAAGATATAAGTTTGCTGGGAGCCACTTCCCAAAGATAAAAGACAGTCATGTATGTATGAAATCAAGTATAATGCCATCAAGTATAAGACAATCAAGTATAAAACAATCAAGTATAAATGTTTAAGAGTATTTGTACAAGTAAGCAAGTAGTTGAGCATGTATCCCCCCCAAGAGTTAAAACAAGTACGAAAAGAGTAGGGGCTATGACTCACCTTAAGTCTATGAAATGAGTAATGAAAGTAGTAGTCGAATCGCGAAAGTCTCTAAGAGCAGCCTATAATAGAACGTTGCGACTTAGGTTTGGAGTAACGTCTAAGAATACGACGAATTGCCCATATATGTCTTGCATAATGTTCATGATGTAGTACTTTAGTATAATGTGTAAGTCATTGAATATAAGTCGTTTATGAAACATGTATAGTTTGTACATCTCTTACTACCGTTCGGGCCGACATAATTCAGAAGTCATGGAGTAAACGTTCGAGGAGCCAGGACACTTTAACTCGTAAATCCACAACTCGTCTCGACGGCTTACTCAATGAACTCCTCACATGAGGCTCCCTACTATTGTAGTATTTGATAACATATATATAAGTTTTGATCTTTAAAAGTTATATGGTCTTTAGCCGTGGCTTTGCCGTGACCTTGGTCATTGTTACCATGGTCTTGAGACTCAACCTTGGCTTTAGCCATGGTTGTGGTCTTGGCTTTAGGTCATTAGACCTCTTGGTCTTAGTAATTCATAACTATAATATAGTGACTTTGGTCTAAAAATGGGCTGTTAAGAATTTGAAGAAATTATCACTCGGAAAGCGTTTTCAGGGCTCGAGCTTCTTTGTTCCTGAACGAAAACGTCGTTCCGGACAACTTTCGTGTTTTAACTTTTTGATGAATCGGACCAGAAGTGGGACTTTCAAAATCAAAATTTGATCAGAATGCTATTTAGGCAGTTTTGCCGTTTTGGTTTCGCTAACTTCAAATGGTCATAACTTTTGACTCGTGTACTCGTTTTGGGTGATTCAAATTGCTATGTTTTCCTTGTTAAGTCCTCTTTAACAGTAAGTAAGTTTCAAATGTAAAAGTTATACTATTGTGGTCGTGGTTCTCCATAAAAATCACTAGTTTGCTTGTTTACTTGTCATAAGTTAACATATGTATACCAATACTTGTTTTATCCATTTTTAAACATCATGAACACAATAACAAGAACATATATAGCATGAAAGGAACACAAAGAGCATGAAAATGATAATTAAGCAAGGAGTATGTTAGGGTTTGCTTACAACTTTTGGCTTTCTCTTAAGAAAGGTAAGTAACTAGTAAGGTACGGACTTTGATAGACTTAAGCTTCACCCTTGCTATCTATGATAAACCGAGGTTATTTGAAGATTATAACGACGCCTTCTTGAAGTCCAAAGCTAATTGAATATTATAACGACGTCTTTTTGGAGACTTTAAAGTTATAACAACTTTTCTTAGAAAATTTCCAAGATTGAAGATCAAACACTAGTTTTCTTTCAAAAACTAGTTAACTTTCTTACAAAATATAAGAAAAGTGCCTTAGGTTTTAGGACTTGAAGGTTATAAGAAGGTGTGGTGCAAGTTTTCTATGTGTTTTAGCTTGGTATTTATAGGGTAGGAAGAATAGTTAACCATATATTGGGTTAGAATCTAACCATGGTTAATTTAGACACTTGTAAACATCCTAGAGATCAATGGTCAAGATCAAGCCACAAAATGGTGACTCCTACCCCCCTAAGTCGGTTCCATAAGGATAAGGGTGACTAGATGAGTAGTCATGGTCTTTGGATGATAATATCCTAAGTATGTAGCTAGTTTTGGACCCGTAAATTGCTAACCGTAAGTTATTAAGCCACGAAACGTAAAACCGGGTATCCTAAAAATATGAAACTTATAAATATGGTTAAACATGTCAATATACTCCATAATAAAATATAAAATGAGTGGTAGGTTCTATCGGGTGCTAAAACCCTGCTAAAAACTGGAAACACGGGTCTAAAACGCGTAATTCGCGTAAAACGCTGAACTGAAAAACGTAAAATTCCGAAACTTTTGGAATTGTCCTAAAATGAGAGAAAATCATATTTCTATTGTTTATAATGTTTTATGGACATATCGGGATGCTAGAATGACGTTTAAACCTAAAAGTAAATCTCGGACACGGCTTCGTGATTTTTGCAGAAATGATCCGACGAGCGTCAAACTCTCGGATTATCGTTAAAATAGTTTAACTTACGAGAATATGAAATAAAAATTTCTGAGATGAATAGTGAAAAGTGAATAGTAAAAAGTGAATAGTGAAATTTTCGGGAATAAAAGTTAACCTGAAATTGCGAATTGTTACAGTCTGTACCCCTTAAGGAGAACTTCGTCCCGAAGTTCAGTTGATGTTAACTACTTACGGTGTGTCTAAAAGAATTCGGAATTTCCAATATAGTCGTGTTCACTCTGATTTGTCTAAGGTTCTGGTTAAGGAGTTGTATCGGCTACAATTAAGCCCACTTATTTATAACACATTACTTACATAAAGAAGCGTCCAAATTTATGTAAATAAGGTCTCATAAACTTATGGTTCGGTGATTTACAATTTCTTTATTTAACTGAAGAGGCGTCCCAATCCATTTAAATAAGGAGATTCTAAATCATCCTACTTAAGAATTTCCGACACAAAATCCGCCTTCTGAGGCCGATAGTAAGATAATCAAGTCATCAAATCCCTAAAGCTAAGCAATAATATTATTTAACTCAAATCTTGTGTCTAATCAAACAAGAACTGTCACAAGATCAAGTTAACTAATTAGTTATTACTGAGCTCCATGTTTTTAATGACTCGACGAATCTCTGGGGCTCCTTATAATACTAAAGTCACATCATCTAACAGCGTGGAACTAAACCAACAACTACCAAAAAGCGTATGTGTATGTAGTGTGTGTAAGGCAAATAAAGAGGAGGGTCCCAACGTATATAGCAGTTATAGTCTAGGCACTAAATGCAACCTAGTTCTCTATAACCAAGGCTCTGGTACCAATCTGTAACACCCCCAAAATACCGCAGCGGAAGACTGTGTCACTGAGGGTGCTACTTCATAATACAAAGTACAAGTTATAGAAAACGAACTCTAAATGAGACGTTTTGAAAAGTTACCATTCGATTAATGAATTCAAAGTTACAAACATGAGATTCCAAAGTATGATACATAAATGTATACAAAGTTTTGAATGGTAAATGATAAAAGCGTAAGTCTTCAGAATATGCAGCTTGACTCTAAGTTCCACGCACTAGCTATCGCCTTACTAACCCGAGATAAACATGCTAAAGTGTCAACACAATGGTTGGTGAGTTCATAGAGTTTGTCTTAAAATAGTTGAAAAAGCCTTAAAGAATGATCACACAGCAAAGGCATCGTGAATCCACTCAGTTACAAGTCCCGCCATAAGAGACTTGTAACCTGTGTGTTCACAACCCACTGCTACAATATAGTATGATTAAGACATGTATAAGTTCATCAAAACAATTAAGCAATTAGTCGTGAGTCTACTCTTCATCTCCGAAGACCTCACTTAGGAGCCAATTCCCAAGGACAACTGGGAGCCACTTCCCAAAGAAAACTGGGAGCCACTTCCCAAAGATATATAAGTTTGCTGGGAGCCACTTCCCAAAGATAAAAGACAGTCATGTATGTATGAAATCAAGTATAATGCCATCAAGTATAAGACAATCAAGTATAAAACAATCAAGTATAAATGTTTAAGAGTATTTGTACAAGTAAGCAAGTAGTTGAGCATGTATCCCCCCAAGAGTTAAAACAAGTACGAAAAGAGTAGGGGCTATGACTCACCTTAAGTCTATGAAATGAGTAATGAAAGTAGTAGTCGAATCGCGAAAGTCTCTAAGAGCAGCCTATAATAGAACGTTGCGACTTAGGTTTGGAGTAACGTCTAAGAATACGACGAATTGCCCATATATGTCTTGCATAATGTTCATGATGTAGTACTTTAGTATAATGTGTAAGTCTTTGAATATAAGTCGTTTATGAAACATGTATAGTTTGTACATCTCTTACTACCGTTCGGGCCGACATAATTCAGAAGTCATGGAGTAAACGTTCGAGGAGCCAGGACACTTTAACTCGTAAATCCACAACTTGTCTCGACGGCTTACTCAATGAACTCCTCACATGAGGCTCCCTACTATTGTAGTATTTGATAACATATATATAAGTTTTGATCTTTAAAAGTTATATGGTCTTTAGCCGTGGCTTTGCCGTGACCTTGGTCATTGTTACCATGGTCTTGAGACTCAACCTTGGCTTTAGCCATGGTTGTGGTCTTGGCTTTAGGTCATTAGACCTCTTGTTCTTAGTAATTCATAACTATAATATAGTGACTTTGGTCTAAAAATGGGCTGTTAAGAATTTGAAGAAATTATCAATCGGAAAGCGTTTTCAGGGCTCGAGCTTCTTTGTTCCTGAACGAAAACGTCGTTCCGGACAACTTTCGTGTTTTAACTTTTTGATGAATCGGACCAGAAGTGGGACTTTCAAAATCAAAATTTGATCAGAATGCTATTTAGGCAGTTTTGCCGTTTTGGTTTCGCTAACTTCAAATGGTCATAACTTTTGACTCGTGTACTCGTTTTGGGTGATTCAAATTGCTATGTTTTCCTTGTTAAGTCCTCTTTAACAGTAAGTAAGTGTCAAATATAAAAGTTATACTATTGTGGTCGTGGTTCTCCATAAAAATCACTAGTTTGCTTGTTTACTTGTCATAAGTTAACATATGTATACCAATACTTGTTTTATCCATTTTTAAACATCATGAACACAATAACAAGAACATATATAGCATGAAAGGAACACAAAGAGCATGAAAATGATAATTAAGCAAGGAGTATGTTAGGGTTTGCTTACAACTTTTGGCTTTCTCTTAAGAAAGGTAAGTAACTAGTAAGGTACGGACTTTGATAGACTTAAGCTTCACCCTTGCTATCTATGATAAACCGAGGTTATTTGAAGATTATAACGACGCCTTCTTGAAGTCCAAAGCTATTTGAAGATTATAACGACGTCTTTTTGGAGACTTTAAAGTTATAACAACTTTTCTTAGAAAATTTCCAAGATTGAAGATCAAACACTAGTTTTCTTTCAAAAACTAGTTAACTTTCTTACAAAATATAAGAAAAGTGCCTTAGGTTTTAGGACTTGAAGGTTATAAGAAGGTGTGGTGCAAGTTTTCTATGTGTTTTAGCTTGGTATTTATAGGGTAGGAAGAATAGTTAACCATATATTGGGTTAGAATTTAACCATGGTTAATTTAGACACTTGTAAACATCCTAGAGATCAATGGTCAAGATCAAGCCACAAAATGGTGACTCCTACCCCCCTAAGTCGGTTCCATAAGGATAAGGGTGACTAGATGAGTAGTCATGGTCTTTGGATGATAATATCCTAAGTATGTAGCTAGTTTTGGACCCGTAAATTGCTAACCGTAAGTTATTAAGCCACGAAACGTAAAACCGGGTATCCTAAAAATATGAAACTTATAAATATGGTTAAACATGTCAATATACTCCATAATAAAATATAAAATGAGTGGTAGGTTCTATCGGGTGCTAAAACCCTGCTAAAAACTGGAAACACGGGTCTAAAACGCGTAATTCGCGTAAAACGCTGAACTGAAAAACGTAAAATTCCGAAACTTTTGGAATTGTCCTAAAATGAGAGAAAATCATATTTCTATTGTTTATAATGTTTTATGGACATATCGGGATGCTAGAATGACGTTTAAACCTAAAAGTAAATCTCGGACACGGCTTCGTGATTTTTGCAGAAATGATCCGACGAGCGTCAAACTCTCGGATTATCGTTAAAATAGTTTAACTTACGAGAATATGAAATAAAAATTTCTGAGATGAATAGCGAAAAGTGAATAGTAAAAAGTGAATAGTGAAATTTTCGGGAATAAAAGTTAACCTGAAATTGCGAATTGTTACAACGAGTACACGTGATGAGCTTTATACTTCGTCTTTATTGAAGTCATTCCCGGAAGACAAATGTCATGACCGTAGAGAAGATCAGTGTCTCAACTCGTTCTTTTGGTGTATTATTCCAACTACGTGGGGGAAGAGATGTAAGAAATAGTTTTTGATGACAAAGACGTACACAATTGATTGTGTGTACTTCGGGTTTCTGAGCTTCATATAATGAGACTGATTGCATCATTTCAACTACTTAGGGGGAAGTGGTCTCTGGATACTTTTTGGTACGCATTACTTCAGCCTTCAGCGGGAAGAAAGATGAGAGTACTATTCAAGTGTGAGATGATACGTTGCTGAGCTATCAAAGACTCACATTGATAAGGCTCAAGTTCTAACTAAAATTCAGGAGCCTCGAACGCTTTGGTGGTGAAAGTTTAAGAGATGTTGAATACTGACTTCTACTACGTATTCATGTCAACATCCTCTTAAACTGCATAATATCCTTTGTACATATCTTAAAACCAAAAAGAAAATAGAAAATTATAAAACCAACAAAAACCATAAAAATCGGAAAAACATAAAAATTTCAAAAATATTCTTCTCACGACATGTCTCTCGTGTAATCAATATTATGTACGTTTCTAGAAATGTCATTCAATAATGACACGGAAACATACATATGCTTGAGCGAGAGTTTTTATATATTTTTTTAATAATGTTTTTCTAAAACATGTCGCTTCTCAAAATTTTCTCTAAATATGGCTTACAGTCCTTTCAGGCTGTAACCCGGTCTTAAACTTATGGCTTACAGTTACTTCAGACTGTAACCCGGACTTAAAAATATGGCTTGCTATTACTTCATATAGCAACCCGTTTTTCAAAATGAGGAAAACACGTCGCCAAAAAGATGGTTGTTCCTAGTAAAGAGTGTCGTTCATCCGAGCGTGAATTACTTTATATTCATGCACCCTCGATCTAATGTACGTTTCAGTGCATTATTTCTTGATAAAGAAGAGAAGTCTTCTTTTTATCGCCAAATATTTTCCATTCTATGATTCTTCTGGAAAGTATTTGTGCAAAACTTGGTGGTACCATGAGATTTTGATTAAAAATCAAATTGAACTCAAAATTTTGATAAAATTTTTCACTCAATCAATGACTTTAATATTTTATGAAAGCATTTCAGTTTTAACATCCGTCATTGATTGAGGGGGAGAGTGATTTCTCAAAATTTTATGTATCATCAGAAACTCTCCACACTTTGTACAAAACAAAAGCAACAAAACGATTTGTGATGGTTATGTGTCAGAATGAGTACATTTTCAAAGAGTTTTCGTTAAAACTTCTAATCTTTTGCAAACTCTTCAAATCTGACACATAACAACCTCCCTCACAGATTGAGGGGGAGCAAGAAAAAGTTCCTTTTATCAGAAAATATTAAAATTGACCGTATTTCTCTCCCAAAAGCTTTCTAACTTATTTAAATCAATTGAGATCAAAAATCTCGGATGATTTGAAATTTTTGATTTGGGGAGAGAATGTGATTTAAATATGAAATCTGATAATCAAAAGTGATCTTTTGGTCTCAATAAATAGGCTCCCACATATGTGCTAAACACTTTCGAATATCGATGCACATATTGAGGGGGAGCAAAGGCATTTGTGGAAATAATACCAAAGACCGACCATTTATCTTTATGCATGGAGTTATAAGGTTGGTTAAGGTTAGGTATGAATTCCCATGATCCACCAGAAGCGGAAGGATCTTCCCAGGGACAATCCTCTAGATAGATTAGAAGTCCTTAGGAATGGTTGAAAAAAGGAGTAAAGTGAGAAAGGGAAGAGTGCGGACTGAGATAGAGCTAGGACTTGAACTAACCCAACAAGGTTCTAGTGGTGAAGTCTCGGTAAGCACTGAAGGGGTTGAAGAACTAAAAAGAATTGAAATGAGAAAGGGTGAAAAGAAATAGCCCTTCATATATTCAACCTTAGGGCTGAAAACGGGTTCAATTCATAATCTACTGGTGGTTACTAAGGTAACACCGGTATTGAAGACAAGACGTCATGGATCCAGTGACGCACTGCACTAAACTTCCTAACCACTTAAGTTCTCTTAAAAGAGCTTGTTTCATTCTCACGGGGAACCCTGTGCAATGTATCGACCGCTCATTGCGAGCTATGTTGATACCTAAAACAGGAGACACCTCCCCAGTCTCCAAGAGCGGATCAAAACGCACTACTGAGTCTAGAGCCATGAGATCATCCATAAATCTCGTTAGGACACACATTCCAAATATGCTTATTGTTTCACACAATGTGGAAAATAAGACAAAATATTTAGAGTCCTACGCATTATCCTTGTGGTATTGCCAGAACATCCGAGTGATATGAAAATATTCACAATGAAGATGGAAATCCTTCTAGAGCAAACATCTCTCAAGCTCTTGGTAGGTGACATGTGAGATCCATCTTGGATCAATGATCAAGTGACAACTGGAAAGCAACAATGGTGCGATTCTAAATTGAATCAAACTTGTTCCAGGATATGGATTGACGGATACTTTTGCTAAAACCTTTCAATGTGCTCACAAACTAATTTTTCGAGCACATTGATTATGTAATATCTTTCAAACAAAAGTAGTTTTGATGGAAATGTGATTCAAAGTATAAAACTCTCGTCGTGTCTCAAAAATGTTTATCATAGGACACGCGAGTGATTTCTATAAATCTATTTCTCATCAATCCGTGAATATTTATTCACCGATTCACTCTATCGTGTTGTCTGCTTTGAGACGTTCCGGTATGAGAACATGCTAAGTATGAAGATTCCAAAGTGGATTCTTTGGAAAATTCATTACTACAAGCTGGAAATTCCTGTCAAGGAGAGTCTTCTTTAAAAGAGACTCTACCTGATCACAGGTCGGTTTTCACAAAACCGGAGGGTAGTCTATCCTTGTAGAACGAATGACAAAGCCATATTCGTTCTATATCTTTATTGCTAACTGTTTTATTTCAGGGACACATATAAAGATGGTGTTGATGGCTCCTATTTCCAGCTCACACATCCTCATCACTATCAATGATGATGAGAGACATACTACAACAAATGTTGAGAGACTACCAACAACGTTTCCGCAACTCTGATGAAAAAGTCTCCTGATCCACAACTCTAATGTAATGTCTCTAGATCTAGAAGGGTGTGAGCATGATGGTCCTTATGTCACTACATCACATGAAAGCGATACTACTAAGGATGAGCTTGGAGATTTACTGTGGCTGATGATCTCAAAGGACGGTCAAAGATCACACATCACAAAGGAACTCAAATCACAAGTTCATTGTTGGATGTACAAAGTGTGCTGTAAAGTGAAGAATCAGAACCTACGAGCTGTAAAGAAAAGAATGCTTGAAGATCAAAGAGCTTAATTTCCAAGGTGACCTCGCTTAGGGGGAGATTGTTAGGAATATGAATATTCCTATAAAAGACTCGGTCACATAAATGATGTAATAGCATTATGATAGCTCGTAGTTAGTTTATTAGTTAGTTAGATATTAGTTTAGTTTAGGTAACATCGTGGAAGAAGGACGGGTCTTTACCCACTGTATACCTAATCCACAGCCCGCAGGAGGGCGTATACTTGTAATTGTATATATAGCCTTTCCACCTCATTTGGAAAGGTTGGTTGTTTCTCATAATACACACACCTCCTTAGGTGTTTCTCTCACTAGAAACCTCCCACTCTCTCAACTCTCTCTCTCTAACTTGTTAAGCATGTTTATCATATATTTCCACAATCCAAGACCTCCCAATCCACATAATCAACTAAAATATCGATCCTACAATATGCTTTAGCGGTTAGAGATTTCAATAAATTCTTCAAGCGAAGAGGAAGATTCGTAACACAACTGATAGATGAAAAGAAAGAACCTCTAAAAGCTCGAGAAGATAGATATAGAAAGGGTGAGAAAAGATGTTTTGGATGTGGTGACACAAGACACTTAGTTGGAGATTGTCCACACCAAGCAAAGGACAAGAACCAAAAGGCATATGTAAGTGGTGCTTGGAGTGATAGCGATGAAGATGGTAAGAATGAAACTTGTGTCATGGCTAGATCTTCAAAAGAGATACGATTGGGAATTGACTTGGAGCCTAACGAATGGGTTAATGATAGTGGATGCACAAATCACATGACGGGTAACCGCAAGCTGTTCTCATCAAATAATGCAAGTAGTGGAGGTAACGTTACATTTGGTAGTAAGATCAAGGGTAATATCATCGGCAAAGGTACGATCGCTTATAACTCTCTTACTATAACTAATGTAGAACATGTAGATAACCTAGGATTTAATTTACTTAGTATTAGTCAAATATGTGATAATGATTGCAAGGTAATCTTTTCCAAAGATGATAGTGAAATCATAAAGAACAGAAAAGTAATTGCCAAAGGGATTAGAAAAGGTAACTTATATGTCATGAAGATTAGTAACAAACCTAGTAACAATATATGCTTAGCAACGGTTAATGATAATTCTACTCTATGGCATAGAAGATTAGGACACGTGATGAGGCGAAAAGTGTTACGCTTTTAGGGGGTCATTTAAGCCCTAAGTCATGATTATTTGATCAAATGTTGCCTCAAATCGTTCCTTTTGTCATTTTAGGTACTTTGGAGAAGAAATCTGGAAAAGGAAGCACTTCGGACGTTTTTGGAGCGAAAAGTGAAGAAAACGGCAAAGTCTCCAAAATCAAGCTGGAAATAGTACCTGACGGCGTCATGCTTTGCATGTGACGGCGTCATGTTTTGGCAAAGAGGTGGATATAAAGTTTACATGAGACGCGCCATGGAAGGTGGTAACCATTACCATCGGCCATCATGGAAGGTGGTAATATATTTGAACCCATCAACCCACTACAACAAAACCCACCACAACCAAACCAACCTCCTAGACCCCGCACTTGAGGAGAGTACTCCCGTCCAAGCCACCAAGGCTATCGAAACACCATTGAGCTCGCCCAAGGAGCCAATACGTCTCCCTTGCGATCTGACACCATCCGGTTGGTGCAAAGCGGATGTGCATTCCATGGACTTCGTTCCGAAGATCCTAATCAACATCTCAAGGATTTCCTCAAAATCGTAGATTCCATAAATCTTGATGTTGAAACTCGAGAGAGGACCCGATTGCGTCTCTTCCTATTCTCTCTACGTGACCAAGCTAGTCAACGGCATGAGCGTTTACCCGCGGGATCCATCACCTCTTGGGATGATCTCACTACTCATTTCCTTGCTCAATTTTTCCCACCGGGGAGAACCACCAAGTTGAGGAATGACATCTTGATGTTCCAAAATCGTCAAGGTGAAACTCTTTACGAAGCATGGACTCGTTTCAAGGTGATTGGTGCAAAAGCAGTCAACTAAAGTCAACCACAGGTGTGGTCAATATAGTCAAACTACCTAAACCAATGCTTCCGGGTAATGTAGGGTATCACCAGGTCGTTATGTCCCGACGAGGTGTGAATTGTGCCTTACCGTGCTTGTGATCGGGTGATTTTCACAAGAAAGGGGTAGGATGATTTTATTACTGATTTATTACTGAAAATGACACAAATACTTAATATGGACAAAAACTGAAAAACCAGATAAGTGAAAATGTTTTGAAACCTAAAAGGTACGTTTAAGTTTAAACAAACATCAACGTACCAAATAAAAAGTGAAAACTGAAATCTGAAAACCCTCAGGGGGTGAAAATGAATTTATTACAAACCTAAGGATGAAAGAAAATTTTTGGAAAAATAAAATGAATTTTTACACTATTTAATTATTTAATATTAATTAAATATTATTTAATACTAATTATTAATATTTAAATAACTTAAATACAATATAATATTATTTAAATACTAGAAAAGTGAAAATTAAATTTCTAAACTTATAAAATAACTAAAAACTAATTTTAAACTTAAAAATATATCTTTTTGTCTTTTGTGATTTTTTATATTAATTAATTACTAATTATATTAAATTAAACTAATTAACTAATTTTAAATTACTAATAATACTTAAATGACTTAAAAAATTATAGAAAAATTTATAAATCTAATTAACCATCACAGGAATCCTAAAAAATTATAAAAAGTTGGTTTTATGTGTTTTTAAACTATTTTACTAATTATTATTCTAATTATTAATTAATTACCAATTAAACTAATTAAATTCTAAAAAATAGAAAATTAACAGTAGGTAAAAACTATATAAAAGCTAGGAAAATTATAAAAACTAGGTACCACTTGATAAAAACTAATTATGCTATTTAATACTTAATTATTAATTAATTATTACGAAAACTAATATTAAATCTAATAAATATCAAAAGACAATATCAAATACTGGAAAAATTTCTAAAACTACTTTACTATAAAAGAAAATTAAGAAAAATATAAAAATGCAAAGTACTTAATAAATTTCAAAAAAGGAAAATTAAAAAGATAAATTAAATTAAATAGAAACTATCACTTATTTTTAAATTTGATTCTTCTGGTTTTTCTTTTAGAAATATATTTAAATACTAAGAATATAAAACTTTTGTGAAGACAACTTATTTCTAGCTTAAAATTAAGCCAAATGGACACAAAAAGCTTGGACAGTTGACTTTTGTTGACTTGTTGATGGAAATCAGCCTTGGTGGGGTCCACAGGGGTGGATTATGGTTCAAGTAGGTTCCTTGAACATGAATAAGCTAGAATCTAGCAAACAAGCCTCTTGGATAAGCCAATAAGCCAGATTAAGAACTTTATTTTCTTACTTGTACACTGAAAATGGGACAGAGTTTGAGGGTATTTCTAAGTGGGTCCCAGGGAGCTTAAGCTCAAAATCTTGCTCAAAATTGGAAGATGGCCAGGAGGGTGGTTCAAAGAACCAACAATGGGGTTGTGGGACCCACTGTAGTGGCCAGGAAGCACCACCAAAGGTGGTGGTGGTGGACTGATCTGCTGCAGCAGGGGAGCTTCTCCCCCTGCAGGTGTGTTTGGGCAAAGGTGGGGCCCACAGAAAAAATGGAAAAAATAAGGTGAAAGTGGGAATCAATAGATTAGCTGGGGGACTACTATCTCTGAAAAGTTCAAGTCCTAGAAGCAAACAAAAAAATCTAAACAATTCTTGCAAAAAAATGGAATTTCTAAACAAATGCAATTTTGACTTTTTGTTTAAACTTGAAATGTTGACTATTTTGGATTTTGATCTTTCCTAATGTACTGAATTAGAAGTATTAAGCACTAATGAGACTAGAATAAGCCAAGTGAACAAGTTTTAAACTAAAATGATGATTATGAAAAGCTAAACACTAAATAGTAAGCTGTTATAGAATTTTAAGATGGATTTTGACTTTTTGTAAAAAGAGACCTAGTTTTTAAGGTTAAGTTGAACTAAAACAACCTTAAATGAGTTATAGAAACATTGAACAAGAACCAAAACTATACTGAGCTCCTGGAACAGCTTATGCCAAACACCCCCTAAAAGACATTGATTTTTAATTTTCAAAGCATTTAATAGTATTAGACCACACTACTAATACACAAGGTCACCTAATGGTTTAGAAAGTTTATTCAATCCTAAAAATACCAATAACAACAGCCTAACAACATGAATCCATAATATGCTAACTTTGACTGTGAGACTAAAAAATATGAGCATAATCAAATCTAAAGAGCAAGTACCCCATGTTAAGCACTAATATGACTAACATGCACTTAATAAGCAGAAAGACACAGAAAAAGGTACCATTAAACTATTGAACAGTGTTATGCCAAAAATTAAAAACAAGCTTACAAATTGCTTCCTGTGAGATCCAAACCAAGAACCAGGACACAACCTAAGGGTTTCCACAAACCTCTATTACCACAATCCAATCCAAATCCAGCTCTGCTTCTCCTTTTTCTTCATCTTCTTTCTCTTCTTTTATTTTTTCTTGATTTATTTTTATTTTTTTGTATTTTTTCCTTTTTTTGATACTAACTGATTTTTAGAGTTTCTAAAAGCTTGTATAAGCTTTATAGGGGCTTATGTGACCATTTTCAGTCCATATCAACAAGTTACAACAACATTTAAGCTAAATGAGAATTTTCAAAAATAAAAATTGCACAAAACAGAATTTCAAATAGTAGTACTAAAATTGATGCTTGAAAAAGTTTCACAATACACGTTTACATCTAGAGAGTTACTTGGAAAGCTTTAAATTATAATAATAAAGGAAAACTATACTAGTCGACTTTTGAAAATGAAAATTATACTACATGCCCTCTGCCTTGCTTCCCTTCTTGCTATATAATGACTTTTCCAGCTTTAGTGGGCCCCATTGATGAAATCCCACCAAGTTTTAGATATTTTTGCTGACTTTTTCTCCACCTGTGATTTTTGGCGGGAAAACTATTTTGGCAGCTTGCAGGTTGCTTGGAGGGTTTTAGAAGCAATTAATGAGGTTTGGATTGTAGGGGAGGATAGTGGGACAAGGTGTGAAAGGTGGGGTGGCAAGTGGTGGTGAAACCAGGGGTAGAAAGGGTGGTTTTGGAGGAGTGGTATTGCAGTGTGTGTGGGAGGGGATGGTGAATAGTGTAGGCGGTTAGGGAGGGTCAAATGGGTGTGTTTGACCAGGTTTAAATATCAAAGGGGTGGGCTGGTGTATGGGCTTGGGGTAGTTGTGGGCTAGTGAGGATGTTTGGTTGGTTCTGGGCAATTAATATCAATGGGATCCGTTTGGTTGTAGAATTTTAATCATAAGGACCAATTTTCAATTTCTTGAAATTTGAGGGGCCTGAAATGGCAATTTTCAAAAATATACTCAAGGGACAATTTCTTGCCATATTTGATAAACCAAGGACCACAAAAATCAATTTTCCATTTTTTGAACATCCGGGGACCATTTTTGCCAATTTTTAAACTTGGGGGACCAAAGTTGTCATTTTTGAAACTTGAACCTTAAAGGATTAATTTTGACAACTTGTGAATCCCAAAGTACCTTTTATGATATTTTTCATGTTTTAAATAACAAGGGACTAGTTTTGACATTTTATGAAAGTTGGGGGACTGAAACTGCCACTTTTGCAAACTTTGTTCGTTTTTCATCCCTTTTTACTCAATTTGCATCTGAAACATATAAAACACAATTCCTGAAATATTTTCACTATTTTGATGCTCATTTGAGTGTTTTTGGATGTTTTGCAGTTCAGATTTGACCAAAAATGATGAGTATTTAAGCACTCATCAATCCCCCACACTAAACTATTGCTAGTCCCTAGCAATCTTTTTGAGAAAACTTAATGGATTTGAATCTCTTTACCAAAATCCATTACTTCTGGAGTAGCCAAATGTTTCAGTTCAAGTAAGAACCATGGTACACCGATAACCATGTGATTTTGAGCAAACCACCAGCTTTGAACGGTTTTGATTTGTCTTTACCAGAAGCCGTTTGCTTCTGGACTAGCCAACTCTTGATAGACACAGTCGACATCTTGGTTAGTTGATTACCAATTATGGCTTTCCACTGCCTTTACCACAAGCCATAATCTTGCGGGCTAGCCAACTCTTTTACTTTTTAGGATATGGCGAGTTGAGATACCATACAATTTTGGGCAAATTGTAAGCCGTCAACGGATTTGAGTTATCTTTACCAAGAGCCGTTTGCTCCTGGATTAGCCAATCCTTTTGTCGTTTAGACATGGCGGACTGATAACCACAAAAATTTTGAAATAAAGTGAAAAAAAAATTGAAATTTTGGGCCAAAAACGGGGGTACTAGAAGGTATAAAATGATAAAATTCGCTAGAATTCCCCCCCCCCCTCCACACTTAGAATTGAATATTGTCCTCAATATTCAAAGTCCCGGCTATTATGCCTACTCTTTGAACGGAAAAAGGCAATATTCTAAGCTAACTGCGGGAATATCATTTTTCACTTTATTTATATATACATACGAACACACTTTTTTTTTTACATATATACATTGCAAACAGTAGGGGACGGCCACTCCCCCACACTTGGGTGTTAGAAAGTAGAAAGAAGTCAGAGACATAGGTGAAAACCCTTGTTGTGATACTGTTTTTGTTCATCGAGTCGCTAGCTTGACTCGAACCCCAAATTCATTGGTTCTTGGGGAAAGTTTGGAGATCATGGACAACCATAGATGGTACGTCCTTTCCAAAGTAATGTTTCAAACGATGCCCATTCACTTTGAAATTTGGTCCGTCATGTTGAGATAATTCGACGGTGCCATAAGGATAAACCTTTGCGATAGTGAATGGGCCAGTCCAACGGGTCTTTATCTTTCCCGAGAAGATCTTGAGTCTAGAGTTGAAAAGAAGGACTCGATCACCAACGTTAAAAACGCGGTTCTTGATTTTTGAGTCATGAATCTTCTTTGTCTTTTCCTTGTAGATCAAAGAGTTCTCGTAAGCTTGATCACGAAGTTCATTTAATTCATTCAGTTGAACTTTTCGATGATCACCCGCAGTTTTGAGGTCAAAATTTGCATGCTTGAGAGCCCAACAGGCTGTATGCTCAAGCTCGATCGGTGGATGGCATGCTTTTCCGTACACAAGCTTGTAAGGCGTACACCCAATGGGTGTTTTGTAAGCTGTACGGAAAGCCCAAAGTGCATCAACTAATTTATCCAACCACGATGCACGATTTTCACCAACGGTTCTTTCTAAAATTCTCTTAATGCCCCGATTGGAAACTTCTATTTGTCCACTTGTTTGTGGGTGGTACGCAGTAGAAAGACGGTGAGTTATACCATACTTTTGCATGACGTTGTCAAATTTGTCATTGCAAAAATGCGTACCACGATCACTGATAATAGCACGTGGAGTTCCAAATCGAGCAAAAAGAGCTTTCAAGAATTTCACAACAACTCGGGCATCATTAGTGGGTAAAGCTTTCGCTTCAACCCATTTTGACAAATAGTCAAGAGCCACGAGTATAAATTTGTTACCATGAGATGACGGAAATGGCCCCATAAATTCGATGCCCCAAACGTCAAAGATTTCACAAACTTAAATTACATTTTGAGGCATTTCGTTCTTTTGTGAAATATTCTCGTGACGTTGACAAGCGTCACAGGATTTGACTAATTCCTGGGCATCCTTGTAAATCGTGGGCCAATAGAAATCAGAGTCAAACACCTTCTTGGCGGTGTAGTTTGGATTGTGGTGGCCCCCCGTGGGACCAGCATGGCAAGCCTTAAGAATTTCAGTGGCTTCCTGACCATAAATACACCGCTAGATGACTTGATCCGCACAGATTTTGAAAAGGTAGGGGTCGTCCTAGAAATAGTGTTTTACATCCTTAAAGAATTTATTTTTTTGTTGGAACGACATCCCTTTCAAAACAAAGTTACCCGCATGGTAGTTTGCAAAATCGGCAAACCATGGGGTAGTAGAATCTCCACGAAAGGAAACCGCATTGAGTGTCTCAAGAGGGAAGGTTTCATTAATTTCCTTCTTTTTGATGACATCTTGGTGGGGGTTTTCCAATTGGGAGAGGTGATCAGCAGCCAGGTTCTCAGCTCCTTTTTTATCACGAATTATGATATCAAATTCTTGTAGGAGGAGAACCCATCGGAGCAATCTCGACTTTGCATCTTGTTTTGCAAAGAGATATTTCAGAGCCGAGTGATCCGTATACACAATGCATCTGGTTAGGATTAAGTATGGCCAAAACTTTTCAAATGCATACACCACAGCCAACAATTCTTTTTCTGTTGTGGTGTAATGAGCTTGAGCCTCGGTCATTGTTTTGCTTGCATAGTGTATTGGCTGAAAGTGTTTTAATTTGTGTTGCCTCAAGACTGCCCCTATTGCATAATCACTAGCATCACACATGAGTTCAAAGGGCAAGTCCTAATCGGGGGCAATAAGAATCGGTGCCTCAATAAGCTTTTTCTTCAATGTTTCAAAAGCTTCGACGCACTCGGGGGAGAAGATAAAAGAAGCATCCTTCTCGAGGAGATGGGTCATAGGCCGGGCGATTTTAGAAAAATCTTGAATAAACCTACGATAGAAACCGGCATGACCCAAAAAGCTCCTAATACCTTTGACGGTAGTAGGATGAGGTAATTTTGCGATGACATCCACTTTGGCTTTGTCAACCTCAATCCCGTTCTTTGAAATTTTATGGCTGAGGACAATGCCCTCTTTGACCATAAAGTGACTCTTCTCCCATTTTAGACATAACCTTGTGTCTTCACAACGTTTGAGCATGTTGTCTAAATGGGACAGACATGATTGAAATGAATCCCCAATGACCGAAAAATCGTCCATAAAGACCTCCATAGTTTTCCCGATCATGTCGGAAAATATGGCCATCATACATCTTTGAAACGTGCCCGAAGCATTACATAAACCAAATGGCATACGTTTATAAGCAAAAGTTCCATAGGGGCACGTGAAAGTGGTCTTTTCCTGATCCTGCGGATCAATGGGAATCTGAAAGTAACCCGAGAAACCATCGAGGAAGCAATAGTACTCATTCCCCGCTAATCTCTCGAGCATCTGATCCATAAAGGGCAGAGGAAAATGGTCTTTGTGGGTGGCATCATTTAACTTGCGATAGTCAATGCAGACACGCCAACCCATAACCAATCGAGTTGGAATCAACTGGTTTTCTTCATTAGTGACAACAGTAATGCCACCCTTTTTTGGAACGCAGTGTATTGGGCTAACCCAACGACTGTCCAAGATAGGGTAAATCAAACCGGCATCAAGGAGTTTTAAAAATTCTTGTTTGATGACCTCATGAATTTTTCGATTCACCCTTCTTTGTTGTTGGACTGCTGGTTTGAAGTCATCCTCCATTAAAATTTTGTGGGTACAAAACTCGGGGTCAATGCCCTTGATGTCGGAGAGTCTCCAAGAAATTGCTTGTTTATGTGACTTCAAAACTTTTATTAGAGCTGCCTTTTCCTCAACACTTAAATCTTTTGCAATTATGACGGGTAATTTATCATCACCCTCTAGAAATGCATATTCAAGATGAGGCGGCAAGTCCTTAAGTTCGACCTGAGGAAAGTCATCAGTTTTCTCAACATTTTTGACTTCCTCTTTATGAAGTGTTTGTGGTAGAACATGAAGAGGAGAGGGATCTTCGTTTAATAATTTCTCAAGTAGGAGAATATCCCTCTCGGGGTCAATCTCTTGGTTATCGATTCCATCCGGAATTGAATAACTTTTGAGAAAGGCCTCAATTTCTTCTAAGATGAAATCACTTCCCTCAAACGGAGTGAGGGAAAGAGAAGAATTGGCAATGATGGGATAAGAAGATGGAGTGAAGTTTTCACTCGGAGAATCATCAACAAAACCTAAAACCTCTTGAGCATACTCCTCAGCAGCAACATCGATGACATCTATTCGGTTTACCGATTCAGAGTCATAATTGGAGGAGTACCTCGAAGTTTGATTTAGGTTGAAGGTGACGGCTTCTGTTCCAACACGCAATGTGATCTATTGCTCAAATACATCGATGAGAGCACGCCCAGTTCTAACGAATCCCCTTCCAAGAATGAGAGGGACCCTTGAATCGGCATCAAAGTCAACAATTACAAAATCTGCTGGAAAATGGAACTTTCCTACTTTAACGAATACATCCTCGGCAATGCCAAGATGACGTGATATTGAACGATCGGCAAGCTCTAGTGTCATGCATGTGGGAGTAAGTTCGGGAAGAGATAATTTCTTCCACACAGAGTATGGCATAAGGTTAATGCTAGCACCAAGATCGGCCAAGGTGAAGCATTCAACCATCCCCGGAAAAATACAAGGAATGAGAAATTTTATGGGGTCTCCAAGCTTCTCGGGAAGCTTTTTTAAGAGAACTGCTGAGCAGTTCTCATTCAACGGAGTTCTAGCCATCTCGAAGAGATTTTCCTTATTACTTAACAGATTCTTGATTGTTGATGCAAACTTGGGCATCAAGAGAATAGCGTCCGCGAAGCTAATGTCAAAGTGCAAATCTTGGAAGATTTGGAAAATTCATCCATTTGGTGACTAGCCTTTTCGCGGAGCTTTTGTTCATTGAGACGTGATGGTAAGGAATAGAAGTTTTGGATTTTGGGTTGTCCACTGGAGTTTCTTATGGTTAAAGACAACTCCAGGCTTACATCTGGTTTCTGGAATAACCTGAGGTTGGACGTGTGATGAGTGTGTAAATACTGATCATTTTTACCGTATTTTAACTGCCAAAACACGTGAAAACACTCAAGAATGCATCAAAATAATGAAAATATCCCAAATATCGTGTTTTATATGTTTTAGATGCAAAATGATTAAAAACGGATGAAAACCGAACAAAGTATGCATAATTGGCAGTTTCAGTCCCCCCGACTTTCAAAAGTTGTCAAAACTAGTCCCTAAGCATTTATTTTAAAAGAAAAGTCAAACCAAGTCTTTAAAAATCAAAAGTTACCAAAAATTGATCTTTGGGTAAAAAGCTTTCAAAAATGAACAAGTTCAGTCCCTGAACTGAAAATTTTGGAAATTGTACAAGTTTGGTTTCTACAATTTGGAAAATGACAAAAATGACCCCCGGGAATTATTCCGAGAAGAAAATGATGAAAATAACCTTTGGAAATCATTACTTCGCAAAAATTGGTTCTTCGATGAAGTTTGAGAATGTGGCAGGAATGGTCCCTTAAAAATCAGAAGTTACATTTCTAGTCCTTGTATTTATTTGCAAAACTAAGTGGGCTCTTGTATTAAAACCAAATCCAGTACCAAATATAAATCTAACCCAGTCCACCCAAAACTTCACCCTAAGCCCAATTTCCCTCCCAAAGCCCAAAACAAAACACCCGTATTAATAAATCATGGTCAAAAAGTCAATGGGTCAAAATCAGGGTCAAACTCACCCTTTCTTCCCCTCTTCCCCCCTTTTACCCATTATACCACCATCACCACACTCCACCACTGCAACACTCAATCCCCCTCTCCACCTCAAAAGTCCCCCACTTTCACCACTCCCTAACCATACCTAACCTCCCCCTCCTCAGAATACCATACCTAACACCTCCACCTCACCAATCCACTATCAAGAGTTTTGGCGCCAAAAATGAATAAGAGGCCAGGATCAATTTGAATGCAATTAAACGGTGGGGATTTGATTAGGCAATCACAAGGAAGTGTTTACAGCTGTTCTTGATCAGAAAGGAAGCACAAGTGGAAACCCTAGATTGTAGTATAAATAGGACACTCTTGTAAGCCTCATGGGCATCCAAATCTAGTTTAATTTTCTGTTTTCTTTCTTAAATTAGTATTGTAATCCTGAATTCAAGTTTTAATGAAAGTTCCTTACAGTTTATTTCAAATTCGTATTTTACCTCCAAATCTTAAATCCTTGTGTTTTGTTTGAAAGTTGTTAATTTTAATTAAGAAAGGTTACTTAAGCATTGTTAGAGTAGTCTAACTCAAAAGAATACAGAAAAACAAAGAAAAAAGAAAGGAAAAATAGAAAATTGCTAAGAAAATACAAAAATAAAAATAAAATATTGAAGAAGAAGGAGTTGCAGTAGCAGAAATGGATGAGAAATATGGTCTAGAGCTCAGGGGAGCACTTAGGTGGTTCTTGTATTCTTGGTTCTAGTTCTCACTTGGAATTTCTGTGGACCACTTGTAAGATAAATGATCCATTTTCTTGCATAATCTGTGTTCATTAGTTAAAGTTGTTAATTGTTGCTGATTTTTGTCCATTTATGCTTGTAGTTGATTAGTATAATCTTTATTATCAATTTCATGGCTTAGTTTCCTCATTTGCTTCTTTAATTTTCATAAATAGTTTGTTAAGGGGGTGTTTGGTTTAAGATTGCTAGCTGTGTTTTTATTGGTGTTTGTTGTCTCACTTGGTTGAGACATGCTTCTTTAGGTTATATTAGGTTTTTCAAACCTTAAAATCTAGTGCTAGAACAGGAAAAGTCAAAATCAAGTGGTTTAGGTTCTTGGATGCTTAGATGTTGGGCATTCAGCCTCCCAAACCATTCATAGGAATTCATCAGTTGTTGTAATAGAGTAATTTCATCTTATTATAGCTTTTCATATCATATTCAGTTAAATAGATTAGATCAAAGTTAGATTAAGTCAAACTTTTAGTGTAAACTTAAAAGTCAAATTTTCATTTTTCTCAATTTTTCCAAAAGTTGTGGGATTTTTAATGAATTTTCTGTTTAGAACTAAGCATTGAAACTTTCAGGAGTCATTGTCCCTCACCTCAACTCTTGATTCCCATATTCACCTTATTTTTGCGAATTTTCTGTGGGCCCCACCAAAGCCACAAAGAGGCCTGCAGGGCAAGCTTATGCCCTACTCCATACCATCAGTTCAACCCCCCACCTTCCCAAAGCCCTCAACAGCTTATTAATGGGACCCAGGGTTTGCCCCTTAGCTTTTTAAGAAGCTTTCCTAGTTAGCTTGTTAGAGTAAGCCTCACCTTTGACCCTAGTTCATCCCTGTGGGCCCCACCTTGGGCTGCAAATAGCCTAGAGTGGCTTGTCTTAGTCTGTGGTATTGGATTAGCGTGTAACTGCTTATGTGAGCTTATGTGCCTGAATCCTTGTGCTTATATCTTGGTTTTAGTTCATTTCAAGTCTTTGTCATTAAGTTGTAACTTGTGATGTTTTCTTTAGCTTTTACACAGCTTCCTTCTTAAATTTAAATAATTGTAGCTTCTTATTGTAACTGTTGGGGTAAATAAGCTCCACAGAGCTTATTTGAAAGTTCCAAAAAGTTTTCCTTTATTAAAGTTGCTTAAATTTGTGGTGAAAAAGCGTTTGCAAAAGAAAATTTCAAACAATGAAAATATTTTGCAAAAAGGTGGGGAGTGGGATTCGAACCCTGGTCACTCTGATAGCATGCATGCATACCACACTCCCCCTTCTAAATGCTCTGGAGCACCAGTTCTGTTGTAATCTTCCTCCCATGTTTATTTAAGCCATTTTTTTCCCATTTGCTTATTTAACTGCTAAAGCTTATTGCAGCTTATTTGCAAGAGCTTTTTCCATATTAGTATTTTTCCTAGGATTGTGTTAGTATAATATAATTTCCAGAAAAATTTCAGATTTTTATAAACAGTTTTAGTATTTATTAGAATTTAATTTAGTTTAAATAGTATTTAATTCATAATAAATAGAATTTTTGTTAAAGAATTAATTTTCTTTTTTCTAAAATTATCTTTTGTCATTTAGTGCGTAAGAAAATTAATTGGAAACCCGTAGGACCTTTGTAGCTCAAATTTCACGTTTTATTTTGTACGTTGACGTTTATTTTTAATAAATGTCGCGTTTTTAATTTAGATTACGTTTTAGGATTCCCCGTTTTCCCTAACATGTTTCCCGTAGTTTTTTAGGTCAATTTAAATATTTCTTAGCATTCCTTAGTTTATTTTTCCATTTAGGTTACGTTTATTCCATTTTCGTTCGTTAATTCGTAATTTTCATTAATTTAACGTCTCAAAAAACCAAACAATCTTTCACAACCAAACATACAAGGTTTTAATCTCGATCTTTTCACGAAACTTTCCATTCACACCTCGTTGGGGTACGACCCGGGAAATCACTTCCCGGCCTCACAATTTGAATATCACTTTCACGAGTTTTGCGAGGTAATCTTTTTCCTAAAAGGTTTACTCGTATTTCTCCACGTCTTGTTGTCTCACGATAACATAGACTACACATTTGTTGATATTTTGATAAATTGTTTTTGCACACACCAAAACACAACGAATCAACGTGTGCTGTACTTCGTGAGCTAGGAGGTTGCACTTTGTCCTTTGTCACCTCAGGTTCACGTTCCACTACCTTTGGAGGAGAGGAAGAAGAGGTAGTAGGAATCGCGGGTTCATCATATGAAGCACCACTTCTTGTTGTGATCACCTTAGCATCGACCTTCGGGTTAGCGATCGTGTTGCTCGGTAAAGTAGTACCTGAGCCCGAGGGTCGATCATTTAAAGACTTCTTGATTTCAGAAATTTGGCTAACCAACAACTTGTTCATCTCTTCTTGGGATTTCATGAATTGTTTTAACAACTCGTCAGATGAAGGCCCAGTTGGAACAATGGCTTGATTCTGATTAGGAAAATTTGGAGCTCGGTTGTTCAGATTGGGACCTTGATTTTGAAAATTACCCTGATTAGGGTTGTTGTTTCCATGAAAATATCCGGGGTTTAAATTACCCTGACCTTGGTTTCAATTAAAGTTTCCCTAATTTTGGAAACCTTGGTTCTGATTCTGAAAACTGTGACCCTGATTAAAGTTACCTTGGTTTTGAAAACCTTGGTTCACTCTATTTTGATTTTGGTTACGGTTTTGGACATTTTGGTTTTGATTAAAACTGGGAGGTCCAGGGTAGTGGTTAGGACGATAGTTCGGGTCCATAGTAGGGCGGTATTGATTGCCTCCTTGATTTTGGGACCCGGTAACAGCATGAGCTTCATATGGAGTACCATCAGTAGCTGTGCAATTGTAGTAGGCATGCGGCCTACCACAAGTCACACAGACTTCCACTTTTTTAACATCAGCAGGTGAAGGATGTTGTGGAAAGGAAACTTTCTTTTGTTGGGCGAGAACCAAAGCTTGAATAGCTTCAGTGAGCTTGTCAATCTTAGCATCCATGCTAGACTGACCCACAGAAGATGAAGTAGAAGGACCCGCATTGATTTGGGAAACAACCGGTTTGCTTCATGTAGAGCGGACCTTGGACTTGTTTTCTATGATTTGCAAAGCTTCTTTGGTGGTTTTACTCAAGGAGTTACCTCCCGCGGAGGCATTGAGTGGATCCTTATCAGCTTGGCTCACGCCATTGTAGAAAGTATCGAGTTGCATCAACTCTGAGAAACCATGATGTGGACACTTGCGAAGTAATTCTTTGAAATGATCCCACGCTTCACCAAATGATTCATCATATTTTTGAGTGAACTTGATGATTTCGTTCTTAAGACTCGTGGTCTTGGTAGGTGGGAAGAATTCATTCACAAATTTTTTCACAAGATCTTCCCATGTCTCAATAGATCGAGGAGGTTGTTTTTCAAGCCAAATCCGGGCTTGTCCCTCGAGGGAGAATGGGAAGAGAAGAAGTTTGATTGCTTCACAAGGGACATTCTTGT
Organism: Artemisia argyi; assembly: GCA_030686995.1. NCBI lineage: Eukaryota > Viridiplantae > Streptophyta > Magnoliopsida > Asterales > Asteraceae > Artemisia > Artemisia argyi. The sequence continues at coordinate 103,656,579 of CM060678.1, forward strand.
ACTTGATGGTTGATGTGATTTTATTGAATCATCGAATGTGAGCATAAGGATCGTCTCTCTCAAAACCGTAGAATTGACTTGAGGTTACAAGATTGAGTAACCCGGTTTTGAGCTCAAAATTATCAGCCACGATGGCTGGAACAACAATGGCATCTCCGAAACCCTCGATGGGTGCTTAGAGAAGCTCACACATGGGGCGGTCTTCCGCCATGTTGACAGCAGATGTGGCAACAGTACGGATCTCAAATCCGACTGTTGGTGCTAAATGTCTACGAGGTCTTCGAGGTTTCCTAACAAGCTCACGTAATGGGCTCGTGGACCTTGAAGAACGAGTGCCCATGCACTAAAAAACAAACTCAATCAAAACAAAATCGAGGCAAAACGACAGTTAACTTAAACCAATAATCACAAGCAAGTGGCTTCTTTAAGAAAGGTACACCACTCACAGGGATACAAAGGCAAGTTTTAATCTTTTGTTTGGGAACTTATTAATGTCCACACCCCCAGTTGGTAGGTGTTCTGTCTTTGTTTGCGACGGTTTATTTTTATGTAATTATTATTCACAAGAAAGAGACGAATGTTTTTGGGTTTTTGTGTATGGGTGAAAAACTTTTGGACAATATTTTTGGTATCGTTTCATTTACCAAAATCGTATCTCTTTAAGAATCACCTTAAAAGAAACACGATATAGAAAACGTAACGATCTGTTTTGTTTTTGTTTTTTTTTTTTTTTTTTTTTGTTAACACTTTAAGAAAAGTGTTAATGACGGTTTTTGTGTTTTGATTTGAAATTTACAAAAGTGATGGTATTTTTACAGTGACGATGGTGAAATAGGACTGATCTCTTAAGACGCTGCAGAAACGCGCACACCTCCCCGGCAGCGGCGCCAAAATTTGATTGGTGCAAAAGCAGTCAACTAAAGTCAACCACAGGTGTGGTCAGTATAGTCAAACTACCTAAACCAATGCTTCCGGGTAATATAGGGTATCACCAGGTCGTTATGTCCCGACGAGGTATGAATTGTGCCTTAGCGTGCTTGTGATCGGGTGATTTTCACAGGAAAGGGCTAGGATGATTATATTACTGATTTCTTACTGAAAATGACACAAATACTTAATATGGACAAAAACTGAAAAACCAGATAAGTGAAAATGTTTTAAAACCTAAAAGGTACGTTTAAGTTTAAATAAAGGTCAACGTACCAAATAAAAAGTAAAAACTGAAATCTGAAAACCCTCAGGGGGTGAAAATGACTTTTTTACAAACCTAAGGATGAAAGAAATTTTTTGGAAAAAGAAAATGAATTTTTACACTATTTAATTATTTAATATTAATTAAATATTATTTAATACAATATAATATTATTTAAATACTAGAAAACAGAAAATTAAATTTCTAAACTTATAAAATAACTAAAGACTAATTTTAAACTTATAAATAAATCTTTTTGTCTTTTTGTGATTTTTTATATGAATTAATTACTAATTATATTAAATTAAACTAATTAACTAATTTTCAATTACTAATAATACTTAAATGACTTAGAAAATTATAAAAAAAATTAAAAATCTAATTAACCATCACAGGAATCCTAAAAAATTATAAAAAGTTGGTTTTATGTATTTTTAAACTATTTTACTGATTATTATTCTAATTATTAATTAATTATCAATTAAACTAATTAAATTCTAAAAATAGAAAATGAATAGTAGAAATTCTAGAAAAATTCCTAAAAATGTTTTAACTTATATAAAACCTAGGAAAATTATAAAAAGTGGTACCACTTGATAAAAATTAGTTATGCTATTTAATACTTATTTATTAATTAAGTATTACTAAAACTAATATTAAATCTAATAAATACCAAAAGACAATATCAAATTCTAGAAAAATTTCTAAAAATACTTTAATATAAAAGAAAATTAAGAAAAATATAAAAATGCAAAGTACTTAATAAATTACTAAAAAGGAAAATTAAAAATATAAATTAAATTAAATAGAAACTATTGCTTATTTTTAAAATTGATTTTTCTGGTTTTTCGTTTAGAAATCTATTTAAATACTAAAAATAGAAAACTTTTGTGAAGATAACTTATTTCTAGCTTAAAATTAAACCAAATGGACACAAAAAGCTTGGATAGTTGACTTTTGTTGACTTTTTTATGGAAATCAGCCTTGGTGGGTCCACAGGGGTGGATTATGGTTCAAGTAAGTTCCTTGAACATGAATAAGATAGAAACTAGCAAACAAGCCTCTTGGATAAGCCAATAAGCCAGATTAAGAACTTTATTTTCTTACTTGTACACTGAAAATGGGACAGAGTTTGAGGGTATTTCTATGTGGGTCCCAGGGAGCTTAAGCTCAAAATCTTGCTCAAAATTGGAAGATGGCCAGGAGATGGGTTCAAAGAACCAAAAATGGGGTTGTGGGACCCACTGAGGTGGCCAGGAAGCACCACCAAAGGTGGTGGTGGTGGACTGATCTGCTGCAGCAGGGGAGCTTCTCCCCCTGCAGGTGTGTTTGGGCAAAGGTGGGGCCCACAGAAAAAATGGCAAAAATAAGGTGAAAGTCGGATTCAATAGATTAGCTGGGGGACTACTATCTCTGAAAAGCTCAAGTCCTAGAAGCAAACACAAAAATCTAAACAATTCTTGCAAAAAATGGAATTTCTGAACAAATGCAATTTTGACTTTTTGTTTAAACTTGAAATGTTGACTATTTTGGATTTTGTTCTTTCCTAATGTACTGAATTAGAAGTATTAAGCACTAATGAGACTAGAATAAGCCAAATGAACAAGTTTTAAACTAAAATGATGATTATGAAAAGCTAAACACTAAACAGTAAGCTGTTATAGAATTTTAAGATGGATTTTGACTTTTTGTAAAAAGAGACCTAGTTTTTAAGGTTAAGTTGTACTAAAACAACCTTAAATGAGTTATAGAAACAGTGAACAATAACCAAAACTATACTGAGCTCCTTGAACAACATATGCCAAACACCCCTTAAAAGACATTGATTTTTGATTTTCAAAGCATTTAATAGTTTTAGACCACACTACTGATACACAAGGTTACCTAATGGTTTAGCAAGTTTATTCGATCCTAAAAATACCAATAACAACAGCCTAACAACATGAATCCATAATATGCTAACTTTGACTGTGAGACTAAAATATATCAGCATAATCAAATCTAAAGAGCAAGTAACCCATGTTAAGCACTAATATGACTAACATGCACTTACTAAGCAGAAAGACACAGAAAAAGGTACCATTAAGCTATTGAACAGTGTTATGCCAAAAATTAAAAACAAGCTTACAAATTGCTTCCTGTGAGATCCAAACCAAGAACCAAGGACACAACCTAAGGGTTTCCACAAACCTCTATTACCACAATCCAATCCAAATCCAGCTCTGATTCTCCTTTTTCTTCATCTTCTTTCTCTTCTTTTATTTTTTCTTGATTTATTTTTATTTTTTTTGTATTTTTGCCTTTTTTGATACTAACTGATTTTTAGAGTTTCTAAAAGCTTGTATAAGCTTTATGGGGGCTTATGTGACCATTTTCAGTCCATATCAACAAGTTACAACAACATTTAAGCTAAATGAGAATTTTGAAAAATAAAAATTGCACAAAATAGAATTTCAAAGAGTAGTACTAAAATTGATGCTTGAAAAAGTTTCACAATACACGTTTACAACTAGAGAGTTACTTGGAGAGCTTTAAATTACAATAATAAAGGAAAACTATACTTGTCGACTTTTGAAAATGAAAATTATACTACATGCCCTCTGCCTTGCTTCCCTTCTTGCTATATAATGACTTTTCCAGCTTTAGTGGGCCCCATTGATGAAATCCCACCAAGTTTTAGATATTTTTGCTGACTTTTTCTCCACTTGTGATTTTTGGCGGGAAACTGTTTTGGCAGCTTGCAGGTTGCTTTGAGGGTTTTAGAAGCAATTAATGAGGTTTGGATTATAGGGGAGGATAGTGGGACAAGGTGTGAAAGGTGGGGTGGCAAGTGGTGGTGAAACCAAGGGTAGAAAGGGTGGTTTTGGAGGAGTGGTATTGCTGTGTGTGTGGGAGGGGATGGTAAATTGTGTAGGCGGTTTGGGAGGGTCAAAGGGTGTGTTTGATCAGGTTTAAATATCAAAGGGGTGGGCTGGTGTATGGGCTTGGGGTAGTTGTGGGCTAGTGAGGATGTTTGGTTGGTTTTGGGCAATTAATGTCAATGAGATCCGTTTGGTTGTAGAATTTTAATCACAAGGACCAATTTTGCATTTGTTGAAATTTGTGGGGCCTGAAATGGCAATTTTCAAAAATATACTCAAGGGACCATTTCTTGCCATATTTGATAAACCAAGGACCACAAAAATCAATTTTCCATTTTTTGAACATCCGGGGACCATTTTTGCCAATTTTTAAACTTGGGGGACCAAAGTTGTCATTTTTGAAACTTGAACCTTAAAGGATTAAATTTGACAACTTGTGAATCCCCGAGGACCTTTTATGATATTTTTCATGTTTTGAATAACCAGGGACTAGTTTTGACATTTTATGAAACTTGGGGGACTGAAACTGCCAATTTTGCAAACTTTGTTCGTTTTTCATCTGTTTTTACTCAATTTGCATCTGAAACATATAAAACACAATTCCTGGAATATTTTCACTATTTTGATGCTCATTTGAGTATTTTTGGATGTTTTGCAGTTCAGATTTGACCAAAAATAATGAGTGTTTAAGCACTCATCACAAAGACTTACTCCAAAAAGTCCCTCATTATGGCATAGATCTTTGGCTCCAAGTCCAAATCTTTTATGACCATATCAATCTCTCCACGAGGCAAACCATTGACCAAGCGGCCGGTGGCAAGCTACGTGATCGAAGTGCGGAAGAATCATGGGAACTCATAGAAGATCTTGCTCTCTATGACAACGAAAGTTGGAATGATCCCCGTGATTTGAACAAAATGTTCAAGGCAATATCTTTGACTTCGAACAATTCAAGAACTCCCGACCGTAGGATCATGGAACTTGAAGACCAAGTCAAGTTTCTCATGAAATCCTATGAAGCTCCTAAACCTTCAAGCCAAATGAACAAAATCACTTCTTCATGCAAATTATGTAGTGGTCCTCACGACACTCGTGATTGTATGGAACTCCCCGAACAAGCTTTTGCAGATTATGCATCCTCGCGTACCGACGGAGCGGGAGACAAGTGGTACACTTTCAAACCCGAGCCAAACCCTTATGGTGATTCATACAACCCCTCTTGGAAAAATCACCCAAACTTTAGGTGGAAACAAAGCCAAAACGCACCCCAAAACAATTCTTGCACTCTACCTAATCGCTACCAACCAAACGGTCCACCCCCTAACCGTACTTTCAACAACAATCCTTCCAACAACTATGGTAGTACCAATAATATTGAAGGGTTGATGTATAAATTTATGACATCTCAAGAAGCTCGTATAGCTAAGTTTGAATACGAATTCAATCAACAACAAACGGAGATGACCAATAAAATTGACAACTTGTTGAAAGCTCTTAATAATCAAGTGTTGACCACGCCAAATAAGGACACTAGGAACACAATTACTGGAACCCAAATTAAGGATCCCTCATCATCCAAGCATGTCCACTTTGTCAATGTTGTCACTATTAAGCTAATCAATAAGGATAGGGAAGAAGATGATGTATATAGGGTTGGAATTGATAGTGAATCTAAGAAGGAGGATAACAAGGAAGGGAAGGTAGAGGAAGCAGAGAATGCAGAGAACTATTTCGATAGGTTACCAACTAAGGAACAACGCGCATACCATAGGGATTTATTTGATGACCCCGAGACACCATACATCCTAGGTTCACCAATCATCAAAGTAGGCGATCCCTCTAATATCAATATACCATGCAATATCGGGCATGTGCATGTGTGGAAAGCCTACATCGATTTTAACTCTCCTGTAAAACCTTATGACTAGGCTCCACTATAATTGGATAATAAAAAAGCAACTCGGACCTAGGATATTTTCCAACACGGGTTGGATGAGGAACTTTGTAGGAAGAGTAAAGGGAGTGCATGTGCTTGTAGGAAATTTCACATATGTTACCGACCTTATGATTGTAGAAGATATTCATCCGGTAATAGATAGTTGCCTAACTCAAGTAGTGTTTGGAAAGCCGTTCATTGATGCCTCTAAAATGAATTATGACACATCTTTAGGGATAGTTAGGTTCAAGGACAAAACCGATGAAGTAGCCTACCAAATGCCATATAAGATAGATCAATACCGAATTCTATCGGATCTTGAGAAAGAGCACAAGCAAGCGTTTTACTATAGGAATGATGAGGATAGATGTAGAGGAGTAGACCATGTAATGAGAAATATACTTGGCTTCTATAAAGAATGCTTGCAACTAGGTCTGGAATATAAAACCAAACCCGAGGATGACCTAGAAACCGTGACTAATGACGAGGTCATATGATAACCCGTGACTTTGAGTCTAGTTACAAGACTCGTAAATAAAGAAAAGCGCTTCTTTGGAGGCAACCCAAGCTTTATTTGTTTGTTTGTTTGTTTGTATTTGTTTCCATATGCATGTTTTATTTTTACTGTTTGTGGCTCATGTTTCAAAATAAATTGTGAAAATGCTTTATTTTGTTTTTAACTTCGTCTTGATTACATATAAAGGTATTTTGCAAAAGATAAGTGTAAGGGAAATCTAAATTTGTTTCTAAGAACGAGATTTAACATGAATCACAACAATATTAAACGAATGTGCATATTAGCATTTGTTTGAGTCAAATGCTTGTATCGAGTCATAATGATGTTTTGCAGGATTTCCTGGAATTAGGGAGTGAGTTTTTCCAGAAATTTTCTGGAAACTTAACATGAAATTTCTGCAGGTCACTTCTGACGACGTCGGGATTACAACCTGACGGCATCACGTGTAAAATTCTAGAAATTTTGCAAGTTTTGTTTTTCTGTCGGAGTCATAGAGTTTTTGTTAAATCTTTAGTTTTATAAACTCCAGGAAATTTGCAAATATTCATTCCACAAGAATTATATCTTAATTTGCTTTCTAGGATTTTAGTATTTATAGAGTTTGCCGCCGATTTTACGCGAGGTTTGCCATGATTATTTTCTCAGGTTTAACAGGTTATATTGGACAAGAAGATGATTTATATTTCTTGAGGGAAGCTTTCAACGTTCATTTTCTTGGAGGAGGATCCAACCATGTTATCGCATTATCCACACCGAACGAATCAGGGGAGTATTTGTTTCATACTTTTACCTTCGTTACTTTTACATCCTTTTTATTAAACATTGGGGACAGTGTTCAGCCTAAGTGTAAGGGGAGGGTAATGATGATACCTTAGAGAATGCAATTGCACTTGATGATTGTTTGTTCAATAGTAGGTGTGTAATAAAACTAAGAGAAACACTTGTTAGGGTAATTTTAGCACCAAATTTAATTTTTTTTACAACATGTAGGGGTGAAGATTTAGCCTTAATAAGTGTCTCATGGATAGGAGTTGTATGACTAGCACGAAAACGGTACCACCCAAAATTTTCCACCCCAAATATGTGAGGTTCGCCCCTAGAATTGTTAGGAAAAGATGCTTATGAGTGTACTGGTAGTACTTAGATTCTACAACTTGTGATAGTGATGCATCCCGAGACCGCTAGTTAGACTACATTCGTGTAGTAGGATTTACTACATGATAAGAGGTATTAGGATCACCCTTGTGTTAAACCCGTATCATAATTACTTGACCAATGAAGTCATAATTACTTGACTAATAAAGTCAATTAATTTTCCCACACCTTTGCGATGTACTCATTTTTAGTACACGATACCCCTAGTACACCCTTCCGAGCCTATCTTTTTTGTTTCTAACTTTAAGCATTTTACTTAAAGGAAGAATTTGTTTACAATCCACCCCAAATGTACACCCAAATCGCCTTAGCCTTCCTTGTACGCACTCATCTTTAGTGCATTATTGTTACATGTTTAAACCCTTAGTTAATTGTCTAATTGATTACATGGTTGCTAAGTCGAGTCATATCTTGTACATATTGTTTTGGGACGATTGAGACTCATGGGTAAAGTACTATTGTTATGGAGTATTGGGGAAGACGTCAATTATTACCCCCATATGTGCGTTAATATCTTAAAAAGTACTCCAAGTGTTTTGATTATCTTAATTCGAGTCGTTAGAATAGTTAATTGTAAAATATGCAAAAGTTCAAGTGTAAGGGGAATGCAAATTCCCTATGATGTATTATTTTGGATGGTAGGGCAAGAGTGTATGAAAAAAAATCAAAAAATCAAGAAAAAAAGAAAAAATAGAAAAAGAAAAAGAGAAAAAACATACGGACTACCATCCCGTTTCCTTTTATGTTTATTTTATATTTTTGTTAGTTTACGATTAGCTTAAGTCGAGTCGAGTCTTGGCTTAGCAACGCCACATTGTCCATGTAATTGACCAAGATGATTAACTTGCCACCAGTAAAGATTGCCTTTATCCAACAAAACCGTGTTTATCATATCCCTACACCTCATGTTACAACCCTTTAAAAGATTTCTTTGATAGTTTATCCTAGGTGCTTATGCCAAGTGGTGGATGTTTGATCCTTTTCCAAGCCTATGGTAATCTATGTGTTATGACAGGTAGTGAGATATATTTTTCATTTTCATATTGTGATATATACTTTTATTTCACCCGAGAAATGTGAGTATCTAAACACTATTTGAGAGGTGCTAGTGTATAATTTTCGTGCTTGTTTTGGTTGAAGTGGAATGATTATTTGTTGCAATTACTTTTATATTAGTGTTAAATGACCCCTAGCTTGTATTTTGATTAGAATAAAAACGCATTTTCTTGAGGACAAGAAAATCTCAAGTGTAAGGGTATTTGATGAGGTGAAAAGTGTTACACTTTTAGGGGGTCATTTAAGCCCTAAGTCGTGATTATTTGATCAAATATTGCCTCAAATCGTTCCTTTTATCATTTTAGGTACTTTGGAGAAGAAATCTGGAAAAGGAAGCATTTTTGACGTTTTTGGAGCGAAAAGTGAAGAAAACGGCAAAGTCTCCAAAATCAAGCTGGAAATAGTACCTGACGGCGTCATGATTTGCATGTGACGGCGTCATGTGTTGGCAAAGAGGTGGATATAAAGTTTACACGAGACACACCAGAATGTGTTTGGGACTTAACAAGTGATGGCGTCATGCTTTGGGAAGCCAAGGCCGTCAAGAGCAATTTTACACGTGACGGCCATATGAAGATTTATACGTGACGGCGTCAGATCTAGATCTAGACAATCCGTGAAGAGTATTGACGGCTAGTTGATGGCGTCAGAATTACAACGTAACACTATCAGACATGTAATCTCTATATATAGTTTTATAATTTTCATTCATTAAAGAGAGAACTTTTGGAGGAACTTTACCACAAACCCTAGGTCGAATTTTCACCTTATTGTAAGGGTTTCAAACCCTTCTTTCATCCATGTTTCAATAAAGATAAGTCTTCCAATAATTATTCAAAATGTTTATGTGTTGTTTGATTCTATCTTATGCTTGTCTTTACTTTAACATGTTAGGCTAGGTTTGTTTGTGTTTGCTTAGATGTAATGAAACCTAGCTATTGATTGTTGGTTGATTGTTTGTTATTAGTTGTTGTGGATGAATGAATTCGATGTTAGGCTTAAGAAAACTGGCTAATCTCTGATTGGTAACTTGCTTGAACGTCTTAAGAAACATGAATCGGATGTGTACTACGATTTTAATGGTTGTATTTAATGCATGAGTGACTACTAAGGATGCCATGTTAGGAGCTAGTTTTCGGCTTGACATAGGAAGAGGTAGAAACTTATAGAGTTGGGGATGATCGTACATGGCCCCACGAATGGTATTAAGGAATATAACCCGTCATCCACGTAATTGTAACAAACTAGTCGATTAATGAAAGATAGCTAGGGAGTAGTGAAATCTAGGTAAACATGTTTCTCTTATTATTGTTTTTCTCAACATTTACTTTCTTGTTATTTTATTTTTATTGCATTTGTAGTTAATTGGGTTAGTTGACTAGCAACTAATTCCGCCCACTCTTCCAATACCCGAGATTTTTACTTGCTTTCCATAAACCATAAAAATATAAAAAGAATCATCCCTCACCTCTAGACCTAGTTTAATTAAGTTTTGATCCTAACGAACACTATACCCCAAGTAGAATGATCAATCCCCCGGTACTTGCCACTACACTATACTACATCGGTCAGGTACACTGCCTGGTGGGGATTGCAATCCTCTTAAGATCCCTTGAGAGGTAAAACCTTTTGCAAGGGCGCAATCCCACGCATCAACATGCGAATATGTGTTTATTACAATCATTGGCCTCTAAGGATTTAGTTAGAAATCTTCCTAAACTTAGGTTCGACCAACACTTTTGTGATGCTTGCAAAGTTGGAAAACAAGCTCACTAAAGTCATAAGCCTAAGAATATGTTCTCAACATCTAGATGTCTATAGCTTCTTCACATGGATCTCTTTGCTCCTTCCGTCATACGGAGTTATGGAGGAAATCTTTACACCCTAGTAATTGTAGAAGATTACTCTAGATACACTTGGACTAGGTTTCTTAAAAACAAAACTGAAACTTTCGAACAATTCAAAATTTTTAGTAAGAAAGTTCAAAATCAACTAGGATACAACATAGTCTCCATTAGGATGAACCATGGTAGAGAATTTGATAATGAAGTTCAATTCGGAGCTTATTGTGATGCTAATGGTATTACTCACAATTTCTCGGCTCCACGAACTCCACAATCAAATGGGATAGTCGAAAGGAAATATAGAACCTTACAAGAAATGAGTAGAACCATACTCAATGAGCAATTGATCCATTCCTCAGAAATTTTGGTGTAATGCCGTAGATACATCCACCTATATCCTTAATAGAATTCTCAGTAGACCAATCATAGGAAAAAGCCCTTATGAAATCTTGAAAGGTAGGAAACCTTCCCTAGATTACTTTAGAGTATTTGGTAGTAAATGCTATATTCCAAACACCAAAGATTATCTCACCAAGTTCGACCCAAAGTCATACGAAGGTGTATTTCTAGGTTATTCTCAAACTAGCAAAGCCTACATTGTTTTAAACAAGGAAACAATGGTCGTCGAAGAATCACTCAACGTGACTTTAGATGAGAGTCCCCCTCCATCTAAAACATCACCTTTTGTCACAACTCGTAATTTCCGGTCATTTTCCAAACCTCGACAATTTACTATTCACAGGTTACTATTCATCATTTACTATTCATCGATCACTATTCATCATTTTTGAGGTCAATTTGATATTCTGAGAAGCGTTCAGAAATTTTACTATTCACTTGACACTATTCATTTCCGAAAGAAAAATCACTATTCACGTGTATTACTCATCTCATCGTAAATTTAGTTTACGAGTATTCAAATTCGCGTAACCATTTTGGTTCAGGAGCGAATCCATGCATTATCATTTGGGACATCTCATACAGACTAGAAATAGTCTACGTATCATCATTATGGCACTTGCATACTATTCCACTCGTAGGATAATTAAATTAATACTTTTGTTATAAGTAACGATTTACGTATGTTTATTTTAGATAAACGCTAATACGCGAACTATAAACGAGAATAACACGTCCGACACTCCCGACTATGATCCCAATATATTTTTATATTCATTTTTATAATATAAAAATTATAATATTAATTTACCCGGTGTTTTGAAAATTTATTTAATTTATATTGTACGCCTAATTTAGTTACGACGGTTTTCGTAAAAACTAAACAATAATTTTTCCAAATACTCAATACTTGTACCCGACATATTTTTATAATTTTTATGACTTTATTATGTCCCGGTTAACTCTGTTAAAATTTATTTTTAGTTAACTCGGTACCCGGTATCCCCTAAAACTACTAATATTTAACATAATCTAATAAAAGTCTTACAAAATCTTCCTACTACTTATACTCCAACACAAACTCACGCCACCCTTCCTAACTCCCATAAATCATGGATCTTGTTTTTTTCCTTTTCTAGATATTTGCACAAGGGTTCAAGTAAACTCATTTCTTTCATATCATAATATCTAAACTTAGAAAAACAAAACACAAACTCTCTCTTTTCCATCTCATGGTTCGGCTCAAACAAAAACAACAAGAAGAAACATCAATTTTTCCAAGATCAAGTGATAATCAAGGTTATTTAGTACTTCTTGTTAGGGTTTTGAAGTTTAAACACAAGGTTTTGCAAGTTTTTCATCTCCACTAGTCCACTAATCTTCAAGTAAGTTATCAAGACCTATTTTTATAAATTATTCAAGTTGTTTCATTGATCATTCAAGTTTATTCAAGATATATATGCATATCTTGATTTATACCACTCTATATATACTTTTTATAACTTACAAGCCTTAGATATATTACATAGGTGAATCCTTGGTAGATTGTTGTGATGGATGATATTTAGGAACCCATGACACCCTAAGAAGGTGTATGGTAGGATTAGACTAGTTTTGTGGTGATTGAAAGTGGTTTGGATGATGTTTGAAACTAGGAAAATGATTTTTGAAAATATACATATACCTACTGTTACTATTTTAAAAACGTGGGAAACTCAGGAACTCAAGGTTAATTTTTGACCCAAGATTTAGAAAATACTTTCAAAAACGAAACTTTTGGCGAAAGAACGGATTAAAAAGAGCTTATAACGAAGGAGATATGATTTTTGTAAATTTAACGACGAAAACTATTTTCTGAAAAACTGCATGCTGTTTGACAGTTTTCGACGGGCAAATAGAGGCATTAAACGTAACCTAGAGGAGCCGAGCTATCAAAAATATATTAGTATATACTAAAACAAATCCGTGGATATAAAGAACGAGTAAAATGAGCTTAAAACGACCAAGTTATACGCGTTTTAACATCGTCAAAACTATATATATATTTTGTCACTACTAGAAAAATAATATAACTATGTACTAAATGACATATTTTCTAGATTTCTTATTCAAGGGGTTTATTTTTAACTAACGAAATACGTACGACTCAAGGTTATTTACGCGACTACTAGACGCTATTTTAAGGTTTTCAAGACGAGGAATATAACACTAACATTTTTATACAATATACTACGACAAGTTATATACTTCTATATTTGGACTTATTTTCCTAAGTATGGAAACTATCTTACTTTGATAATAACAAGTATTTCCATGTTACGAGTGGTATAGGCATCATGTGCATGTGCATTCAAATTCATCACGTCATGATCTAAGGTAGATCGTTATTACTCATATTAGGTTGCGGTTAGAGATCGTGCCTCATTTCAGTGTATCCACTTTTGTCGTCGTACCTATCGCACCAGGTGAGTCATAGCCCCTACTATTTTAATTGTTTTGTAAACTCTTTGGGGGAGAATACATGCTCGTTTTTCTTAAAAAAACGCATTACTTGTTTTACTTGGTTGATTTTTCAAAGATTTCCAGCTTTATCCAAATATATATTTGATCACCTGTACTTCATTAGTATGCTTGACTACCGGTATTTCTTTGGTATATTTAATCACCTGCATTCATTGGTATGTTTGATTACCTGTATTTCATGTGACTTGTCTCTTAAACATTATTATATTAGTTCTCTGGCGACATTGTCAGTATTAGTTCTCTGGCGACATTGTCAGTATTATTTATCTGGCGACATTGTCAGCATTATTTATATGATCTCATTGACTGAATTATTTATATAGCCGTTTAGCTATATTTATCTGGGAATGTGGATACCAGTATTACTTTTGTTCACGTAGACTTTAACACATTTGGCAGTGGGTTGTAAACACACAGGTTACAAGTCTCTTATGGCGGGACTTGGAACTGAGTGGATTTACGATGCCTTTGCTGGGCGATCTTTTCTCTATAGGCATTATTTGTTAAACAAACTCTATGAACTCACCAACCTCGTGTTGACACTTTAGCATGTATTTTCAGGTTTTAACCAATGACACGCTACTGGAGGTTTTGGCAGGGCATGGCATGGTCATAGAAGACTCTGATTATTTATATGGGGACCGTTTTAAACTATTTTAAGGGCCTACTTCCGCACTAATTTTAAACAATGTAAATTCAATAATTTTAGTTAAACGATTTTATTCTAAATGATTGAAGTGAAAACCAATTTTGTACTTGTGCTGTAATACCAATTGAGTTACACCCCAGCTACATGTATGCTTCCGCTGGACCCGATTTTGGGGGTGTGACAGATTGGTATCAGAGCTCTGGCTATAGCGAACTAAGTGTTTTTAAAACCTAGACTATAGCTACTTTTACGAAAAACTTAACCCTATGACCGTCACGTGCCTGCCTGCCAAGCTGAAGCCTCATTTGTGGTTTGTTGCTGACTTAGATGACGGGATTTGTGTCTCATTATCTGATATACTATATTCATTTATCATGGTTGATTACTATTATTGTCTTTCATATGAGCATGTTCACGTATCGTATATGTCACCGCATTATGTTTTCCATGCATAGTTTCACCATTCGACCTCGAGTTTGGTCACTTGCTTTTGTCTTTCAGAACCTCTTGGTATTTGTGAAGGACATAGTCTTAGTGTAACTGAGCTGAGTATTTCAAAATTCATGGAACCTCGGTGGGATATAGACTGGTCATCTATATTCAACCCGGGATAGTGAGATATAGGCTGACCACCTATGTCTGACTCAGAAATGAATTTTGCAACACTGAGAATGGTTATAATAAAATTTTGTCCGGAATAAATTCTCAACTCATTTTCCAAATGCTTCATTTACGTGTGTGTATACTCTCGTTGTCATAACATTCCTACTTTTCATCACTTCGTGAACCACCGATTGGAAGCTTGTCAACTGGTCATTTCATCTCATGAACATTCACGTTTATGCACAATACACTTACATCATAGTACTTTCTTTTATCATAATCTCATTTTGTTGTAGTTGTCACAGTCTTTTCCCTTCTCACCATCACTATCATTTCCTTTCCCACCCCCATATATATATAAGGAATTAGGTGACACTCTATAGATTCCGATGTCACTCATCACTCACTACTCCCTATACTGATAAGTGGATATTATCAATGAACTCCCTAGGAAAGACTTTCCATACCTTCTATGAGGAGGATCCCTCGGTACAGTAAGACCATTCAAAACTCAACAGAAATCCCAAGATATCACAAAACCATTCGAACCACTATCACTGGCATGATCACCAAAATTCCATCATCTGGAAAGTATTGGCTTAACTAAATTATAAGGATTAGTTTCGATACGAGTGCTCACTAAGCAACACCATAGAGATAAATCCAATCTCTTAACCAAGACTATAGAACCTTCAATTGAACATGTCCTCGCCAATAGACATTATACAAACAAGTTAGACACCTATGCATTTGTGCAGACATACATACCTAGCTATTTTATCCTCTTAATACTTTCACTTTTAAATGGATTTTTCTTCAAACTACCGTTATACCAAACATATATCTTGTAAGAAATACTTTTCCTGAGGCACTTATTTTGACAAGCAAATTCCTTTTGGTTAATCTTTTACAAAACTACTAGATGCTAAGAAATTTTAAACATCGATTTTTGGTAAATCATATTATCCACCTTATGTTGAAAATAGTTCTATCTTGCATAACTATTAAATTTTGAAACATCAAGAAAAATGTTACTTAGAAAGCCGTTTGCTTAAAAATTTTAAATTCATTTACTCAGAGAAGGTTTATGAACAAAATACACAATCTCAAAACAAACTTTGAAAATCAATCACTATATTACCTCACTTATACCTTTAGGAGTTCGTGATTTGATGACATATAACTTGGGGAAAATCTTAGTAATGGAGACTAAGCACCGTAGGTGGAGAAAGACTTGATTCATGACATTCCTGTGGAGGAATCACAACCTTAGACTAATCTATTATTTTCAACAACACCCTTTGACGGACGTAACCTATTAAGTTTTTCCACAACATTCATGATGTTCATTTCAACTCTCTCTGATAGAGGAATTTAATTCACCTCAACTCCTAGCGATTTCATTAAGATCTCTTTGGAACTACACCACCTATCATCTACAGACCAATGGTCAGAATTAGAGAACGATTCAAACATAGGGAGATATGCTCAGAGCATAAGTGATTGACTTTAGAAATAGTTGGACTAACCAGTTACCATAAATCAAATTCAGTTGCAACCATAGTTATCGCGCGAGCTTAGAGACTACACCATTTGAAGCACTTTATGGTCGAAGTACCAATTACCCAATTACAGACCGAAATCGGAAAGTTAAACTCACTGTTCTAGAACTAAACCATGGAACAACAAAGGAAATTTCACAAGTCGAGAACCAGTTACAAGCAACGAGAAACTGGTAGAAGTTAGGTTGGTACATGACACACATCATACGGATTGGGTATCCTTGAACAGCAAACCAACTAGATTCACGTGAGGGAACGAACTAAGTTGAAAGCTTTGCCTTGGAGAGGCATGGTACAATTTTGGTAACACGAGAGATTGAACCTTTAGTATATTGGACCATTTAAGATTCATTTTAGAATCGACCAGCTGACATATAAGATTTGAGTTTTGGCAGAGTTCAGCGACATATATTACCCATATTACATTATAAACCTGAAGAAGCACTGATCATTTATTGACAAACCAAACTCGGAAAAAGCCAAACTCACTATTCCTGTAGGCATTCATGAAATAACCAGAAATTCCCTACAAGTCAAGAATCAATTACAAATTCTATAAGTTGTAAACCATTAAAACTTAAAGTTGGTAGCCAGATCATGTTGAAAGTTCTGCCTAGGAAAGACATGATATTATTGGAAAAATTTGGAAAGTTAAAACCGATATACACTGGACCACTTAATATTTCAGACAGAGTAGGCCTAGTGGCCGTCAGACTTGAGCCTTGCTAGAGAACAGCCGGATTAGACAACTATGTTTCACCTATTCAAATCCCAGGAGATGACTTTCAGATTAATCACTCATAATCCCATTTGGAAGGGAATCCAACCCTGAGACAAACGTAAACTTGGTAAGAGAACCAATAGAAATCATGGACTGTTAGGTCGAACGGTTGAAGCAAAGTCAAATTCCTATCGTGAAAGTTCACTGGAATTCTCAATTATTATCATCCTTTCACCAATACCACTTCAGAGACTAACACAAACTGAACTTCGGGACGAAGTTCCTGTTAGAGGGGAAGACTGTCACAACTCGTAATTTCCGGTCATTTTCCAAACCTCGACAATTTACTATTCACAGGTTACTATTCATCATTTACTATTCATCGATCACTATTCATCATTTTTGAGGTCAATTTGATATTCTGAGAAGCGTTCAAAAATTTTACTATTCACTTGACACTATTCATTTCCGAAAGAAAAATCACTATTCACGTGTATTACTCATCTCATCGTAAATTTAGTTTACGAGTATTCAAATTCGCGTAACCGTTTTGGTTCAGGAGCGAATCCATGCATTATCATTTGGGACATCTCATACAGACTAGAAATAGTCTACGTATCATCATTATGGCACTTGCATACTATTCCACTCGTAGGATAATTAAATTAATACTTTTGGTATAAGTAACGATTTACGTATGTTTATTTTAGATAAACGCTAATACGCGAACTATAAACGAGAATAACACGTCCGACACTCCCGACTATGATCCCAATATATTTTTATATTCATTTTTATAATATAAAAATTATAATATTAATTTACCCAGTGTTTTGAAAATTTATTTAATTTATATTGTACGCCTAATTTAGTTACGACGGTTTTCGTAAAAACTAAACAATAATTTTTCCAAATACTCAATACTTGTACCCGACATATTTTTATAATTTTTATGACTTTATTATGTCCCGGTTAACTCTGTTAAAATTTATTTTTAGTTAACTCGGTACCCGGTATCCCCTAAAACTACTAATATCTAACATAATCTAATAAAAGTCTTACAAAATCTTCCTACTACTTATACTCCAACACAAACTCACGCCACCCTTCCTAACTCCCATAAATCATGGATCTTGTTTTTTTCCTTTTCTAGATATTTGCACAAGGGTTCAAGTAAACTCATTACTTTCATTTCATAATATCTAAACTTAGAAAAACAAAACACAAACTCTCTCTTTTCCATCTCATGGTTCGGCTCAAACAAAAACAACAAGAAGAAACATCAATTTTTCCAAGATCAAGTGATAATCAAGGTTATTTAGTACTTCTTGTTAGGGTTTTGAAGTTTAAACACAAGGTTTTGCAAGTTTTTCATCTCCACTAGTCCGCTAATCTTCAAGTAAGTTATCAAGACCTATTTTTATAAATTATTCAAGTTGTTTCATTGATCATTCAAGTTTATTCAAGATATATATGCATATGTTGATTTATACCACTCTATATATACTTTTTATAACTTACAAGCCTTAGATATATTACATAGGTGAATCCTTGGTAGATTGTTGTGATGGATGATATTTAGGAACCCATGACACCCTAAGAAGGTGTATGGTAGGATTAGACTAGTTTTGTGGTGATTGAAAGTGGTTTGGATGAAGTTTGAAACTAGGAAAATGATTTTTGAAAATATACATATACCTACTGTTACTATTTTAAAAACGTGGGAAACTCAGGAACTCAAGGTTAATTTTTGACCCAAGATTTAGAAAATACTTTCAAAAACGAAACTTTTGGCGAAAGAACGGATTAAAAAGAGCTTATAACGAAGGAGATATGATTTTTGTAAATTTAACGACGAAAACTATTTTCTGAAAAACTGCATGCTGTTTGACAGTTTTCGACGGGCAAATAGAGGCGTTAAACGTAACCTAGAGGAGCCGAGCTATCAAAAATATATTAGTATATACTAAAACGAATCCGTGGATATAAAGAACGAGTAAAATGAGCTTAAAACGACCAAGTTATACGCGTTTTAACATCGTCAAAACTATATATATATTTTGTCACTACTAGAAAAATAATATAACTATGTACTAAATGACATATTTTCTAGATTTCTTATTCAAGGGGTTTATTTTTAACTAACGAAATACGTACGACTCAAGGTTATTTACGCGACTACTAGACGCTATTTTAAGGTTTTCAAGACGAGGAATATAACACTAACATTTTTATACAATATACTACGACAAGTTATATACTTCTATATTTGGACTTATTTTCCTAAGTATGGAAACTATCTTACTTTGACAATAACAAGTATTTCCATGTTACGAGTGGTATAGGCATCATGTGCATGTGCATTCAAATTCATCACGTCATGATCTAAGGTAGATCGTTATTACTCATATTAGGTTGCGGTTAGAGAACGTGCCTCATTTCAGTGTATCCACTTTTGTCGTCGTAGCTATCGCACCAGGTGAGTCATAGCCCCTACTATTTTAATTGTTCTGTAAACTCTTTGGGGGAGAATACATGCTCGTTTTTCTTAAAAAAACGCATTACTTGTTTTACTTGGTTGATTTTTCAAACATTTCCAGCTTTATCCAAATATATATTTGATCACCTGTACTTCATTAGTATGCTTGACTACCGGTATTTCTTTGGTATATTTAATCACCTGCATTCATTGGTATGTTTGATTACCTGTATTTCATGTGACTTGTCTCTTAAACATTATTATATTAGTTCTCTGGCGACATTGTCAGTATTAGTTCTCTGGCGACATTGTCAGTATTATTTATCTGGCGACATTGTCAGCATTGTTTATATGACCTCATTGACTGAATTATTTATATAGCCGTTTAACTATATTTATCTGGGAATGTGGATACCAGTATTACTTTTGTTCACGTAGACTTTAACACATTTGGCAGTGGGTTGTAAACACACAGGTTACAAGTCTCTTATGGCGGGACTTGGAACTGAGTGGATTTACGATGCCTTTGCTGGGCGATCTTTTCTCTATAGGCATTATTTGTTAAACAAACTCTATGAACTCACCAACCTCGTGTTGACACTTTAGCTGTATTTTCAGGTTTTAACCAATGACACGCTACTGGAGGTTTTGGCAGGGCATGGCATGGTCATAGAAGACTCTGTTTATTTATATGGGGACCGTTTTAAACTATTTTAAGGGCCTACTTCCGCACTAATTTTAAACAATGTAAATTCAATACTTTTAGTTAAACGATTTTATTCTAAATGATTGAAGTGAAAACCAATTTTGTACTTGTGCTGTAATACCAATTGAGTTACACCCCAGCTACATGTATGCTTCCGCTGGACCCGATTTTGGGGGTGTGACACCTTTGGTAGATGATGATTTAGATGAAGAAAACGCCATAGTTGAAAACATGAAAAACCTAGACATATCTCAAGAAACCATCAAAATAGGTGAAACTACCAATATTAAAGAATCTAAAAGCCATCCCTTAGATAACGTCATAGGAAGCCTAAACCAAAGAACCCTTAGATCACAAGTTCAAAACAAAAGCAACCTCTTTTGTTTTGTTTCAATCATTGAACCTAAAAATGTCAATGAAGCATTGAAGGATGAAAGTTGGATCATTGCAATGTGATGAGGCAAAAAATGAACCATTTTTAGGGGGTCATTTAAGCGCGGAATTGAATTTATTTGATCAAATATTGCCCTAAATCGTTCCTTTTGTGATTTTAGGTACTTTGGGAGTGAAATCTGGAAAAGGAAGCATTTTGGACATTTTTGGAGCATAAAAGTGAAGAAAATGGCAAAGACTTAATTTTCCATGCTGAGAACAGTACCTGACGGCGTCAAGAAGGAAAATATGACGGCGTCAAGAGCAAAATTCATGACGACCCAAAGAAAACCTGAAGGCGTCAGAAGTAAGGCGTCAAGAGTTATTTCGGTGACGGCCTGAAGAAGGATTACACATGACGGCGTCAGACCCAAATCTAGGCAGTCCGAGAACTTTATTGGCGGCGAGATGACGGTTTCAGAAATTTTCTCTTGACGCCGTCACCTCACAAAATCTATATATACTTTTCTATTTTTCATTCATAAAGAGAGGGACTTGTGTGGAGAATACTAGGACCGAACCTAATAAACCTTAGGTCGTTTGTAACAGTATTTTCAAGGGTTTTCACCCCTTGAAACCTTTCATGTTCAATTACGATAAGTCTTCTTTCAATTCATTCAATATGTCTATTGTTGTTTGAATATATCTTATGCGTGTCTTGATTTTAACATGCTAGGCTAGATCTTTCATGTGTTTGCTTGGATGTAATGAAACCTAGATGTTGATTATAGGTTGATTGCTTGTTTATAGTTGTAATGGATGAATGATTTCAATGTTAGGCTTAAGAAAACTGGTAGATCTCCATTGTGTAACTTGCTTGAATGTCTTAAGAAACATGAACCGATGTGTACTAGGTTTTTATGATCGTATTTAATGCATGAGCGAATTCTAGTGATCCCATGTTAGGAGCTTCTTAGCCGGCTCGACATAGGAGTGAAGTAGGAGCTTATAGGATTTGGGAAGTAAGTACGCCACCCCATGAATGGTATTAAGGAATACAATCCATCATCCACGCAACTGTAACAAGTAATTAACCTGTAAAAGATATCTAGGGAGTAGTGAAATCTAAGTAAACACAAATCTCCCATATATTGCTCACACCTCTAGTTTAATTTAGTTTATTTTCATTTTTGCTATTTTATTTTGATTGCATCTTAGTTATTGGGTTAGTTGATTAGCAACTAATTCCGCCTACTCTTCCAATACCCGAGATTTTATTTGCTTTTCTAAAATATAAAAAATATAAAAAGAATCATCCCTCACCTCTAGACCTAGTTCTTAGGTTTTCTAATCCTAGCAACACTCTTCCTAAGTTGAACGATCAATCCCCCGGTACTTGTCACTATACTATACTACAACGATCAGGTACACTGCCTGGTGGGGGTTGTAAGCTTCTCGAGATCCCTCGAGAGGTAAAGCCTGGTGCAATTCCCACGCATCAAGTTTTTGGCGCCGCAGCCCGGGGAATAGCTATTGTCTAGGTTAGGATTTCTTTTTATTAGGTCTACTTGCTAGATTCCTTTCTAGTAAGGTTTTATTTTTATTTTTAGGTTCTCTTTAGTCTATCTTATTTCTTCGTGTTTTTGTTCGTAATCTTTACCATCTGACATCATGGAAGGTGGTAACATCTTTGAACCCATCAACCCACCACAACAAGACCACCCACAAAATCCACCACTAGCTAACCAACCTCTTAGGCCCCGAACCCTTGGAGAGTATTCCCGACCTAGCCAGTAAGGCTACCGAAACACCATTGAGCTCACCCAAGGAGCCAATGTGTCTCCCTTGCGATCCAACACAATCCGGTTGGTGCAAAGCGGATGTGCATTCCATGGACTTCGTTCCGAAGATCCAAATCAACATCTCAAGGACTTCCTTAAAATCGTAGATTCTATAGACCTTGATGCTACAACTATAGAGTCAACCCAATTACGCCTATTCCAATTCTCTCTACGTGATCAAGCTAGTCAATGGCTTGAGCGTTTACCCGCAGGATCCATCAGCTCATGGGATGATCTCACCACTCATTTCCTTGCTCAATTTTTCCCACCGGGGAGAACTACCAAGCTTAGAAATGATATCTTGATGTTCCAACAACGTCAAGGTGAAACTCTATATGAAGCATGGACAATTTTAAGGACTTACTCCAAAAAGTCCCTCATCATGGCATAGACCTTTGGCTCCAAGTCCAAATCTTCTATGACCATATCGATCTCTCCACAAGGCGAACCATTGACCAATCGGCCGGTGGCAAGCTACGTGATCTAAGTGCGGAAGAATTAGGGAAACTCATAGAAGATCTTGCTCTCTATGACAACGAAAGTTCGAATGGTCCCCGTGATTTGAACAAAACGGTCAAGGCAATATCTTTGCCTTCTAACAATTCTAGCACTCCCGACCGTAGGACCATGGAACTTGAGGATCAAGTTAAGTTTCTCATGAAATCTTACGAAGCTCCTAAGCCTTCAAGCCTAGTGAACAAAATCACTTCTTCATGCAAATTATGTAGTGGTCCCCATGACACTCGTGATTGTGTGGAACTCCCCGAAACAGCTTTTGTGGACTACGTATCCTCGCGTACCGACGAAGCGGGAGATAAGTGGTACACTTTCAAACCCGAGCCAAACCCTTATGGTGATTCCTACAACCCTTCTTGGAAAAATCACCCAAACCTTAGGTGGAAACAAAACCAAACCAATTTTTCCAATCCGCCTAATCGTTACCAACCAAACGGTCCACCCTCCAACCGTACTTTCAACAACAATCCTTCTAACAACTATGGTAGTACCAAAAATCTTGAAGGATTGATGTCTAAGTTTATGGCATCTCAAGAAGCTCGCATATTTAAGTTTGAAGCCGATTTCAAACAAAAGCAAAGCGAGATGACCACCAAAATTGACACATTGTTGAAAGTCCTCAATGACCGAGAAATGGGA
This sequence comes from Artemisia argyi, assembly GCA_030686995.1. Classification (NCBI taxonomy): domain Eukaryota; kingdom Viridiplantae; phylum Streptophyta; class Magnoliopsida; order Asterales; family Asteraceae; genus Artemisia; species Artemisia argyi. The sequence goes on from CM060678.1 coordinate 103,680,150, forward strand.
GCACTCCCAAGCGACACGGTCAAGAACCAGAAACTAAACGTTAATTCCATATCATCAGTTTCGTCACCCACTTCTTGTACGCAATACTACTCGGTTAAATCGACGAGCACGTGTTTCAAACAAAACCAAATCCCTCAAAAGGACCAATCAAATAAAACACCCGATATAAAACCGGTCAAAAGCATAGTTGAAACACCTCCTACGCAAGACCTTGACAATGAATTCAAGGAGCTTCACCTTGAACGTCCCGTCATTGATGTCTTAGCCCGTGCTCCCTACTATAGTTCCCTCCTAGAAAAATATGAGAAATTTAAACTAGGTAAAAATGGGACCGCCTTCGTTCAAAACAAGTTGCCTAAAAAGCTTGATGATCCGGGTATATTTGTTTTGCCTTGTAAGATAGGAAGATCCGAAGCTTTCGACGCACTAGCCGATTTAGGGTCAAGCCTCAACTTGATTCCCTTATCTCTTTTCACCACTCTCAAGCTAGGAAAGTTAGAGGAGATGGAGGTATTAATTGGTCTAGCGAATGGGAGTATTGCCCACCCGGTTGGGATGATAAAGGATGTAGTTGTTCACGTAGGGAAGTTAACTATCTTAGCGGATTTTCACGTCCTAGACATGGTTAGTGACACTACATGCCCATTATTAGTAGGAAGAGGATTTTTAGCTACTGCCAGCGCCATGATAGATTGTAAGGAGTCTAAGATAGCGGTAGGTGAGGGCGATACTTGGTCGGTATAGGATGTCAAGAAACATAGCTATGATTGTGAGGATGAACCGACACCACATTGGGTAAAAATGAATAGGAGGCCATCTAGATATAGACCTTGGATAGAAAGAAACTTTATAGGACCTCAACGCCCATTCTATCTAGAAAAAGATCTCATCGATAAGACACATTCAGTGGAACAACTCATAGCTAGAGATGAAGAGCTAGACCCTTTTGAGGACTCCCTAGTCTTTAGGAAAATGATTGAGTTCTTAAGCGTAATGCCTATTAATATAGAGATGAACAAGTGGAAAAGAGAGGGGGATAATTGTAAATGGAGGTGGGACAAGCCACCTAAGGAAGGTGACGGATCATGGCATATGAAGATGATTTTGTATGATCCGGATGGAGAAAAGTTTGAAAGGTCATACCGTACTAAGAAAACCGATAGGAAGTTGAAACCTAAGTTTGATCCCAAAGATGTCCTCAATGAGGAACTCACCCATGTCACGTAGTAACCCATGACCTTGAGTCTAGCTACAAGACTCGTAAATAAAGAAAAGCGCTTCTTGGGAGGCAACCCATGTTTAGTGTGATTTTTATTTTATTTGATTGTTATTTGTTTTCGTATGCATGCTTTATTTTTAATGTTGGTAGATCATGTTTCAAACTAAAATGGTGAAAATACTTTATTTTTTTGTTTGGCTTAGTCTTAACTTCATCCAAAGGTATTTCGCAAAAGATAAGTGTAAGGGGAAACCCCAAATATGTTTTTAAGAAACAAACTCGATCATGATTCTCCACAATATTAAGTGAACATGTATATTCGTATTTGTTAGAGTCAAATGCTTGTATCGAGTCATAATGATGTTTTGCAGGATTTTCCAGGAAGTAGGACGAAGTTTTTCCAGAAATTTTCCGGAAACTTAACATAAGAATTTCTGCAGGTCACTTCTGACGGTGTCAGGAAGAAATTCCTGACGGCGTCACGTGTAGAATTCTGGAAATTTTACCAGTTTTTTTTTTCTAATGGAGTCTTAAAGTTTTTGTTGAATCTTTAGTTTTATAATCTCCAGAAGATCTGCAAACATCATTCCACAAGCATTATATCTTATTTTGTTTTCCAGGATTTGTTAGCATATATAGATTGCCGCCGATTTTACGCGAGGTTGCCTTGTCTGTTTTCTCAGGTTTTACAGGTTATATATGACAAGAAGATGATTTATATTCTGGAAGGGAAGCTTTGATTGTTCATTTTCTTAGAGGAAGATCTAACCTGGTTACCATATTATCCATACCGAGCGAATCAGGGGAGTATTTGATTTCATTCTTTTACCTGTTTTTACTTTTACATTCTTTACTTGAACAATGGGGACAATGTTCATCCTAAGTGTAAGGGGAGGGTAAAATGATGATACCTTACAGATACACTTTCGCATGAGTTTGTTTGGTTGATGGTAGGTGTGTAATAAAACTATGAGAAATACTTGTTAGTGTAATTTTAGCGCCAAATTTAAATTTTTTTACAACATTTAGGAGTGAAACTTTAGCCATAGCAAGCATCTCATGGATAGGAGATTGTATGACTAGCACAAAACCGTACCATTTAGAAAAATTTTCCACCCAAATATGTGAGGTTCGCCTTTAGATTTGATAGGAAAAGCATTTACTATTAGTGCTTATGAGTGTACCGGTAGCATTTAGATTCTAGAACTTGCGTTAGTGATGCATCCTGTCACACCCCCAAAATACCTGAATGGCAGCGGAATTGAATACCTGAGGGTGTAACGGATCATAGCACACAAGCAAGGATATATTGAACGACCTAAAGTGTCGTTTTAAAAATACGTCGTTTGATTCATTCAAATATTCAGAGTTATAAAGACATAGGTCCCAAAAGTTGGAAAAGTTTACGGAAACAAGTTTAGTACAATCAAACGACATTTAAACATAAGTGCAAGAAAGTCCGAATGAGCCATATCATCCTTGTTACACAAAATGACTCCATGCATGCCATGAGAATATGCCTTAGTTACCTGAGAAATACATTGCGAAAAACGGTCAACATAAAGTTGGTGAATAATCATAGGTTTGTAAGTAAATCGTATGTACATAAGCCACAAGTAATAAGTAAACCGACAAAAATGTCAAAAATGCTACATTGTCTCTTAAGCTCATGACCCCGAAGCTAGACTTTATAATGGCCCCACCAGAGTGTTTACCAGACACTCAATTTGTTAAGACATGAAATGCATTCGTCCCATTGGAGCAACCCAACGCGAATGGAGGCGTCACCCTCGATAGATCTATCCACTCACTCTCGCTTAGCTATAATTAACGGTCCATGATATATAAGGGGACTTAACTTGGTAGTAAGGCAACTTAAGCAATGTATGGAATTTGTAATACTTGGGCATGTACAAAAATAATTGTGCAATGTATTCTCCCCCGTGGGATTTGAAATCAAATAAGTAATTAAAATGGGGCTATGAGAACTCACCTCGAAATGATGGTACAAAGATGGTGCAATGAGGTAAAAGTAGTCGGGACAATGAGGCGCGAGTACTAGCCGCAACCTAAATGAATAATCGTGATCTAACTTAGATCAAGTCGTAATGTAATGAATGCATATGCACATGATACCTATACCACTCGTAATTTGGAAACACTAGTTATCGTCATAGTAAAATAGTTTCCATACTTAGGAAAAACAAATCCAAATATAGAGGTATATAACTTGTCATATTAACTCGTACGAAAATGTTAGCGTTATAATCCTCGTATCGAAAACCTTAAAATAACGTCGTTAAGTCGTATAAATATTCTCTTGGGTCATACGTATTCATTTGTTAAGAATATAGTCCTTAGTAATGTTTCTAGAAAATATACCATTTAGTACGTACGTTATTATTTTTATTTGTGACCAAATATATATATATATAGTTTTGGTGATCTTAAAACGCGTATAACTTGGTCGTTTTAGGTTCATTTTCCTCGTTCTTTATATCCACGGATTCGTTTTTGTATATACTAGTATATTTTTGATAACTCGGCTCCTCTAGGTTACGTTTAATACCTCTTTTTACCCGTCAAAATCTGCCAAACAGCAAGCAGTTTTTATAAAAATAGTTTTCGTCGTTAAACTTGCAAAAATCATATCTACTTCGTTATAAGCTCGTTTTAATCCGTTCTTTCGCCCAAAGTTTCGTTTTTGAAAGTATTTTCTAAATCTTTGGTCAAAAATTAGCCATCAACCACTGATTTTCCCACGAAATGAAAATAGGGACAGTAGGTATTTCAAATGTTTCAAAAATCGTTTCTAGGGTTCTAATCTAGTTCCATCTTCAATCAAACCACTTTCAATCACCACAAAACTAATCTAATCCTACCATACACCTTCTTAGGGTGTCATGGGTTCCTAATCATCATAACCAAGTAGATCTAACAAGGATCTAACCAAAAATCATTTCTAGGGCTTGAAAGTTAAATATATACAAAATGGAGTGGTATAAGCTAATATATGCATGAGATCTTGCAAGAAAAATATATAATCATGGTAATAACTTGTAAAAATTTATGAAATGAGTTTTGTAAACTTACTTTGAGAGATGGTGTGATTAGATGATAAAAACCTAACAATCCTTGAGTTTTTATTCCAAAACTCTAACAAGGATACAATAATAACAAGATTACACTTGATCTTTAAGAAAAATATTTTGTCTTGCCCTTCCTTCTTGTTGTGGCCGTGGGATCAAGAGAGAAAAGAGAGAAAGAAAAGTGAAATTTGCTACCGGTGAAATGAGATAAAAACTAGTTTAGGTTATATGTATTTTATGTATTATTATTATTATATAAAAAGTTAGTATAAGCATTTATGAATCTTGAGTGAGTTAGTAGCTTTTGTAAGTTGATTGGCAAGGGGGGGGGGGGGGGGGGCGGCAAATCAAAGGGGAGGGGATGAATGTGAAGACTTTTGGTGTAATTTGTATTATTATGTGTTATTTGTAGTTTTAAAGTGTACCGGGTACCGGGTTAACTAAAAATAAATTTTAACGGAGTTAACCGGGATAAAATAAAGTTAAAAAAATTATAAAAATAGGTTGGGTAAAATTATTGGGTGCTTAGATAATTATAGTTTAATTTCTACGAGAACCGTCAAAATTTTAGTAAACTTAAGTTAATAATTAAAATAAATATCCAAAATACCGGGTAAATTAATATTATAATTTTTATATTATAAAAATGAATATAAAAATATATTGGGATCATAGTTGGGAGTGTTGGACATGTTAGTCACATTATAGTTCGCGTATTAGTGTTTATTTAAAATAAACATACGTAATTCGTTAATTATATTAAAAATATAATTTGAATACCCTACGAGTGGAATAGTATGCAAGTGCCCTAATGATGATATGCAGACTATTTCTAGTCCGTATGAAATGTCCCTGATAATAATGCATGAATTCGCTCCTTAATCAATACGGTTACGCGAATTTGAATACTCGTAAACTAAATTTACGATGACATGAGTAATGCACGTGAATAGTGATTTTCTCTCGGAAATGAATAGTGTCAAGTGAATAGTAAAATTTCTGATTGTTTCTCGGAATGTCAAATTGACCTCAAAAATGATGAATAGTAAAACGATGAATAGTGATCGATGAATAGTAATTTGTGAATAGTAGAATGTCAAAGTTTGGAAAAATGACCTGAAATTGTGGGTTGTGACAGTCGCCCATCCAAAAAGGAATTCAGTCCCTGAATTCAGTTAGTGTTGGTCTCGGTAGTTGGCTCGGTGAAAAGTTGTGGATACTTGCGTCGCATTTGGTCTTCTCGTTCCCAAGTAAACTCGGGTCCTCTTCGAGAATTCCAGCGAACCTTCACGATCGGAATTCGACTTTGTTTCAACTGTTTGATCTCGCGATCCATTATTTCAACTGGTTCTTCCACAAAGTTAAGCTTGTCATCAAGTTGTATTTCTTCTAATGGTATAATGGCAGACTCGTCCGAAAGACATTTCTTGAGGTTCGAAACATGAAACGTGTTGTGTACGTTGCTAAGTTCTGACGGAAGTTCAAGTTTGTAAGCTACTGGACCAATCCTTTCCAGTATCTTAAACGGACCAATGTATCCCGGGTTCAATTTCCCGCGTTTTCCAAATCGTATCACGCCCTTCCAAGGCGAGACTTTCAACATGACCTTGTCTACGACCTGAAATTCCAATGGTTTGCGTCGAACATCTGCGTAGCTTTTCTGTCGACTTCTAGCAGTTTCGAGTCTCTCTCGAATCTGAATTATCTTTTCTGTTGTTTCTTGTACCATCTCTGGGCCAGTACATTGTACTACACCGACTTCGGCCCAACAAACTGGAGATCGACACTTACGACCATAAAGTGCCTCGAATGGTGCAGCCTTAATGCTTGAATGGTAACTGTTGTTATAGGAAAACTCGATCAACGGCAAATGGTTAGCCCAACCATTTCCAAAGTCAATCACACATGCTCTAAGCATGTCCTCAAGTGTCTGAATAGTTCTCTCGCTCTGACCATCGGTCTGAGGATGGTAAGCAGTGCTCATGTCTAACTTGGATCCAAAAGAATCTTGTAATGACCGCCAAAAGTTCGAAGTAAAATGACTATCTCTGTCGGAAATGATGGAAACTGGTGCGCCGTGTCTTGAGACTATTTCCTTGACATAAAGTCTAGCAAGTTGTTCCATTGAATAAGTCTCTCTAATGGGTATGAAATGAGCTGATTTGGTAAGTCGATCAACGATTACCCAAATAGCATCGAAACCTCCTGACGTCTTAGGAAGTTTAGTGACAAAGTCCATAGTAATACGTTCCCACTTCCATTGTGGAATTTCTGGTTGTTGAAGTAACCCTGACGGTTTCTGGTATTTGGCTTTCACTTTAGCACAAGTGTTGACATAAATAATGTATGAAAACGTTATTTATATTTTTCGATATCTCTATATTTTGACGATCACAAAATGTAAACTCGTCAATCGTTTGATTACTACGTAAACAAGTATTAAGCTAGTTTATATCATTATATCCAACTTAATCACTTAAGGTATGGATAAACAAGTGGTTAATACATCTCATGATCAAAGGGGTATTTAATTAACTAATACAAAGTTTATTTAATTATATAATCTTATTATATATTTTTGAAAAACACTTTTGGTAATAAGGAAAAATATTTTAATCATACTAAATATATGATTTCAAATATTTAACCAAAATCAGTTAGTTTTTCACCAAATAAACTTTCCCCACTAAAAGACAAGTTTTCTGGCCGTTACAGTTGGGCGGCCCCCTTAATTATAAGGGGCGGTCCCCTTAATTTTAAGGGGGCCGGCCATGCTTTAAGGGGACCGGCCAGGCTCCCCTGTCAGAAACTGTCAGATTTCTTCCCCTATAAATACCACCTTAATTCTGGAATTTTTCCTCACCTTTTGCACGAAATTTTCAGATCTACAATCATCTAAAACTCATCCAAAACCCTTTGATCATTTGTATATTAATCCTTGTTTCAAGTGATTCAATCCCTCATCATCCATTATCATTCTAAGTGCAAAAGAAGAACTCTCTACAACCAAGTTCAAGAAGTGTTGAAGAGTTGTTGTGTATAGTGTATATATATTCATTTGTGAATATTGTGTTGTGCTTGTTATTATTTGTTTAGAAGATATAGAAGTTGTGTAGATAGTAGAAGTTGATTAGTAGTGAAGTAGGATAGTTGTGAAGATTGGTGTGTAGAAGAAGGTGTGTAGAAGATTGGTGTGTAAAAGCTAGGTGTGAAGAAGATTGGTGTGTAGATTGGTGTGAAGATTGGTGTGTAGATTGGTGTGTAGATTGGTGTGTAAATTGGTGTGTATATTGGTGTGTACGGTTTTCTCCGCCATAAGGGAGTTTGTTGACATAGTGAAGAAAACTCTCGAGTAGGTGACTCGGGGAGTGGAGTAGGAACAAGGAAGGTGTCCTTGTAGCCGAACCACTATAAATCCTTGTGTTGTGGTTTGATCTTTCTAACTCTTCTCATTACTTATTTATTTACCTTTACTATATTAGTTTTGTTAGTTAGTTATCATACAATTGTTCATATAGTGCAAGTATTGAATTCACATAAACCAGAATCGAAGTTTTTTAAAACAAACTTGTGCTTATAAATTTTAAAAGGACGTAAAACTATTCAACCCCCCCCTTCTAGTTTTCCACAATTGGTATCAGGAGCCACGTCTAGCAAGATTTTTAAAATATATTGTATTTTAAAACTTGTAACGATCTATGGAATTTGAAAAATATATAGAAGGGCAATCTATGCAAAGACCACCACTATTTGAAAGTGATGGATTTTTATATTGGAAAAATCGATTCAAAACTTATGTGAAATCAAAAGATCTAGATCTTTGGCATATCATTACCAATGGTGATTTTTTACCTATTCAAAATAACCCTGAAACTAAGAAAGATGAAATCGTACCTTTTTAAAAACAAAATGATGATTTAAAAAGAAAACTTGCTAAAAATAATGAAGCAAAAATGGTTATTTACAATGCGCTACCACGGAAAGAGTACGAAAGGATCTTTATGTGTGAAACTGCAAAAGAAATTTGGAACTCTTTATTAATAACTCACCAAGGTAATAATCAAGTCAAAGATAATAAAATTGATCTACTTGTTCAACAATATGAACAATTCACGATTCCGGAAGAGGAATCAATTGATAATGCTTTTGCTAGATTTAACACTATCATCACAAGTTTAAAAGCACTTGATGAGAATTTTTCTAGTAAGAATTTTGTTAGGAAGTTTCTTAGAGCTCTTCACCCAAAATGGCGAGCTAAAGTGACGGCCATTGAAGAATCAAAGAATTTGTCAACGCTACAACTTGACGAATTAATTGGAAATTTGAAAGTCTATGAAGCAATTATAAAGAAGGACTCCGAAATGGTTAAAGAAAAACGTGAACAAAGCAAGTCAATCGCCTTGAAAGCTAGAAAGGAATTTAACAACGAAGATTGCTCATCTTCCGATAGTGATGACGAAGAATATGCCATGGCCGTAAGAGATTTCAAGAAATTCTTCAAAAGGCGAGGGAGATTCGTTAGACAACCACACGATGAAAGAAGAACACCTCAAAAGAATAATGATGACAAGTATAGCAAGAATGAGAGAAAGTGTTTCAAGTGTGGTGATCCGAATCACCTCATTGGAAAATGTCCAATGATGACAAGAGATCAAAATCAAAGAGCATTTGTTGGAGGTGCTTGGAGTGATAGTGATGAAGATGAGAAAGAAACAACAAAGGATGAAAAGTGTCTCATGGCCAAGTCATCAAGTGAGGTACATTCCGAATCCGAATACTTTAGTGATGAAAATCTATCATTAGATGAAAAAGATTTAGATAATGAATATAATAGATTATGTAAAATAGGACAACTAGTTATGGCTAAAAATAAATCACTAAAATACATAAACAACCAACTAGAAAATGAAGTACTAGAACTAAGAATTAAAATACATCAACTTGAAAAAGGTAAAGAAAGTGTTGAAGAATGTAAAACATGTCAAGAACTTAAAAGTGAAAACAACATACTTAAGGATGAAATTTGCAAACTTGATAAATTTGAAAATAGTAGTAACTCACTTAGTAAAATTTTAAGTATCCAAAGAATATCAGGAAATAAAACTGGTCTAGGCTTTAACTCAACTGAACCTTCAACAAGTGGAGCTAAAAACGTTAAATTTGAAAGTGAACTCAATGAACTAAAACCTTCAAAATCTAATCCTAAGCATATACTCATAAATGATAAGATAATACCTATCGCTAGTAATGAAGAAATAAAACCATTTTATAAACCATCTTTAAAAACCGAAGTTGGATCATCTAAACCTAAAACAAGATCTAAAACTCCACCACCTAGGAAACCAAATAATTCCTATCCTAGACCTAAAACACCTCAACCAAGAACAAACCAAAATAGACGAAACTTTAACTATAATCAACAAATGTGGAACTTCAATCCGTGGGGAATGTTTCCACCTTATATGCACCCGTCAAATACAAAACATGTTCGGACCAAATAACTTTGGACAAATGAAACAATGGGCACCAACGTAAATAATATTCGCCATCCAAACGTGGAACTCTTCATTGTCACCTCTTGTCCGGAGTACTTCTTGAAGACTTTGAAGATTAACGCATTAAAGACAAAAGGTACACATTTCCTTTTAAGTTCCTTGTCAAGAGATGCATGATTAGTTTAGTATTTTATAGTTATGTAATCTTACTTGATTTATTAATCTCTATTTCTTTTCTACCTATACTATATCTAAATATACATATATACATATATATATATATTTATAAACTTAGCTATATTTAGGATCTAATAACCTAGGAAATTCATTTGTTGATTTTCTAGAACTAGAGATTGTTCATTTACGAACATTTCTTTTCCCCATTTGCCTTATTGAACTTTAATGTTCAATCAACACTCATGCTGATGAAGTGAGATGAGTCGAAAAATCTATGGATGAAACAAACTCCCGGCTTCCGTTGCATACGTCTCTCTCTTACTTTCTCGTCTTATAAGCCCATACTATATAAAATATATATATATATATATATACTTATAAACCTTCCACAACTTTCTCGTTTGCTTGACAACTTGATGAATTTCATCCGAAACGATCAAGAAAATTTTATTGACAAAATGTCAAGTAATTCCTCTCGTGCGTATATTCTTCAACGTATTTTTGATTAAATATAAATCTAGTATATATATATATAAATATTTTCTTGTTTGTTCCAGAAACCAAAACTTGAAAAATTAAAATTTTAAGGGCGGCCCCCTTAATGTTTAAGGGGACCGGCAGCAAATACAAGGGCGGCCCCCTTAATGTTTAAGGGGACTGGCCCTCTAAGAGCTCAAGCCCGTTTTTCCCTTTCTTCCTTTTGCCAAACACTCCACTTTTTCATCCCTCTCTTTCCCTGCTTCTGCTGTGACGAAATTCAAAACCCAAAAACACCTAAAATCACTTCCAAATCACATAATTCGGGTTAATTCGCAAAGGGCAAATTCATCTAACACAATCACCACTACATATTGTAAGTTTTTCATGACACATTTCATCTAATTCCACCATATTCGATCATACTCATGATTATGCATGTTTTTATAAAATTCTTTAAATTCACAATTTCTTTCAAATTAAGCTTTAAATACTCATAACTAAATGCTTCCCATAGGATTAGAATGATTTATCAACACTAGAAACTAATAATCATAAAACTATAATGTCAAATTTTTTTTTTTGACAAAGTTCATACACTCCTTTTCAAAATTTTAGTAAACACATTGTTGAATAATGTCTTGAAAACGTATTAAAACTAATTACATTATACTTGTGTAACTTGTAAAACTTGAAATTACATTTTTTCGACTAAGAAAAACTATGTTGGTTCACAATATAGGGGTGTTTGGATTATGTCCAAATAATATCAAAACATAGTCATTATAATTTTTATAAAACTTTGTTATAATTATAAACCTTAAAATTGTTTATCGAACTCGTCAAGATATATAATTCATATGTATATTGACGCACTTGAGTTATAAGCCACTAGTTAAGGAAGCGTTTGGTTTATTACTAAAAATGACATTTTTAGTAAAAATACAAACCATCTTTTTCAAAAACAAATTACATGCATAAGTAACTCGCAAGAAATAGCTAGTTTTACAATCTAATGTAAATCTAGCAAATTTCATGATATATATAGATGTTTAAAGGGCGTTTGGATTTGTCCATAACCACCCATTAAACTTCGTAAAATATATCTAGAACGAGTTAAAAACAACATTAAGGAACATGGTAATCTACTTCTTAGGATTAGTGACGAAGTATGTTTACGTTCCAACATAAGCCTTAACAATAAACATATACTTTTATCTTTCTATTTATTTTGGTCTTTTTGTATTGTTGATGTGTTTAGGTGAAAATGCCCAAAGCAACTACCGAAGATCTTTCTCACACTAAAAACTACATTCCCAAAGTTTCTCAACTCCCTACCACATCTCCTTCCATTGGACTTATCTATCGTCAAATTGAAGATAGAAATATTCATGAGGGACGTGTAGTAGATCTTGCTTTTGCTCAATCCGAGTACATAAATCGCTTGTTTTCAAGCATCAACTTCAATTGTCTTTATGAAATAAATGAACCTATTATTCCTCGCTTCATTATGGATTTCTATAGCCAAGTCACCGTCCAAACCAATGATCTTGGTTTCATCACCATCTCTTTCATGATTCAAAATGAATTTATCACCCTAACTCTCGAACAATTTGGTCATATCCTCCAAATTCCATTTAGAGGTCAAGCCGTTTTCTCAAACGTGTGGGACCTCGAATGTCTTAATCGCTATCGACCAACCTTCGGTCCATATCTCGACGAAATTCCTCATCCCGACGAAATTCGTCAAGTCCTTGGTATAGATCGTGCCACCACAAGTCGAAAAATAAAATCCAAAAACGTTCAAATGTCTCCATACCAACTTCTCCTCAAAGAATTAAGCCCTCACATGAAGCGTTGGGAAGAACTCATTCGTGAGAATGCGTTTGGTACTGGAGGTCACCGGGACCATCTCCCGGCTAGCCTTGCTCACATGTTGTATTGTATAGCTGTCGAAAAGCCGTACAATTTGGCCTACTTCTTTATCAAACGGATTGAGTGTGCTAGAAAAACTCCCAAAGCCAACCTTCCATATGGAATGTTCCTTACTCGTATCTATCGTCATGTTATCGAGTACTACCCCGATCTTGACAATAGTATTTATGAGTCCATCTACCCCACTCTACGTACTCTCGCTCTAAAACAAGCTCGACGAACTCGAAGTGACAAGGGTAAACCTCGTCGTCATAGCTTTCATGGATCATCCTCAAGGCAAGATGATGACGATGAGGAGGAAAACATCCATGATGCTAGTACCCCTTTGTTTTCTGAGTTCGTTGACGATTTAGAGGATCTTGACTATCCCAACTATTCTACTCCATCTCCAAGTGATCAAACTGAAGAAGTGCTTCATGAACGAACTACCGAGATGCTTAGAAGACAAAAGAGCTTGCACGAAGAAGTTAGAGGTGGCTTCAAATCTATTGGGAAGACTTTGAAGGGTATCTTCGGGAAGAAAAAGAAATGATATGGTCGGATTATGTTTGTTAAACAATGTTTTATTTTTTATGTCTTGTGTGCTATTTGTCCGAAGTTTATTCGGAAATACTTGTTATTTGAATATGTGTTTAGGATGATAACTTGATTGTCTTTGATATTTTTATGCATGTTTCTCTTGATCTATATATATGTTTGCATGATTAGTTAATGGTTATATAACTATATGACATGTATGCTTTCTAATAAACCAAAACAAATGTGAAATGTCCAAATTGAGCTTGCTGCACATTCAAACCAGAACATAACATCTTTCCAGAAAATTTTTGAAAATTTTTTTGGTTTCTGGGTCGTCAGATGGGCGGCCCCCTTAAATCATAAAGGGCGGCCCCCTTAAAATTAAGGGGACTGGCCACCATTTAAGGGGACCGGCCATCTGAAACAGTTTTTACACTGTTTTCTTTTGCATCCTGTGATCCCTTTTGCTAGTCCCAGCTATCATTACTCTTAAAAACCAAACTGATTTTGGAATATAACATTACAATTTCAAAATAATTCCACTTCTAAACATATTTTCCCACTATATAATCCCCATGCATGTTTAATTCATAATTCATCATCCTCATCACTCATAAACCATCATCATGTCATCACCAAGAACCACCCATTCAAACAATGCCAAGAAACAAAAACTTGTCATTATACCACCCAAACAACTCTTCATTGATCTTACAAATGAAGACAACACCACCCCATCACCACAACCTCAATGTTCATCTCCTAGTGCACCAAATGCACCCTCCAAAACACCCTCAACAAATGGAAATTCTACTTCCTCCATACCATCCACTTCATCCATTAATGACTACATAAACACCCACTTATCTCCTCCACCAATTGTTCAACCATCACAACCTACCAATGAACACTCCACCCTTGCATTAACCCTCTCATTATCACCATTAACACCTCTTGATGCACATTTCTCATCATCCCCTATCAATCCACCAACCTATAACCCCGTCCCATGGAGCTTACTTGAAGCTCATGGTGACACTTGCCTTTGTTGCATCCACAACCGAACAATTGTGTTCGGACTAAGAGATGAAATGCAATACATGTTTTCTCATATTGAGAACTTGTTGCATCCACCAACAATTAACACAACCCCTCCACCACCATCAACAAACACTCCTCCTCCATCACCATCTCCATGTTCACCATCCATTCCTCCCAATTAAACATGCTTGGTGACTCACAAATAAAAGTACCTTAAACCATTTTGGATGGCAAGCTCTAGAGAGGACTTTTATGTTTGAGCTTTGGTTTATTTGTTATGTGATGATTGTAAGCCTTTAGGGCTTTTGTTTATAGCATTACTTGTTTCATTTGTTGATGTAATGCTTGATGTATTATTTTCACTTGATTAATGATATGGTTATGTTTAGTCTATATTTTTGCATGCTATATACATATATATGTTGCTTGCTACTAAATATTTTTGCAAGATATCCATTTCTCGATTCCTTTTGGCCTCAAAACGAGGGGGAGCTTACATCAAGGGGGAGCTTCCATTAACACGGGATAACCTTTTTGATGCTCACAAAAAGGGGGAGAAGTGATATAAACTCACTCTAATACTTGTATATAGACTAATTTTCGACTAATGAGTTTAAATTTTGTAATCATCAAAAAGGGGCAGATTGTTGACATAAATAATGTATGAAAACGTTATTTATATTTTTCGATATCTCTATATTTTGACGATCACAAAATGTAAACTCGTCAATCGTTTGATTACTACGTAAACAAGTATTAAGCTAGTTTATATCATTATATCCAACTTAATCACTTAAGGTATGGATAAACAAGTGGTTAATACATCTCATGATCAAAGGGGTATTTAATTAACTAATACAAAGTTTATTTAATTATATAATCTTATTATATATTTTTGAAAAACACTTTTGGTAATAAGGAAAAATGTTTTAATCATACTAAATATATGATTTCAAATATTTAACCAAAATCAGTTAGTTTTTCACCAAATAAACTTTCCCCACTAAAAGACAAGTTTTCTGGCCGTTACAGTTGGGCGGCCCCCTTAATTATAAGGGGCGGTCCCCTTAATTTTAAGGGGGCCGGCCATGCTTTAAGGGGACCGGCCAGGCTCCCCTGTCAAAAACTGTCAGATTTCTTCCCCTATAAATACCACCTTAATTCTGGAATTTTTCCTCACCTTTTGCACGAAATTTTCAGATCTACAATCATCTAAAACTCATCCAAAACCCTTTGATCATTTGTATATTAATCCTTGTTTCAAGTGATTCAATCCCTCATCATCCATTCTCATTCTAAGTGCAAAAGAAGAACTCTCTACAACCAAGTTCAAGAAGTGTTGAAGAGTTGTTGTGTATAGTGTATATATATTCATTTGTGAATATTGTGTTGTGCTTGTTATTATTTGTTTAGAAGATATAGAAGTTGTGTAGATAGTAGAAGTTGATTAGTAGTGAAGTAGGATAGTTGTGAAGATTGGTGTGTAGAAGAAGGTGTGTAGAAGATTGGTGTGTAAAAGCTAGGTGTGAAGAAGATTGGTGTGTAGATTGGTGTGAAGATTGGTGTGTAGATTGATGTGTAGATTGGTGTGTAAATTGGTGTGTATATTGGTGTGTACGGTTTTCTCCGCCATAAGGGAGTTTGTTGACATAGTTAAGAAAACTCTCGAGTAGGTGACTCGGGGAGTGGAGTAGGAACAAGGAAGGTGTCCTTGTAGCCGAACCACTATAAATCCTTGTGTTGTGGTTTGATCTTTCTAACTCTTCTCATTACTTATTTATTTACCTTTACTATATTAGTTTTGTTAGTTAGTTATTATACAATTGTTCATATAGTGCAAGTATTGAATTCACATAAACCAGAATCGAAGTTTTTTAAAACAAACTTGTGCTTATAAATTTTAAAAGGACGTAAAACTATTCAACCCCCCCTTCTAGTTTTCCACAACAAGTAAGACATTTGCTGACGTACATAGCTATTTCTGCTTTCATATTCGGCCACCAATAAAGCTTCTTGAGATCCTGATACATCTTATCAGAACCTGGATGAATAGAGTACTTCGACTTGTGTAATTCATGCATAATCAATTCTCGCACTCCACCATAGAGTGGTATCCAACTTCGGTCCTTGAAGCATAACACTCCATCTGATCTTTTTACAAAGCCATTTTCGCTTTCTGGCATACCATAAAGTTTCTCATGTGGTCGATTTTCTTCTTTGAGAGCCTCAATCTGAGCTTCTAGAATTTTTGATGGTAATGGCGAAATGATAGTCATTCCCAATGACCTAACTCTCAAAGGTTTGAGTCGTTCTTTTCGGCTAAGTGCATCTGCTACAACATTTGCTTTTCCTGGGTGATATCGGATTTCACAATCGTAATCACTCAACAATTCTAGCCAACGACGTTGTCTCATATTAAGTTCCTTCTGATCGAGTATATGCTGTAAGCTCTTGTGGTCGGTAAAAATTACGCACTTGGTACCATAAAGATAGTGTCTCCAAATCTTGAGTGCAAAAACTACCGCACCCAACTCCAAGTCGTGAGTAGTGTAATTCTTCTCGTGTGTCTTAAGCTGTCTAGATGCATAAGCTATCACCTTCTCGTTTTGCATTAGCACAGCTCCAAGTCCTTTATGCGAAGCATCGCAATATACCACAAAGTTCTCAATCCCTTCGGGTAATGACAAAATCGGTGCGCTACAAAGCTTCTGTTTCAATAACTGAAATGCGGACTCTTGTTTCTCTCCCCACTCGTACTTTTGATTCTTTTGTGTCAGTTTCGTCAACGGCTTCGCTATCGTAGAAAACCCTTCGATAAACCTTCTGTAATATCCGGCAAGTCCTAGGAATTGACGAATTTCCGTAGGAGACTTGGGCGTAGCCCAATCCTTAACTGCCTCGATCTTTGCTGGGTCGACTTGTAATCCTTGGCTATCAATAACATGACCAAGAAATTGAACTCTTCGTATCCAAAAATCACACTTAGAAAATTTGGCATACAATTGCTCCTTCTTGAGTAGTTCCAGGATTGTTCTGAGGTGTTCTTCGTGATCTTCCTTACTCTTGGAATAAATCAAGATATCGTCAATGAATACGATCACAAACTTATCAAGATACGGTTTGCACACCCTATTCATGAGATCCATAAATACCGCAGGTGCGTTGGTTAATCCGAAAGGCATTACTTGAAACTCATAATGACCGTAGCGTGTTCTAAATTCCGTCCTCGGGATATCCTCTTCCCGAACCTTAAGTTGATGGTAACCGGATCTTAAATCAATCTTGGAATAAAAACTAGAACCTTGTAACTGGTCGAACAAGTCGTCAATTCTGGGGAGTGGATAACGGTTCTTCACCGTTAACTTGTTCAGCTCACGATAGTCAATGCACATCCTGAAAGATCCATCCTTCTTCTTCACAAACAAAACCGGCGCTCCCCAAGGCGAAGAACTCGGTCTAATGAATCCTTTGTCCAAAAGTTCTTGTAGTTGATTTGACAATTCTTGCATTTCCGAAGGTGCAAGTCTATACGGTGCTCGTGCAATCGGTGCAGCTCCTGGCACTAATTCGATTTGAAACTCAACTTGGCGTGTAGGCGGAAGTCCTGGCAATTCTTCCGGAAAAACCTCTTGAAATTCCTTAACAATTGGCACATCTTCAATTCGTTTCTCATCCTACTTCTTCTCCGTGATGTGAGCCAAGAATGCATAACAACCCTTCTTTATGTACTTCTCGGTTTTAATGCACGATATAATACTGAGTCTAGTTCCACTTCGCTCTCCACGAACAACCAAAGTTTCACCATTATAAGGAAGGTGAACAACTTTCTCATCACAAATAATTCTCGCTCGATGCCGAGATAACCAATCCATGCCGATAACAACGTCGAAACTTTCAAGTTCTACGGGCATAAGGTCTATATTGAACGGATGGTTTAGGAAATTTATGGTGCAACCACGGACAATGGTGTTGGTGTTAACTAAAGACCCATCGGCTAGTTCAACGATATAGGAAATATCTAATGGGGTTGGTTCTATGTTAAGTAAAGGTGCAAATGCAATAGAAACAAAACTTCTATCCGCTCCTGAATCAAATAAAATGGATGCATAACGATTATTAACGAGGAACGTACCCGCAACAACATTCGGGTCTTCTTTGACATCGTCTCCTCCCATAACATAAGCTCTTCCTCGAGCCTTTCCATCTTGATTTCCAGTTCCTTGATTCTTCTTCTTTGGGCACTCTCCCTTATAGTGTCCAATTTCTCCACAGCCAAAACATGTTACCGGTGGTTTCTGATTGCCACCAAAGGTTGGAAATTTGCAATCTTTGGTGTAGTGACCAGCCTTCTTGCAGTTGCCACATAGATCTGGGCAACGTCCTGGGTTATGATGCTTCTGACACCTTTCACACTTGGGTAAATTACCCTCATATCCTCTCCTTTCAGTCGGTCTTGCAGCATAGGCCCTTGCCACTTCTTGCCTCTTAGGTGGCAGCTGAACAGCGTTTCCACCTTGGTTGTAATCAAACCTTCTCTTGTTGTTGTTGTTATTGTTTGGGTTGTTGTTTCGGTTATTGGGATAGTTGCGGTTTCGATTGTTGTTATAGTTGTTGTTGTTTCGAGTGTTGTTGTAGTTGGTGTTGTTTGAACGGTTATTGTTGTTGACAGCAGCTTTCCCTTTTACCACTTGGACCATGAGTTTCTGAGTTATACGAATAGCCTCTTCCATTGATTGAGGGTCAAAAGAAATCACATCTCCTCGAACACTTTCAGGTAATCCACCAACAAAGTTTTCCATCTTTTTCTCATCGTCGGGAACCATAGTTGGACATAGTGCAGCCAACTCCTGAAACCTCCTAAAGTAGGTCTCGATGTCATCACCTTTAGTCACAAGCTCATAAAATTCTGTTTCCAACTTCTGTATCTCAGTACGAGGGCAAAACTTTTTAGACATCAGTTTCTTGAATTCCTCCCAAGTGAGCTTGTAAGCATTTTCCATACCAATCGGCTGAGCATACGAATTCCACCAAGACATAGCTTCATCAAGAAGCATACCTGTAGCAAATTTTACCTTGCTGACGTCCGGGCATCCGCACATGAGAAATACATTCTCAGTCTTTTCAAACCAGCGGATCAAAGCAACCGCTCCTTCAGTGCCCTTAAACTTGATAGGATCACTAATCTTGAAATCTTTCCATGTACATTCACGCCTAATAGCGGTTGGTTCAACTGCCCCTGTATTAGAAGCAGTCTCAGCAGCCCTAGCAGCAACCTCAGCTCTCTCAATCTCCAGAGCTTCTGCAATACTATCCCTGACCAACTTGCGGATAGCGGCTTGAGTCATAGCGGGTGTTTCTGGTGCAGTCTTACTTTTCCTTGGTGCCATACTTCTGATAAATCACAATGGAAATAACCATGAGAAAAATCATAATAGAAATAGTCATCGAACCAAAGATATACACCCACAACATGTATATATATATACAACCACAACAAAGATAAATACAACCACGACATGTACGAGTACCACAATCTGTATCAATACAACCACGACATGTACGAGTACAACCACAATCTGTCTAGATACAACCACGACATGTATATATACGACCACAACCTGTATAAATACAACCACGACATGTATATATACAACCACAACCTGTATCAATACAACCACGACATGTATAGATACAACCACAACCTGTATAAATACAATAATAATAAAGAGCAACCACGAAACATCATAAATATAATCACAACACATGAATATAATACATGAAAATTTCGGCCTACATGGACCGATATAATATATAGCACAACATTTCCAACATAGTAGAGTCGCACTTGATATATTTGTTTGTACAACAACCAAAAGACTACAAGTTCTTGAACTGTGTCCCACACCCCGGGACCAGGAAAATAATAAAAGCTAATATAATACCAGTCTACGTCTAGGCTCCTCCAGGTGCTCTAGATGGTCCAGGCTCTCCCCTCAAGCGGCGAATCTCACGATCCATCGCAACTACGATCTCCTCCAGATGCTGAACCCGTAGCTGAAAAGAAGCATCCCTGCGCTCCAAAATGACCAACCTCTCTCGAATTAATGTCAACTGGTCTACCTGCTCCCACTGAGTCTCCTGTGTCGCCTGAGCTCTATCTCGAATCTCAGGTAACTCATCCCTAAGTAGATCAATCTGCTCCTGGTGCCTCAACTGTCGTGCCTCGAGCCCATGGTAAGACACATCAATACCAACTCTGCCCTGAATCAAATCCTCAACCTGCTCCTCGACAGCCTCAAGTCGAGTCGTGATAATCTCATCAACTCTATACCCCAAACTATCAACTTGCTCCTGCTGAGCATCTAACTGATCCTCTAGTGTAGCAGCTGTAGGCCCCCTAGCCGCAGCCGCTCTAGAACTCTCACCTATGTGGTACACTGGTGGTGGTGAAAGGTCAGCAGTCTCGGTAATAGGTGAATCTGGAGTGGTAAGCCTTGCACACTTCCTGAGCGGCAAGAGTGAGGTAGGTATAGGAGTGGTAGTGGGTATGGCTGGTGGTGGTGGTGTAGGCACAGTAGGACTAGGGAGGGTCCTATAAGTAGATGTAGCATAACGAACACTCTTCCTAGCAACCTGGATAGTCTTATCCCTAGGAAACATAAGTCTCGGCTCGGAATGGATAGTAGTAGTAGGAGATGGTATGTCAGTGGGTACAATAGGATGGACATGAGGAGTAGGAGCCGTCTCCTCCTCCTCGAAAGGCTCGGTGTCATCATCTGATGCCAAAAGTGGCAGCTCAGGTGTAGGAGAAACAAGTGGTGAAACAGCAGTAGAGGACATAGAGCCCTCATCACCAGAGTCTGATATGGTGTAAAGTATGACAGTGTTTGGATTCGAAGACATGTCTCTGTGATAATCAAGGTGAAATAAAAATAAATAACTCGTATAATGGCATCACCTAAAAATAAGTAAATATGCACTTATGATGAAATGATGATATGCTATGATGGTGTGGTTATAGTCTAGGGTCCATGATGCATCCTAATTCGCTATAACCTTAGCTCTGGTACCAATCTGTCACACCCCCAAAATACCTGAATGGCAGCGGAATTGAATACCTGAGGGTGTAACGGATCATAGCACACAAGCAAGGATATATTGAACGACCTAAAGTGTCGTTTTAAAAATACGTCGTTTGATTCATTCAAATATTCAGAGTTATAAAGACATAGGTCCCAAAAGTTGGAAAAGTTTACGGAAACAAGTTTAGTACAATCAAACGACATTTAAACATAAGTGCAAGAAAGTCCGAATGAGCCATATCATCCTTGTTACACAAAATGACTCCATGCATGCCATGAGAATATGCCTTAGTTACCTGAGAAATACATTGCGAAAAACGGTCAACATAAAGTTGGTGAATAATCATAGGTTTGTAAGTAAATCGTATGTACATAAGCCACAAGTAATAAGTAAACCGACAAAAATGTCAAAAATGCTACATTGTCTCTTAAGCTCATGACCCCGAAGCTAGACTTTGTAATGGCCCCACCAGAGTGTTTACCAGACACTCAATTTGTTAAGACATGAAATGCATTCGTCCCGTTGGAGCAACCCAACGCGAATGGAGGCGTCACCCTCGATAGATCTATCCACTCACTCTCGCTTAGCTATAATTAACGGTCCATGATATATAAGGGGACTTAACTTGGTAGTAAGGCAACTTAAGCAATGTATGGAATTTGTAATACTTGGGCATGTACAAAAATAATTGTGCAATGTATTCTCCCCCGTGGGATTTGAAATCAAATAAGTAATTAAAACGGGGCTATGAGAACTCACCTCGAAATGATGGTACAAAGATGGTGCAATGAGGTAAAAGTAGTCGGGACAATGAGGCGCGAGTACTAGCCGCAACCTAAATGAATAATCGTGATCTAACTTAGATCAAGTAGTAATGTAATGAATGCACATGCACATGATACCTATACCACTCGTAATTTGGAAACACTAGTTATCGTCATAGTAAAATAGTTTCCATACTTAGGAAAAATAAATCCAAATATAGAGGTATATAACTTGTCATATTAACTCGTACGAAAATGTTAGCGTTATAATCCTCGTATCGAAAACCTTAAAATAACGTCGTTAAGTCGTATAAATATTCTCTTGGGTCATACGTATTCATTTGTTAAGAATATAGTCCTTAGTAATGTTTCTAGAAAATATACCATTTAGTACGTACGTTATTATTTTTATTTGTGACCAAATATATATATATAGTTTTGGTGATCTTAAAACGCGTATAACTTGGTCGTTTTAGGTTCATTTTCCTCGTTCTTTATATCCACGGATTCGTTTTTGTATATACTAGTATATTTTTGATAACTCGGCTCCTCTAGGTTATGTTTAATACCTCTTTTTACCCGTCGAAATCTGCCAAACAGCAAGCAGTTTTTATAAAAATAGTTTTCGTCGTTAAACTTGCAAAAATCATATCTCCTTCGTTATAAGCTCGTTTTAATCCGTTCTTTCGCCCAAAGTTTCGTTTTTGAAAGTATTTTCTAAATCTTTTGTCAAAAATTAGCCATCAACCACTGATTTTCCCACGAAATGAAAATAGAGACAGTAGGTATTTCAAATGTTTCAAAAATCGTTTCTAGGGTTCTAA
Source organism: Artemisia argyi (assembly GCA_030686995.1). Classification (NCBI taxonomy): domain Eukaryota; kingdom Viridiplantae; phylum Streptophyta; class Magnoliopsida; order Asterales; family Asteraceae; genus Artemisia; species Artemisia argyi. The sequence continues at coordinate 103,702,773 of CM060678.1, forward strand.
TCTAGTTCCATCTTCAATCAAACCACTTTCAATCACCACAAAACTAATCTAATCCTACCATACACCTTCTTAGGGTGTCATGGGTTCCTAATCATCATAACCAAGTAGATCTAACAAGGATCTAACCAAAAATCATTTCTAGGGCTTGAAAGTTAAATATATACAAAATGGAGTGGTATAAGCTAATATATGCATGAGATCTTGCAAGAAAAATATATAATCATGGTAATAACTTGTAAAAATTTATGAAATGAGTTTTGTAAACTTACTTTGAGAGATGGTGTGATTAGATGATAAAAACCTAACAATCCTTGAGTTTTTATTCCAAAACTCTAACAAGGATACAATAATAACAAGATTACACTTGATCTTTAAGAAAAATATTTTGTCTTGCCCTTCCTTCTTGTTGTGGCCATGGGATCAAGAGAGAAAAGAGAGAAAGAAAAGTGAAATTTGCTAGTGGTGAAATGAGACAAAAACTAGTTTAGGTTATATGTATTTTATGTATTATTATTATTATATAAAAAGTTAGTATAAGCATTTATGAATCTTGAGTGAGTTAGTAGCTTTTGTAAGTTGATTGGCAAGGGGGGGGGGGGGGGGGGGGGGCAAATCAAAGGGGGGGGGATGAATGTGAAGACTTTTGGTGTAATTTGTATTATTATGTGTTATTTGTAGTTTTAAAGTGTACCGGGTACCGGGTTAACTAAAAATAAATTTTAACGGAGTTAACCGGGATAAAATAAAGTTATAAAAATTATAAAAATAGGTTGGGTAAAATTATTGGGTGTTTAGATAATTATAGTTTAATTTCTACGAGAACCGTCAAAATTTTAGTAAACTTAAGTTAATAATTAAAATAAATATCCAAAATACCGGGTAAATTAATATTATAATTTTTATATTATAAAAATGAATATAAAAATATATTAGGATCATAGTTGGGAGTGTTGGACGTGTTAGTCACATTATAGTTTGCGTATTAGTGTTTATTTAAAATAAACATACGTAATTCGTTAATTATATTAAAAATATAATTTGAATACCCTACGAGTGGAATAGTATGCAAGTGCCCTAATGATGATATGCAGACTATTTCTAGTCCGTATGAAATGTCCCTGATAATAATGCATGAATTCGCTCCTAAACCAATACGGTTACGCGAATTTGAATACTCGTAAACTAAATTTACGATGACATGAGTAATGCACGTGAATAGTGATTTTCTCTCGGAAATGAATAGTGTCAAGTGAATAGTAAAATTTCTGAATGTTTCTCGGAATGTCAAATTGACCTCAAAAACGATGAATAGTGATCAATGAATAGTAATTTGTAAATAGTAGAATGTCAAAGTTTGGAAAAATGACCTGAAATTGTGGGTTGTGACACATCCCGAGACCGCTAGCGAGACTATATTCGTGTAGTAGGATTTACTACATGATAAGAGGCATTAGGATCACCCTTGTGTTAAACCCGTTTCATAATTACTTGACCATTTATGTCATATTACTTGGCTTGTAAAGTCAACTAATTTTTCCCACACCTTAGCGTTGTACTCATTTTTAGTACACGAAACCCCTAGTACACCCCTCCAAGCCTATCTTTTCGTTTCTAACTTTAAGCACCTTACTTAAAGGAAGAATTTGTTACACCCCACTTAAATGTACAACCAAATCGCCTTAGCCTTCCGTGTATGCACTCATCTTTAGTGCATTATTGTTATTTGTTTAAAACCCTTAGTTAATTATCTAATTGATTACATGGTTGCTAAGTCGAGTCATATCCTTGTACATATTGTTTTAGGACGATTGGGACTCATGGGTAAAGTACTTGTGTTATGGAGTAATGGGGAAGAACATCATATTATTACCCCTATATGTGCGTTAATCTTAAAAGTACTCCAAGTGTTTTGATTTTATTAATTCGAGTCATTAGATTAGTTTATTGTAAAGTATGTAAAAATTCAAGTGTAAGGGGAATGTTCATTCCCTATGATGTATTATTTTGGATGGTAGGGTAACAGTGTATGAGAAAGAAAAAAAAATCAGAAAATCAAAAAAAAGAAAAAAAAAAATATATAGAAAAAAAGAAAAGAGAAAAACATACGGACTACCATCCCGTTTCATTCTATGTTTATTTTATGTTTTTGATATTTTTCATTTATTAGCTTAAGTCGAGTCTAGTCTTGGCTTAGCAACGCCATATTGTACATGTAATTAACCAAGATTGTTAACTCGCCACCAGTAAAGATTGCCTATATCCAACAAAACCGTGTATTTCATATCCCTATACCTAACATTACAACCCTTTAAAAAGACCTCTTTGATAGTTTTCCTAGGTGCTTACGCCATGTGGTGGAGGTTTGATCCTTTCCCAAGCCTATGGTAATCTATTTTGTTATGACAGGTAGTGAGAGATGTTTTCCATTTCCATATTGTGATATATACTTTATTACACCCGAGAGATGTGAGTATCTAAACACTATTTGTGAGGTGCTAGTGTATGACCTCCGTGCTTGTCTTTGGTCTTTAGTGGAATGATTATTTGTTGTAATTACTTTTACATTAGTGTTAAATGACCCCTAACTTGTATTTTGACTAGAATAAAAGCGCATTTGCTTGAGGACAAGCAAATCTCAAGTGTAAGGGTATATGATGAGGCAAAAAATGAACCGTTTTTAGGGGGTCATTTAAGCCCGGAATTAAATTTATTTGACCAAATATTGCCCTAAATCATTCCTTTTGTAATTTTAGGTACTTTGGGAGTGAATTCTGGAAAAGAAAGCATTTTGGACGTTTTTGGAGCATAAAAGTGAAGAAAACGGCAAAGACTTAATTTTCCATGCTGAGAACAGTACCTGACGGCGTCAAGAAGGAACATATGACGGCGTCAAGAGCAAAATGCATGAAGACCCAGAGAAAACCTGAAGGCGTCAGAAGTAGGGCGTCAAGAGTTATTTTGGTGACGGCCTGAAGAAGGATTACACATGACGGCGTCAGACCTAGATCTAGGCAGTCCGAGAACTTTATTGGCGGCGAGATGACAGCGTTAGAAATTTACTCTTGACACCGTCACCTCACAAAATCTATATATACTTTTCTATTTTTCATTCATAAAGAGAGGGACTTGTGTGGAGAATACTAGGGCCGAACCTAATAAACCCTAGGTCGTTTGTAACAGTATTTTCAAGGGTTTTCACCCCTTGAAACCTTTCATGTTCAACTAAGATAAGTCTTCTTTCAATTCATTCAATATGTCTATGTGTTGTTTGAATATATCTTATGCTTGTATTGATTTTAACATGCTAGGCTAGATCTTTCATTTGTTTGCTTGGATGTAATGAAACCTAGATGTTGATTATAGGTTGATTGCTTGTTTATAGTTGTAATGGATGAATGATTTCAATGTTAGGCTTAAGAAAACTGGCAGATCTCCATTGTGTAACTTGCTTGAACGTCTTAAGAAACATGAACCGATGTGTACTAGGTTTTTATGATTGTATTTAATGCATGAGCGAATTCTAGTGATCCCATGTTAGGAGCTTCTTAGCCGGCTCGACATAGGAGTGAAGTAGGAGCTTATAGGATTGGGGAAGTAAGTACGCCACCCGATGAATGGTATTAAGGAATACAATCCGTCATCCACGCAACTGTAACAAATAATTAACCTGTAAAAGATATCTAGGGAGTAGTGAAATCTAAGTCAACACAATTCTCCCATATATTGCTCACACCTCTAGTTTAATTTAGTTTATTTTCATTTTTGCTATTTTATTTTGATTACATCTTAGTTATTGGGTTAGTTGATTAGCAACTAATTCCGCCCACTCTTCCAATACCCGAGATTTTTATTTGCTTTTCTAAAATATAAAAAAATACAAAAAGAATCATCCCTCACCTCTAGACCTAGTTCTTAGGTTTTCTAATCCTACCGACACTATTCCTAAGTTGAACGATCAATCCCCCGGTACTTGTCACTATACTATACTACAACGATCAGGTACACTGCCTGGTGGGGGTTGTAAGCTTCTCGAGATCCCTCGAGAGGTAAAGCCTGGTGATTCCCACGCATCACAATGCAAGAAGATTGAAACCAATTTAAGTCTAATGATGTTTGGATGTTAGTACCAAGACCTAAGAATGTCACCATAATAGGGACTAAGTGGGTATTTAGAAACAAACTAGATGAAAATTGTATTGTATCTAGGAACAAAGCTAGGTTAGTGGGACAAGGCTATAATCAACAAGAAGGAATTGATTGTGATGAAACCTATACACCCGTAGCTAGACTTGAGTCTATTAGGATATTACTCGCATATGCATGTGCATTAGATTTTAAGTTGTTCCAAATGGATGTGAAAAGTGCATTCCTAAACGGTCTCATCAATGAGGAGGTATTTGTAGTACAAACTCCAGGATTCATTGACTTCGAGTAACCCGAGCATGTTTATAAACTAAAGAAAGCTTTATATTGTTTATAGAAAGCCCCTAAGGCTTGGTATGATGGGTTGAAAGCTTTTCTTCTTAAGCATGAATACTCGATGGGAATGGTAGATAACATTGTTTTCACAAATAAGAAAGATTCAAACATCATAATTGTCCAAATATATGTTGATGACATTATATTTGGTTCAACTTGTCAAGACATCAGTGATGAATTCTCAAGAATCATGCTTGAAGAGTTTGAAATGAGTATGATGGGTGATGCGTGGGAATTGCACCAGGCTTTACCTCTCGAGGGATCTCGAGAAGCTTACAACCCCTACCAGGCAGTGTACCTGATCGTTGTAGTATAGTATAGTGACAAGTACCGGGGGATTGATCGTTCAACTCAGGAATAGTGTCGCTAGGATTAGAAAGCCTAAAGACTAGGTCTAGAGGTGAGGGATGATTCTTTTTGTATTTTTTTATGTTTTATAAAAGCAAAAAAAATCTCAGTTTTTGAAGGAGTGGGCGGAATTAGTTGCTAGTCAACAAACCCAATTACTAAAGATGCAATCAAAATAAAATAATAAAAATGAAAATAAACTAAATTAAACTAGTGGTGTGAGCAATATATGGGATAATTGTGTTTACTTAGATTTCACTACTCTCTAGATATCTTTTACAGGTTAATTACTTGTTACAGTTGCGTGGATGACGGATTGGATTCCTTAATACCATTCATGGGGTGGCGTACTTACTTCCCCAATCCTATAAGCTCCTACTTCACTCCTATATCGAGCAGGCTAAGAAGCTCCTAACATGGGATCACAAGAATTCGCTCATGCATTAAATACAATCAGAAAAACCTAGAACACATCGGTTCATGTTTCTTAAGGCGTTCAAGCAAGTTACACAATGGAGATCTGCCAGTTTTCTTAAGCCTAACATTGAAATCATTCATCCATTACAACTATAAACAAGCAATCAACCTATAATCAACATCTAGGTTTCATTATATCTAAGCAAACACATGAAAGATCTAGCCTAGCATGTTATAATCAAGACAAGCACAAGATATATTCAAACAACACATAGACATATTTAATGAATTGAAAGAAGACTTATCTTAATTGAACATGAAAGGTTACAAGGGGTGAAAACCCTTGAAAATACTGTTACAAACAACCTAGGGTTTATTAGGTTCGGCCCTAGAATTCTCCACACAAGTTCCTCTCCTAATGAATGAAAAATAGAAAAGTATATATAGATTCTGTGAGGTGACGGCGTCAAGAGAAAAAATATGACGCCGTCATCTCGCCGCCAATAAAGTTCTCGGACTGCCTAGATCCATGGGTGACGCCGTCATATGTAATCCTGCTCCAGGCCGTCACAACATTTACTCTTGACGCCCTACTTCTGACGCCGTCACGTTTTCTCTGGGTCGTCATCCATTTACCTCTTGACGCCGTCAAAAATTTCTTCTTGACGCCGTCAGGTACTGTTCCCAGCAAGGAAAATTAAGTCTTTGCCGTTTTCTTCACTTTTATGCTCCAAAAACGTCCAAAATGCTTCCTTTTCCAGAATTCACTCCCAAAGTACCTAAAATCACAAAAGGAACGATTTAGGGCAATATTTGATCAAATAAATTCAATTCCGGGCTTAAATGACCCCCTAAAAACGGTTCATTTTTCGCCTCATCATATACCCTTACACTTGAGATTTGCTTGTCCTCAAGCAAATGCACTTTTATTCTAGTCAAAATACAAGTTAGGGGTCATTTAACACTAATATAAAAGTAATTACAACAAATAATCATTCCACTAAAGACCAAAGACAAGCACGGAGGTCATACACTAGCACCTCACAAATAGTGTTTAGATACTCACATCTCTCGGGTGTAATAAAGTATTATGACAATATGGAAATGGAAAACATCTCTCACTACCTGTCATAGCAAAATAGATTACCATAGGCTTGGGAAAGGATCAAACCTCCACCACATGGCGTAAGCACCTAGGATAAACTATCAAAGAGGTCTTTTTAAAGGGTTGTAACGTTAGGTGTAGGGATATGAAATACACGGTTTTGTTGGATATAGGCAATCTTTACTGGTGGCATGTTAATCATCTTGGTTAATTACATGTACAATATGGCGTTGCTAAACCAAGACTAGACTCGACTTAAGCTAATAAATGAAAAATAATAAAAACACAAAATAAACATAGAATGATACATCATAGGGAATGAACATTCCCCTTACACTTGAATTTTTACATACTTTACAATAAACTAATCTAATGACTCGAATCAAGAAAATCAAGACACTTGGAGTACTTTTAATATTAACGCACATATGGGGGTAATAATATGATGTTCTTCCCCATTACGCCATAACATTAGTACTTTACCCATGAGTCCCAATCGTCCCAAAACAATATGTACAAGGATATGACTCGACTTAGCAACCATGTAATCAATTAGATAATTAACTAAGGGTTTAAACATGTAACAATAATGCACTAAAGATGAGTGCATACACGGAAGGCTAAGGCGATTTGGTTGTACATTTAAGTGGGTTGTAACAAATTCTTCCTTTAAGTAAGATGCTTAAAGGTAGAAACGAAAAGATAGGCTCGGAGGGGTGTACTAGGGGTTTCGTGTACTAAAAATGAGTACAACGCTAAGGTGTGGGAAAAATTAGTTGACTTTACTAGCCAAGTAATATGACTTAAATGGTCAGGTAATTATGATAGTAAATCCTAATGCCTCTTTTCATGTAGTAAATCCTACTACACGAATATAGTCTCACTGGCGGTCTCGGGATGCATCACTAACGCAAGTTCTAGAATCTAAATGTTACCGGCACACTCATAAGCACTAATAGTAAATGCTTTTTCTATCAAATCTAAAGGAGAACCTCACATATTTGGGTGGAAAATTTTTCTGAATGGTACGGTTTTGTGCTAGTCATACGAATCCTATCCATGAGACGCTTGCTATGGCTAAAGTTTCACTCCTAAATGTTGTAAAAAATTTTAAATTTGGCGCTAAAATTACACTAACAAGTAGTTCTCTTAGTTTTATTAAACATCTACCATCAAACAAACAAACTCAAGCGAAAGTGTATCTATAAGGTATCATCATTTTACCATCCCCTTACACTTAGGATGAACATTGTCCCCAATGTTCAAGTAAAGAATGTAAAAGTAAAACAGGTAAAAGAATGAAATCAAATACTCCCCTGATTCGCTCGGTATGGATAATATGGTAACCAGGTTAGATCTTCCTCCAAGAAAATGAACAATCAAAACTTCCCTTCCAGAATATAAATCATCTTCTTGTCATACATAACCTTTTAAACCTGAGAAAACAAACAAGGCAACCTCGCGTAAAATCGGCGGCAATCTATATATGCTAACAAATCCTAGAAAACAAAATAAGATATAATGCTTGTGGAATGATGTTTGCAGATTTCCTGGAGATTATAAAACTAAAGATTCAACAAAAACTTTAAGACTCCGTTAAAAAACAAAACTGGTAAACTTTTCAGAATTTTACATGTGACGTCGTCAGGAATTTCTTCCTGACGCCGTCAGAAGTGACCTGCAAAAATTCTTATGTTAAGTTTCTGGAAAATTTCTGGAAAAACTTTGTCCTACTTCCTGGAAAATCCTGCAAAACATCATTATGACTCGATACAAGCATTTGACTCTAACAAATACGAATACACATGTTCACATAATATTGTGAAGAATCATGATCAAGTTTGTTTCTTAAAAACATATTTGGGGTTTCCCCTTACACTTATCTTTTGCGAAATACCTTTGGATGAAGTTAAGACTAAGCCAAACAACAAAATAAAGTATTTTCACCATTTTAGTTTGAGACATGATCTGCCAACAATAAAAATAAAGCATGCATACGGAAACAAATAACATTCATACAAAAATAAAAATCACACAAAAAGAAGAATGAAACCATAAGCAAACCATAACATTGTTATTCAACATGAACATAAAAATAAAAATTATCCATGGCCAACAGAGGCCATAACCTAAACTATTACAATCCAAATTGTTTCAAATTACATCACCATGAATAAATTGTTCAAACATCATAAACATCAAGACAAATCATTGGGGAGGGGGACCATAACGGTAGTCATAACCATGTGGGAGGTGCCCAGTGTACCCGTAGGGAGGGTATTCCATCTCACGACCGGGGAATGGGTCGATCTGTAGCTGGGGCTCGATCTGATTACGGGTGGAGAGGTGTTGCACCTGGCGGAGGGTATGATCATACATCCAATCAAAGCGCTGGTTAGTGGTGGTCCACCATGCGTCCACCTGACCCATCCAGGCCCCCTGGTGTGCCTGCCAGTCTCCCCGACTCATGTGTCGGTAATAATCTGCAGACCCAACCTCATAATCCCTGAACTGAGGCTGCTGGGGCGCTCCCTCATCATCATCATCATCATCATCATCATCCTCAACACCATCAGGTCCTCCCACAATGTACCAGGTATAGGACCCATCCCCCAGCTCCATAACAATGCTCATCTGCTTGAGGGATTTAGCCCTCACCACCCTACAAGCCCCACAGTCGCTCAGGTACCCCATGATCTCAGGAACAAGTAGCCCATAAGATCGAGCCAACCGGGTCACGAACATCCCCCCGTACACCTTGTCAATATCCCTCTCCCCCACACTGGTCTTCAAATAGCTCGCTACCCAAAATGGGATGTTACAGTAAACATCCGCTGAAAACATGGTGTACAGGTAGAAAAGATCTGAAGCAGTGACACGGTGAGTGGTGCCATGATGCCCTGACAAGCTGTAGGTGATGCACCTGTGGGCTAACCTGATCATGGGGTCCCTTATTGAGGTCGCCCCAGTAGTCGAGGTGTACACCCCGTTCCCAATACTCGGCCAAAAATTGGCACACCTCAGTTCGTTCCTCACCGTCTCCCCATGCAACAACCTCTGCATAAAACCCCCCTCAACAGCCTCATCCCTATTGTACAAACCAATCTGTCCTGGCCTCAGCTAGATCAAAGCGAAAAGTCGCAAAGAATTCCCTAACCAACTCACTGTAAACAGTCTCGCTCATCCTGAACAATATCTCCCATTGAGGACCCGTGAATCCATCAATTTGGATCCTCCCCAAGAACTCACCCTCTAGACCATGGGATCTCAGAAACTCCCAATCAATCACAGCACCAGCATCAATGTGGTGATAAACAAGCTCCGCGTACTTAGTTGTAGCGGCATCATTGTCAAACTCACTCCAACTGTGGACCATGTCCCCATAGTTAACTCGTTAGGACCTAGACGAGCTGCCTCGGTGTTGTCGTGATCGTTTGCTCATTGATGCGTAGGGATTGCACCAGGCTTTACCTCTCGAGGGATCTCGAGAAGCTAACAACCCCCACCAGATAGTGTACCTGATCGATGTAATATAGTATAATGACAAGTACCGGGGGATTGATCATTCAGCTAGGAATAGTGTCGCTAGGATTAGAAAACCTAAAGACTAGGTCTAGAGATGAGGGATGATTCTTTTTGTATTTTTTATATTTTTTAGAAAGCAAGTAAAAATCTCGGGTTTGAAGGAGTTGGGCAAAATTAATTGCTAGTCAACTAACCCAATACTAAAGATGCAATCAAAATAAAATACTAAAAATGAAAATAAACTAAATTATACTAATGTATTGAGCAATATGTGGGAGAATTGTGTTTATTTAGATTTCACTACTCCCTAGGTATCTTTTACACGTTAATTACTTGTTATAGTTGCGTGGATGACTGATTGTATTCCTTAATACCATTCATGGGGTGGCGTACTTACTTCCCCAATCCTATGAGCGCCTACTTCACTCCTATGTCGAGCCGGCTAAGAAGTTCCTAACATGGGATCACTAGAATTTGCTCATGCATTAAATACAACCAATAAAACCAAGTACACATCGGTTCATGTTTCCTAAGACGTTCAAGCATGTTACACAATGGAGATCTGCCAGTTTTCTTAAGCCTAACATTGAAAATCATTCATCCATTACAACCATAAACAAGTAATCAACACATAATTAACATCTAGGTTTCATTAGATCTAAGCAAACACAAGATAGATCTAGCCTATCATGCTGAAATGAAGACAAGCAAAAGATATATTCAAACAACACATAGACATATTGAATGAATTAAGAGAAGACTTGTCTCAATTGAACATGAAGGGATTCAAGGGGTGAAAACCCTTGAAAACACTGTAAAATATGACCTAGGGTTTACAAAGTTCGGCCCTAGTTTTCTCCACACAAGTTCCTCCTTAATGAATGAAAAATAGAAAACTATATATATAGTTTGATAGGTGACGGCGTCAAGAACAAATGTCTGACGCCGTCATCTCGCCGCCAAATAGTTTCTCGGACTGCCTAGATCTGGATTTGACGCCGTCATGTATACCCCTTGTGCAGGCCGTCACCAAAAATACTCTTGACGCCCTTCTTGTGACGCCTTCAGGTTTGTACTGGGTCATCATGGATTTAACTATTGACGCCATCATGACCTTCCTCTTGACGCCGTCAGGTACTGTTCTCAGCATGGAAAATTAAGTCTTTGGCGTTTTCTTCACTTTTACGCTCCAAAAACGTCCGAATTGCTTCCTTTTCCAGAATTCACTCCCAAAGTACCTAAAATCACAAAAGGAACGATTTAGGGCAATATTTGATCAAATAAATTCAATTCCGGGCTTAAATGACCCCCTAAAAGTGGTTCATTTTTCGCCTCATCATATACCCTTACACTTGAGATTTGCTTGTCCTCAAGCAAATGCACTTTTATTCTAATCAAAATACAAGTTAGGGGTCATTTAATACTAATATAAAAGTAATTACAACAAATAATCGTTCCACTAAAGACCAAAGACAAGTACGGAGGTCATACACTAGCACCTCACAAATAGTGTTTAGATACTCACATCTCTCGGGTGTAATAAAGTAATATCACAATATGGAAACGGAAAATATCTCTCACTACCTGTCATAGCAAAATAGATTACCATAGGCTTGGGAAAGGATCAAACCTCCACCACATAGCGTAAGCACCTAGGATAAACTATCAAAGAGGTCTTTTGAAAGGGTTGTAACGTTAGGTGTAGGGATCTGGAATACACGGTTTTGTTGGATATAGGCAGTCTTTACTGGTGGCGAGTTAACAATCTTAGTTAATTACATGTACAATATGACGTTGCTAAGCCAAGACTAGACTCGACTTAAGCTAATAAATGAAGAATAACAAAAACATAAAATGAACATAGAATGAAAAGGGATGGTAGTCCGTATGTTTTTATTTTCTTTTTCTTTTTCTATTTTTTTTGATTTATTTATTTATTTTTTTTTATTTTATTATTTTATTATTTTGCATACACTCTTACCCTACCATCCAAAATAATACATCATAGGGAATGAACATTTCCCTTACACTTGAATTTTTACATACTTTACAATAGACTAATCTAATGACTCGAATTAAGATAATCAAAACACTTGGAGTACTTTTAAGATTAACGCACATATGGGGGTAATAATATATGTTCTTCCCCATTACTCCATAAAATAAGTACTTTACTGTCACACCCCAGAATCGGGTCCAGCGGAAGCATACATGTAGCTGGGGTGTAACTCAATTGATATCACAACACAAGTACAAAAAGGTTTTCACTTCAATCATTTAGAATAAAATTATTTAACCAAAATGTTGAATCTACATTGTTAAAAATAATGTGGAAGTAGGCCATTAAAATAGTTAAAAACGGTCCCCAAATGAATAATCAGAGTCTTCTATGACCATGCCATGCCCTGCCAAAACCTCTTGTAGCGTGCCATTGCTAAATACCTGAAAATACATGCTAAAGTGTCAACACAATGGTTGGTGAGTTCATAGAGTCTTGTGAAAAAGAATGTAATGCATTGAAATGAAGATTTCCCAGCAAAGGCATCGTAAATCCACTCAGTTACAAGTCCCGCCATAAGAGACTTGTAACCTGTGTGTTTACAACCCACTGCCAAATGTAATATGTTTGTAATAAATCAGTCATAAGGTTGTTGCAAAGGCATTGTAATTCCGTAGTAATAGTAGTGGAAAAGTATCGTAATTCCATAAGTAATTTTCGTATGTACAATAGCCACAAGTATAAAGTGAACCGACATAAATGTCAAAAAATGCTACATTGTCTCTTAAGCTCATGACCCCGAAGCTAGACTTTGTAATGCCCCAACAGAGTGTCTACCAGGCACTCACTTGATAAGACATGAAATGCATTCGTCCCGTTGGAGCAACCCAAACACGAATGGAGGCGTCACCCTCAATAGATATATTCACTCACTCTCGCTTAGTACTAAAATTAACGGTCCATGATATTGAAAGGGGACTTGTTATGAAGTGGTAGTAAGGCAACTTAAGCAATGTATGGAATTTGTAATACTTGGGCATGTACAAAAATAGTTGTTGCAATGTATTCTCCCCCATGGGATTTGAAATCGTATAAAAGTATAACACGAGTATTTAAGCATGTATCTCCCCCAAAGAGTTTGTAAAGTAATTAAACCAGTAAAAGTGGGGCTATGACTCACCTGATATGATGGTACCATGAACATGTAATGAGCTGAAAAACAAGGCGCGCACACTAGCCGCAACCTAATATGAATGATGTACGATCTACTTTAGATCATGAAATGATGTTATGAATGTCCATGCACATGTTCCTATACCACTCTTAACTTGAAAATACTTGTTATTGTTAAAGTAATATGTTTTTCCATAACTTGGGAAAAATAAGTCTAACTAGACTTATAAAACTAGTCGTAATATATATATATCGTATATATATAAATGGTAGTGTTGAATTCCTTGCTTTGAAAACCTTGAAATAACGTTTAATAGTCGTATAAATAAGCTTGTAATCATAAGTACTTCGATGGTTAAGAATTTGGCACTTTGGTAGTATTTATAGAAAATCTAGGATTTAGTACGTAGAAGTATTATTTCTAGTAGTCACAAAATGGTCTCGTAAAACTAGTCGTGAAATAGTGAATATTAAGAGTTAGGAAAGAAGCTCAGTAGTTTTGAGAAGATTTTCACCATATCTAAAAAGTCACAGAAGTGAAGTTTGTCCATACAGATCTCGATCATAAAGATAATTAGCCGTCAAGTGAGGTATTTGGGCTGTTTTGGCAGATTCTGGGCAGTTTTTGGGAAAGTTTGGAAGTCCATGAGTTGTTCGTTATAAATCATTTTGACAAACGGCTGGATGTTTTAAAAACTAGGCTGGGTGAACTAACTTTTTGTCAATGATGTAAATTTTCCAGAAATGAGATTATCAATGAGTAAATTGGCTCTCAACATGATGTCTTACAAAAACTGTTTTTCTATACTTAGTAATATTTTGCTAAAAAGCTGATGGAAATAAATAGAGTTTCGCCGATTTTGAAACGTGTATATCTTGGTCGTTATAAGCTTGTTTTCTACGTTCTTTATATCCCCGAAATCGTGGGACAACATACTAATATATTTTTGATAAGTCGGGATGGCTAGATCAAGTTTTACACCTCAGATTGCCCATTGAAAATCGTGGGACAGCATGTACAATTTTCAGAAAATAGTTTTCGTCGTTAAACTTGCAAAAATCATATCTCCTTCGTTATAAACTCGTTTTAATCCGTTCTTTCGCCTACGGATTCGTTTTTGAAAGTATTTTCTAAAAATTTTGCCAAAGTTTACTTGGTATTTACTGATTTTCCAGAAATTAACAAAATGGGACAGTAGGTATATTTACTTGTTAGAAATCCATTTTCAAGGTTCAAAACTAGTTTTAACTTCAACCAAATCTCTTGCAAACACCACAAAGCTATACTAATCCTACCATACACCTTCTTAGGGTGCCATGGGTTCCTAATCACTAGTAATCATGTTAATTTAACAAAGGAACACCTAAATCAAAATCTAGGGTTTGTATGTTAAAAAGTATACAAAAATAAAGTGGTATAACTAGTTTGTGCATGAAATTAAGCATGAATACCATGAGATACATATGTTAATTAGATGAAAACATGAAAATAAATTTGATAACTCACTTTGGAATATTAGATGATTAGATGAGGCAAAACCTTGTGTTTCTTGTGTTTTTGTTGTAAGATTCTTGATTAGAATGACAAAAGGAACAACTTTTATGCTTTGATCTTGTAAAAATTGATGGATCTTGGTAGATTTTGGTTTATGGTCGTGGCTAGGAAGAGAGAAAGGAAGAGAAAACCTTGCTTTTTGATTTCTAAAAATGAACTAGTATATGTTAAATGTGTTTATGTAAGAAAATATCTAATATAATGGCATTATTGTAATTAAGAGGTCAAGTTGAAGTAACATGGGGAGGGGGAGCTGCACATGTGTAAAAATGAATGAGTATGTAGAAAGCTTGGTGTTATCTGGTTCACGGAGTCGGTTTTGGTTCCGTTAATCGCAAACCGTAAAGTTTTAAATCGCGAAACGTAAATTCGGGTATCGTAAAAATATGAAATATGAAATAATGACTAAACTTGTCAAAATACTCCATAAGAAAATATAAAATGAATGGTAAGTTCCATCGGGTAGCTTAAACGCAGTTAAAACTAGAAACGCGGGTTTAAAACGCGTAATTCGCGTAAAACGCTGAACTGAAAAACGTAAAATTCCAAAACTTTTAGAATTGTCGTAAAATGAAAGAAAATCATATTTTTATTGTTTATAATGATTTATAGACATATCGGGATGCCGGAAGGACGTTTAAACCTGAATGTAAATCTCGGACACGGCTTCGTGATTTTTGTAGAAATGATCCGACGAGCGCCAAACTCTCGGATTTCCGTTAAAATAGTTTAACTTACGAGAATATGAAATAAAAATTTTGGACATGAATAGTGTTTTGTGAATAGTAAAAGTGAATAGTAACTTCCCGAGATAAAAATTGGAATTTCGACGTTTTGAAACAGGACATGAAATTACGAGTTGTGACATTTACCCATGAGTCCCAATCGTCCCAAAACAATATGTACAAGGATATGACTCGACTTAGTAACCATGTAATCAATTAGATAATTAACTTAGGGTTTAAAAAATAACAATAACGCACCAAAGATGAGTGCATACACGGAAAGCTAAGGCGATTTGGGTGTACATTTAAGTGGGGTGTAACAAATTCTTCCTTTAAGTAAAATGCTTAAAGTTAGAAACGAAAAGATAGGCTCGGAGGGGTGTACTAGGGGTTTCGCGTACTAAAAATGAGTACAACGCTAAGGTGTTGGAAAAATTAGTTGACTTAACTAGCCAAGTAATATGACTTAAATGGTCAAGTAATTATGATACGGGTTTAACACAAGGGTGATCCTAATGCCTCTTATCATGTAGTAAATCCTACTACACGAATGTAGTTTCACTAGCGGTCTCGGGATGCATCACTAACGCAAGTTCTAGAATCTAAATGCTACCGGTACACTCATAAGCACTAATAGTGAATGCTTTTCCTATCAAATCTAAAGGCGAACCTCACATATTTGGGTGGAAAATTTTTCTGAATGGTACGGTTATGTGCTAGTCATACAATCTCCTATCCATGAGACGCTTGCTATAGCTGAAGTTTCACTCCTAAATGTTGTTAAAAAATTTAAATTTGGCGCTAAAATTGCACTAACAAGTATTTCTCATAGTTTTATTACACATCTACTATCGAACAAACAAACTCAAGCGAAAGTGTATTTGTAAAGTATCATCATTTTACCCTCCCCTTACACTTAGGATGAACATTGTCCCCAATATTCAAGTAAAGAATGTAAAAGTGAAATAAGTAAAACAAATGAAATTAAATACACCCCTGATTCGCTCGGTATGGATAATAAGGTGGCCAGGTTAGATCTTCCTCCAAGAAAATGAACAATCAAAGCTTCCCTTCCAGAATAATAATCATCTTCTTGTCATACATAACCTGCAAAACCTGAGAAAACAGACAAGGCAACCTCGCATAAAATCAGCGGCAATCTACATATGCTAATAAAACCTAGAAAACAAAATAAGATATAATGCTTGTGGAATGATGTTTGCAGATTTCCTGGAGATTATAAAACTAATAATTCAACAAAAACTTTAAGACTCCGTTAGAAAAACAAAACTGGTAAAATTTCTAGATTTTTACACGTGACGCCGTCAAGAGTAAACTTGTGACGCCGTCAGAAGTGACCTGCAGAAATTCTTATGTTAAGTTTCCAGAAAATTTCTGGAAAAACTTCGTCCTACTTCCTGGAAAATCCTGCAAAACTTCATTATGACTCGATACAAGCATTTGACTCTAACAAATACGAATATACATGTTCACTTAATATTGTGGAGAATCATGATCGGTTTTGTTTCTTAAAAACATATTTGGGGTTTCCCCTTACACTTATCTTTTGCAAAAATACCTTTGGATGAAGTTAAGACTAGGCCAAACAACAAAGTAAAGTATTTCCACTATTTAGTTTTGAACCATGATCTACCAACAATAAAATAAAGCATGGATACAGAAGCAAATAACAAACAAACAAATAAAAATCACAAACAACGAAGAATGACACCATAAGCACATTCCATTATTACTAATTAACGTAAGCATAAAGATAAAAATAAAATTATCGAAGGCCAACAGAGGCCGCAACCTAAACTATTACAATCCCAATTGTTTCAAATTACATCATCATCAATAAATTGTTCAAACATAACAGACATCAAGAAAGATCACTGGGGAGGAGGACCATAATGGTAGTCATAACCAGGAGGGAGGTGCCCTGTGTACCCATAGGGAGGGTAGTCCGTCTCACGACCGGGGAATGGGTCAATCTGTAGGTGGGGCTCGAGCTGATCACGGGTGGAGAGGTACTGCATCTGGCGGATGGTATGATCATACATCCAATCAAAGCGCTGGTCAGTGGTGGTCCGCCATGCGTCCACCTGACCCATCCAAGCCCCCTGGTGTGCCTGCCAGTCTCCCCGACTCATGAGTCGGTAGTAATCGGCTAACCCAACCTCATAATCCCCGAACTGGTGCTGCTGGGGCGCTCCCTCATCATCATCATCATCATCATCCTCAGCACCGTCAGGTCCCCCTGCCTCGTACCAGCCATAGGACCCATCCGCCAGCTTCATCACGATGCTCATCTGCCTGAGGGATTTACCCCTCACTACCCTACAAGCCCCGCAGTCGCTCAAGTATCCCATGATCGGGGGAACAAGCAGATCATAAGATCGAGCCAACCGGGTCACGAACATCCCCCCATACACCTTGTCAATATCCCTCTCCCCTATACTGGTCTTCAAATAGCTGGCTACCTAAAATGGGATGTTGCAGTAAACACCCTCTGAAAAGATGGTATAAAGGTAGAAAAGATCTGAAGCAGTGACACGGTGAGTGGTGCCATGACGCCCCGACAAGCTGTATGTGATGCACCTATGAGCTAACCTGATCACGGGGTCCCTTATTGATACTGCCCCAGTGGTCGAGGTGTACACCCCGTTCCCAATGCTCGGCCAAAAAGTGGCGCACCTCATATCGCTCCTCACAGTCTCCCCATGTAACAACCTCTGCATAAAACCTCCCTCAACAGCCTCCTCCGTAGTATACAAACCTATCCTCCACCCAAACTCAGTAATCGAACATGATCGAACCTCCCCTCCTAACCTAAAGTAAATAGTGGTAACCCCCATGTCCGTCCTGGCCTCTGCTTGATCAAAATGGAAGGTCGCAAAGAACTCCCTCACCAACTCACTATACACAGTCTCCCTCATCCTAAACAACCTCTCCCATTGAGGACCCGTGAACCCATCGGTTTGGATCCTCCCCAAAAACGCAGCCTCTAACCCTTGGGACCTCAGAAACGCCCAATCAATCACAGCACCAACATCAATGTGGTGATTGACAAGCTCCGCATACTTAGTTGTAGCGGCAACATTGTCGAATTCACCCCAACTATGGACCAATTCCCCATAGTTAACTTGTTGGGACCTAGAGGAGCTGCCACGGTGTAGTCGTGATCGCTTACTCATTTTCCTGGAAAAAGATAGAGCGGACGAAAACGATTAGAATGAGAATTTTATTGGCTTATGCTGTCAGACACATCTGACACCGTTAGGAAGGAGATCCTGACGCCGTCAGACCAAGCAGAAATCAAACCATGCAATTACGAGGGAAAAATCAATTTTCAAACTCTTAACCCATTACCCAAACACTCCTTTAAGCAGAAAACATGGGTGGGGGGTCAAAAAAAATCCGTGGAATGAAAGACTTTTCCTAAATTAACGCATGATTCAAGTAGGACAACATTATCAAAGGGTAACCCCATGATTACAAATCAGCAAGGGGACGGCATTACGATTTATCAAAGATGGGTCAAAAATGGGGTTTCGGATGAAAGGGGTTTTCAAAATTGGTTGAACTTAAGGACAATTGAATGAAAAAGAGTGAGGAAAAACTACTTACCAAGTGGAGATTAGTCACGGAAGATGTCAGATTGGATGATGGAGACTCGAAGGTGGAGCAGCAATTTGGGTGAGATTTGTGGGGTATGGGTTGAAAGTGAAGGAGGTTGGGTTATTATTGCTGAGATAGCGAGGTGACGGCGTCAAGAGTTACCATCTGACGCCGTCAGATGCCCGTATGAGGAATAAAAAAGTGGTAATTTCACATTCAGTCCCTGCACTTAGTGTGAATAGCTAAACACAAGTAAAACTATGAGTAGTTGTCCCATTAGTGAAGTCCGCCAGGGTCGAACGTTTCACTACTGTCACGGAAAGAGGTGTGGTTGTAGAAAGGGGTCGGTAAGGTTTTAGTTAAGTTGTAACCTTCGTACTGGTCAACGGTGGGTACAAAGAGGTGTTGTTCCATAGAGTGTCTCAAAGCTGTGGTGTTTTTGAGGTGCAACCTCTTCACACCGGGTTTAAAACCAAAGGAACGTCTCTTGTACAAATTGGGGAGCGTGGTTTGCAAGCATCCAACGAAAATGTTATGAAATTGCGAGTTCTTCTCCTCTTGAGGATGCTCACGAAAGTAGGGGTGATTGACGGCGAAGCACTTGAAGAGGATTTCTCATTATCCTCTTGGTCACACACCAAAGGAGTTGGAACTTCAGCTTTCATTAATTTTTTTACCTGCTTCTCGATACTTCCTAATAATTGTTCTTGGGTGGCGTGTGCGTAATCAAGTTTTCCCTTTCTTGAAAACATCGGGTCCTCCCATCCTTCTTCTTCGTACTGTGCCAACCCCTCAAGAACTTTCCAGCATTCGTCAATGCTAAGTCTGTTTAGCCTGCCCTTGGCTGCGTAATCTATAGCCCTCCTTGTTTGATGCCATGATGAGGGACTTTTCGGAGTAGGTCTTTATATCGAGTCCATGCTTCGTAAAAGGTTTCACCTTGATGTTGTTGGAACATCAAGATGTCATTTCTAAGCTTGGTAGTTCTCCCCGGTGGGAAAAATCGAGCAAGGAAACGAGTGGTGAGATCATCCTATGAGGTGATGGATCCCGCGGGTAATCGCTCAAGCCATTGACTAGCTTGATCACGTAGAGAGAATTGGAATAGGCGTAATCGGGTTGACTCTCTAGTTGTAACATCAAGGTCTATAGAATCTATGATTTTAAGGAAGTCCTTGAGATGTTGGTTTGGATCTTCGGAGCGAAGTCCATGGAATGCACATCCGCTTTGCACCAACCGGATGGTGTCGGATTGCAAGGGGGTCACATTGGCTCCTTGGGTGAGCTCAATGGTGTTTCGATAGCCTTGGTGGCTAGGTCGGGAATACTCTCCTAAGGTTCGGGGCCTAAGAGGTTGGTTAACTAGTGGTGGGTTTTGTTATGGTGGGATGACGGGTTCAAAGATGTTCCCATCGTCCATGATGTCGGGTGGTGAAGAGTTACGAACAAAAACACGAAGAAATAGATAGACTAAAGAGAACCTAACAATAAAAATAGAATCTTACTAGAAAGGAATCTAGCAAGTATACCTAATAAAAAGAGATTCTAACCTAGACAATAACTATTCCCCGGGCTGCGGCGCCAAAAACTTGATGCGTAGGGATTGCACCAGGCTTTACCTCTTGAGGGATCTCGAGAAGCTTACAACCCCCACCAGACAGTGTACCTGATCGATGTAGTATAGTATAATGACAAGTACCGGGGGATTGATCGTTCAGCTAGGAATAGTGTCGCTAGGATTAGAAAACCTAAAGACTAGGTCTAGAGATGAGGGATGATTCTTTTTGTATTTTTTATATTTTTTTAGAAAGCAAGTAAAAATCTCGGGTTTGAAGGAGTTGGGCGGAATTAGTTGCTAGTCAACTAACCCAATACTAAAGATGCAATCAAAATAAAATACTAAAAATGAAAATAAACTAAATTATACTAATGTTGTGAGCAATATGTGGGAGAATTGTGTTTATTTAGATTTCACTACTCCCTAGATATCTTTTACACGTTAATTA
This sequence comes from Artemisia argyi, assembly GCA_030686995.1. Lineage (NCBI taxonomy): Eukaryota > Viridiplantae > Streptophyta > Magnoliopsida > Asterales > Asteraceae > Artemisia > Artemisia argyi. The sequence continues at coordinate 103,723,726 of CM060678.1, forward strand.
CTTGTTATAGTTACGTGGATGACGGATTGTATTCCTTAATACCATTCATGGGGTGGCGTACTTACTTCCCCAATCCTATGAGCGCCTACTTCACTCCTATGTCGAGCCGGCTAAGAAGCTCCTAACATGGGATCACTAGAATTTGCTCATGCATTAAATACAACCAATAAAACCTAGTACACATCGGATCATGTTTCCTAAGACATTCAAGCATGTTACACAATGGAGATCTGCTAGTTTTCTTAAGCCTAACATTGAAATCATTCATCCATTACAACCATAAACAAGTAATCAACACATAATTAACATCTAGGTTTCATTAGATCTAAGCAAACACAAGATAGATCTAGCCTAGCATGTTGAAATCAAGACAAGCAAAAGATATATTCAAGCAACACATAGACATATTAAATGAATTAAGAGAAGACTTATCTCAATTGAACATGAAGGGATTCAAGGGGTGAAAACCCTTGAAAACACTGTAAAATATGACCTAGGATTTACAAAGTTCGGCCCTAGTTTTCTCCACACAAGTTCCTCCTTAATGAATGAAAAATAAAAAACTATATATAGAGTTTGATAGGTGACGGCGTCAAGAACAAATGTCTGACGCTGTTATCTCGCCGCCAAATAGTTTCTCGGACAGCCTAGATCTGGATCTGACGCCGTCATGTATACCCCTTGTGCAGGCCGTCACCAAAAATACTCTTGACGCCTTTCTTGTAACGCCTTCAGGTTTGTACTGGGTCGTCATGGATTTAACTTTTGACACCGTCATGATCTTCCTCTTGACGCCGTCAGGTACTGTTCTCAGCATGGAAAATTAAGTCTTTGGCGTTTTCTTCACTTTTACGCTCCAAAAACATCCGAATTGCTTCCTTTTCCAGAATTCACTCCTAAAGTACCTAAAATCACAAAAGGAACAATTTAGGGCAATATTTGATCAAATAAATTCAATTTCGGGCTTAAATGACCCCCTAAAAGTGGTTCATTTTTCGCCTCATCACTCATTTTCCTGGAAAAAGATAGAGTGGAACAAAAACGGTTAGAATGAGAATTTTACAAGTTCATGCTGTTAGACACATCTGACGCCGTCAGGAAGGGAAACCTGACGCTGTCAGACCCAGGAGAAATCCATCCATGCAATTACGAGGGAAAAATCAATTTTCAAACTCTAAATCCATGACCCAAACACTCCTTTATGCCGAAAACACGGGTGGGGGTCAAAAAATCCGTGGTGTGAAAGATTTTTCCTCAATTAACGCATGATTCGAGTCGAACAATATCATCTAATGGTAACCTCATGATTACTAAACATCTAAGGAAAGACATTATGATTTATCAAAAATGGGTCAATGATAGGGTTTCGGATGATGGGGGTTTTCAAAATTGGTAGGCCTTAAGGATAATTGAACGAAAAAGAATGAAGAAAAACTACTTACCAAGTGGAGATTTGTCACGGAAGATGTCGGATTGGATGATGGAGACTCAGAGGTGGAGCAGCAATTTGGGTGTGATTTGTGGGGTATGAGTTGAAAGTGATGGAGTTTGGGTTATTATTGCTGAGATAGCGAGGTGACGGCGTTAAGAGTTAAGATCTGACGCCGTCAGATGCCCGTATTAGGAACAAAAAGTTGTATTTCCAAATTCAGTCCCTGCACTAATGTAAATAGCTAAACATAAGTAAAAACTATGAGTAGCCATCCCATTAGTAAAGTCCACCAAGGTCAAACATTTCATTACTGTCACGGAGAGAGATGTGGTTGTAAAAAGGGGTGGGTGAGGTTTTAGTTAAGTTGTAACCTTCGCATTGGTCAATAGTGGGTACAAAGAGGAATTGTTCCATAGAGGGTCTCAAAGCTGTGGTGTTTTTGAGGTGAAACCTCTTCACACCAGGTTTAAAACCAAAGGAACGTCTCTTGCACAAATTGGGGAGCGTTGTTTGCAAGCATCCAATGAAAATGTTATGAAATTGCGAGTTCTTCTCCTCGTGAGGATGCTCACGAAAGTAGGGGTGATTGACAGCGAAGCACTTGAATAGGATTTCTCATTATCCTCTTGGTCACACACCAAAGGAGTTGGAACTTCAAAGATTTTTTCGATTTTTCTTGGTGCGGATTTTTCCTTAATCTTCTCTTTAATTCTTGATATGAATTTGTCTACTAAATCCATAAAAGCATTATGAGTGCTTTCCATGTGTGCTTCTAAGTGCCGAATTTGTTTTTCCTGATTATTCATGAAGGTTACCATTATCCCTTCGAACTCCTCTTGTCGTGAACGTTCAGGAAAATTATGCTTGTTAATCGCACTCATACGTATATTAGGACTCCTTGCGGTTTCAGCAGCACGCATTTCAGCTCTCATTAATTCCTTTACCTGCTTCTCGATATTTCCCAATAATTGTTCTTGGGTAGCGTTTACGAAATCAAGTTTCCCCTTACTTGAAAATATCGGGTCCTCCCATCCTTCTTCTTCGTATTGTGCTAACCCCTCAAGAACTTTCCGGCATTCATCAACGTTAAGTCTGTTTAGCCTGCCATTGGCTGCATAGTCTATAGCCCTTCTCGTCTGATAATTTACTTTATCGTAAAAGATTTGAATCTGGAACCATGGTTCAATGCCATGATGAGGGACTTTTCGGAGTAGGTCCTTGAAACGAGTCCATGCTTCATATAGAGTTTCACCTTGACGTTGTTGGAACATCAAGATATCATTTCTAAGCTTGGTAGTTCTCCCCGGTGGGAAAAATTAAGCAAGGAAACGAGTGGTGAGATCATGCCATGAGGTGATGGATCCCGCGGGTAAACGCTCAAGCCGTGGACTAGCTTGATCACGTAGAGAGAATTGGAATAGGCGTAATCGGGTTGACTCTCTAGTTGTAACATCAAGGTCTATAGAATCTACGATTTTAAGGAAGTCCTTGAGATGTTGATTTGGATCTTCGGAACGAAGTCCATGGAATGCACATCCACTTTGCACCAACCGGATGGTGTCGGATCGCAAGGGAGACACATTGGCTCCTTGGGTGAGCTCAATGGTGTTTCGGTAGCCTTGGTGGCTAGGTCGGGAATACTCTCCTAGGGTTTGGGGCCTAAGAGGTTGGTTAGCTAGTGGTGGGTTTTATGGGTGGTCTTGTTGTGGTGGGTTGATGGGTTCAAAGATATTACCACCTTCCATGATGTCGGATGGTAAGGATTACGAACAAAGGCACGAAGAAATAAGATAGACTAAAGAGAACCTAAAAATAAAAATAAAATCTTACTAGAAAGGAATCTAGCAAGTAGACCTAATAAAAAGAAATTCTAACCTAGACAATAACTATTCCCCGGGCAGCGGCGCCAAAAACTTGATGCGTGGGAATTGCACCAGGCTTTACCTCTCGAGGGATCTTGAGAAGCTTACAACCCCCACCAGGCAGCGTACCTGATCGTTGTAGTATAGTATAGTGACAAGTACCGGGGGATTGATCGTTCAACTCAGGAATAGTGTCGCTAGGATTAGAAAGCCTAAAGACTAGGTCTAGAGGTGAGGGATGATTCTTTTTGTATTTTTTTATGTTTTATAAAAGCAAATAAACATCTCGGTTTTTGAAGGAGTGGGCGGAATTAGTTGCTACTCAACTAACCCAATTACTAAAGATGCTATCAAAATAAAATAATAAAAATGAAAATAAACTAAATTAAACTAGTGGTGTGAGCAATATATGGGAGAATTGTGTTTACTTAGATTTCACTACTCCCTAGATATCTTTTAGAGGTTAATTACTTGTTACAGTTGCGTGGATGACGGATTGTATTACTTAATACCATTCATGGGGTGGCATACTTACTTCCCCAATCCTATAAGCTCCTACTTCACTCCTATGCCGAGCCGGCTAAGAAGCTCCTAACATGGGATCACTAGAATTCGCTCATGCATTAAATACAATCATAAAAACCTAGTACACATCGGTTCATGTTTCTTAAGACGTTCAAGCAAGTTACACAATGGAGATCTGCCAGTTTTCTTAAGCCTAACATTGAAATCATTCATCCATTACAACTATAAACAAGCAATCGACCTATAATCAACATCTAGGTTTCATTATATCTAAGCAAACACATGAAAGATCTAGCCTAGCAGGTTATAATGAAGACAAGCACAAGATATATTCAAACAACACATAGACATATTGAATGAATTGAAAGAAGACTTATCTTAATTGAACATGAAAGGTTTCAAGGGGTGAAAACCCTTGAAAATACTGTTACAAACGCCCTAGGGTTTATTAGGTTCGGCCCTAGAATTCTCCACACAAGTTCCTCTCCTAATGAATAAAAAATAGAAAAGTATATATAGATTTTGTGAGGTGACGGCGTCAAGAGGAAAAATCTGACGCCGTCATCTCGCCGCCAATAAAGTTCTCGGACTGCCTAGATCCATGGGTACGCCGTCATATGTAATCCTACTCCAGGTCGTCATAACATTTATTGTTGACGCCCTACTTCTGACGCCGTCACGTTTTCTCTGGGTCGTCATCCATTTTGCTCTTGACGCCGTCAAAAGTTCCTTCTTGACGCCGTCAGGTACTGTTCCCAGCAAGGAAAATTAAGTCTTTGCCGTTTTCTTCACTTTTATGCTCCAAAAACGTCCAAAATGCTTCCTTTTCCAGAATTCACTCCCAAAGTACCTAAAATCACAAAAGGAACGATTTAGGGCAATATTTGATCAAATAAATTCAATTCCGGGCTTAAATGACCTCCTAAAAATGGTTCATTTTTTGCCTCATCAATGGGCGAGCTTAACTTCTTCCTTGGACTACAAATAAAACAATTAGATGATGGAATATTCTATAATTAATCCAAATATATGAAGGAAATTCTTAAGAAATTTGGACTAGAAGATACTAAGCCTATGAAAACCCCAATGGCTACGGACACAAAGCTCACCAAGGATGAAGAGGGTGAATCCGTAGATAGTACTAAGTGTAGAGGTATGATAGGAAGTTTATTGTACCTAACGTCAAGTAGGCCCGATATCATGTTTAGTGTCTGCCTTTGTGCTCGCTTTCAAGAAGATCCTAAATCTTCTCACTTAGAAGCGGTTAAACGTATCTTCCGATACATTAAAGGCACTATGCACTTAGGATTATGGTATCCTAAGGGGACCGTCATAGAAACTATAGTTTACACCGACTATGGTCATGTGGGAGATTATGTGGATCGAAAAAGTACTAGTGGCATTTGTACCTTCATGGGTTGTTGCTTAACTTCTTGGTTCTCCAAGAAACAAGCGGCACTAGCTATCTCCACAACCGAAGCCGAATATGTAAGCGCCGGAAAGGCATGTCAACAAGCACTATGGATGAAACAAGCTCTCGTAGACTATGGTATTACACTTGATAACATTCCAATCATGTGTGATAATAAAGGAGCAAAAGATTTAAGTAAAAAACCCACTTAAGCGTGAACCATTCTTTTATCTTCGTTTAGGATTAGGAATGATGGAACATATATCTCCTTAGATTTCATATTAAGTGCATTCCTTCTAATCTGAGTCTAGGATTCTTTTACGCACAAAAATTAGAAATTGGGGAAGTAACTATATCTTTTTATTAACAACCATTAGTGCATGATAATAAGAAAACTTGATTTTGTGCATAAAAACCCCAATTCATATGTTCAAAATCTTCTCACGAATAGGAAAAATCAATTTTTCTTGCATTGTTAATACAATTCAAAAACGTTTTTCCATGCATGCACGATGCGCTCAATTCCTTTATCGGATCATGTAACAAATATGTTATCCGACATGAAAGATGAGCAAGATTGAAATTAGGAGACTTTGGATTATCTCTTAGGATTTTCTCTCTTTTAGGGTCGAGATAATCGCATCTCCACATATGTTTCATGTAGGCACACACTAGAAACATTTTCTGAAATCTGGCAAACCTCCTGGTGGCGGTCCTTTATCGACCGATGGTCCCCCAAATGATAAAGGACCATCCACCCATTTACAGGATCATCCCTTTATTTGTGTGTCGTGATTTTTTTATGTTCCTGCATGTTTGACTAGACTACCCTTAGGTCTTATGCACATTCCTAATTTGCTTAAACATCATTTGAACTAATTTAACCAAGTATACATGCTTTACTATTCTTGCAACCTTCATCCTATATTTAAACCACCTCCTCCTCCATCCATTGTCATGGCATAACCTTCCTCCTTCTCAATGTCATCCAACAAAATGTCATCCCCTAGAAAACCAAGAATATCGATCAAACCCATATGTATGAAGAAAGAAAGCCTTGGCAATTTTATGAACAACTCACACAATAACCATGTCAACTCCAATCCTACATCACATCATGAGGCATCATCTTCATCATTCTCCTTCTTTGCCTCTCAACCACAAAATGGGCCACCATCCACTCATAATGAGCATACAAAACCGACTCCTCAAGATCATTCATTACCACCTTTGTTTTTACCTCCAATGAGAAATTTCAAATCCCTACACTCCATCAAGGCTCAAGATTCTCCAATCTTATTGATTTGAGCCTCCTCAATATCATCATATCCCAAAAACTTCATCCTCCAACAATGTCTCACCCCACTCTTGCCCAAGTGGATGCCCATGGGGGTTATTGTGCTTGTTGCATTTACAATCACAACCACTTTCAAAAGATGAAGAATGATCTTGACTACATCATTTCCATCCTCTTGTCATCCGGGTTTCTACAACCCCTACCCAAAAATTCATCTCCACCATGAGGTCGCAAGTTCTAGAGAAGCATGCATGATCACTAATAAAACCGAATTTAACATGAGATATCCTAGGAGATTTGTTAGGAATACAAATATTCCTATAAAAGTATCGGTCACCTAATTATCGTAATAGCATTAAGTTAGCTCGTAGTTAGTTTATTCATTAGTTAGTTAGTATTAGATTAAGTAACACCGTGGAAGAAGGATGGGTCTTTACCCACTGTATGCCTGATCCACAGCCCGGGTGTGGGCGTTTGTAGGAAACTATATATACCCCTCTCCACATGTGGAGAGGGTTGGTGCTTTCCATTTCCACTAATCTAATCTTCACAATTTTCTCTCATCTCTCTCTCTTTCTCTCTCTCTAGGAACACCCAACTCACTCTCTATCTCTTAACATTCTTCTACACTTTGAATCAAACTTATCACAAAACCAAACTTGTTATGAATTAGAATATATTACAATTGGTATCAAGAGCCATGGTTTCATCCTAGGAGTGTTGGTGCTCAAATTTGTGGCTTGGTCTTGTTTTATTTTGGTTCGAAGTGTGTAACGTGAAAACCTTGCCTTTATCTATTTTGTGGTGTGATTCGTTATATGCTTGCCTCCTGTGTTAGCTAGTCATTGTTGCTTGGTTTGGTGACTGATTTAGATTGGTCATTGGATGTTTTTGGTATAATTCGTTGCTATTGTTTCTTCCTTGCGTTTAGATACATAAACCATTCTTATTTGCGATTAGGAATCTATGTCTCTTAGGAGTATCTTGGGTCCATGGTCCTAGCTTATGTACTGAGTTTGATTTATTAGCAAATTGAGATAAATACAAAAAGAGAGAAAGTGACTGCTTTGGCTCGTTGTATGAGCATGCTTCTATTTTTTTCTGGGTGCGATTACTTATCAATTGTTGCATTTAACTTTCAAAATAAATATAGTTGTTGTTACCTCCTGATAGCGGTTAGCTCAAGTTTAGTTTGCGGTTATCTCATGGTTTGCGGTTAATTCATGGTTATCATAAAAAATTAGCTCACCTGCTCACTCTTGCGTTTATCTTTTTTTTGCGGTTGTCTCATTTGTTGCGGTTATCTCAAGAGTAACGTTTAACTCTCCAGCAGTTAGCTCATTTTTTTTGCAATCTTGTTACAACTTTAAACAACACCCTAACAGCACTTACATTCAATACTCGTCTCTCATAACACAAACAAGAAACTGAAACATAAAACGAAAGGAAGACAACAAATCCAAACCCTACACAGAAACAAAAACAAGTAATTCAAGATCTCAGTTTCTTTTGCTCGTGGCTTTAATTATACCTCGAGACCTTCTAAAGATCCAATCCACGCATAAGAAATAATCATAGATCCATACTTTTGACAATATTTGAATTATTCAAAGATAGAACAAGAACCAAACGGGGTTTCATTCTACCCTTTCATTCGGTAATACAAGAACGAAAATAACTAAGAAAGGGTTATAACAAGTTTGTTACACTCTTTATTATTATTCAATTAAAAGAGAAACGAAAAAGGAACAACGATCTCAGTCAATCTCTTGAAATATAAACGGTTTATCAAAATACCAAGAGAGATAAATCATAGATCGATTTACTGAAGTTAAAAAATTCTTGTGAATATTCGAATGATTTTATAACAAGCTTGTCATCACTCTTCTTTTAATTCGGTTCACAATACTAATTCGATACACATATCTACTTACCTGTGTTCGGATTTAGTTGAGAATCAGAGGGACAGATGTGTTTTCTTGGATCTACTTTTCAGTTTGGGTGAGAGAAGCAGGATAGTGACTGCTTGATTAGGGTTAACACAATATTAGGGATTAGAGATATTAGTGAGTTTTTGTTATATTGCTTGTGACTTGGGCTTTCTTGAATCGCTCTTGGGCTGCATCACTCTTGGGCTGCTCGTAAGCATTGACGTTCAATAGGCTGGGCCAGTTGTATATTTGGATCTATTTCACAAATGCTGAGTAATGTGTAGTACAAAGGGGTGCGTGGTGGTGTTAATTTTGGAATTGCACCGTGATATTGTAACCGACTTCTTGGATTTGTGTTAAATAATTCAATACGGGCTGGTACAAAAACAAGGGACATAATTTTTTCGTGTAATTTTTGTCTGAATTGTGTATTCAGGATATAATTTTAGACCACGGTTTTAATTAAGTTTAAATATTCCGAGATTGAGTGAGATTTTGGGTTGAGATATTTTCGTGTATAATTTTAGATCACGGTTTTGTTTGAGCTTCAAGATTCTGAGTTTGAGAATTATTTTGGGTTAAAATATTATCGGGTGTATTGGATATAGCTACGTGGTTTTATCGGATCACGTCACACGAAGGTTGTCTGTTATACACTGTGACTTGTCTAACTCACCACTCAAACTCACTTCAACCAAACCTAACCAATTCTTCTGTGTTTCACGGTTTTTTCTTGATTTTATAAAATCCCACGAAAGAATCTATTTCTCGGTTTAAATCATAGAATTGTAAAATCCCGTGAACGATCACAAAATGTCAAAATCTTCCAACATTGTACAACAAATAAAGGTGTTTGATTCTAATATTGCAAATATGGAATCTTTGTGCTCTAATTTGCAAGGGAGAGAGTTGCTTCAGCCACAACAAGTGCTTCACAATGCAAATGAAAGCTACATAGAATGTTTTCGACAACTTCATTCACATCTCTCGGTACTTTTAGAGGGAACTGGATTCAAGATGGGATTCGAACGTGCATTTGTAACACTCTTTTGTCAAGATGTTCAGACTTTCACATGCACAATGATTCTTAACTTAGATCAACTACAACAACAACTTGACCAAGGAGAATTTTCCAAAATAAAATCCATGGCTGCCCTTTGTGTGATCAACAAACAACTCCAAGTGTTCTTTGATTCAGAATTCACTCTGGAGTATGACCATTATAGTGAGATGACGAAAAAGTGCTTTGCTGATCACACGGGAATTGAGGTTGACACGTTCAGAGAAACACTTGTCCAGCTTATGGATAAAGTGAAAAGATTCATTAACGAAAAGGCACAGTATATACCTGCATATGATGACAAGGTGAAGGTATGTTGGGTACAATCATGTGATGGTGTTGGTGACTCGGGTATAGCATCGGAGTTTGGGTCAGGTGTCACGATATGCAAAGAATCAGAGACTGATAAGCTTGACACACCCTACGACCCAGTGACTAGAGATACTCCAGACATGGGCACTCAATTAAAACCAGTAAAAGAGCAAGTGTCATGTGCTGAGGTACCCCTAACTGAACATCATAATGTGCTTTCTGATGAACGACTGCATACTGATCAAGTTATGCCCAGTTATGAAACATATTTGTTGAAAAAGACTGACAGCAATACCATTTCTGATTTAACAAATATGAATCATAAAGGGGGAGAAAGTGATCAAGATGCTGAACGTGATGATGAGTCAAGTTCTTTGTTTACAGCTGAGTCTTTTAAATCAAATGATATGGTTGATAAAGAAACGTTTAATGAACTTTCAAAGAGATTCTTACAACTTGAAAAACATTGTATTTCACTTGAAATCGCAATGCAACAAAAGGAAGAAAGTTTTCAAACTAACCAGCCATGTAAAGATCCGGAACTTCCTGATTTCCGCGAATTCTTTTTGATTAATGATTTGAAAGCTCAGCTAGAAACCAAGGACTTGACAATCAACAACCTGAAAAAACATATTACTGAGTTATGTGATATGTGTAATGAAGTTAAAGCTAAACATGACTGCAATGTTATTGAATTGGAACATTATGTGGCTAAATTACGTGATGAAAATGAGTCTTTGAATATTCATTGCAAAGAACTGTGTGATTCAATCAAAGAAACAAATACTAAAACTGTTGAGCAAACAACGTCTTTGATTGCAAAAATTGATGAACTCAAAGCTCAAGTTCAGGAAAAGGGTTTCATAATAACAGCATTAAAGAACGAGCTAAGAAAAGCAACAGGGAATAGTGTGAACACTAAGTTTGCAAAACCATCAATCTTGGGGAAACCAGTTTTTCAATCGAATAGAAACCAATCAGTTGTTAGACAATTGACTGTGTTTAGATCTGAAAGACCAAAATTTTCAAAAACACGGTTTGCCTCCCAAGTTGATGCGGAACAAGTTTTGTCAAAACCAGTCATTCCACATTATTTGCCCAAGGTAACTGCTTCTAGTTTTGTTCAACCTCAACAAGTAGCTACTCCCACTTCTAGTGTCTCTAGGATTAGTTTAAGAACAGAGTCGAAATCAAGCATTAAGGTTCAAAAATCTTATGATATCAAGGACTTGTACAAGAACTATGGTCTAGAAAAGGCTAGGAAAAGGGTGTTACTTCAAAAGGATGGTATCTTAGGCTCACAACCTTATATGATGCCTCCTAGGTTATTGAGGAACACTGCTAAGGTTCAACCTGTTAAGTCTAGGATTTACAGTAAGTCATCCACAATGCATAAGAAGCTTAACAAACCTAATATTTCTCCTAGGTGGATACAAACTGCTAAATCTTTGGAGACTAGGTATATTGATAAGCCTTCTACTATGCATAAGAAGATTAGAAATCCTAGACCTTGCCATAAGTGGATTCCAACTGGTAGAATTTTTAAGTACGTTGGACTTAAGTGGATACCTACCGGAAAGGTGCTTACTGATGGCAATGCCATGGTTGACCATGAAACCCCTAAGGGTTTGGATACTGATGTCACTAACCCATATATATGCAATCAAGTTTGTAATGTTAGTGCAGGTAGTCCTTACTCAGTTGCAGGTACATCAATCACTCACAACATGAGAAGACTCAAAGTCTGGAGGCCTAAAGCAAGCATATCTCCTGCTTCAGGAGTTCTGGAAAGTCAATGTTGATGTATGTGTGCATTATGACGTCTGTTCACTTCCGTTCAGGCCTCGTTCTTCAATGACTATGACGTTTGAACAAATCAGTTCAAGCCTCGGTCTTCAATGTTATCACTATGGCGTCTGCTGACAACACTTCAGGCCCCGTTTATCAAAGAAAAGAAAGGTGTACGATTCAGTGTGCCTTATCTTCGGAAGAAGAGAAATCTTCTTAGTTTTGACCATTCTCAACAACACGGTTCATGCTTCCTCCATGTTCGTTTAGTCGTCAAGTGGATCTACTCATCTTTGCTCGAATTCGTATTCACTTGCTCATTCAAAAATGGCAAACTTCGTATGCAATTTTTGAGGGGGAGAAGGGTGAATAAACTACATGATTGAGTGTATTCTTATTCACATGCTCAATCAAAAATGGCAACCTCGTATGCAATTTTTGAGGGGGAGAAGTGTGAATAAAATACATGATTAATTGTATTGTTATTCACTTGCTCAATCAAAAATGGCAAACCTCGCTTGCAATTTTTGAGGGGGAGAAGTGTGAATATACCACATGGTGATTAATGATTATATAATGGTTATACAACTCGTCTTACGACTGACTCTCCTTCAACACCTAATGTTCCATTAACTAAGGATGAGTGGGACTTATGTTTGATGATTACTTCTAAGCTTCAACGAATGATGATTGATCAAGATACACCATCCAGAAGTATTACTCAGACTAATCAAGTAACCCAATCTCCAGTTACTCCTCAAGGTGTTGATGATAACTATCATGATTGTGAAGATGCACATGTATAATGATCCGTCTTTTTGTTCTATAATCAAGGATTGTTGTTCCTACCAATGTGCACTCTGTAAATCAACCCGAAGGACATTATAGAAAATGTCAGCTAAAATGTCAAAACGGCTAAGAATTTGGACATGGAATGTCAAGTAATCACGAAGTTCATTTGGTATCCCTTATTTGAGATTGAAGTTGACTTTCACAAAGGAGTGACCTTATTTTATCTTGAAGTCGGGGTTGGTTGGATGAAGACTCTTCGAGATCCTTGCTTGAGCTTTTACCTTTACAATGACGAAGACTTGGTTATCTAGTTATTTTGGTAATTATTCATTTCTATTACCACAAAATAACTATCACTTCAAGGAGTGTCACAACTTACATGAAGTTGTCGGTAGTCAAGAGGTGATGTACGTCTTATAATTGATGGTTGGTTGGTTGAAGAGTATAGAGTACTTAGGGATTCGATGTTTTAGAACTCTCTACACCGCTCTTGGTCACACATTAGTGCAAGTTTAAGTCACAAGAACGGGGAATTCTTCTTCATTTTCAAGTTTGGTTTATTGGATTTGCTTCATCAGTGGTTACTTCAAACAGTCTACACAAGGATTAATAATGATAGTCAGAGAGTTTCTGTAGTAGTTGATTCTCACAAGATTTATTTGAGCCAATTTTGTTCTCCTCTCATGATTTCAAGTAGATGTGCCTATAAGTTGTTGCTGATTCTGATGTATCAAAACCAGCAAGGGGGAAGGAGACATACATCTGAATGCATAACGAGTACACATGATGAACATAATACTTCTTCTTAATTGAAGTTATCCCAGGAAGACATATGTCATAACCGTAGAGAAACTCAGTGTATTAACTCGTAGCGTTTGGTGTATTATTCCAACTACGTGGGGGAAGTGGTCTCTTGATACTTGTGGTGTGAATTACTTCAGCTTTCAGTGGGATGAAATATGAGAAGGATATGTGGAACGTGAGATGACATTGCTTATTGACATCTTCATATGAGCTGATAAGATTTATGGTAAAGTGCTTCTGGTTAATGTCTCATGTACACAATGGTATGATGATTCCAATGAGATCGCAACCATCAAGGGAGAGATTTGTGTACATCAAGGACGCACAACAGGTTCACGTGATCGGGCTTAATCATATATTCCGGAGGTGATATCCGCAGAGATGATCAGTGCTTCAACCTGTTACTTTGGTGTCATCGTTTCTTCTTGTGTTGGATACATGTGTACAACATGGATTGAGTTGGTATGTGTAAGATAACTGGAAAGCATATACTGAAATGAAGATGTTGATATCTTATTCCCCCGAATAGACAACTGCTCCAAACCATAAAGTAATGTGTACATTGGGGATGCACAACAGGGCATGTGATCGGGCTTCATCATACATTCCGGGTTTGATAACCGCAGAGATGATCCATGGTTCACCTTGTTACTTCGGTGCTATCATTTTGTTTGGGAGTTTGAGCGTCATACAATGAGACTTTTTGCATCACTTCAACTACTTGAGGAAGTGGTCTCATGAAGATGATTGTCGGTTTGGGGAGAAGCTACCAAAGCTTCACATTGAGGAGGCTAAAACTCAGCGTTTTGGTGGTGTCTAGCGATTAACTCAGTTGGGAGACTCTAGTGAATTGTTTACTACTTGTGTTTGGTGAATTGTTGTGACTTAAGTCGTCTCGATTAGTCTGATTGTAATTTGAGGTTGTGAGTTAATCCTTACAACTTGACTTATTACAATCGGATCTATTGTAACTTGACTTGTCGCGACTTGACACTTAATGCTAATTGTCACTTATCCAAGATCTCTCTCTAAGTTTAACTCGCATATTACATCTTTCGGTTTCTTTTGTTGACTTTAGTAAAATCCCGGGAAAGATTCGACCTCTCGGTTTAAGTCACAAGAGTTGTAAAATCCCGTTTAAGATTATGTCATGGCATCTACCTCTTTAGACGATTATTCAGGAGCCTCGAAAGCTTTGGTGGTGAAAGTTTCAGAGATGTTGACTAATAATTTCTACAACGAGCTGAACGATACTATCACTTTGGTCCTCATGTCAACATCTTCTTAAACTGATTAATATCCTTTGTATATATTATACTAAATTGTAAATAGAAAAGTATAAAACCTATAAAAACCATAAAAATCTGAAAAATCATAAAAAAATCCAAAAATATTCTTCTCACGACATGTCTCTTGTGTAATCAATATTATGTACGTTTCTAGAAATGTCATTCAATAATGACACGGAATCATACATATGCTTGAGCAAGAGGTTTTCGGTTTCTGAATAAAGTTTTTTTTTCAAAAACATGTCGTTTCTCAAAATATTCTTAAAATTATGGCTTGTAGTCATTTCAAGCTACAACCCGGACTTCAAAATTATGGTTTGCTATTACTTTAGATAGCAACCCGGTTTTCAAAATGAGGAAAACACGTCACCAAAAAGACGGTTGTTCCTAGCAAAGGGAGGTCTTCTTTTTATCTCCAAATACTTTCCCTTCTATGATTTTTCCGAAAAGTATTTGTGCAAAACTTGGTGGTACCATGAGATTTTGATTAAAAATCAAATTGAACTCAAATGTTTGATAAAATTTTCTCTCAATCAATGACTTTCTTATTTTATGAAAAATATTTAAGTTTCAACATCCGTCATTGATTGAGGGGGAGAATGATTTCTCAAAATTTTATGTATCATCAAAACTCTCCACTTTGTACAAAAGCAACAAAACGACTGGTGATGGTTATGTGTCAGAATGAGTACATTTTAAAAGAATTTTCGTTAAAACATTGAATCTTTTGTAAACTCTTCAAATCTGACACATAACAACCTCCCTCACAGATTGAGGGGGAGCAAGAAAAAGTTCCTTTTATCAGAAAATATTAAAATTGACCGCATTTCTCTCCCAAAAGCTTTCTAAATTATTTAAATCAATTGAGATCCAAAATCTCAAACGATTTGAAATTTTTGATCGGGGGAGAGAATGTGATTTAAATATGAAATCTGATATTCAAATGTGATCTTTTGAACTCAATAAATGTGCTCCCACATATGTGCTAAACTCTTTCGATTATCGATGCACATATTGAGGGGGAGCAAAAGGCATTTGTGGAAGTTATACCAAAGACCGACCATTTGTCTTTATGCATGGAGTTATAAGGTTGGTTAAGGTTAGGTATGAATTCCCATGATCCACCAGAACCGGAAGGATCTTCCCAGGGACAATCCTGTAGATAGATTAAAAGTCCTTAGGAATGATTGAAAAAAAAAGGAGTAAAGTGAGAAAGGGAAGAGTGCGGACTGAGATAGAGCTAGGACTGGAACAAACCCAACAAGGTTCTAGTGGTGAAGTCTCGGTAAGCACTGAAGGGGTTGAAGAATGAAAAAGAAATGAAAAGAGAAAGGGTGAAAAGAAATAGCCCTCCAAATATTCAACCTTATGGCAGAAACCGGGTTCAATTCATAATCTACTGGTGGTTACTAAGGTAACACCGGTATTGAAGACAAGACGTCATGGACCCAGTGATGCACTGCACTAAACTTCCCAACCACTCAAGTTCTCTTAAAAGAACTTGTTTCATTCTCACGGGGAACCCTGTGCAATGTATCGACCGCTCATTGCGAGCTATGTTGATACCTAAAACAGAAGACGCCTCCCCAGTCTCCAGGAGCGGATCAAAACGCACTATTGAGTCTAGAGCCATGAGATCATCCATAAATCTCGTTAGGACACACTTCCAATATGCTTATTGTTTCACACAATGTGGAAAGTAAGATAAAATATTTAGAGTCCTACGCATTATCCTTGTGGTATTGCCAGAACATCCGAGTGATATGAAAATATTCACAATGAAGATGAAAATCCTTCTAGAGCGAACATCACTCAAGCTCTTGGTAGGTGACATGTGAGATCCATCTTGGATCAATGATCAAGTGACAACTGGAAAGCAACAATGGTGCGATTCAATATTGAATCAAACTTGTTCCAGGATATGGATTGACGGATACTTTTGCAAAAACCTTTCAGTGTGCTCACATACTAATTTTCGAGCACATTGATTGTGTACAATATTTCAAACAAAAGTATTTTTTATGGAAATGTGATTCTAAGCTAAAACCTCTCGTCGTGTCTCAAAAATGTTTATCATATGACACGCGAGTGATTTCTATAAATCAATTTCTCATCAATCCGTGAATGTCAATTCACCGATTCACTCTATCGTGCTGTCTGCTTTGAGACGTTCCGGTATGAGAACATGCTAAGTATGAAGATTCCAAAGTGGATTCTTTGGAAAATTCATTACTACAAGCTGGAAATTCCTGTCAATGAGAGTCCTCTTTAAAAGAGACCCTACCTGATCACAGGTCGGTTTTCAGAAAACCGGAGGGTTAACTATCCTCATAGAATGAATGACAAAGCCATGTTCGTTCTCTGTCTTTATTGCTAACTGTTTTATTTTAGGGACACATATAAAGATGGCGTTGATGGCTCCCGTTTCTAGCTGAATCGGGTCAATCCATACCTCATGCTCACACATCCTCCACACTATCAATGAAGATGAGAGACTTGCTACAACAAATGTTAAGAGACTACCAACAACGTTTTCGCAACTCTGATGAAAAAGTCTCCTGATCCACAACTCTAATGTAAAGTCTCCTGATTCAGAAGGGTGTAAGCATGATGGTCCTAAAGTCACTACATCACATTAAGGCGATACTACTGAGGATGAGCTTGGAGATTTACTATGGCTGATGATCTCAAAGAAGCTCAAAGATCACACATTCAAAAGGAACTCCAAATCACAAGTTCATTGCTTGAAGTACAAAGTGTGCTGTAAAGTGAAGAATCAGATCCTACGAGCTACATGATCTTAAGAATGCTTGAAGAACAAAGAGCTTAATTTCTAAGGTGGCCTCGCTTAGGGGGAGATTGTTAGGAATACAAATATTCCTATAAAAGTCTCGGTCACCTAATTATTGTAATAGCATTAAGTTAGCTCGTAGTTAGTTTATTCATTAGTTAGTTAGTATTAGATTAAGTAACACCATGGAAGAAGGACGGGTCTTTACCCACTGTATGCCTGATCCACAGCCCAGGTGTGGGCGTTTGTAGGAAAATATATATACCCCTCTCCACATGTGGAGAGGGTTGGTGCTTTCCATTTCCACTAATCAAATCTTCACAATTTTCTCTCATCTCTCTCTCTCTCTCTCTCTCTAGGAACACCCAACTCACTCTCTATCTCTTAACATTCTTCTACACTTTGAATCAAACTTATCACAAAACCATACTTGTTATGAATTAGAATATATTACAAGATTAGACTAGGATTATGCTTGTAAACTCATGTTGTAATTGTCATATGAATGGAATTACTTTTGTATTTTAATGAATGATCTAGTTTCTGCATGAATTATTGAACTATTGATCCAGATCCTCCTTCTACCGGCGGTCCCTTATCAAGGTGGCGGTCCCAAACTTTAAAGGACCGTCGACCCATTTATGGGACCATCCGCAGTATATGTTTCTCCTGCCTTATCCTATTTTGTATGCAGGATTTCTATGTTTGCTTGCATGTTTCCTCTAACATTTTGTAGCTAAATTCCATCGATCGATTCCCGAGTGTCCTCATCAAGGGGGAGCACTAAGCTAGGGGGAGTCATCATGATGTCGTGGACTTCTTTATTTCTACGAAGCCTTTTTGATTCTACAAAAAAGGGGAAAACAAAATGAGACTCGTTTTAAAACTCATTAATACCTAGCTTTATCTAAAATGAGTTTATATTTTGTAATCATCAAAAATGGGGAGATTGTTAATACAAATAATGTCAAAAATGTCATTTGCATTAATCGGTCTCTACTAGTTTTGATAATCACAAAATAAAAACACACGTTACGTAAAACTATGACTAATAAGTTTTTAATCGCGAAAACTCGTTTTCGTCATCAACATCACTTAAGGTATGTACAAACTTCTACCAACTTGTGTATGTGAACAAAGGATTTAAAACTTTACATTTTCATGTCACAAAACATTTTTTACAAAAGAATTTTTGTATAATTTAAAGAAATGTTTTATTAAGTAAATGTTTTCAAAATTCAAATCCATAACAGCCATATTTTCCACTCAAAACCGACAACAAAACGTCACCAAATAGTTTTTCACCACGTCAGGACAAAATGGGGAGCGTATGTCTGGACGGTCCCTTAAATACGTCGGCGGTCCCTTATCGATAAAGGATCGTCTGGTATTTACGGGATCGTCGCCTCTCTCCTAGCGTCTATAAATACAGAATTGTTTTCATTCAGAAATCTTCACCTCTTATGCACTAAAACCTTCTGTATTCCGAAATCCTTTCCAAAACATATTCTTTGATCACATTATTGGGTTCTAGTTGTTTACAAGTGATCACACTCATCATTCCTCTAAAGTGCAAGAGAAGAACATTCATTGTAATCAAGAGACGAAGTGTTGAAGTAGAGTTTTGCTCATCTCATCCCATTATTGCAGATCTATCATCATTTACATTCATTGTTTCGTGTATGTAATAGGACTTGAGTGCAAGTCTTATATTGTATATTGTGTTGTATCGTGCCATCGTGTTGGGACGAGGTGTGAAGCCACGTGGGCTTTGGTAGATTGATTCTAGCTAGGATTAGGACTCGACATTCCGCTTAGTGTCGTTAAACTTGGTGTAAGCTTGTGTACGGTTTGTTCCGCCATAAGGGAGCGTGTTGATATAGTGTTTGTGAAACTCTCGAGTGTGAGACTCGAGGAGTGGAGTAGGGACGAAGGAGTGAGCTTCATGGCCGAAACACTATAAATCTCCGTGTACCGGTTTGATCTTTCCTTTACTGACTTTTACTTATTTACTTGTTATGGATTATATCTATTGTTGTATTGATTTCACGTAAACATCGAATCGAATCATTTTCACAAACGCAGTTTGTTAAGTAAATTTTCTAAAAACAAATAATAATGGTGAAACTATTCAACCCCCCTTCTAGTTTCTACAGATATCTTAGCTACATTACCTCACTAAAACCCTAGTACCACTAGTCATAGCTCATAGTACAAGTCCCTTAAGCTCAGAACCCTAAATATGTCTTAATGTCCCGAAACTAGGTCAAAACCTTCCCGAATCTCTAGTATAAGCTACCACCACTTAGTATAAGCTTCCTAAAACTTAACCTAAGTCACTAAAAACTCATAGGACCCTAATCTAGGCACTAAAACCTAAGCTAGACCCTAATCACTCACTAAGCAAGATTTAGTTTAAACTAAACATAAGGTAACCCTAATCTTAAAATTAAGTAATCTAAGCACCTCAACCTAGCATCCTAACACCTTAGTCACTGATGAGTGTGTAAATACTCATCATTTTTTGTCAATCTAAACTGAAAAAACATTTACAAACACCCAGGTATACATCAAAATACAGAAAATATCCCAAAGGTCGTGTTTTATATGTTTTAGATGCAAAATGATTAAAAACAAACGAAAAACGAACAAAGTTTGCAAAATTGGCAGTTTCAGTGCCCCAACTTTCAAAACTTGACAAAATCAGTCCCTGAGCATTTGTTTTGAAAGTCAAAAAAGTCAAAAATTAACAAAACGATCTTTGGGTGAAAAGTTTTCAAAAGTGTACAAGTTTAGTCCCTTGAATTTCACATTTGGCAAGATTGGTCCCTATGCTTTCAGAAAATGACAAAACTGGTCCATGGAGAGAATTTAATGAAGAAAAGTCAACAACAGTCCTCCAACAATCCCAAAATGACAAGTTTGATCCTTGGATTGCATTTTCAGAAAAGTACAAGTTCAGTCGCCCAAGTTTGCAAATTGGCAGAAATGGCCCCCCGGGAATTACATTTTGAAGAAAAATAGTCTTATAAACCTTGTGGAATTACAACTTGGCAAAAATAGTCCTTGGTGATACTTTGGCAGATTGGCAGATTTAGTCCCTTAAGAATGCAGAAATTACAACATAAGTCCTTGGGCTAAACCACCTAAACCTAAACATAGTATACACTTAATCCACTATCCATCTAAACCCCAAAACCAAATTAAAACGAACACCAAGTCCAATCCAAAACATACCCAGGCCCAATCCCACTCACCCTCAGCCCAATCATCACCCCGTTAATATTAAATCCAGTCAAACTCCAGGTCAACGGGGGTCAAACTCCAGGTCAAACAACAACACCCTTTCTTCTTTCCCCTCCCCCCCCCCCCCCCCCCCGGTTTTACCCAGCAGACCACCACCATCACCCCACCTTCACCTCTGCAATACTCCACTTCCCCTCAAAAGTCCCCCAATCACTCCCCCCCAATCCCACTACCTCCTCCAAAACCCATACCTAACCCCAATCCACCCTGGCAATCCTAAATCCCCACAACAGGTTTTGGCGCCAAAATTGGTTGTAGGGCTAGGATTAATTTCAGAGCAATTAAATGGTGGAGATTACTTGGCAAGGCTTAAGGGATCATGTTGCAACCCTAAAATTCACAAAGGAAGCACAAGAAGTGTAATTCGTACCTACCACTTATCTTAGTATAAATAGAAGCTTTTGTAAGCCTCCAAGGCATCCTTTTCCTTGTATTTTTTCCTTTCATAGTTTTAATTTGCAATTGTATTTCAGTATTCTTAAGTTAATTCAAGTATCATTAAGTTTTAAGAAATTTAAATTTTTACTTAAGTTTCCAATTCTTGCAAATTGTTCTTGTTCGTCTTTATTTATGCCAAGGTTGTTCTCAGTAGCTAATTTAAAAACTATTTGAGGTTTCAAAGTCAGTAAACTCAGAAAAAACAAAAAAAGGAATAACATACAAAGAAAAATAAATAAAATATATAAATAAAAAATTCATGAAGAAGACAAGTTGGAGCATGGTTAATCATGGAAGGCCATGGGGTAGTACTTCATGGGAAGCTATAGGGTGGTAGTTTGAGTTCAGGTTCATCCTTAACTGTGCTATGATTAAATTTGTAAGAATTTTCTATATTATTTTAGTATAATCTGTTATCAGTAGGCTAGGTAGTCGTTTGTTGTTTATTATTGCTCAGTTATGCTTAGCTAGTTTTAATGTAAGTTAATTTAATAGTTCCTTAGTTTAATCTCTTGGATTGCTTCATAATCTCCTTGAATCTGTTTTGTAAGGGGTGTTTGGATTTACTGATTTGACTAGGGTCCATTGTGATTCAGTAGTTAAAAGTTATTTGGATATCACTTATAGGGTTAAGATAGAACATTGAAAACAATAAATTGGCAGGTTGTTAGTAAAAAGTCAAAAGTGGAGTTTATTCTTAATTTGTTCATAACTGTTAGAATTTTAAAGTGGCATAATCCTTAATTTGGTTTAAAACTTGTTCAATTTGCTTGACTTGGTCCCATTTTAGCATTATGCAACACATTCAGTAGCCTAGGCTTAGTACATTTTCAGATTAGTCAAAATTTTAAGAATAACTCAAAGGTCTAAGTGGCAGAATTGCTCCAAACTTGGTGGATTTTTAGTTTGCTCAGTATTAGGATATATGATATGAAATTTGGGAGATTTGTTGTTTGCCAGCTTGTGGTTCCATAAACAATTTTCTTAGAATTTTGAGAATTTTCTTTGAGTGGTTTTAAGTACACCAAAGTAGACCATCTGAGCATACATCTGCCCTGCACCCAGCTTCATCAATTTTGCCCCGTTTTTCTATTGTGGATATCTTGTTCATTTGTAGACCAATTTCTTTGATATTTGTTGATTTGGATAGCCACTAGTACCACCTTGTTAGTTGTACTTTTTGTTTGCCTTTGTTTGCTTTTTATCTTACTGAATTTGGCCCTTCTTTTTGCTCTTTTGGTTGTTGCTGCTGTGTGTTCTTAGGACAGCTGAGCTTGTTGATTTTTTATTTGATCATGTTTGATCCACTGTGTTGTTGTTGCTTGTTGTTATGTATTAATTAGTGGTGTTTGTGTATGTTGGTGTTGGCCTCTAACTTGTGCTTACCTCGTTGTGATCAATGGTGTAAAAGCTTAGTCCAAAAATCACATGAATCACAAAACACCCAACTGTTGGGATTTCAAGATAGCACAAGCTTATTCTAAGCTTTTCAATAAAATGTCTTTTATAAAAGTTGGTTATTGTTGTGGTAAAAAGGCTTTTGTAAAAAGAAAATAAAAAAAAAAAATCACAAAAAGTGCAAGAGGTGGGATTCGAACCTTGGACCACCTGCACTCCAAGCCTCACACCACA
Source organism: Artemisia argyi (assembly GCA_030686995.1). Classification (NCBI taxonomy): domain Eukaryota; kingdom Viridiplantae; phylum Streptophyta; class Magnoliopsida; order Asterales; family Asteraceae; genus Artemisia; species Artemisia argyi. The sequence goes on from CM060678.1 coordinate 103,746,396, forward strand.
AACACAACACCAACGTGCCCTTGGGTCTTTTTCAGTAGTTCATTGCATAATTTAATATTTAGTATAAATTGTAGTCTGTTTTGTAATTAAGCCTTAACAGCTTATAATTGCTTATACTTTGCTTATTTTGCGCTGTGCCCAGCTTTTTCATATTTTTCTTAAATTAGTATTAGTTTGTAGTATTTTTCAAAAAAACCTCAGATTTATTTCATTAGTTTTAGTAATTATTAGAATTTAATTAGTGTTAAATAGTTTTTAATTCATAATAAATATAATTTTCATTGAAAAATTAATTTTCTTTTTTCTAAAATTTTCTTTTGTCATTTAGTACGTAGGAAAACTAATTTGAACCCCGTAGGACTAGTGTAACTATAAATTCATGTTTTATTTTTCGCACTCGCGTAATTTTTAATTAACGTTCGCGTTTTTAAATCTAGATTACGTTTTAGGATTCCCCGTTTCCCTAACATGTTTCCCATAGTTTTTAGGTAATTTTAAGTGTTCGTTAGCATTCCTTTGTTTAATTTCTCATTTAGGTTACGTTTATTTCAAATTTTCGTTCGTAAATTCTTAATTTCCGTTAATTTAACGTATCACAAAACCAAATAATCTTTCACAACCAAACATACAAGGTTTTAATCTCGATCTTTTCATGAAACTTTCCATTCACACCTCGTTGGGACACGACCCGGTAAATCACTTCCCGGTCTCACAAATAAATATCACTTTCACAAGCTTATGAGGAAATCTTTTTCCTAAAAGGTTTACTTGTATTTCTCCACGTCTTGTTGTCTCACGATAACATTGACTTCACGTTTGTTGATATTTTGATAAATTGTTTTGCACAAAAACACAACGAATCAAATGGCGCCGCTGCCGGGGAGGCTGTGTGTCGAAAGACTCGATAAGGTTTAGACGATTAGTCTTGTAGAACCTTCGCAAGAAATTACGCTTTTCATAAAACATATAAAATACCAAAAATATTTTTCTTTTGTTTCTATATATGTATTATATCTATAAAAGATAAGAAAAACACAAAAAGATTTTCCCGTTTCTTTGTTTAATAATAACAATATTAAAATCTTACCACCGCAAACCAAGGCAGAACACCTACCAACTGGGGGTGTGACCATAATAAGTTCCCAAACTAAAGATCAAAACTTGTCTTTGTATCACTTGCGTTTTGGATAACTTTTAATCGATAAGCTTACATTAAGAGGAGTCAAAACGGTATAGGGCGATCCAACGAACTTTGCCCTAGTGAGAAATCCATTCTTCACTCCCGCTCCTTGTACGTTTATCCTTAAAGGTCAACCTTGCGTTCTTGATTATTGGTTTAAGTTCCCTTGTCGTTAAAGTGGTATTGTTTTAATTGATATTTTTTTGTGGTGCATGCGCACTCGTTCGTCTACGTCAACAAGTCCTTTGCAATCGCTTAACAACATTCCAAGAAGAAGGCGTAATCAACGACGTACCAATCCAATAGTCGAACCCGAGATTCGCACTATTCCTTCCGTTATCATGGCGGCTGAGCACACTATGAATGAGCTTCTCCAAGCACCCATCGAGGGTTACAGAGATGCTATCGTTGTTCCAGCCATCGTGGCTGACAATTTTGAGCTTAAGACGGGGTTGATAAACCTAGTCACCTCGCGTCAATTCTATGGTTTCGAAAGGGACGATCCTCAAGATCACATTCGATGGTTTAATAAAATCACATCCACCATCAAATGCAAAAACGTCCCTGAAGAGGCAATCAAACTTCTTCTTTTCCCGTTTTCCCTCGATAGGGCTGCCAAGAATTGGCTTGACAAACAACCCCCTCGCTCGATTGAAACATGGGAAGATTTGGTTAAGAAGTTCGTGAATGAATTCTTTCCTCCTTCTAAAACCACGGCCCTTAAGAATGAGATCATGAAATTCACACAGAAATTCGATGAATCATTCAGTGAGGCATGGGACCGTTTTAAGGATATGCTTCGCAAATGTCCTCATCATAGTTTTTCTGAGTTAATGAAACTCGACACTTTCTATAATGGTGTGAGCCAAATTGATCAAGACTCTCTCAATTCCTCCGCTGGAGGTAATTTCTTGAATCGAACCACAAGGGATGCTTTAGTGATCATCGAGAATAAGTCTAAGGTCCGCATTCCACGAAGCAAGCCGGTTGTTTCCCAAGTGAATGTTGGTCCTTCTACCTCATCACCCGTGGCTCAATCTAGCACCGATTCTAGGCTTGACAAACTCACGGAAGCTATTCATTCTTTGGTTCTCACCAAAAACAAAAAAGTTTCTTCTCAACCCTCTGAAGTCAAAAAGGTTGAAGTTTGTGTTACTTGTGGTGGTCCACACGCATATTACAATTGTACTGCCACCGATGGCAATCCATTTGAAGTTAATGCGATAGCCGGTAGTTCTAATCAAGGAGGTAACCAATACCGTCCTCAAATGGAGCCAAACTACCGTCCTAACAACCAAAGTGGTCCACCCGGCTTTTCTCAACCCAATAATCCAAATCAATTCAATCAAAATCAACACTGAAGAAATCAAAATAAATTTCATGCCCCGATTAATCAATTTCCAAATCAAGGGGGAATTACAATCAAGATTTTCAAAATCAAGGAAACTTGAATAGAAACCAAGGTTATGGTAATCAAGGAAACAATTTTCATGGTAATGGTAACCAAAACCAAGGAAATTTTCAAAATCAAAGTTTCAATCAAAACAACCTAGCTCAAAATTTTTCTCATTAAAACCAAGTTGTTGTTCAAACTCAATCATCATCCGATGAGTTGTTGAAACAATTAATGAAAGCTCAAGAAGAAACAAACAGGTTGTTGATCAGTCATATTTCTGAACTAAAGAAGTCTTTAAATGATCGACCTTCGGGATCGGGAACGCTACCTAGCAACACGATCGCCAACCCGAAGGGCGATGTAAAGGCGATCATAACCCATAGTGGTGTTTCTTATGATGGACCCACGATTCCTACTACCTCTTCTACTTCTCCTCCAAAGGTAGTGGAACATGAACCTGAGGCGGCAAAGGACAAAGGACAAAGTGCAAATTACTAGCCCACAAAGTACCGCGCACGTCCAACCTCATGTTGTCCCAAAAACCAAATCCAAACCGGGAGTTGTTTTTGAAGCCCCAGTGAATCCCGTTCAATCCAAAGCTTCAATACCTTATCCATCACGTTTAATCGATCAAAGGCTCCGTGATCAAACTAATAATCAAATGAAGAAGTTTCTTGAGATATTTCAAAAGTTACACTTCGACATTAGTTTCGTTGATGCTCTTCTCTATATGCCCAAGTTTGCTTCCACTTTCAAGAGTCTTCTAAGTAACAAAGAGAAATTGTTTGAACTCACTAAAACTCGTTTGAATGAAAATTGTTCGACGGTGCTTCTAAAGAAACTTCCAAAAAAAATTAGGAGACCCCGGGAAATTTCTCATTCCATGTGATTTCCAAGAGCTAGAAGACTGCTTCGCCTTGGCCGATCTTGGCGCTAGCATAAATCTCATGCCTTTCTCTATTTGGCAAAAGCTTTCACTTCCCGAGCTTACACCAACACGAATGACTCTAGAATTAGCAACCCGAACGGTTACGGTTCTGAAGGGTATTGCTGAATATGTCTTTGTGAAGGTTGGCAAGTTCCATTTCCCTGTCGACTTCATAGTCGTTGATTTTGATGCCGATCCTTGTGTTCCCCTCATTTTGGGAAGACCATTCTTGAAAACGGCTCGTACATTAATCGACGTCTTCGAAGGTGAAATGACTCTAAGAGTTGGCGATGAAAAATTGGTCATTAACATTGAAAACACTTCAAAAAATATTCTCGACCTTGAAAGAGAAGCAATTAACCAAATTGATGTCATCGATGTTGCATGCGATGAATACTTTGAAGAAGTGTTAAATGTGCAAGGATCAATTGATTCCACCATAAATGTCTCTTCCCCCTCTCTCAATCCATTTGAGGGAGGTGATTTCATTTTGGAAGAAATTGAAGCTTGTTTATCATGTGATTCTCGTGCTGATCATGATTCTATCAATCCCGAGGAAGACATACTTCTCTTTGAGAAGTTGATTAACGATGATCCATCATCTCTTCCTCCAAAAGAACTTCAAAGGAACTTCCGCCTCATCTCGAGTATGCATTTTTGGAGGGTGACGATAAGTTTCCCGTCATAATTGCTAAAGACTTGAATGAAGAAAACAAAGCCTCTCTCCTCAACGTTTTAAAGTCACACAAGCGAGCCATTGCTTGGAGACTTTCTGACATCAAGGGTATTAACCCAGAATTTTGTATGCACAAGATTTTGATGGAGGATGACTTTAAACCGGCGGTTCAACAACAAAGAAGGGTGAATCTGAAAATTCATGAGGTTATCAAACAGGAAGTAATAAAACTTCTTGATGTCGGTTTAATTTACCCTATATCGGATAGTCCTTGGGTTAGTCCCATTCATTGTGTGCCCAAGAAGGGTGGTATAACGGTTGTTAAAAATGATGATAATGAGTTGATTCCTACTCGATTGGTAACGGGTTGGCGTGTTTGCATTGACTATCAAAACTTGAATGACGCCACCCGTAAAGACCACTTTCCTCTACCTTTCATGGATCAAATGCTCAAAAGATTGGCGAGAAACGAATACTATTGTTTCCTTGACGGTTTTTCGGGTTACTTCCAAATTCCCGTCGATCCTCAAGATCAATAGAAAACAACTTTCACGTGCCCATATGGAACATTTGTTTATCGACGCATGCCTTTTGGCTTGTGCAATGCTCCGGGCAGGTTTCAAATATGCATGATAGCCATTTTTCACGACATGATCGAGAAAACAACGGAGGTCTTCATGGACAATTTTTCGGTCGTTGGGAATTCATTTGAATCATGTCTCGCCAATTTAAACAAAATGCTTCAAAGATGTGAAGATACCAATCTTAGTCTAAATTAGGAGAAAAGTCAATTCATGGTCAAGGAAGGCATTGTCCTTGGCCATAAGATTTCTAAGAGCGGGATTAAGGTTGACAAAGCTAAAATTGATGTCATTGCTAAACTACCTCCTCCCACAACTGTTAAAGGTGTTCGGAGTTTTCTGGGTCATGCCGGCTTCTATCGTATATTTATTCAAGATTTCTCAAAGATAGCTAGGCCTATGACCAGACTTCTTGAAAAAGAAACTCTGTTTTTCTTTTCTGATGAGTGCATCGAAGCTTTTCAAACTCTCAAGGAAAAGCTTACCGAGGCACCAATTTTAGTTGCCCCCGATTGGAACCTACCTTTCGAACTTATGTGTGATGCAAGTGATTTTGCCACAGGTGCGGTCTTGGGGCAACGAAAAACCAAACACTTTCAGCCGATTCATTATGCAAGCAAAACCTTGACCGAAGTTCAAGCTCACTACACCACTACGGAAAAAGAATTACTAGCCGTGGTGTATGCGTTCGAGAAATTTCGACCATACTTGATCTTGACTAAATGCATAGTGTATACGGATCACTCGTCTCTCAAGTATCTCTTTGCCAAACAAGATGCAAAGCTGAGATTGCTCCGTTGGGTTCTCCTCCTACAAGAATTTGATATCATTATTTGTAGGACCGTAGAACAACCTAAATCACTATTAAATCAAGCTTAAACCTAGAGAGAGAAAGTAAGTAGAGAGAGAGAGTGAGTGGGAACTCTAGTGTGTGAAATAATGACCTTGTTATTACTAAGAGAACCAACCTCTCAAATGAGGTTTACAAGAGTATTTATACTTATAGTCTAGGGCTACACATATCTTTGACCATATTACATAACTAGCCCTTAGACTTTATAAAAGTATGAAAACATTATTAAAACTTCATCATGATTATATTCTAAAGCAACCTATACCATAATATTAATGACCGACACTTTTTATAAATAAAAATACGATTCTAACAATCTCCCCCTAAGTGTTGGTCATTGAGGTTGCGCGACGTCATCATCTTTGTCTTTAAACTTTATCATTCATAGATCTTGACGTCTTTAAGAATCACTAGATGAATCATAGTTCTAGTTCATCATGCTTCATTGTTGTTGAAGTGATCCAATGATGTCATCTGCCATTCGTCACTTCTGCGTCTGTGGTGGTTGTCTGCCATTCCAACATGCTCATACGTCTTAAGTCTTTGTGATACATGCATTTGTTGTTTCCGTTCTTTCACTTTGATCTTTGTCACTTTACTTTGTAGATTCTTCTTTTTAGCGTAGAATCTTACTTTGGCTGTTGCTATCCTTTGATCTTTGTGAGAACTTTCCTTTGACTTTGTGATGCATGTATGAGCATGTGGAATCTTTCGCCATGGAGATGATGTATATATGCAGGTAAACAGTTAGCAATAAACAACCGGTACTTACAGATAAGGAATTAGAGATCGTCAACAGCATAGTGTGAAGACTCCTTCTAACCCTTACCATGGCCGTTCCCATATCAGATACTCCCGAAAGAGCTTACGAGACCTACTAAGTAGCTCAATGACTGGGTGAGTCGTTGGGGATCACTCCACGACTGTAGACCGTTTGAAACCACCGCGAACACTAAGCGTAACCCATAAAGAATTACCGAAGTGACCTGCTGTCAGGGCTGCTTGATGTTGACCCTGGCAGGAATTTCCGTTCAATCATTGAGAAACTACATAAGTAAATTCTCTCATAAACGTTCTCGGCAGATTGCTAAGATCTGCGAAGGACTCTTAGGTTTACATCTGGTGTCCTTAATATTGAACAACCAGTGTATAGATATCATGTGTTCCTATGAGATCTTTTGATGAATCTCGGGGCTCTAGACTTGATAAGTGCACATTAGGTTTCCTATGCGGAGATTAGGGAGAGGTCTCCTGCTTCAATATCAATCATCTCTAAGAGACAGATTGATAGATTACACTGGTTCCCCGTGAGAATGAAACAAGCTCTTTTAAGAGAACTTGAGTGGCTAGAAGGTTTAGTGCAGTGCGTCACTGGGTCCATGACGTCTTTATCTTCAATACCGGTGTCACCTTAGTAACAACCAGTAGCATATGAATTGAACCCGGTGTCTGCCCTAAGGTTGAACATATGGAGGGCTATTTCTTTTCACCCTTTTTCATAACTTTTCTTTTTAATTCTTCAACCCCTTCTTTCTCCTTTCTCATTTTCTCCTTTTTTTTTTCAATCATACCTAAGGACTTCTAATTCTAATCTATTGGAATTGTCCTTGGGTAGATCCCTCCGGCTCTGGCGGATCATAGGACGGTTTTCCCTAACCTTAGTCACCTTATAACTCCATGAATCCTATAATTGCCATGAAACCTTTGATTGAAAATATCTCAAAGTGTTTATGAATATAAACACATTTTTGTTGACACTTTGAGAGTTTTTGTTTCTTTTGAAGGACTCCCCCTTCACATGTGCTCATGAATTATTTAAGAAATTTGCACATGCATGAGGAGTTTGCACTTTTTGAATTGATCCACTTTCAGTGAACATGACCGATTCGAGACACGCTTACATCACTAGTTAGACTAGCTTGAAGTTATTACCCGTCCTAGTCAAGTCCAAAGAAAGTCTCTCGATACGGTACATTCTACTCAGACAAGTCCTATTCGAGACACGCTTACATCACTAGTTAGACTAGCTTGAAATTATTACCCGTCCAGGACAAGCCTTTTCGATTACTGACAATTTAAGCTTCGTCAATTCATTGGTACATTCTAAGTCTAGCTCTTTTGAGATTCAGTCACAAGCTTTAAACATCTTTGATCACACTTTAATCATGTCATCTCCCCCTCAAAAATAGCATATCGTGATATTTTTGCTATCAACTGATTAAGAAAAAGCTTTTTGGAGAGATAGACAGATTTCATTTTGCATGAATTCGGAATATTTTGTTTTTGTACTCCCCCTTAATGATAGCACATTTTAAAATGAATTAAGGGTTTTGAGGGAGTTATCTTGAGCACTCATTTGAAAGATTTTGAGAAATCTTGTGAATAATCTTGAAAAAGTGCTCAAGATATCTGTTTGAAAAAACGAGTTTTTGTTTTAAGACTTTTTCGTTTGTTTATACTCGAACTTTTTGAAAAAGATTTCGTCCTTGAAAATGCGAGTCCTTGATTTGAAATAATCAGAAGTCATCATTCGGGTCCGGGTTTCGTACTGAAGTATACGAAAGCCATTGTGAAGAAAGTTTTGAGAAACGACATGTTTTTAGAAAAATATATAAAGAACTCCCGTTCAAGCATCTGTACATGTCCGTATCATTGTTGAATGACATTTCTAGAAACGTACAGAATATTGATTTATACGAGAGACATGTCATGAGAAGAATATTTTTGGATTTTTTGATTTTATATTGTTCTTGTATTTTTGAAATTTTATATTTTTGTATTTTGTTGTTTTTTTTTTCAAAAAATATTTACAACGAAGCGATTGTGAAAAATATTTTTCAAGAAGATTCGAGAAGACGTTCTAGCTCCTCAGGAGTTAGGCTTCGCATGCCAATTCGTCGAACTAAATAGTCAAACCGTTCTTTTGGAAGGGCTTTAGTAAATAGATCGGCGAGTTGGTAATCAGTCTTAACAAAAAATAATTCAACAGTACCCTCATCCACGTGTTCTTTGATGAAATGGTAGCAGACTTTGATATGCTTCGTCTTAGAGTGATGTACGGGATTGCACGAGATGGCTATGGCACTTTTTGAGTCACAATACATAGGTATTTTGTCAAAAGTAAAGCCATAATTTGTGAGCTGTGTCCTCATCCAAAAAACTTGGGCACAACACGCAGATAGAGACACATACTCGGCTTCGGCGGTTGATAGCGCAGTACAATCCTGTTTCTTTGACGACCAGCTTACTAGCTTTTCACCCAAAAATTGTGCTCCACCTGATGTACTTTTTGCTGTAACTTGATCTCCTGCATGGTCGGCATCTGAAAAGGCTGTTAGATTAAACCCCGAATCCTTCAGATACCAAAGTCTCATGTTAATGGTTCTTCGTAGGTACCGAAAGATCCTTTTAACCTATTTGAGGTGAAGTTCGGTAGGCTTTGCCTGAAACCGTGCTAACAAACAAACAGCAAATTGAATATCGGGTCGGCTAGCAGTTAGGTACATGAGAGAACCTATCATGCTCCGATATTTCTTCGGATCAATGGGTTTCCCAAACAAATCAGCACCTATTTTTGGTGAAGTGACCATTGGTGTACCAACAGAATCACAATTTTCCATTCCATGTTTTTTCAAAATCTCTATTGTATATTTAGCTTGATTGATAAAAATACCACGAGGGGATTGATGTATTTGTAAACCAAGAAAGAATTTTAGTTCCCCCATCATGGACATTTCAAATTTACTTTTCATGAGATTTTCAAAATGTTTTGAATGGTTAGGATTGGTTGATCCAAAAATTATGTCGTCCACGTAAATTTGAATGATCAAAATATCATCTTTGAATTTTTTGATAAACAAGGTGTCATCAACCGTTCCTTTGGTGAAATTGTTTTTGAGCAAGAAAGATGATAGTTCGTCATACCACGCTCTTGGAGGTTGTTTTAAACCATAAATGGCTTTCTTAAGCTTGTAGACGTAGTCTGGATGATCTTTGTCGATGAATCCCTCTGGCTGACTCACATACACTTCTTCTTCATAGTTCCATTTAAGAAAGCAGTCATAATATCCATCTGATAGACTGTGATGTTTTTGTGAGCGGCATAGGCTAAGAAAACCCAGACTGCTTCAAGTCTAGCTACAGGCGCGAATGATTCCTCAAAATCTATCCCTTCTTCTTGTAGATAACCTTTAGCCACGAGACAAGCTTTGTTGCGAATAACAGTCATTTCCTCATCCAGTTTGTTTTTCCACAACAACTTGAGATCAAGAACTCGTTTATCAAGTGGTTGTTCAACAAGTTCCCAACTATCATGTAATAGGTATTGAAGAAGTTCATCCTGCATCGCTTCTCTCCAAGGGTATTCTGCCATTGCTTCCCAAATGTTCTTTGGTTCTTTGAGGCTGATTGAGCAAATATAAATGCACAATTCGAGATCGGTGGCAAGTTGTCTCCTCGTCTGAACTGGCTTTGAAGGTTCACCAATAATATGTTCTATTGGGTGGTCTTTTGTCCATTGAAACATAGAAGGGTACCTTGGATGTAACGAATGTGTGTTAGATGGTTCTTGTAACCGTGAATAAGATTCAGCAGAGTCTGTTGCAAACGGGTTTTCAAATATTTCTTCTTCTTCTAACGCATCATTGTTTGAATTATTTGTTGGTTCTTCTTGAAAATTTGTGTTTTGGTTTTGCTCGTCAACTCTTGGTAGATCAGTTTCAATAACTGGAGTTGCTGGAGTAGATGTTGATGATGTTGATGTAGTTGGTGCTTCAGCTTCGATTGTGGTAGATGCATCCTGTGGTGGTGGTGGTGGTTGATGGTTTTGAGCGGGTGCAGCGGAATGTTGTAGAGATGCATTTTTCGAAGTTCCACCATAATATTCATCAAACATTAACTCGAATAAATTTTCTAGTTCTTGTACTGAAGGTTTATCCGTGTTTGTTGACTGAGCTCCTTGAGGTACGAGTCCTGAACTGATGTGTCCAGAAGTCTGCATGTTTGGTGCGGGTCCTAATCCATTTTGATTAGAAGCCATCGGATTAAGCGCGGGTTCTAGAGCGTATCTCTCAGAAGCCATTTGTGAAATCTCGTCAAACTTCACATTCATCGTCTCCATTATCCTTTTCGTTCTTCTATTATACACCGTGAATGCCCTCGAGTTTTCTGAATATCCAATGAAGATTCCAATATCACCCTTAGCTTTTAACTTTCCTAGATCTTCTCTGTCATTCGTTGGATAGCACAAAGCGCCAAATACGTGAAGGTAAGAGGTGTCAGGTTTACGGTTGTTCACTAGCTCATATGGGGTTTTATTGAATCTTGGATGGACTAGGGATCGATTTTGAGTAAAACAAGCAGTGGCTACAGCATCAGCCCATAAGAATAGTGGTGCACTAGAAAAAATCAGCATTGTGCGAGCAGCTTCCACAAGAGTTCGGTTTCTTCTTTCAACTACCCCATTCTGCTGTGGAGTTCTAACAACTGATGTTTGGTGAGTGATTCCAACATCTTCAAAATAGGTTCTTAACTCCTGATTTGTGAATTCTGTGCCATTATCTGTTCTTACAATCCTTACTGGAGCTTGAAGTAGAACTTGGATACGCTTCAGAAAGGTGATGATGGTACCTGGTGCTTCGTCTTTTGACCTCAAAAACTTTACCCAAGTATATCTTGAATAATCATCAACAATAACAAGAATATACTTCTTCCCAATAATGCTTTCAACTCTCATTGGGCCACATAAGTCCATGTGCAACATATGTAACCTTGCTTCCGAACTAGGTACGGTTTTGGGTTTATATGATGCTCTTTTACTTTTTCCTTGTTCGCATGATGGACAAAGGTGTTCCTTGGTGTATTTGAATTTAGGAAGTCCGGTGACGATGTTGTCTTTGGCTAACTTGTTGATCGTGTCGAAATTGAGATGGGATAATCTTCTATGCCACAGCCAGGACTTAGTTTCGGTTGCCCTTGTCATAAGACAAATTGGTGATGTAGAAGCCATTTGGTTGATGTCGATAGCGTACAAATTTGTATCACGATTACCAGTTAAGAGATCATCACCAACCAAATTTCTAATAAAAACTGTGTTTCTTCTGAATGCAACTTCTAAATCTGCATCACAAAACTGCCCGACTGAAAACAAGTTGTGTCCCAACCCTTCGACGTAGTAAACTCGAGTGATTAAAAAATTCTCAAACCGAAGATCTCCATAACCCTGAATAGCTGCTACATGATCATTTCCAAAGCGTACAGTTCCCATGAATTTCCAAACGAAATTGATCAGCAGCTTTAAATTCCCGGTCATGTGCTTGGAGCAACCCGAGTCGACGATCCAAAGACATATTTTGATAACCTGCCAAGGACAGAAGAGTTTGTATTTGGAAACCGTTTTAAATTTGGTTCCATGGGGTTAGGAGTAAATTCCGAATCACACACATCAAAGTTTGCTACATGTTTATTTTGAACAACTTCCAATTTGCCATTCTGAAGAATGAACTCTCTACCCGTTGGTATCAACATACAAAACTTAAGGTAGTTCCTAGGCATTCGACTACTAGTGGTAGACCTAAAGCGTGCAACTAATCTTTCTATAGATCTAGATCTAGCACTAGTTCCCTTTGGAACATACTTCTGTTTAGGCGTAACATTCACATTCTTAGAAACACATTCATCATGAACATCATTAATTAAACATTTCTTGCATATTAAACAAACAGAGTCATTACATGCATTAGAACCAATACTTTCGACATTACATTCAGATGAATCATGTTGCTTATTAAAAAGCGATAAATTCCTAGGGTGTTCTTCTACTTCTTCAACTTTATTCTTGCTACTACTCGTAGAGACAGGCGGGACTCTATTGTTCCTTGTATTGCTCCTAGGCTTTAGTCTGCTGCTCCTAGAGGTGCTTTCTAATCATGTAGAAGGTAAGGCACACGCGTTAGGATTTATATTGTTGTCCTTTTTAGCATCACTAGACTTTTTAGAAGTATCCTTTTTGCACGCATTTGTCTTAGAAGTGGAGGCAGACGCATTAGTGGGACTAATCCTAAAAAGGCCAGGTGCTATCACTTTTGGTGTTTCGACAACCGCTTTTCCTTTATCAACAATCTTAACATTTTCACATTTCTTTGGCAAGGGTGTTGGAGTGAGTGGTGTTGTCAAATCCTTTTTCTCATCGACTTTTGGAGCAAACCGTGAAATTGACATTTTTGGTTTTTGAACCATGTTTGAAACATTTGGTTTCTCCGAAGTCAATGGTTTTGCAAACTTGGTTTCCTCACCCTTTCCTTTTTGACTTTCAAGCTGAGCCCTCAAAAGATTATTTTGCTCTTTCATGTTCTTTAAGTCACGCTCATACGACAATTTGTTATACTTGCATTCTTCCTTTTTTTGATCAAGTTGTTTAAAATATGACACATTTTCTTTTTCAAGCTTTATAAGAGCATTTTCATATTTTGAAACAATTGCGGAGGTCTCTGATACCACTTGTAGGACCGTAGAACAACCTAAATCACTATTGAATCAAGCTTAAACCTAGAGAGAGAAAGTAAGTAGAGAGAGAGTGAGTGGGAACTCTAGTGTGTGAAATAATGACCTTGTTATTACTAAGAGAACCAACCTCTCAAATGAGGTTTACAAGAGTATTTATACTCATAGTCTAGGGCTACACATATCTTTGACCATATTACATAACTAGCCCTTAGACTTTATAAAAGTATGAAAACATTATTAAAACTTCATCATAATTATATTCTAAAGCAACCTATACCATAATATTAATGACCGACACTTTTTATAAATAAAAATACGATTCTAACATTATTCGTGATAAAAAAGGAGCCGAGAACCTCGCTGCTGATCATCTTTCCTGATTGGAGAACCCTCATCAAAGTGCCCTTGACAAAAAGGAAATAAATGAAACGTTTCCTCTCGAGACACTTAATGTGATTTCTTGTCGTGGTGATTCTAGTACCCCATGGTTTGCTGAATTTGCAAACTACCATGCGGGGAATTTCGTTGTTAAAGGGATGTCGTCCCACCAAAAGAACAAGTTTTTCAAAGATGTGAATCATTACTTTTGGGACGATACCTATTTGTTTAAGATTTGTGCGGATCAAGTTATTTGTAGGTGTGTTCATGGCCAAGAAGCCATGGAAATTCTTAAGGCTTGTCATAATGGACCCACCGGGGGACATCATGGCGCGAATTACACCGCTCAAAAGTATTTGATCCCGGTTTCTATTGGCCCACAATCTATAAAGATGCCCATGACTTGGTCAAATCTTGTGATGTATGTCAACGTCAAGGAAATATAACACAACGGGATGAAATACCACAAAATGTCATCCAAGTTTGTGAAATCTTTGATGTATGGGGCATTGATTTTATGGGGCAGTTCCCGTCTTCACGGGGGAACAAGTACATACTCGTGGCCGTTGACTATTTATCGAAATGGGTCGAAGCCAAAGCTCTCCCAACCAACGATGCCCGAGTAGTTGTAAAGTTTTTAAAGTCTCTCTTTGCTAGGTTTGGAACTCCCCGTGCTATCATTAGTGATCGCGGTACTCACTTTTGCAATGACCAATTTGCAAAATTCATGCTCAAGTATGGTGTCACTCACCGACTTGCTACCGCGTATCACCCACAAACTAGTGGGCAAGTGGAGCTTTCAAACCGTGGTTTAAAACGAATTCTTGAAAGGATCGTAGGCGAAAACCGTGCCTCTTGGTCGGACAAGTTAGATGACGCTCTATGAGCTTTTCGCACAGCTTATAAAACACCCATCGGGTGTACCCCTTATAAGCTAATGTATGGAAAAGCATGTCATCTACCGATCGAGCTCGAGCACAAAGTTTATTGGGCCTTAAAGCAAGCTAACTTCGATCTTAAGTCTGCGGTTGACCATAGGAAAGTTCAACTCAATGAACTAAATGAACTTCGTGATCATGCTTATGAAAACTCTTTGATCTACAAAGAGAAGACAAAGAAGATCCATGACTCCAAAATCAAGAACCGCGTTTTTAACCTTGGTGATCGAGTCCTTCTTTTCAACTCTAGATTGAAGATATTTTCGGGTAAGCTCAAAACCCGCTGGACTAGACCATTCACTGTTGCTAAAGTTTTTCCTTATGGTACCGTCGAGTTATCTCAAAAAGACTGTCCAAATTTTAAAGTGAATGGGCATCGGTTGAAGCATTATTTTGGAGGGGACATACCACCCATGGTTGTCTCGGACCTCCAAACTTTCCTCATGGACCAATGAATGCAGGGTCGAGTCAAGCTAGCGACTCGGTAAACAAAAACAGTAGCATTACATAGGTTTTCACCCATCTTTCTAACTTCTTTCTCTTTTCTAAAAACTAAGTGTGGGGGAGTACCCATACTCAAAAAAAAATAAATAAAAAATAAATAAAAAATAAATGATGTTCCCACACTTGCCCAAGTCTAAACTTTTTACATTTTAAAGTGTCGGCATAATAGCCGGTACTTTGAATATTGAGGGCAATATTCACTTCTAAGTGTGGGGGGTAAATTCTGGCGAATTTAATCACTTTTGTGCCATAATACCCCCTTTTTGGGCCAAAAAAATTTTTTTTTAGTGGAAGTGCTTTGCACTTACACAACAAAAGGTTATCAGTCCACCACGTCTAACATAAGGACTGGCTAATCTAAGAGTAAACGGCTCTTGGTAAAGATATCTCAAATCCGTTTATGGTTGGCAATTTGTCAAAAATTACATGGTGTTCAACTCACCATATCTTTGATAAGTAAAGAGTTGGCTAGCCCACAAGGTTATGGCTTGTGGTAAAGGCAGTGGAATACCATAATTGGTAATCAACTCACCAAGATGATGACTGTATTCCATCAAAGAGTTGGCTAGTCCAGAAGCAAACGGCTTTTGGTAAAGACAAATCAAAACCATTGACAGCTTATGGTCTGCTAAAACTCATATGGTTATCAGTGTGCCATAGTTCTTACCTGAACTGAAACATTTAGCTACTCCAGAAGTAATGGCTTTTGGTAAAGAAACTTCAAATCCATTGAATTTTCACAAAAGATTGCTAGGGACTAGCAATAGTTTAGTGTGGGGGATTGATGAGTGTGTAAATACTCATTATTTTTTGTCAATCTAAACTGCAAAAACGTTTAAAAACACACAGAAATACATCAAAATACAGAAAATATCCCAAAGGTCGTGTTTAATATGTTTCAGATGCAAGGTGATTAAAAACAAACGAAAAACGAACAAAGTTTGCATAATTGGCAGTTTTAGTCCCCCAACTTTCAAAACTTGACAAAATCAGTCCCTGAGCATTTGTTTTGAAAGAAAAGTAAACACAAGTCCTTTAAAAGTCAAAAATTATCAAAAACGATCTTTGGGTGAAAAGTTTTCAAAAGTGTACAAGTTTAGCCCCTAGAATTTCACATTTGGCAAGATTGGTCCCTGTGCTTTTAGAAAATAACAAAAATGGTCCCTGGAGAGAATTTAATGAAGAAAAGTCAACAACAGTCCTCCAACAATCCCAAAATGACAAGTTTGATCCTTGGATTGCATTTTCAGAAAATTACATGTTCAGTCCCCCCAAGTTTGCAAATTGGCAGAAATGGCCCCCCGGGAATTACATTTTGAAGAAAAATAGTCTTATAAACCTTGTGGAATTACAACTTGGCAAAAATAGTCCTTGGTGACACTTTGGCAGATTGGCAGATTTAGTCCCTTAAGAATGCAGAAATTACAACATAAGTCCTTGGGCTAAACTACCTAAACCTAAACTTAATATACACTTAATCCACTACCCATCTAAACCCCAAAACCAAATTAAAACCAACACCAAGTCCAATCCAAAACTTACCCAGGCCCAATCCCACTCACCCTCAGCCCAATCATCACCCGCTAATGTTAAATCCAGACACACTCCAGGTCAAACAACAACACCCTTTCTTCTCCCCCCCCCCCCCCCCGTTTACCCAGCAGACCACCACCATCACCCCACCTTCACCTCTGCAATACTCCACCTCCCCTAAAAAGTCCCCCAATCACTCCCCCCAATCCCACTACCTCCTCCAAAACCCAAACCTAACCCCAATCCACCCTGGCAATCCTAAATCCCCACAACAGGTTTTGGCACCAAAATTGGTTGTAGGGCAAGGATTAATTTCAGAGCAATTAAACGGTGGGGATTACTTCGCAAGGCTCAAGGGATCATGTTGCAACCCTAAAATTCACAAAGGAAGCACAAAAAGTGTAATTCGTACCTAACACTAATCTTATTATAAACAGAAGCTTTTGTAAGCCTCCAAGGCATCCTTTTCCTTGTATTTTTTCCTTTCATAGTTTTAATTTGCAATTGTATTTCATTATTCTTAAGTTAATTCAAGTATCATTAAGTTTTAAGAAATTTAAATTTTTACTTAAGTTTCCAATTCTTGCAAATTGTTCTTGTTCATCTTTATTTATGCCAAGGTTGTTCTCAGTAGCTAATTTAAAAACTATTTGAGGTTTCAAAGTCAGTTAACTGAGAAAAAACAAAAAAAAAGGAAGAAAATACAAAGAAAAATAAATAAATAAATAAATAATTCATGAAGAAGACAAGCTGGAGCATGGTTAATCATGGAAGGCCATGGGGTAGTGCTTCATGGGAAGCTATAGGATGGTAGTTTGACTACCAAATCCCTACACCATCAACCACAGGGAATAATGATGAATCCATTGTTACATCGCCACAATCAGCCACCACAAATGACGACGCACCGCCTTACCACTACTAACAACAACACTACCAGCAACAACAAATAAACGTATCCATTAGATCTAATACTACCCATGTGAGTGCTAGTGTCATACCGCAAGAAGCTATGCAACGACAAAGGTTTAGTTTTGATGGGGGTGATTCTAATGGTGGCAGTGGTGGTGGGTCAGGTGGAGGGGAAGATTTTATATTTGAATTGTTTCTTAATAATGTGTTGGAAGATATGGTAAAAAGATGTAACATTGATGTCAAGTTGGTTTGATAGGGGTGATGGTTATGGTGACAGTGGTGGTAGGTCAAGTTGTTAATGATGGTGATGAGAAAAACATTGAAGAAGATAAAAAAAATTGGTTAAGGGCTATATTTGTAAATTTACAGTAGACAAAGAAAAAAGTGATTATACTTTCATGAGACACTTGTCGCGAGTTTAACGGGGTCGCCTGTCGCCCAAGTCTAAAACAGAAAGCATTTTTTTTAAGCATCCATTGCACCAACTTTCATTTTTAGGGCAAAAATAGAATTGGCTCATATTTAAAATGAATGATACAATATCAAAGATCCATACAAAAAGAAATGTCCTACACGAAAAAATAAATAAATAAAATAAAAATAAAAATAAAATAAAATAAAAAAGATGTAATATTGTCTTTAACAAATTAAAAGAATAAAATCGAAAAATTCTAATAATTCGTTGACCCTTATAATTCCAAATTTCCAATGGCGGCCCCTACGCCGTTGGCCTTGCCAAAACAACACCCTCTATCTCTCTCTCTGAAAAAATTCTCTCTCTTAATTTGTTGGTGGCATTTATAAAGGAGAACAAACCACTGTCAAGTACTAACAAACCTAACCAAAGAAGAAGATAATTGCAGCTTCTCTCAAGCCCAAAAAAGCAGCTTCTTTAGATAGAAAAAGTAGGAGAGAAGCTCAAAAAAATGGAACAAGACTTGAAATGGTGGTTAAAAGTAGTGTTGATTTTGTTGATAGTGATGGTGTTTGGTTTTAAGATTTTTGTGTTGCTGTGGTGGAAACCAAGGAAGATTGAAGAGCATTTTGCCAAACAAGGCATAAGGGGACCTCCTTATTGCTTCTTTATTGGAAATGCTAAAGAGCTTGTGAGTTTAATGGTGAAAGCTTCTTCTAAACCCATGCCTTTTTCTCACAATATCCTCCCTAGAGTCCTATCTTTTTACCATCATTGGAAGAAAATCTATGGTATGTAAATTGTATTCAATCTTCACTTCCCATGTTCTAATATGTAAATAAATATATATAAATAATTTTTTTTTTTTTTTTTTTTTTTTTTTTTTTTTTGGCTTTGGCTTTTCAAAAGTTGTTCATATCTTTAATGGGGTCCCAAAAAGATCAAGAAAAATGATTTGAACCCGTGAAATGGAATGATCTTTCTAAAGGTTCAAAGTTTGAATCTTAGACATAATTTGTCTTTTTATTAGGGTCATGACCTACATGATCTTGAGCATTAGGACACGGCTTCTTGATAATCTTTCTATATTGTTGAGATTTTGGAACATTTGAAAACTATATTGTGTTTAAATGACATCGGTTCTCAAAACTTTTTTTATCATTCATTTTCGTTTAATTTTGTGAGAGCAACTATGTGTATGGGAATTTGGATATGTCTTCATGACATGTGATGATGTCTTTTTTTTTTTTTTTTTTTTTTTTTTTTTTTTTTTTTTAAATTAAAAGTTTTTGGTTGGCACTTTATAGCATTCATGACAACATATGGAGGTAGCTTTTTTGACCACCTTCCTTGGATGCATACTTTCTGCAAATCATCTTCATTCGATTTTTTTTTTTTTTCTTTTTTTTTTAATGTCTCTTTTATGCATTTATGTACACACAAAATATGTTTGTGTATTGTATATCTTCACAAAATGTTAATGGGTTGTAGAATTATGCAATTACACGGGATAAACTTTTTTGAATTTTTGAAATCTTTGGATGTTAACTCATTGAGTTATCATTTCCTTTTCTGTTCCCTTGGTGTCCTTATAATTCTTTTAGATTTTTGTGGAAGCTTGGCTTTTGATAATGAAGTTATTTCTGTTTGATAGTGGCTACTCATTGAGTTGTCTTCTCTTTCACTTTCTCTCTCTAGGTGTACAACTTCACAGCTTCATGAAATGAGTGGCTGATGTGTTGTTTCCTTCTCACCAGCCTTTTTTTGTTTAACTTGATGCTTACCACTTCTAGCTCAATACCATTTACTTTGATGGTGAAAAAAAATTATAAAAAGGGAAAATAATTAATTTTTTTCTTGTAGTAAATGACGTGTTTCATTTATTATTGCAGGTCCGACATTTTTAGTATGGTTTGGCCCCATGGTTCGACTAACGGTAGCCGAACCGGACCTAATTCGAGAAATATTCAGCTCAAAGTCGGAATTCTATGAGAAAAATGAGGCTCACCCTCTAATTAAACAACTAGAAGGTGATGGGCTTCTTAGCCTCAAAGGTGAAAAATGGGCTCTCCATAGGAAAATCATCACTCCCACCTTTCACATGGAGAATCTCAAAGTAAGCGTACTTTACTTTTTTTAAACATTTCCAATCATTAAAAAAATTGTTTTTCTACTAACTTTAATTTAAATTCTTTTTATCGATTATCGCAGTTGCTAATACCCATGGCCACCAGTAGCGTGGTGAGAATGTTGGGAAAATGGTTGGACATGTCGAATTCCGATGAAGTGGAGATTGAAGTCTCCCAATGGTACCAAAATTTAACCGAGGAAACTGTGACTAGGACCGCATTTGGAAGTAGCTACGAAGACGGAAAGCACATTTTCCAATTACAAGCTCAACAAATGGTCTTGGCTTCTGAAGCCTTTCAAAAGGTCACAATCCCGGGTTATAGGTACATGTCACATTCCCCTATCCTTCAATTTCTCCAATAAATATCCCACTCATATTTTTAAATACGACCAGGGTGTCACACTGTCACCCAATCTAGTACTAGTACTACTTACGCTAACATAATGTATATATATTTTTTTAATATAGGTTTTTGCCCACAAAAAGAAATAGAGAATCATGGAGATTAGAGAGGGAAATCAAGAAGTGTCTAATGAAAGTCATTGAAAGAAGAAGAGAAAATTGGGAAGTAATGCAAAATGGGCCAAAAGATTTACTTGGACTTATGATCCAAGCTAGTACTAAGAAGGAATCAGTAAATTACTCCCCCGCAATGGCACCTGCTATCACGACACGTGACATTGCAGAAGAGTGCAAGAGTTTTTTCTTCGCCGGAGAACAAACGACGTCCAATATGCTGACGTGGACGACGGTATTGCTAGCGATGCACCCACAGTGGCAGGTGATAGCACGTGATGAGGTTCTTAAGGTGTGCGGACCACGTGACATCCCAACCAAAGATGATGTTACCAAGCTTAAAACGGTACTCCCTCTCTCTTGAAAATCATGTTTTGTCTTGTAGTTGTAGGAAGTGACTGTTTTATCCTTATGTGAATTGCCATTTACCCCAATAGCTGGATTTTTGTACTTTGACAATTTTGCTAATATGATGTGATCCCATGTGCAGCTGACCATGATTCTCAATGAGTCATTGAGGTTGTACCCTCCAATTGTTGCATCAATTCGAAGAGCGAAAGCCGATGTTCAATTAGGAGGATGTAAGGTCCCACGTGGGACCGAGCTTCTTATTCCAATCTTGGCCGTTCATCATGATCAAGCTATATGGGGCAATGATGCTAATGAGTTCAACCCGGCCCGATTTTCAGATGGTGTAGCCCGAGCAGCAAAACATCCAGTATCTTTTATTCCTTTTGGTATCGGGGTCAGGACATGCATTGGACAAAATCTAGCCATGTTACAAGCGAAATTGACACTTGCGATCATATTACAAAGATTCTCCTTTCGGTTGTCCCCTAAGTATCAACATGCACCAACGGTTTTGATGCTACTCTACCCACAATATGGTGCACCGATTATCTTCAAATCTTTATCGTCGAATTCTAGCACGGACGAAGATCAAGGGTTGTAAATTGTCCATATATAATACTTCTCATATATGTGTGCGAGTGAATACGTACTATGCTTTCTAGTGACCCAACCCCAGTTAATGCCCAAAAGAAATTGATCTTTCAAATGCAGTTATCGTATTAAATCACTTTACTGATACGACACAACAAACGAGGTAAAATGTTATTATTGACAAAGTTCCTCAGTTTCTTAACCGGGAAACTGCATGTCATTAATAGCAATTTTAATCAGTTTGTTGCATCGCATTAACAAAATTTTCATAATAGGACGATTGCATTTGTTGATTTCTTAAAAAGGGTAAAAACAAAAACCAACAGATTTTAAAACCCCTTTTGCAAACAAGACTTAGGAGTTGAGCTAATTAAAATTTCTGTTTTCTTTCATTCCTTACCCATTCGTTCACTAAAATAGCAATACTAACCCCCCTCAAGTTTTAAGTGCCATGTATTTGCCAAAAAATTTGGATTTTGGGCATGTAACTTTTATCCTTGGCTAGTTAGACATCCCGCTCCTTTATGTGTAAGTAGTGTACATTTTGCTCATTTCTAACAACAATTTTGTAAATACAAGGTTTTGCCTACTTGGTTTGGTGTCTCATGTGTTGTTGAGTAAAATATACTTGGATCAATATTGCTGAAAATTATTTGTTCTAAGTTCTATTATTTAGTATGAAGCATAGCTTAAATAAACATTTTTAAAAGGTCATATCAAAGAATAGAAAATGATATAAAGTTGTAATCAAGCAATGGTTTGGATTGTATCAGAGTAAGGTGTTATTTGTTTGTTTATTAAGATGCTCTAAATCTGAATCTGAGATGTAAATGTTTGAATCTGAATAAATAACATTGTTTATTTTTATTTTATTTTTAAAATCTGAATGATATGAATATGATGCAATTTTATTCTTACGACACAAAAACATTAAAAGACATTAAGAAGCAACAAGACATACCATACACATTTTGTTAGTTAATAGCAATTTTAATCAATTTGTTGTATCACATTAATAAAATTTTCATAATAGGACGATTGCATTTGTTGATTTCTTAAAAAGGGTAAAAAAAAAATTAAAACAAAAAAAAAAAAAAAAAAAAAAAAAAAAAAAAAAACAGAATTTAAAACCTTTTGCAAAAAAGACTTGGGAAGTGTTTACTTTTTGCTTATTGTCCTAGATGGTAATATTTCCTTTCACACAAAGAAATTACTCTTGTTTCTTTTTTGCTTATTTCAAATAACCATCCTGAATCTAGATAACCATAAAAACCCATATCCTTCCCATCTAGGATACTTAAAAGACAATTTGTACCCTTATCATTTTCTCTCTCAATTTCAGTTCATCATATCATTCATCAAGATCCAATAGTTAACACACTTCAATCCTCCATCACTACCACCATTCTTTCCTCCCGACGGCGATCTCCTTTCCCACGTGAGCTGCTTTACCCCCGACAACTCTTCTCATCGAAGTTTAGCCTTTTCATGTCAAGGTTTCATTATTTGCTTCGATTTCATTCATATCAATAAAAGCTTCAACCTTCTTTAATGGTGGAATGATATGAACAAGATGGTTACCAACTAGTTATTTATTTTATTTTTCTGTAAAATGTTTAGATAGGAATCAGATCTATGATATTTTAGTTTTCAATCAAATTTATATCTCATATTGGATTATGCATTTTTTTTCTTGGTCATGGTTAGTATATATAGATGATTAGATTCAATTGAGGTTTATGTTTTTTTAAAGAATTTATGTTTCGTATAGAGATTCTGTACACATTTTTATTCAGTGAAAAGCTGGAAATGGCTATTAAAAAAGTTACTTGATTTTAACACTAGTTTAGATAAAGGGTAAGACAGTCATTTCCTTTATTATTGTTTGTCAATAAGAAAAAAAAAAAAAAGAAACACAAATTTTTCACAAAAGACCACCTCTAAACAGATATCATTATGTAAAAAGACACATTTTTCATACAGGATTAAAAAAGAAACAAGCCCTAAGTAGTTGAGCTAATTAAAATTTTTGTTTCCTTTCATTCCTTACCCATTCGTTAACTAAAATATCAATACTAACCCCCCTCAAGTTTAAAGTGCCATGTATGTAACAATTCGCAATTTCAGGTTAATTACTATTCCCGGAAAATTTCACTATTCACTTTTACTATTCATTTTTCCCGAAATTTGATTTTTATTTCTTGGCCTCGAGTGATAAATCATTTCCATAGCAAATTAAAAGTTTGACACTCATCAGATCATTTTCGTGAAAGTTAATAAGGAATTACACGTTTTAAGGTAAAACGTCATTCAAAAATTCTACGCACAACGAAACTCGACCGCGTTAATTTTCCCCGTATCAGAAAAATGTTTGATACACTCATGATTTATTTGAGAATTAATCATGACTGAGAAAAACATGACAAAAATAAACCTCGGCCGTGAAAAACTGGAATTTTCAGTTTTAAGCATTTTTACTCAGCCGTAACCTTAGCCTATACCTGCACCGTGTTTCTAAGACAATTTGAGTTTTCACATTTTTGGAAAAAGTCAACATATTTTTCCCTCCTCCTTTGACCTAAAATCATTCCTTGATTTTATAAATCATTCCTTGATTTTTAGGCTTACGGTTTTATGTCTAAAAGACATTCAATACCAACCGACACTAGACTGAGCCCAGTCTAGACATTATAAGTCATTTTGAATCATTTTTATCCTATTAGAAAAGTAACATTTTACTTTTCTCAATTTTACGCAATATTCGTACGTTTTACGTATTACGCGTTTTAGACCCGT
Source organism: Artemisia argyi (assembly GCA_030686995.1). Lineage (NCBI taxonomy): Eukaryota > Viridiplantae > Streptophyta > Magnoliopsida > Asterales > Asteraceae > Artemisia > Artemisia argyi. Next base: position 103,770,581 of record CM060678.1, read on the forward strand.
GTTTCCAGTTTTAGCAGGGTTTGAGCACCCCAATGGAACCTACCACTCATTTTATATTTTATTATGGAGTGTCATGACATGTTTAACCATACTTTCAAGTTTCGTATTTTTACGATACCCAGTTTTACGTATTATGGCTTAATCGTTTACGGTTAGCATTTTACTGAGTCAAAACTAACTACATAAGCTTGGATAATACCATCAAAAGCCAACACTTTCTCCCCAAGTCTTGTGAACCGCCATAGGGGGGGGGGATTCACCACCCATGTGTCTTGATCTTATGCTTAGTACCCTTGGATGAGAACATGTGTTCAACTTGGTGAGCAAGTGTTGACAAGTCAAGGTTCTAACCTCCTCATTGGCATATAAATAGCCCCTCCTCCCTTGTTTTGGCCGTCCTACATAACACACACCATCATCTCATCCTTAGCTCATTTACTTCCAATTCTAAGAAAGATTCAAGTGCTACAACAACATAGAAACACTAGTTTAGTTTTGATTCATCAAACTACTTCCAAACCCTAGAAACTTTGGTGATTTCTCTTGAGTTTGAAACCACTCAAGTCACCTCAACTTTCATCATCTCTCTTTCAAGGATACAAGTGTAGAAAGATTGCTTGAAGTGAAGTAGGGTGAAGCTTAAGTCTATCAAAGTCCTTACCTTACATGTTAACTTCCTTTCTTAATTGAAAGCCAAAAGTTGTAAGCAAAACCCTAACATACTTCTTGTTAAATATCATATTCTTGTTATTTACATATCATTCATGCTATATATTGTCTTATAATTATGTCCATGATGTATAAAAATGAGTAAAACAAGTTATTGTAAATGATTGTTAAGTTAAGTTATTTAAACAAGTAAACTAGTGACTTTCTTGGTAAAATCTGATCAAAATGGTAAAATTATGATATTGGACCATTACATATTGTAGTAGAGGACTTAACAAGGAAACCATAGCAATTTGAACCACCTAAAACGAGTACACGAGTCAAAAGTTATGACCATTTGAAGTTACCAAAACTTTACGGCAAAACTGCCTAAATACTTCTGTGACAGAACATAAAACACGCAAAAAGAGGCCCTTCTGGTCCGTTTCATGAAAAAGTTAAAGCACGAAAGTTTTCCTGAATCACGTTTTCTTCAAAAACTCAGGTGCACGTCTCCAGAAAACCAATAACGAATGAGATTTTCTTCAGTTTCTTAACAGCTATTTTATATACCAAAGTCACTATATAATAGTTATGGTTTAATAAGACTAGGAGGTCTAATGACCTAAATTCAAGACCACAACCATGGCTAAAGCCAAGGTTGAGTCTCAAGACCATGGAACAATGACCAAAGGTCATGGCAAGGCCATGACTAAATGACCATATAAACTTACTTAGGCGAAAACATGAGCTAAAGAGTTGGCGATAACTTAAACATACAATTTGGATCTACTTCATCTAAAAGAACCATGAGATCTTACAAGTAATTGTCAAACAAGATTTAAGAAACTCATCCTAATTACAATCTTCATGTAAAAATAAACTTTCCTAAGTTTATTCAAATATTGGACATGTAACTTTTCGGATCAAAACTTATATATATATATATATATATATATATATATATATATATATATATATATATATATATATATACACTTTATCAAATACTACAATAGTAGGGAGCCTCGTGTGAGGAGTTCATTAAGTAAGCTGTCGAGATGAGTTGTGGATTTACGAATTAAAGTGTCCTGGCTCCTCGAACGTTTACTACATGACTTCTGAATTATGTCGGCCCGAACGGTAGTAAACGATATATGATGACGTATAGTCTACATATGGGCAACGAGCCCAAATGATAAACATTACTAAGGCCCAAAACCACCATGCGTGGGCTGTTGAAACTTGGGCCGCATCAATAAATGGGAACAGGCTCACGTAAGCCCAACCCAAACAAACTATACACGGTATAGATAAGGATCATCTATCTATGGAATAGATATCCTTACCCGGATAAGCACCATGGGTGCGAAACGTAAGGAGCACGAACCCTACAAGGATTCTGCGCCTATATAAGGAATGACATAACTCTCATTCAAGGTACGATACACAAACCCTAACTCTTTACGAGAACCCTAAATCGATTACTTACTCTCACGCCGGAGTCTAATCGTGGGAGACAATCCCACGATAAGCCTAACGGTGTTGTTTATTTTCTTAGTGCGCAGGTTACAATTACTAAGAAGCAAATTGGTACGAGAGCAAGAGCCCATAATCAGGAACGCCCAACTTTTGTATCAACAAGTGGCGCCATCCGTGGGACCCTACTAAGAACCAAGAACTAGAATGACAAAGCATAAGAATTCAAGCCAGCGGACTCCGCAGTCAGAAAAACGTGACCTCCAGAGGAAGAATCAACAAGATTCGACCCCTAGGCAGGTTGCTGGGACAACCAGCGTACCTGGTCACCAAGAGGCAGGGACAACCCAATCTCTTCCAGTGGTAGACCTACCTATAAGGACTACCCAAATCACGCCAGTGGTTCCAAGCATTGAGGAACTCCAGCGCACCCTCTTCACTACTCCTCACCAAACTGTACCCGCAGTGAACAACACTGTACCACCAGGCGCGCCTAACCGAGATAGGGTGCCTAATACCGAGGCAAACATTCTTGCAGAAACTGAGGACGCACCCAACCTAACTTTGGGAAATTTTGTATCCCAAAATTATGAAACCTTAACCGCCCTCATGCAAGAAGAAGCAAGGAGAGGGGCAAGCACGAGCCTATAAGCTCGACTCAATTTTGGTCCTGAACGCGAACCATCACCACTGCGCCACCCACGAGGAAGACGCGCAGAACGTACCACTATCCACGATAGGCTGGGTACGACATCTGATTCACAGTACTCAGAAGACAGCGAGAGGCGCACTAACGTTCACTCCAGACTTGGTAGTCGAGGGATACAAGACCGATTAGGACCTCAGCATTCGCCAAGCCAAGGATCCTCCAAACCTGGGAGTAAGAGGATTCACGACAGATTGGGAAGAAGAAGATCCCCAAGTGAAAGTCCCTCACGCTCTTCTTCTGAAAGAAGCCGGCGCAAGCGCCGAAAAAGAGACTACCCTTCCTCCAGTGACTCCTCAGACAACGAGGATAAAGAAACAGGACACTGGAAGTCAAGAGGAAAGCGTCGCGAAGAAGAGAATGAAGATATGTCTCTTCCATGGCGTCGCCAGAAAGTTGATGCGTTTACACGACGCATCAGCGATTACTCAGACCACAAACGCAGGCGCATGCCTACTAATGTGAAAACATATGATGGAACGGGTGATCCGGATGATCATCTAAAAGTTTTCGAATCAGCCGCCACTATCGAAAACTGGCCACAGCCTGTGTGGTGCCACATGTTTAATTCTACGTTAGTAGGGAACGCGCGCACATGGTTAAGCAAACTCCCACGTAGGAGCATTGGTGGGTTCGAGGAACTACGGAAAGTATTCCGTCTCAACTTCACCCAGAGAAAGAAGTGCGCTAAAAATCCTGTTGCGCTAGCAAGAGTGAAACAACGCCAAGGGGAATCAACCAGCGCTTTTATGGAACGCTTCAAGGATGAGTGCATACAAGTCAAAGCATGTCCCAAAATCCTAAAAATTTCAGGGTTCATGAATGGGATTAATAACCCAGAACTTATCCGAAAGCTAAATGACAAAGTTCCCCAAACTTTCGATGAGCTAACAAAGCGCACCAGATCCTTTATACAAGGAGAAGCAGCTGCTGCGGACAGCAAAAAGGGTTATTCAAACTATAGGCAGCAAGAGCAGCCTAGGAGACAATCCAACGATCAGAATAACAACCGCAGCAGGAATTATCGCAGCGGAAGAGACAATGACAAATATACCCCTCTCACAAAAACTCCGAGGGAAATATTTGTAACAGAAGGCGCAAACTTCCCAAAACCGCCACCAATGCGCACCGCAGAGGAAAAGCGCATAGGGAATGGATACTGCGAGTACCATGGTCAAAAAGGCCATACAACTAACGAGTGCGTCCAGCTAAAACAACTAATTGAAAAGTTAGTAAGAGAAGGAAGAATGGACCACCTCGTAAAAAACATCAAAGAGGGAAAAGATAAACAGAGGAACGGGGGTAAGAAAGAACCCCCCAAAGAAAAAGCTGATACCATATACATGATACAGTCATGGCAACGCAAGATAAAGCAAAAAGTCAGCCAAAAAATTCTCTCCAGAAAAAGAGATATCTTTCCCTACTCTAGCTGCGGACAACGCAGTTGTAGAACCTCTAACTATTGAAATACATACGGGAGGACATGATATCCACCGCATGTACATTGACGGAGGAGCATCCGCAGACATCCTGTATGATCATTGTTTCAAAAGACTGCGACCTGAAATCCAAAGTCAATTGATACCAGCAACAACGTCATTGACTGGATTCACAAGAGAAAAGATCTGGCCCATGGGGCAGTTACGCTTGCTGGTGGTCGTAGGAGATGAACAACACTCAACAACAACATGGATAAATTTCATGGTAATAAAGTCTCCCTCACCATACAATGGTATCATTGGGAGACATGGAATATCATCCATGCGCGCTGTACCATCTACATCGCACGAAATGCGTAAGTTCCCAGTGGAAGGAGGAGTTGTCACCCTCTATAATACAACAGTACCACCTAGAGAATGCAATGCGGTAACAACTGAAGTGGAGACTATTCCAGAACAGCGCACAGAAAAGACACCAAACCTAAAAGTCGCTATTCATCCCGATTACCCGGAGCAACAAGTTTCGATTGGTGGATCTTTATCTGACAAAGGTAAAGCAGCCGTATGCGCACTCTTGCAGAAGAACCTGGACATCTTCGCATGGGAACCAAAACACATGACAGGGGTGCCACGCTCTATCACAGAGCATAAGCTACAAATCCGACAAGGATATCCCCCAATACGACAAAAGAAGCGCGGCCAGGCCCCAGATCGTGCAAAGGCTATTCTGGAAGAAGTACATAAGCTCGTAGACGCAGGCATCATGCGCGAAGTGTACTACCACGACTGGCTATCTAACCCAGTTATGGTAAAGAAGAGCGATGGCAGTTGGAGAATGTGCGTGGACTTCACGGACCTCAACAAAGCATGTCCACAGGACTGCTACCCACTGCCAGAAATAGACTGGAAGGTAGAATCCCTGTGCGGATACCCTTTCAAATGCTTCCTAGACGCATACAAAGGGTATCATCAAATTCAGATGGCAGTCGAGGATGAAGAAAAAACAGCTTTCCACACCAGTCAAGGAGTGTACTACTACACAAAAATGCCTTTTGGCTTAAAAAACGCAGGTGCGACATACCAACGACTGGTGGGCACAGATTTCGAGAAACAAGTAGGCCGCAACTTGGAGGTCTACGTTGACGACCTTGTCATCAAAAGCCACACAGAGGATGAATTGGTGCGCGACATCGAGGAAATGTTCAGAACATTGGGGTGAATAAACATGAAGTTAAATCCCAAGAAGTGCACCTTTGGCGCAACCGAAGGCATGTTCCTTGGATACTTGATAGAACCCGATGGAATCAAGCCTTGTCCAGAAAAAACAAAGGCTTTTATCGATCTTCCCTCCCCGCGCACACTTAAAGAAGTCCAGTCATTGAATGGAAAGTTAGCAGGGCTAAACCGTTTCTTATCTAAGTCAGCAGAAAAATCCCTTCCTCTCTTTAAAACGCTCACGAAGTGTACCAAAAAGGGAGACTTTCGCTGGACCGAAGAAGCGGAGGAAGCTTTCCAACAACTTAAACACCATCTGGCATCTCTTCCCAAACTTGTCGCACCGCGACCAGGGGAAGAGCTAATAATGTGCTTATCGGCAACTCATGGAGCAGTTAGCGCAGTGATATTGACAGATAGGAACTCCGTCCAGACACCCATATACTTTGTAAGCAAAGCCCTGAAGAGGACAGAGACTAACTACAGCGCTATGGAAAAGCTGGTCTTAGCTCTAGTATTTGCAGCCAAAAGGCTGCGCAGATACTTTCAAGCGCACCCAATAGCTGTAATCACTGATCAGCCAATCAAACAAGTTATCTCTAAACCTGACGCATCAGGACGGTTACAAAAGTGGAGTGTACTTTTAAGTGAATATACCATCTCATACAGACCGCGCACTGCAATCAAAGGACAAGTATTAGCCGATTTCATCGTGGAGAAGCCAGATAGCGACAGCCCAACATCTAAAGCAAAAACAGATCTACAGGAACCCTGGATTCTGTTCACAGATGGGTCCTCATGTGTAGACGGATCAGGCGCAGGCCTTATTCTTACAAATCCAGAAGGCATGGAATTCACCTATGCGCTACGCTTTGAATTCACAGCCACAAACAATGAGGCAGAATACGAAGCCCTACTAGCCGGACTACGCATCGCAATCCAAATGGGTGTACGCAACCTGGAAGCGAACGTAGATTCTCGGCTAGTCGCTAACCACGTGTTAGGTGAATATGAAGCCAAGGATGAGCACATGATCCAATACCTGGAAAAGACAAAGTCCTTGATCAAAACCTTTGACAGGTTCACAATAAAACAGGTGCCTAGAGGAGACAACAGGAAGGCGGATGCGCTCAGTAAAATCGCATCCACAAGCTTCGCGCACCTCTCAAAACAGGTATTGGTAGAAACCCTAAAAAACAAGTCAATATTGGAGATGGAGATATCCACAGTGATAGAGGAACAAAATCCTACATGGATGACACCTATCATTGAATTCATCAGCAAGGGAATCTTACCACAAGACCATATAGACGCTCGAAGAGTGCGGCGCACAGCGCAGCGATTTGAACTACGAGACAACATACTCTTTCGACGCTCTTTCTTACAACCCTGGCTCAGATGTGTTGGACCTCTTCAAGCAGACTACGTACTCTGAGAAATCCACGCTGGATCATGTAGCATGCACTCAGGACAGCGATCCGTGGTGGCAAGCGCTCTACGGTCAGGATATTATTGGCCAACCATGCATCGCGACACATGCGATCTGATAAAGAAATGCAGCAATTGTCAAGTACATAGGCCAATTCCGCGCCGACCACAACAAGAGCTAACACCTATTACCTCACCATGGCCATTTTATAAATGGGGCATTGACATCGCGGGACCCTTTCCAGTTGCAGCAGGTGGAGTAAAATTCCTCATCGTGGCCATAGACTACTTTACAAAGTGGATTGAAGCAAAAGCGGTAGTGAACATCACAGGAAACCAAGTCAAACGCTTTGTCTGGGACAATATTGTCTGTCGCTTCGGACTACTGGGAGAAATCATATCAGACAACGGAAAAAAATTCTGTGATAACCCATTCAAAGATTGGTGCGCGCAATTGAACATCACGCAACACTTCGCCTCAGTAAAACACCCACAAACCAATGGCCTAGTTGAGCGCGCAAACCGCAGCCTAGGGGAAGGAATAAAAGCGCGCCTTGACAGACACAAAGGAAGGTGGGTCGACGAGCTCTCGCATGTCTTATGGGCGCATCGCACAACAATCAAAACCAGTACTGGCGACACGCCATTCTCCCTCGTCTATGGAACAGAAGCCGTCATACCAGCTGAGATAGGAATGCCAACTATACGAACAGCAGAGGTCAGCGTCACAACAAACGACGAGGAACGGCGCATAGACTTGGACTTACTGGAAGAAAGGCGCGAACGCGCAGCTATACGCGAAGCAAAGGCTATGGCAAAAATGAAGAAGTATTATGATGCAACGGTCAAACACACTTCATTCAGACCAGGAGACTTTGTATACCGCGCCAACGATGCGAGCCATGCAGAAGACACAGGCAAGCTCGGACCAAAATGGGAAGGACCTTACGAGGTCACAGACGTACTCGGCAACGGTGCATACAGATTGCGCGACATGGAAGGTCACGACCTAGCGCGCACTTGGAACATCTGCAATCTTAAAAGATGTTAGTTTTAGGCTACGACCCTTACACAGACACCTTTGCATCCTAAGAGGTGCCCAATAAGTGTTTGTCTTTCTTTTCTTTCCTAGGAATTGTATTTTTATTTTTTCATAAAAAAACTTGCAAGTATCAATAAAATGTTATGGTTTCTAGCTAACTCCATAGCGTATTTCACTTTATTGCGTACATACTTATATATGTCAATATTGTTATATTTTTGCCTACATGGCGTGCATGCACCAATTAAAGACCCACGAAGGCATAAAGGATGAGTTAACCTACTAATTCACTCGTTGAGTAAGAGGGTTGCAAACCCATCAACATTGGATCACGTATCCTTGCTAAGCGCCTTACTTTTGAGACGTCGAGGTAAGTTTCATGTGCGCATCCCACGACGGGTGCGCAAATATTAAGTACACCGTACAAGCTTAGCAAATAACGAGCCAAGACACTTGGTCAAATAATTAAACTTAGCAAACAATGCAAGTATAATTCTTCAAGTCACGCACTTAAGATACTTATTCAAATAATAAAACTTAGCAAACAATGCAAGTATATTTTAAAATAACGAGCCAAGACACTTGGTCAAATAATAAAACTTAGCAAACAATGCAAGTATGTTTCTTAAAATCACGCTGCCAATACACTTGGCCAAATAATAAAACTTAGCAAAAAAGGCAAGTATATTTCTTTAGTCATGCACTTAATCAACAAGAAGGTATCTTATTCAACATTTGTACACAAAAATTACAAGGTAAGATACACTTCATAATACATATACAAAAATAGCCTACACGCTATGGCGATGCTCAGGGCTATCCTGCGGAGCAGAAGAACTCCCCGCCTCCTGAAGCTTTCTCAGAATCAAAGCATCCTTGGGAGATACGGTAGGAACACTCACGGGCACACCATTAGACCTGGGGATGTGCGCAGCACCCAAGCCACACATCATTGCCTTACCCTGAATGCCCCTCTTCTGGGCAGCCCTCTGCGCATGACGCTCCAAAACCTCTTTCAAGGGTATCTCCCTTTCAAGAGCAAATGGGGTAAGGATGTGGCGAGGCTGCGCGAACACAGGAATCTGCAGCTGCGACACGTCAGGCTTCAAAAAGTAATCTGGTTGCGCCTCTGCGTCCTCTAAAAGGTGGCGTTCCAAAGTCAAACCCGCCATCAGTACATCTATGGGGTTGTCTTGGTCGCGCTCCAACCTGCCAATGTGCGGCAACTCGAGGACCTTGAACCCCGCCATAGCCTACATCAACTCATCGTATGCAGCTGCATTATACCCAGGGACCTCTGCCAAGTCCTTGGTCAGAAGCTTGGCCTCATGGAGATCCTCCATAACCTGCGACTTCCCACGCGCCACCGCACAGTGAACCACCTTCCCAAAGGCGTCCAACACCTCTTGGGACTCAAGAGTGCCCATCGCTGCCAGGCGCAGCCCGTAGCTAATCAACCACCTACATAAACAAAGACAATTTGTGTTAATAACAAGCATAGCAATAAACAATATTATGAAGAAGAAGAGTAAAAAGGAAATACCTGCGCTCAGCAATGGTCGACATCAAATAAGGATATAACTCCTCATCGTAATCAATGCTCAGGCCGCGCAGCTTGTCCTCCTGCAGCTGGATGATCTTCATCATATCTTCCTTGAACTTGGCAATGTTAGCAAAGTGCTCCACCTTCTTCTCTTCCAAAAACCTAACAACCCAAGTCATGTCAGACTTATAATGATGAAGCTTCCCGCGCGCCTCCTCCACCTCAGCCAGGGCGGACTCTCATGGGTGACTTTCTCAGTGTACACCCGGGAGGACTCCAACTCCGCCTGCGCATCCGCCAGCTGCGCACGGAGCTTCGCTATCTCCTCATCCTTCTGGGCGAGAGTACTGCTCTCCCCGACATACTTCTCCTTCAACTGAGCCACCAGCTTAGCCTGACGCGCAGCAGTCGCAGCCAACTCATCCATCAACTACTGCGCCTCTCCAACCTTGGCTGTCCCCTCCCTGTTTTCATTCTGCGGAGAGGAAACCTCATCCACGAAGACTCCATCATTCTTTGCGGAAACATCCCTACAAGACATAAAGACGACAGTTAGTAAATATTACGAAAAGTAATATGCAAAAAATATAATAGAGACGCAGACACTTACAGAAATGGAGAGACCTCAGCAGCATTCTTATCCACGCCAGGAGCAGATGTTTCCTCCTCCGCGGACGACTCCGCATCCCTAATGAGGTGGCGTCGTCTCTTCCTGGTGCCACTGGTCCCAGCCTCCCCTTTGCGCTTAATGTTCTGCGCAACTTCCTCCTTCAGCACCTCCTCGGGCTTTAGGATCTCCACGCTGTCAGACGATTCAGTGCGCGCCTCTTCCTCCTGCGCCACCTCCATATCTGGCGCCACGCTCTAAACAGGCGTCACCTGGAGCGGCGGCGTATTCTCAGGGACAACCTCAGGCAGCACGGTCAAGCGACCCTCGGTCGCCTCCAGTATTGGCTGCTGTAACACCCCCAGTTTTGAAAACATGCAGCGGAAATTAGATTGGGTGTTACTTCATAGCGCACAGTTTTGTAGAAAATGATTTGTCGTTTTAGTCATTTTAAAGATCTATCATTCGAATATAAATATCAGAGTTTTAAAAGAGGTCCTTGTTTGTCCCAAAGTTTATTAAATTGGTTTTCGAATGATAGGAAAATTTATAGCCTTTATAAGTATCCGTGCTCCTCCGTGCCATCCTTGCTCATTATGGGCCTGAGATAAACACATGCTAAAAGTGTCAACACAAAGGTTGGTGAGTTCATAGAGTTTATAGTTTCAAATATCGATTTCTAAAATCAAAGAGTTTATAATTCCATAGAAGTTATAATAATAGTTGATTATCAAATTAAAGTGTGAGTAAATTCATAATACTCATAGTTTAAATCGTTGATTTATCAAAAACAGAAAATGAGTGATTTCTTTATTAATTCAAAAATAGTCCGTTGGTTTGCCCTTCACCAGGTCAACACCCAAAATAGTAGTTGGTTTATAAATCCATTTAACACAAGTTTTGAGATTTGGGCCACGTTGTTGCGCCCATAACATAAACAGTTTACGGGGAACCGTATTTAAACAGTTGAAACTGTATCCGAACAGTTTGTAGAGAACCGTATTTAAACAGTTGAAACCGTATCCAAATAGTTTGCGGGGAACCGTATTTAAACAGTTGAAACTGTATCCTAACAGTTTGTGGAGAACCGTATTTAAACAGATGAAACCATATTTAAACAGTTTGTTCCATAATTCCAAATATCGATAGTAAAATCGTTAGAAAAGTTGTTACACATGTATCTCTCCCAAAGAGTTTATAAAATAGTTAAACGATAGAAAGTGAGGCTATGAACTTACAGTAATATGTAAATAGTTAACGAGTACTTGTAAAAGTATAAAACAATAGTTAAGCATGCATCTCCCCCAAAAACGTGTATAAATCATTATAAAAAAAATTAAGAGTAGGGGCTATGACTCACCTGAGGATTATGATAGGCATAGATAACGTAAAGTCAGAGGTAGAGTGGAAATGACTTCAAAGATAACCTGAATGATATGGAAGTCCGAGATAAGTTCGACTTATTGAGAATCGTGATTTGAATAGTGTTTGATGACAAAACGACTTTTGTGGCAGAGGTGGCTTGCGTGGCAAAACGCTTAATAGTTCAAGAGCAAGTTATATACTATATAACTTGTCTTTATATATAAGTATCGTTTATTATTCATATATTTCTCGTTATGAATATGTATCAAGAGTTGGTGAATGATTATAGTATTTTTAAGTTTACGCCTGGTTAAGTGAACCGATGAGTTTTATTGTAGGAATAATCATTTCTTAACGTGTGTTCCAGTTAACCAATAATAATGTTAAGTTATATAATTTACGTTACAATTTATATATATTCAGAAATATATAGTCATTCATAATTATTACTTTATTATCGCCTCCAAATGTAGGTCTCGTTATATGTTACTATGATATAGTCATGAAATGTTAATTTGTCAAGCGCAATTAAGTTGTTATGTAAACTTTTAAACTATGCCAATGTTACTCTTTTAAATGATTTTCGTATTTAGCCCAAAATAAATATGTTTACAACTTATAAAGGTTTTCAAGAAAATGATAATAACGTCAAGTCATATGTTTTATACTTCAAGTTATCTAAAAACACTATTTCGTTATAGTCTCATAATGTAGCTTCTGATATCTTATATTATGATGACGTTATAAAACATTACCTTGTCAATTTATATTTATTATTTCGTTAGGTCTCGAGGTGTGAATATATATAAAGTATATATTTATTAAATTCGTGATAATATATTAGGACCAATATATATATAGCTTACGTCGATGTGGTTATAAAATAAGTGTTAGACAACTTCATCAAGACGAAAGTGGTAAAGATATATGTTTTAAAAAGTTTTAGGGTGACAAGTGTCAAAGTGTCATTTTTAGAGGGGTTGTAAATGTAACTTTTTATATATTTATTAAAAGTTTTTAAGAAAAACAATAAGTGATGCAAAGTAGAGGGGCTAAAACTGTCAAAAGGCTAAAGGTTCAAAAATAAGGAAAATTAGTAAAAACTTTACTAGATGGGATTCAAACCAAGGAACTCTCGCTCAGCAACTAAGCGCCTACCCAACTGAGCCAAAGGCTTTTTGTTGTTGTTGTTTACTGATTGATACATTTAAAGGTTTTGCTACTGTCTTATATTTGTTAAAGTTTTTCTCACAGTAACTGTGATCGTGTAAATGCATGTGTAGGTTTATTTGTTGAGTTCTTTGTTGTATTATCACACGAAGACCAGTGTATGTCTTTACTTAAAGTGTTGAGAATGAGTTTTCAATTTATGTAAGCGGAGTAACATCATGTTACGCATGAACTAAAGTTGCAAAGGACAGTATTATGTGACCAAAATATTTTAGAGTACGTATGGAGTAAAAGGATTTGGAAGCTTACTTTATGTTAACCCGTAGTTCATTTGTTATTTACTTGTTGAGTTACCATGTTGCTTTGCCACACAAAGACCAATGACACATGTTTTAAAGCTTCTAACGTGGGTTTCAACTTGTAAGGTGAACGAGGAGTCACGTATGAAAAACCAGTTCATAAAGGACCAAATAACGTGACTATAAGAATTATACGTATGAGACTGAGCTTGGGAAACTTACTACAACAAAAGTGGTGGTGAGGGTGTAAAGGAAACGGAGTGAACGAGAACCAGGCCAAAACATGACCAACGTCTTCAAGTCTTTTAACCCGTCTAGTAGTAACCGAATGGCTCTAAACTTGTTTAGATGATAACCCTAAACCCTCTCGTTCTTCCTTCTTTCTTTCCTATGCTCGACAACAACAAAAATGGTCTGCTTCTTTTATTTCCTTTTGATGGGCAGTAGCAAAGAGAATGGGTTGTTTGTGTGTGAGTAAACTGCCAAAGCATGGTTTGCTTCTCCTTATTCTCACGACAGAAACAACAAAGGTAATATTTTATGTTTAAGTTTGGTTGAGGGATGTGGGAGAGTGATGATGTATAGCTTGGTTAAGGCTTAGCCATGAACCATGATCAGTTACTAGTTTCCATAACCTTGCTTTCACTTGCACTTGGCTCGACAGAAAAATTATAAGTATGAATGTGATGTGAGTTGTAATGAGGTTGTCGAACAGCATGCAGCTTATAAGTACTCTATCAGGAACGTGATAATTGGCAGGGATAGGATGTTTGCATGTTCTTCGATTGGAGATGGTTGGAGGTGGGATATCAATGGAACAAATGTCGAGTGAGTTCAGAAACTTTTCTTAAGCCATCTCATCAATTGGGAAGCAAGGGAGGTGGTGTAAGAATTTGCACATGGGTTTCCTTTATTCATGATCGATATAAACAATGCTGAAGGTGAATGAGTGTCGATTTACAGGCCATCTTATATACTCTTGTTATGCCTAGACAAGTGGGGATATGGAGCAGGAATATTGCAAAACTTGGAAGAGTTGTAAGTGAGCACATGTTATGTAAGACTTGCATGTAAGAGTGGTCTATATTGTGAAAGAGAGTTACATGTTTTTGTTCTTCCTTTCTTGTCGATCTCATAGAGATACAAGACTGAAGAGGGGACCGGTTTAGAGTGTATAGTGGAAAGTCAAGGGTGTTGTACTAAGAGTGTGTCATATATTGTGTGGCTACTTTGGGTTAAGATACAAATCTGTATTATGTCACTATTCGAATCCTACATGCAAGAAGAAAGTGAGGCATGTGGTTGTTTACTGTCATCGCAAAAAAATAAAAAGAAGGAGGTTATGAGTTGTCTTCTTTTGGCTACTAATACACACTAAAAAGATAGGGGAATTGCATAGTTCTTATACTTTTGATGTTTGTATCTCTACAAACTTTGAATGCCATAGTGGTATTGTTGGATGCGTTAGGTACTTAAGAGGACTAGTAATATTATAAACGTGACCACGAATGAAATGTTGGTTGTTTTGAGTAGTTTTATAAGTCAGACGAATAAACTTTTAAGCAAAACACAAATTTGAGTCAAGTTGAAAATCGGAATATCGAGTCAAACTGTGATGATATTTGAGCTATCCAACGTTCGTAAAAATGAAAACGGTTTGTTATTCTTAATTCTCAGCTGGGAGAATAATGGAGTTGAGCAAAAATATTATTGGGTTGTTAAAAGAAATTGTGAAATATATGGTCAAAGTAAACGCTACTTGTCGAGTTTTAAAGTTAATATTAATTATTAGTTTTTGGCTTTGGGCCACGAATAGTGACGGTTCAGGTGTAAACGTAGTTTCAAGGTAGGAGTGAATAACGTTGCAATTGACAAAGTATATAAAAAAAATTTGTTATGGGTAAAAATGGTTAATTTATGTTGTAATAATGTATTAATCGTAGGAAAATTTTTACGGGATGTTATAGCTGCTCACCTTCCCTCAGAGGGCGCACTCCTATAGTCACCTGCTTTGGTTTCTCTAGCTTCACAACGGCGAACAGATCCATCTCTGCGCACATCAACAAAGCAAGAAAGAAAAAAAAGGTTAGTTACTAAAGGTGCGCATATAAAGAGACTTACAAAATTTGAAGTAGAAGGGACGAACACCCACCCCGGCCATCCTCACTAATAAAAGTTGACACCTCGTCCGCAGCGCCGAAATAATTGCGACTCAACCCCATGTGCACCAAAAACTCCTTCGGATAAGGGTTAATGGATAGGCGGTTGGCATCAAGAATCTGCGCATCAGTCAGCCTATAGGAACCGGGTGCGGGGCGCCCATCCCTTGGCAATGTATCCTGAGTATAAAACTCATAGGGCGATGGAAATACCGCATCATCAACCCAGAAAAAATACTCCCACCAATTTCTTAGGGAGTCTACCTTATCAGTGTAACATTGAAGCGCCCCCGGGCGCTTCGCAAAAGAAACCCACCCATTTGACCACGTCGTGTGGTAAAAGGAGCGGAACAAGGCTATGGTCGGTTCTATAGCAAGTAAATGGCAGTTTACTTCAAAATTCGACACCTTAGCCGCACCTATACAGTGCAGCTGAGAGATGTGAAGGCGATAGTGGTTGAGCAAATCGCTCAGGAAAATAGATATTGGCACGCGGTAATTCGCGTACTCAAAGAATTTTGTGTATAGCCCTATTTTCCCTTCGGGGAAATCAGCTATACACGCGTCAACATCTGGAGCCTCTGGACGCACATCCAGAGGAATGAAGTAATCAGACATAAACTGAGTAACATCATTCTCCATCATCGCAGAGCGAAAATCCTCTAACTGGGCAACCATTTTCATTAATTCACTAGTAAAACGCACCCAAAAATTACCTAAGGAAATGATTATTTTCTTTGCAAAAGATAGCTTTCAAGAAAGTGAGCAATGGTGATTGTGTGTTTTACTGTGTGTGATTGTAAAAATGGGGCGGTGACTATTATATAGGAAGTAAAAAACCCTAGATGATGTCCACGTGGATCCCACTCACAAAAACGTGTGGCTAGAACCGAACCGGTACATGCACTTTTTCCTGATTTACGAGGGCCACGTGGACACAACCCCCAATTTTCGAGGTATCCCTTTTGAGATATTTATGACTAGGTGCTTTGCACTTTAGAATGGGCGGCAATATTTCAATGTTCTCCCGCCACGCTTACCACTGTTAATATTAGTCTAGCATCCGCGGCTACGAGCCACGCATACTAGACTGGGGGGACATGATGACGTATAGTCTACATATGGGCCATGAGCCCAAATGATAAACATTACTAAGGCCCAAAACCACCATGCGTGGGCTGTTGAAACTTGGGCCGCATCAATAAATGGGAACAGGCTCATGTAAGCCCAACCCAAACAAACTATACACGGTATACATAAGGATCATCTATCTATGGAATAGATATCCTTACCCGGATAAGCACCATGGGTGCGAAACGTAAGGAGCACGAACCCTACAAGGATTCTGCGCCTATATAAGGAATGACATAACTCTCCTTCAAGGTACGATACACAAACCCTAACTCTTTACGAGAACCCTAAATCGATTACTTACTCTCACGCCGGAGTCTAATCGTGGGAGACAATCCCACGATAAGCCTAACGGTGTTGTTTATTTTCTAAGTGCGCTGGTTACAAGTACTAAGAAGCAAATTGGTACGAGAGCAAGAGCCTATAATCAGGAACGCCCAACTTTTGTATCAACAATATATAACCTATACATGTTTCATGAACCATTTCTTTTCAAAGACTTACACTACACTTTGTACCACATCATGGACTAAATGCAAGACATATAGGCAATTCTTCATATTCTTAGACATTATTCAAAACCTAAGCTGCAACAATTATTCTAGGTTGCTTGTAGAAGTTCTCACGGCATATCCATCATTCTCATTAAACATCATCCAACTCACGGTGAGTTCGTAGCCCCACTTTCTATTGTTTAACTATTTTACAAACCCATGGGGGGGGGGGGGGGTACATGCTATTATTTTTCTACTCGAACACAATGCTTTCTACTGTATGCTATTCGACTATGTTTTATTATCACTAAGTAACATCCTTGTCAAACCAAGATCCCTTATTATGAACCATTTAATCACTAGTAATAGTGAGCGCGAATATTGTGAATAGGCCTATTGGGATTGACGAATCCCATTTGTGTTGAACAACTACGAGTTCAAACAAATGCATTAATATTTGAGACATTAGGTATGACGGCAAAGTACCTACCGGGATAACTCTGCCGATTGATATTGGTACCCGTTAACGTTTTGGTGTCATAAGCTTAGTGAATTAATAACCTTTCCGGGCATATAACAACGTAGCCCATCTTTGTTTTCTAACTATGAGTGTGAGTCTATAGCTCACACTATGATTATTGTGTTCAACGATTTAACTACAAACTCTACGAATATCACTCAACCTTTGTGTTGACCTCTCAAGCATGTATTTCAGGTTCACGATGATCAAGGATGGCACGGAAGGGCACGGATACTCAAGAGGGCTATAAATTTTATTATCATTCAAAAACTCATTTAAATGTAAACTGTAAACATGGAACCATTTAGGACCTCATTTTGTAATCTCTGATATTTATATAATTTGAATGATAAACCTTTTAAAATGACTCAATTAGAGTTCATTTTCTATCATTGTGACTATTGTGCCATCGAGTAACACCCAGTTTGAATTCCGCTGCATCCATGAATTGGGGGTGTTACAGATTGGTATCAGAGCCATGGTTATAGAGAAACGGGTCTAATTGAGACCTAAACTATAACTACACTCACAAGCAAAAACATTTTTATAGCCTTCCGCTCTTCGTGCCTTCCATCCTCCAGATGATTATGGACTTATTAAGCATTTTATGTTACACAAACATAATTGCATATTGATATATGTACCCTTAACATAATTGAGCATTTCCCCGTAAGCATTTTATGCTACATGAACATATATAAGTATATTGATATATACACACTAGGCATTTTACACTACACGAACATATATAAGTATATTGATATATACATTCAAGTTATTTTCAATCATTTTTATCTAAACATATCTGCGTATGCCTATTCTAGGGCATTTCGGCACAACTACATTCTCCCAATCATGTTCCTACTCCAACATTTTATGTCCAAGACATTGTAACTGATTGCAATGGTCTTTCCTATTTCCCAGACATTGTATGATACAATGGTCTTAATCATTTCTCAAATGTTTTGAGTCACACAATGGTCTAACCTACTTCCTAGACATTGTGAATTGCACAATGGTCTAATCTACTTCCGAGATATTGTGATTTGTGCAATGGTCTCTGGAATTATTCCATCATGTCATCAATATCATTTCTTATGATATCAAAAACCCATCACAATCTATCAATTTCTAAATAGAATATGAGATTTCTAAAGGATAAACTAATCCATCATCTACAAAAGCTGAAGTTTCTCTACATTCATCAAAGTTTTCTTCTGAAACCTTCATTGTTTAAAGTTCGTGATCATGGCCAAGTATGTTCTGTTTTAGAACTACTTAAAACTTCCTTTCCACACATATCTACCCGTACTATCTTTTATGCAATGGAATGTGAAAACATAGGTTACAAGTCTTGTATGGGCGGGACTTGCAACTGAATGGTTTGACATCGCCTTTGTTTAGTGGATAGTTTCTCAAAAGCAACGGACATATCACAAGTATACCTAATTTAGGTATTTGAAAATTTTATCGAACCTCGGCTAAATATAGACTAGTCACCTATATTTAACCTAGGGACAGTGGAATATAGTCTGACTAACTATATTCGACTTAAAATTTTCAAATACTGAGAATAGTTGTACTAGGGTTATGTTCAAGTTAATTTCCTACATGAACTCGATAAACCACCAGAATTCATTAAAACAATCTAGAGACACGATAGTGTTTTACCACTCAGCGAAATCTTAACACCTTATTTGTACTACCTAATTTCATTCTTGAAAGTTTTCATTTATGAGATAATCCGAACTACTATCTTGGGATAGTTATCAATTTTTCTCTTCATCCTGTAGAAGTACTATCCTGTTTAGGTCCTAAGGATACCATTCCGTCATAAACCTTTAAAATTTCTTAAAATTTTAAAGCAAACTCAACATCTATACCTAAAAATATTAATGTTAAACATACACTACACACTTTTGTTCATCAACATATCACATCATTATCTTCACAACCGTTGGAACCACAAGCTCATTAACAGATCTTGATGCACTTTTAAAGCTCAAATCATCCTTAGTTACACCACAAGCACCCTTATCAGCTTTACAAGACTGAATATTCATCTTGTACTTTTGGAACACCAGTATCATCTCGTAATACACTACCTTGTAACTCACCGGCTAAGTATGAATGTTGTGTTGGGAATTCTTAAGTAGGATGATTTATAATTATTTGAAGGGATTGGGATGCCTTTTCGTTTAAATAAAGAAATTGTAAATCACCGAACCATAAGTTTATATTTCCTTATTTTACATTGTTTGGGATGCCTCTCTATGTAAATAAAGAATTATAAACAAGTGGGCTTATTTGTATCCGAAATAACATAAGTATGAAGTCAATAAACACTAGGTACAACAACAGAATTACCTACTAGACTATGATTGCAACTACTATCCCAATTTCCATTGATATACAACTACTATATCAATTCCTATTAATATTCAACTGCTACATCAATTTCCTTTGATATTCGAATATTATATGAATCTTTAGTAATATTCAACTATGTTATCAATCTCTATTGACACACCATATTATGAGACAAATAAAACTACATCACTAGTAATCACAAACACTAGTCCTCATAAGTAACCACACCTCTTCATCGACACGACTTCAACGTATAAAACACATAGAACTTCAGGACGAAGTTCCCCGTAAGGGGTAGTGACTGTAAAAATTCGCTATTTCAGGTTAATTACTATTCCCGGAAAATTTCACTATTCACTTTTACTATTCATTTTCCCAAAATTTTCCCGAAATTTGATTTTTGTTTCTTGGCCTCGAGTGATAAATCATTTCCATAGCAAATTAAAAGTTTGACACTCATCAGATCATTTTCGTGAAAGTTAATAAGGAATTACACGTTTTAGGGTAAAACGTCATTAAAAAATTCTACGCACAACGAAACTCGACCGCGTTAACTTTCCCCGTATCAGAAAAATGTTTGATACACTCTTGATTTATTTGAGAATTAATCATGACTGAGAAAAACATGACCAAAATAAACCTCGGCCGTGAAAAACTGGAATTTTCAGTTTTAAGCATTTTTACTCAGCCGTAACCTTAGCCTATACCTGCACTGTGTTTCTAAGACAATTTGAGTTTTCACATTTTTGGAAAAAGTCAACATATTTTTCCCTCCTCCTTTGACCAAAAATCATTCCTTGATTTTTAGGCTTACGGTTTTATGTCTAAAAGACATTTAATACCAACCGACACTAGACTGAGCCCAGTCTAGATATTATAAGTCATTTTGAATCATTTTTATCCTATTAGAAAAGTAACATTTTACTTTTCTCAATTTTACGCAATATTCGTACGTTTTACGTATTACGCGTTTTAGACCCGTGTTTCCAGTTTTAGCTGGGTTTGAGCACCCCAATGGAACCTACCACTCATTTTATATTTTATTATAGAGTGTCATGACATGTTTAACCATACTTTCAAGTTTCGTATTTTTATGATACCCGGTTTTACGTATTATGGCTTAATCGTTTACGGTTAGCATTTTACGGAGTCAAAACTAACTACATAAGCTTGGATAATACCATCAAAAGCCAACACTTTCTCCCCAAGTCTTGTGAACCGCCATAGGGGGGGGGGATTCACCACCCATGTGTCTTGATCTTATGCTTAGTACCCTTGGATGAGAACATGTGTTCAACTTGGTGAGCAAGTGTTGACAAGTCAAGGTTCTAACCTCCTCATTGGCATATAAATAGCCCCTCCTCCCTTGTTTTGGCCGTCCCACATAACACACATCATCATCTCACCCTTAGCTCATTTACTTCCAATTCTAAGCAAGATTCAAGTGCTACAACAACATAGAAACACTAGTTTAGTTTTGATTCATCAAACTACTTCCAAACCCTAGAAACTTTGATGATTTCTCTTGAGTTTGAATCCAATCAAGTCACCTCAACTTTCATCATCTCTCTTTCAAGAATACAAGTGTAGAAAGATTGCTTGAAGTGAAGTAGGGTGAAGCTTAAGTCTATTAAGTACCTTACATGTTAACTTCCTTTCTTAATTGAAAGCCAAAAGTTGTAAGCAAAACCCTAACATACTTCTTGTTAAATATCATATTCTTGTTATTTACATATCATTCATGCTATATATTGTCTTATAATTATGTCCATGATGTATAAAAATGAGTAAAACAAGTTATTGTAAATGATTGTTAAGTTAAGTTATTTAAACAAGTAAACTAGTGACTTTCTTGGTAAAATCTGATCAAAATGGTAAAATTATGATATTGGACCATTACATATTGCAGTAGAGGACTTAACAAGGAAACCATAGCAATTTGAACCACCTAAAACGAGTACACGAGTCAAAAGTTATGACCATTTGAAGTTACCAAAACTTTACGGCAAAACTGCCTAAATACTTCTGTGACAGAACATAAAACACGCAAAAAGAGGCCCTTCTGGTCCGTTTCATGAAAAAGTTAAAGCACGACAGTTTTCCGGAATCACGTTTTCTTCAAAAACTCAGGTGCACGTCTCCAGAAAACCAATAACGAATGAGATTTTCTTCAGTTTCTTAACAGCTATTTTATATACCAAAGTCACTATATAATAGTTATGGTTTAATAAGACCAAGAGGTCTAATGACCTAAATTCAAGACCACAACCATGGCTAAAGCCAAGGTTGAGTCTCAAGACCATGGAACAATGACCAAAGGTCATGGCAAGGCCATGACTAAATGACCATATAAACTTACTTAATATGAACAATTGAAGAATCAAAGAACTTGATGACGTTATCACTAGATGAACTAATTGGCAACTTAAAGGTTCATGAAGAAATTATAAGAAGAGATTCGGAAACGGTCAAAGTCAAGAAAGAACAAACCAAATCCATTGCTCTAAAAGCCAAAAAGGAACCTAGTGATGATGATGATTCAAGTGACGAAAGTCAAGACGAAGAATATGCAATGGCCGTAAGAGAATTCAAGAAATTCTTCAAGAGACGAGGAAGATTCACTAGATCATCACGAGACGAAAGAAAACCATTCCAAAGAAATAGAAGTGACAACTACGGGAAAAGAAAGTGCTTTAGATGTGGAAGTCCAAATCATCTCATTGGCGAATGTCTAAAGCCGCCGGGTTATGAAAATCAAGGCGCATTTGTTAGTGGAACATGGAGTGATAGTGACAAAGAAGAAGTTGAAAAGCCAAGAGACGAAAAGTGTTTTATGGCAAAAGAAACCGACGAAATATGTTTAGGAATTGACTTGGAGCCTGACGAATGGATCAAAGATAGCGGATGTTCGAGGCACATGACGGGGAACCGCAAGCTATTCTCTACATACAAGGCATACAATGGAGGTAACGTTATTTTCGGTAGTGACTTACATGAAAAAATCGTTGGCAAAGGTACGATTTCTCAAGACTCACTTACTATTGAAAATGTAGAGCATGTAGATAATTTAACATATAACTTGCTTAGTATAGGAAAAATATGTGATAATAAATGTAGAGTCACTTTTACCGAAGAGGATAGCGAAATAGTTAAGAATGGAAAAATTATAGGTAGAGGAATTAGGAAAGGTGGCATATATGTTATGAAACTAGGAAACAAGCCTAAGGATAGGATATGCCTAACGACCCTAGATGAAAACTCTACATTATGGCATAGGAGATTAGGACATGCTAACATGCAACAAATACAATCTTTGGCCTCTAAAGAATTAGTTAGAAATTTGCCTAATCTAAAATATGACAAGCATTTTTGTGATGCATGTAAAATTGGAAAACAAGCTCATGCTAGTCACAAAGCTAAAAATATAGTATCCACTACTAGGTGCCTAGAATTATTACATATGGATCTTTTCGGTCCATCTGCTGTGCGGAGCTATGGAGGAAACAAATATACCTTAGTAATAGTAGATGACTTTTCACGATACACGTGGACTAGGTTTTTAAGTGACAAAACCCAAGCCTTTGAAAAATTCAAAATATTTAGTAAAATGATTCAAAATAAATTAGGATGCACAATAGTTGCCATTAGGACGGACCATGGTAGGGAATTTGATAACGAAGTACAATTCGGAAAATATTGTGATTTAAATGGAATATCTCACAATTTCTCCGCTCCTCGTACTCCTCAATCAAATGGCGTAGTAGAAAGAAAAAATAGGTCACTACAAGAAATGAGTAGAACAATGTTAAATGAACAATCTATCCCACAAAAATTTTGGTGTCACGCCGTAGATACATCGACATATATTTTAAATAGAGTATCAATTAGGAGAATTCTAGGAAAAACTCCTTATGAGTTACTAAGAGGTAGAAAACCAAACTTAAGCTACTTTAGGGTATTTGGAAGTAAATGTTATATTCTAAACACTAGGGATTACCTCACTAAGTTTGATCCAAAATCATATGAAGGAATATTTTTAGGATACTCACAAAATAGCAAAGCATATATAATACTTAACAAACACTCCATGAAAGTAGAAGAATCACTAAATGTAACATTTGATGAAACACCACCACCTCCTAAAACATTACCTTTAGAAGATGATGACCTAGTCGAAGATGAAGCTATTGAGGTTAGTAAAACAAAACCCATAGGAAATGATAATGAAGACATTCACCTAGGAAATAACGAAATTGTTAATGTTAAAGAATCTAGATCACATCCATTAGATAATATAATAGGACATCTTAACCAAAGAACCCTTAGGTCACAAGCCCAAGATAAAAACAATTTCTTTTGTTTCCTCTCAGCAATAGAACCTAAGAATATTAATGAGACTTTAAAAGATGAAAGTTGGGTTATAGCTATGCAAGAAGAATTAAATCAATTTAAGGCAAATGATGTTTGGGAATTAGTCCCAAATCCAAAGAATATGACCATCATAGGAACTAAATGGGTATATAGGAATAAGTTAGATGAGAATGGAATAGTTACTAGGAATAAAGCTAGGTTAGCTGCCTAAGGTTATAATCAACAAGAAGGAATTGATTATGACGAAACTTATGCCCCCGTAGCTAGACTAGAATAGATTAGGATATTACTTACCTATGCATGCGCCCTAGATTTTAAGTTATTCCAAATGGATGTGAAAAGTGCATTCCTTAACGGTTTTATCAATGAGGAGGTGTATGTGGCACAACCTCCAGGATTAATTGACTTCGCAAAACCTGATTATGTTTATAAGTTAAAGAAAGCTTTGTATGGACTTAAACAAGCTCCCAAAGCTTGGTATGATCGATTAAAAGCTTTTCTTATTAAACATGATTATTCCATGGGAATGGTAGATAACACTCTTTTCACTAAAAGGAAAGAACCAAATCTCATCATTGTCCAAATATATGTTGATGACATTATATTTGGATCGACTTGTCAAGACATGTGTGATGAATTTGCCAAAATCATGCATGATGAGTTTGAGATGAGTATGATGGGTGAACTTAACTTCTTCCTAGGATTACAAATAAAACAATTAGAAGATGGAATATTTTTTAACCAATCTAAGTACATTAAGGAAATGCTTAAGAAATTTGGCCTAGAAGACTCAAAACCCATGAAAACTCCCATGTCTACGGAAGTCAAACTCACAAAGGATGATGAAGGTGAGTCCGTAGATAACACCAAGTATAGAGGAATGATAGGTAGTTTACTATACTTGACGACAAGTAGACCCGATATCATGTTTAGTGTCTGCCTTTGTGCCCGTTTTCAAGAGGATCCCAAAACCTCTCACCTAGAAGCGGTTAAGCGTATCTTCCGATACATTAAAGGCACTATACACTTAGGATTATGGTATCCTAAGGGATCCGGCATAGAAACCATCGTCTATGCGGATTCGGATCATGCGGGAGATTACGTAGATAGAAAAATCACTACGGTATTTGCACGTTTATGGGATGTTGTCTAACATCTTGGTTTTCGAAGAAGCAAACCGCTCTTGCTATTTCTACCACCGAAGCCGAATATGTAAGCGCTGGAAAGGCATGTCAACAAGCACTATGGATGAAACAAGCTCTCGTAGACTATGGCATTAGGTTAGAAAATGTTCCCATTATGTGTGATAACAAAGGTGCGATAGATTTAAGTAAAAATCCGGTGCAACACTCTAGGACTAAACATATAGAAATACGCCATCACTTTCTTAGGGATAATGTACAAAAAGGAAACATATCTATAAAAAAAGTTGCATCGGAAGATAACATTGCGGATATATTCACAAAACCCCTTAAGCGTGAATTATTCAACCACTTGCGTTTAGGATTAGGAATGATGGAACAAGTTGACTAAATTATATTGATCTATCACAAATTTATACTTGCATAAAATTTACTTTTCGTCCACTTCTTCTCTTCTGAGTCTAGGAATCTATTTTGCACAAAATTAATGATTGGGAAACCTCACTTTCATTGCATATACTCTCTTGTAAAATCCAATCAAAATTTTTTTAAAAACTATTCTCACATCTAGGAATTACATGAAAATCATTTTCCTTGCATTTTTTACAAATGCTAAAAACTTTTTCCTAAATCATGCATAAACTCTCACATAAATTGTCAAAATATATAATCTAATATATATTGTTGACATTCATAAATCGAGCAAAAATTGAATCAAGGAGATCTTCTGTATTGTTTCTTAGGATCGTTATCTCTCTTTGCATTTAGGAGTCGAAACAATCACAACTCCACATTTGTTGCATATAGACACACACTAGGACAAATTCACTAATAATGTTGTCATCTTGCTCCATCACTAGTTTTCCACTCACTAGTTGCCTTTGCCTTTGATCTAGGATAGTTGCTCTAGGGAGATTAAGTGCCCTTGCCTTTGTTTGCCTTCTCTTGCTTATTACTAATTGCTTGATTGCTCTTTTACTTAAGTGTTGTTGCATGCATGCTATATTATAGTTAGATTAGATGCTATATTGTCTAAAGGAGTTGAACTTGCTTGAATTCTAATCCAAACACACAGCCTTTCTGCAAATTTTCTTCCAAAAACCCAATTCTGGCAATCTGGAAATCACCAGATGGGCGGCCCCCTTAATTTTGTAAGGTGGCCCCCTTAATCATTAAGGGGACCGCCCCCTAATTAAGGGGACCGACCATCTGATGGTCGGGTTTATAGAATCTTTTCTGCTTTTTAGCCCATTTCAACCTACATTTCCCATTTTTCACCAACATATTTTGTCCTAGCCTCCCAAACAAACCTTATCCATCCTTAAACACACAAATCTTACACTATAAATATCCCCAATCCTCAAAGCTCTCCATTCATCCCTTCATGACTTCTCCAAACAAACCAAAACCAAAAGCCTCAAGGCTTGCAAGAATGACGGAAAAACTCGTTTGGCGAAGAAAAAGCCCTCGAAACAAATCCATCATAACCAATGAAGTTGGAAATCACTCAACACCTCCAACCACTTACTTCCCAAACTTTACACCAAATTCACAAGGACATTCATTTGATCCTCTTTACAAACCATACAACATTGGCCAAACATCTTCCTTCATGCCAAACCACTCATCTCATCCTCCAACCATTTATAATGATCCATACAACTTTGATCAACCATCCAACTACAATTCCAACTACACAAACCTAATTTATCCATATCAACACAATGACTCTCTCCGCATTGCCACGGAAAAGCAAAAGTTCCGTGATGAAATATCTCAAATCCGTGATCTTAGTGATCTCAATGCCATGCATCTTGCACAACGCAACAAAGGGAAACCTCCATCATCACCCTACAACAATTGCCTACCTCACTCTCTCAACTTGGATCAAGTTACAAACCACACTCACTATTGCCCTTGTTGCATCTTCCTTCAAAAACAAATCCTATACTTGAGTGAAGATATTTCTTGGATTGAATATCTCCTCACTCGTCCTCATCCCATACCACCCTTAACACGATACAACATCGTAAGATCCACCTCTTCCGCTCCATACCCCACTCCATATCCCTCTCCATCTAACAACTAAGCTTTATGCTTATGTTCTCCTTCAAGCAAATAAAACAACCAACCATGGGTTGCAAGCAAGTCCAAGTGCTCTCTTAGGCAATATAGGACTATGTCTTTTCTTTTGTTTCATTGTACTCAATATGCTTTAAGTATATTGAATGTTGTAATGCTAATCATTTCTATGATGCTTGAATGAATCTATTTTTATTTGCATAATTATTGCTTTGCATATATATATGTGTCTTGTTCTCTTCAAATATTTTGTGTAGCAAAGATCTCCATAGCTCATTCCCTTGGTGCTCTCAAATGAGGGGGAGTATACATCAAGGGGGAGCATTCTATCCGTTTAATCTTCTTTCACGAAGCTTACTTGGCCTAACCTTTTTGATTTTACAAAAAGGGGGAGAAGAGAATGTTAAACTCTAATAATACTTGTCTAAAAATTATTTTTTAGACCTAATGAGTTTAAGGTTTTGTAATCATCAAAAAGGGGGAGATTGTTGACATAAATAATGTCTAAAAACATTGTTAGCATATTAACAATATCTCTATGTTTTGATAATTACAAAGCATAAACTCCTTAATCTAAAACTTATGACGTAAACAAGTTTTTAGTGCTTAATATTTGTCTTTGCATCCATATCACTTAAGGTATGAATAAACAAAGAGTTTATTGCATTTCATGATCAAAGGAAAATTTTCTAATCACTAGAATTTTTATAAAATATATTAAACATTCTATATCTTTTACAAAATTACTTTTGGAATTAAAAGAATATGTTTAATTCATTATAAATATACGATTTCAAATTTCCAACCAAAAATGGCAAATTTTATCTAGAAAAATTTCCCTCACAAAAGGACAAGAAAATCCAACGTTCAGGAGGGCGGCCCCCTTAATTATACTAGGCACCCCCCTTAATCATTAAGGGGACCGCCCCCTAATTAAGGGGACCGGCCACGCTCCAGAACAGTAATTTTCTTCCCTATAAATACTGGTTCATCCCACAGAATTTTCTCACATTTTGCACTCCTAAACTTTCTGTTCTAGATCCCCATTTCTATTCTCTTAATCCTTTGATCATAAATACATAATTCTTTGTTTCAAAGTGATTCAAACATCATCCTCTCAAGTGCAAGAGAAGAATACTTCTATCCTCCAAGACAAGAAGTATTACAACTTGTTGTGACCTCCACATCCAAGTTGTTGGTGCATCATCAAGATTATTTACATAATTCTTTGTGAAGATTGTTGTGAATATTTGATTGTAGATAGTTGTGCTAGGTATATAGATTGTGTGATTAGTTAGTTGTTTGGTGTGAAGAAGAAAAGTTAGGAATTAGATTAGTGTGAAGAAGATAGGCGTGAAGTAGTTAGTTGTGAAGTAGATTGGTGTGAAGAAGTTGTGTAGAAGTTGTGATTTAGTTGTGAAGAAGTTGTGGTGTGTAAATTGGCGTGTAAGGTTTTCTCAGCCATAAGGTAGCTTGTTGATATAGTGAATAAAACTCTCGAGTTAGGTGCTCGGGGAGTGGAGTAGGGCAAGGAACGTGTCCTTGTAGCCGAACCACTATAAATCTCTTGTCTCGCGGTTCGATCTTTCCATCTCTTATTTATTTCATTACTTATCATTATTATATCTTACTTATTGATAGTTGTTTATATTGTGCAAGACTTGAGATCACCTATTATCGAATCTAAATTTTAAAAACTAAGAAAACACTAAAACTATCTTTTATAACAAATTAGAAAGACGTAAAACTATTCAACCCCCCTTCTAGTTTTCCACAAAAGATGTATAAATTTGGACGAAAACATTTAAAAACGGACGAAAACGTATGAAAAAGGACAAAAACGTATAAAAACGGACGGAGACGTATAAAAACAGACGAAAACGTATGAAAATGAACAAAAAACGAAGGAAAACGTATAAAAACGGACGTAAACGTATAAATGTAGACGAAAACTTAAAAAAACGGACGAAAACGTATGAAAACGGACAAAAATGCCTGAAAATAGAAGAAAACGTAAAAAACGGACGAAAACGTATGAAAACGGGCGAAAACGTATAAAAACGGACATAAACGTATAAAAACGGTCAAAATCGTGTAAAATCAGACGAAAACGGATGAAAACGTATATAAACGTATGAAAACGGACAAAAACGTATAAAAACGGAAGAAAACGTATAAAAACAGACGAAAACGTTTGAAAACAGACGAAAGCGTAAAAAACGGACGAAAACGTAGAAAAGCGTCTGAAAACAGACGAAAACGTAAAAAAATGGACGAAAACGGACAAAAACATTTGAAAACGTATATAAACATGTGAAAACAGACAAAACGGACGAAAACGTAATAAAGTGAAAAAAAACGTGAATTGATATATATATATATATATATATATATATATATATATATATATATATATATATATATATATATATATATATATATATAAACTTTATTTAAAAAAAAAAAAAAAAAATGATTATAATAACATGATTCCAAAAAAAGGCAAGAAAAAAAAAACTTTTAAAGTAACGTGATTCAATAAAAAGAAAAAAGAAAAAAATGACATGGACTTAGGTTTTCATATTAAATCTTAGGTTAATCCCTACCATTAGATCAAAATAGATGGATGGTGGAGATTTGTCCCTCATTATGTAACAAAAACTTGATCCTTAAAATAACTCACCTCATCATATATGAATATTGGTTATAAGAAAGTAATAAATATATGTAGTTGCAAGAAAGAAATGAAAAAGAAATGGATATATAATTATGTTTGCAAAAAAAAAAAAAAAAAAAAAAAAAAAAAAAAAAGATAAGATGAGTATGCGAAGGTGAATATTTGTAAAAACCAATATTTAATTTGGAATGAATACTTGAAAACGGAGATGAGAATTTGAAGATTGGGGATAAAAGTTTGAAGATTTATATAAATGAGATTTTTTTAGCTAAAATAAATGAGTTAATAATGGATTTACATAAGGGACAAAAAGAAGAAAACTAGAAAAAAAAAATAAAAGAGAAATAAAAGTTTGTGTGAAAAGACAAAGATACCCTCACGTGAGTATCACGTGTGAGTACTTAACGAGCATTACTGAGATCCGTTAGAGTGAGGGACCAACGACGGATAACGTTTGCCACTTAGGGACAAACGGTGCATTTTTTCGGTCAAAGGACGAAAGGCTGCGGTCAACGCAAACCACAAGGACGAACGGTGTAATTTAATCTTAAAATTTATGTTTTCTTTCATTCCTTACCCATTCGTTAACTAAAATAGCAATACTAACCCCCTCAAGTTTAAAGTGCCATGTATTTGCCAAAAAATTTGGATTTTGGGCATGTAACTTTTATCCTTGGCTAGTTAGACATCCCTCTCTTTTATGTGTAAGTAGGGTACATAAAGGTGTTGTTTGTTTGTTTATTAAGATGCTCTAACTCTAAAACTGAGATTTAAATGTTTGAATTTGAATAAATAACATTGTTTATTTATTTTTTTTGTAAAAAAATTTGAATGATATGAATATGATGCAATTTTATTCTTACGACACAAAAATATTAAAAGACATTAAGAGGCAACAAGACATACTCTACACATTTTGTTAGTTAAGAGGTTTTAGCCTCTAACTACCTATGAACCTAAAGAAAAAAACAAACACACTTAATGACACAAATGTCTGACCGCGTCTGAACGAGTCAGATTAAAAAGCTGTTAAGAGGCAATTTTTAAAAAACAAACACCACCTAAGCGGTTTAAACCTCCAAAGACCCGTTATAGGTGTCAAAATGGCACCCGACACCCACCATAGCTGCACCATGATTACGTGTTATAGGCGCCATTATGATAGGGACAACGGGTGTTATTCGATTTTTATTTATTTATTTATTTTGTTTTTATTTTTGTTTTAAATGAAAGTGGTGTGAGTATAGTTTTTGGTTGTGTGTTATAGAAACATTATTATGGATAGTGTTTTTTGGTTTTGTGTTATAGAAATGTTAACAAGGTAAAAGCTGACGTAGCGCCGTCTGTAATATGTGCCTATTAACGACTAAATTTATTATCCCGTTTTATAAGTTTAATATCAATTTTGATCAAACTTGTTGTTCATATGTAAAAATCTAAGAATTTAAGAAAAGGAGAAATTCGGTAAAGGATAGGGGTAACATATAACTTTCTTTATCCCAAATTAAATATCTACCTGTAAAATGCACATAATTTAGACTAGTGAATTATTACAATGTTCATTAATAAAATTACATATTTACCCACTAATAAAATTTAGAGACAATTGGATGAGTGTAACTGAAAGTGAACAATTATTCTAAAATTACCAAGAACCATAGTGTGAAAATATATTTTGAGACGGAAGAAGCGTACCTCATTGGATTCAAAGGAACTCAACGTAATATGATGGAATGATAGTCGTTGTTTGTATACTATTAAATAGGGGATTTATTCGCACACTATTTTATTTGATTAAAACACCATTTTGTACAAGCCGTATAGCACACCGTACAACACTGTAATGCACAGTTGTGATGAAAGTATAAAAAAATGATTTGCAAATCACCTCTTATTAAATAAGCATTGTAATTCACATAGATAATATAGTCGATTGAATACCCAGGGGAAATAACTTAATTTTTACCTAGTTAGATTCAACGACTATTACTCCTTCCATCTCAAAATGATTGTCTTTTTTTGATTTCTTTAAAATTCTTTCTTTATCAACTTTAATTTATAATATTTTCTTGTTTGTGTTATATAATACTTAATAAAATTATACTTATGAAAAATACATTTAATAACCAAAAGATTAAAGTTGAAAAAAAAAAAAAATCAAAAGAGGACAATTATTCTGGGATTGAAGGGATACTAAATTACAAATTAGATATCAAATTTAAATCATGTTGCAATCTCAATAATAGTAACAGTAATAGTAATAGTAATAGTAGTAGTAGTAATAATAATAATAATAATAATAATAATAATAATAATAATCCATCCTTCTCAAAATTATTGTTAGGAGACAAGAATTACAAAGTTAATAAAAGTGGGACCCTATAATTTTTAACCAATCAAATGAAATATTCTCCCACTAAATTATCTTATTTTTACTTAAAATAGAATGTGTACAATTAATTTGAGACATCTATAAAGAAAATGTGGACAATAAATATGAGATGAAGGAAGCAATAATAATAATAATAATAATAATAATAATAATAATAGTAATAATAAATATTGGTTATCATCTTTTTGAATTTTAAACTCCTGCTTTTTCTTTTCTAACTTATAATACAACTAGCAGGGAACCGGTGCTGTTGCGGTGGCGAGAAACATGTAATTAAAATTTTAACAAACAATATTTTTTAATAATATGTTTTTCGTGACAATAACTTTATAGAAGACGGGAATTTTAGATCTTGTTTACGTGTGGTATTTAATTTGATATTAAGAATGGGTTGGGATGGTTTTGTTGCTTGGTTTCCCGTGTTGAACGGGAAGGACCTGATGAATTAAATGAGATCAAAAAGATCAGGTAATAATGAAACAATGGCCATTTGTAAACTACGTGTGAGGTAGTATTTGTCCAAGTGAGTGAACCTTGTGAAGTTGTGTGAGGCCTTCTATTTATAGAGAGGCAAGTAGGATTTAGGGATAAACCCTTGGGGGATGATCAATGGATGTGAGAATGCCAGGTGTTGATCATCTGAAGAGCAAACAAGGGAGACAGATGGACTCTTTTTTCTTGGCTCGTACAAAGTAGTGCTTGTCGTGCATCCCTATTGTACGATGTCAGATGGTGAATATTAACGATTAGTGACAGTTGAGGAGCAGTAGTACTATGCGTTCAACGTAACTTGATGAACTTTATCAAGCCAAGTGGTGGCATGGGATTATAGTCGGGGCCACTATCAAGTGTTTATTGATGGCCCTTGGTAAT
Organism: Artemisia argyi; assembly: GCA_030686995.1. Classification (NCBI taxonomy): domain Eukaryota; kingdom Viridiplantae; phylum Streptophyta; class Magnoliopsida; order Asterales; family Asteraceae; genus Artemisia; species Artemisia argyi. Next base: position 103,803,733 of record CM060678.1, read on the forward strand.
GAGCTTGATCTATGCGATATTAGTGGGCTTGGGCCACTAACATTGATGCCCTATCAAGTCCCCCAGGTTAGTATTGTATCATGCATAAGTGATATGATGTTGGACTATTTAACTGAGTCCTCCCCGTCCGTGTTGTGCTACCATGGTTACTTCTCAGGCTTAATATGCTTAGGCTTATGTCACATCTGCTTTTTGTAACAATGAATTGGTGAAGGTTGTTTTACCACGATCAGGTTCTTGAGATGTGTTGGGAAAGATGGGTATTTAATGTCTGTGTGGTAAGTGTAGGAAAATTTCTTTTTAGGGTGATTTGCTATCTTTAGTATTTAATGCTTTGTTGTTGTCTTTTCAATTGTAAGCGGCGTCATCCTGACATTTAACGAGCAGTGTGTTTGACTTGTCCCTTCGACTGTACATGATGTGTATGTTGACGCCAGCTGTACTCGCGTATTTGTAGGGTGAGTTTTACACACCCCATTAAATGTGTTTTGACCCTATGGGCTTTTGCCAAGTGTAATCAGCTGGTTCATTTTCTTTGCATATAAATAGGACTCAAAAAGTGAAGAAGTTACAACTTGAAGCAAATAAACTTCTTTTCCATTTCCTTTTTCCCATATCTCATCCCAAACCCTAAGAGCTTATTTCTTAGAAATTTTTTCATATGCTTTTCTTGAAATTTACAAAGGCTCGTTGTCATTCTTTGTATGAGAAAAAACACTTCTTTGGTTTGTTTTTGGTGTAACTGAAGGATGGGTGTTAGTCGTGGTGATGGCGAAGCCATTATTGTTTTTCTGGAATCCTTTAACCATGTGTGAGGGTTAGATGTGGAGATGTTGACTCTGCCATTCTTGTCTAACGTTGTTATTCCTTGGGTACTTGTTGACCCTGCTGGAATTTTGCAAGTGAATGTTGGAATGAAAGATGTGGAAGGTCTTGCATCTAACCTTCTAGCATTTTTCCTAAGTACCATCACTTAAATGTTACACCGCATATCTAAGATGGAATCGACCATCTTATCAGGAGGAGTAAACTCCAAAAAACATCCATGTGGTTTACCCCATTTCGAACTATATATCACTCTCCCAAACTTTTCGACAGATACATCCCTCTATTAACCTTCGGTTATAATGAGGACTAACGGTGCAAATTATTTCTCCATTATTCTTAACGAGATAGAATATATCTACACCGTTAGTCCTCTGTACTAATGGTATTTGCACTGTTAGTCCTTTTTTTAGATTTATATGTTTTTGTCCGTTTTTATCCTTTTTTGTCCATTTTTGTTACATTTTATATGTTTTTTTTACCGTTTTTATCCCGTTTTGTCTATTTTATTCGTTTTTGTGCGTTTTTATCCATTTTTTCTACATTTTATCCATTTTTGTCCGTTTTATCCTGTTTTATTTGTTTTTATCCATTTCTTTCCGTTTTATCCACTTTTATACGTTTTTATCATGTTTTTTTTTGTTTTTATCCAGTTTTTGTACGTCTTTTTTTGATTTTGTACGTTTTTATCTATTTTTATCCAATTTTTGTCCGTTTTTATTACTTTTTATCCATTTTTTAACCTTTTATCCTGTTTTGTTTGTTATTTATCGGTTTTTGTGCGTTTTCAACTGTTTTTATATGGTTTTTCTTTATTTGTCCATTTTTATCATGTTTTTGTCCGTTTTTATCCTGTTTTTGTACATTTTTATCATGTTTTGTCCGTTTTTATTAGTTTTTATATGTTTTTTTTCCATTTTTGTACATGTTTATCCCTTTGTATCCTGTTTTTGTCCCGTTTTATTACATTTTAACCACTGTTGTCCGTTTTGTATTTTTTTATGTGTTTTATTCATTTGTATCCCGATTTTGTGCATTTTTATCAATTTTTACGTTTAAATACGTTTTTATCCACTAATGTCCATTTTTATCCCGCTTTTGTCAATTTTTGTACGTTTTATACGTTATATCCGATTTTATCTTGTTCTTATCCGTTTTTATCCTGTTATGTCCATTTTATCCCATTTTTGTCTGCTTTTTTAATGCTTTTATATGGATAATACGTACGATATGGGATAAAAACGGAAAAAAAACCGTACAAAACAGATAAAAAGTAGAAAAAATGGAGAAAACATAAAAAAATGGATAAAAAAGACAAAAACAGGATAAAAACATACAATAATAGAATAAAAATGGACAAAAACGAAAAACCAGGATAAAAGGTATAAAAAGCGTACAGAAATGGAAAAAAAGGGGATAAAAACGGATGATGAAGCGAAAAGTGTACCGCTTTTGGGGGTCATTTAAGGCCAAAGTCGAGATTCTTTGATCAAATATTTCCCTAAATCGTTCCTTTTATCATTTTAGGTACTTTTGGGAGGAATTTTACAAAATGAAGCATTCTGGACGTTTTTGGAGCGAAAAAGTGAAGAAAACGACAAAGTCTCAAAAGCATGCTGGAAATTGCACTTGACGGCGTCACATGGTGCTAGTGACGGCGTCATGAGTTGACAAAAGGGTGGATAAATCAATTACACGTGACGCGCCAGAATGTTTTGTGAATGGGTCGTGACGGCGTCACGTACAAAATTGTCAAGGCCATCAAGAGTAACTGCAAAGAGTGACGGCCTAGAACCCATAAAGAGTGACGGCGTCAGAAGTGGATCTAGGCAATACGAGTTTATTTTGGCGGCGAGTTGACGGCATCACACATTACTCTTGACGCCGTCAGGAGACAAATGTCACAACTCACCATTTCAGGTCATTTTTCAAACTTCGACAATTTACTATTCATAAATCACTATTCATCAAAACACTATTCATCATTTTTGACGTCAATTTGATATTTTGACAAGCATTCAAAAATTTTACTATTCACCAAGTACTATTCATTTCCGGAAAGAAAATACTATTCACGTGCATTGCTCATTTCATCGTAAATTTAGTTTACGAGTACTTAAATTCGCGTAACCGTATTGGTTCAGGTGCGAATTCATGCATTATCATTTGGGACACTTTATACGGACTAGAAATAGTCTACATATCATCATAATATCATTTGCATACTATACCACGCGTAGAATATTTATATTAATATCTTTGATATATTTAACTTTTTACGTATAATTATTTTGATTAAACGTTAACCCGCGATAAATAAATATAACCAACATATCTAAAAATCCAAACGATGGTCCCGATATATTTTTTAAACTCCTTAAAACATCACAAAGATTATAAAATTCATTTACTCGGTATTTTGGAAATTTATTTAATTTATATCGTAAGCTTAATATAAGTACGACGGTTTTCGTGGAAACTAAATAATAATCATCCAAACACCCAATACTTGTACCCAATATATTTTCACTACTTTTATGACTTTATTATGTCTTGATTAACTTCGTCATATTTTATTTCAACTCGTCACAATTTATTTTTAGTTAACCCGGTACCCAAAACTTATAACATAACACATTATATGCACTAATAACTAATGATACAAATTAAATAGCAAGCAAACTACCATTTCCCTACCTTAAATACATACATATCACATGGTTACTTCCATTTGATGACTTAATTACAAGTATGCCCTAAACTAACAAAATATCTACAAACCTCAAATTTCATTTCATACTTATTATTTTAGATCAAAACTTCCCTTTTCTCTCATTTTTCTCTCCAAAACCCACGGCCCCAAAACCAAATCCACGAAGATCCATCAATTTTTACAAGATCAAGCTTAAATCAAGTCTATATTGTTGTCCTTGTTAGGGTTTTGAAAAATAAACTCAAGGATTCTTAGGGTTTTGATCATACAAGCTTCATAAGCATTCAAGTGAGTTTACAAAAATTTATTTTCTTCATTTCTTCAAGTATTTACTATAATCATATGGTTTTCATACAATATTTCATGCATATATTAGCTTGTACCACTCATAATATACACTTATGTCTTTGAAACACTAGAAAAGGAAACCTTTGTTAGATCCACTAGATTGATGATGTTTAAGAACCCATGACACCTTAATAAGGTGTATGGTAGGATTAGACTAGATTTGTGGTGATTGGAAGTGATTTGGGTGGAGTTGAAACAAGTTTAGAACACTAGAAATGGATTTGGAACACATATATATACCTACTGTCCCAAATTTGAAAACCTGGAAAACTCAGTAACTCAGGGGAACTTTTCAACCAAATATTTAGAAAATACTTTCAAAAACGAAGCCGTAGGCGAAAGAACGGGTTAAAACGAGTTTATAACGAAGGAGATATGATATTTGCAAGTTTATTGACGAAAACTATTTTTCTGAAAATTGTATGCTGTTGGACGATTTTTGGTGGACAAACCGAGGTGTTAGACGTAACCTAGAGAAGCCGAGTTATCAAAAATATATTAGTACATACTAAGACGAATCCGGGGATATAAAGAACGAAGGAAATGAACTTAAAACGACCAAGTTATTCACGTTTCAATATCGGCAAAAACTCTATATAATTGACAGCTTTTACTAGAAATAATAATAATACCACTTCTACGTACTAAATCCTAGATTTTCTAGAAATACTACTAAATTGCCAAATTCATAACTAATGAAGTACTTATGATTACGAGTTTATTTTTACGACTATTAAACATTACTTCAAGGTTTTCAAGGCGAAGCTTGTAACACCAATTTTCTATATACGATATACTACGACAAGTTTTACAAGTCTAGTTAAAACTTATTTTTCTCAAGTATGGAATATATTTTACTATGACTATAACTAGTATATTTTCAAGTTATGAGTGGTATAGGTACCATGTGCATGCATATTCTCTACATCATTTCATGATCTAAGGTAGATCATTTTCACTCATCTTAGGTTGCGGCTAGTGTTCGCGCCTTATTGTCCCGATCATTTTACCATCATTGTATCATCATTTCGAGGTGAGTCATAGCCCCACTTTTACATGTTTAATGACTTTATAAACTCTTTGGAGGAGATACATGCTTCAATACTTGTTCTATGCTTTTATACGATTTGAATTACTTATGGGGAAGAATACGCTGCTTGAATTATTTTTGTACAATGCCAAAGTATTAAATTCCATACATTGCTTAAGTTGCCTTACTACCAAGTTAAGTCCCCTTTATTATCATGGACTGTTAATTATAATGCCAAGCGAGAGTGAGTGAATAGATCTATTGAGGGTGACGCCTCCATTCGTGTTTGGGTTGCTCTAACGGAATTACGAATGCATTTCATGTCTAAACAATTTGAGTGCCTGGTAACCAATCCTTTGGGGCCAATACTATGTCTAGCTTCGGGGTCATGAGCTTAAGAGACGATGTAGCATTTTTGGCATATTGTCACCTTACTTTATACTTATGGCTATTGTACATACGAGATTACTTATAAAGTCACGATACTTTTCCACCACTATTACTACTGATTTACGATGCCTTTGCATCAATCTTATTACTTTTGTTTACACAAACCAAACTTATTACTTTTGGCAGTGGGTTGTAAACACACAGGTTACAAGTCTCTTATGGCGGGACTTGTAACTGAGTGGATTTATGATGCCTTTGCTGGGAAATCTTCATTCAAATGCAATGTACTTTATTTTACACTAGACTCTATGAACTCACCAACCTCGTGTTGACACTTTAGCATGTATTTTCAGGTATTAAGCAATGGCACGCTATTGGAGGTTTTGGCAGGGCATGGCATGGTCATAGAAGACTCGGAAATTCATTTGGGGACCGTTTTAAACTATTTTAAGGGCCTACTTCCGCACTACTTTTAACAATGTAAATCCAACATTTTTTATTAGACGATTTATTCTAAATGATTGAAGTGAAAACCATTTTGTACTTGTGTCGTGGTACCAATTGAGTTACACCCCAGCTACATATATGCTTCCGCTGGACCCAATTCTGGGGGTGTGACAGATTGGCATCAGAGCTTTGGCTATAGTGAACTAAGTGTTTTTAAAACCTAGACTATAGCTACTTTCAAGAATACTTAACCCTATGACCGTCGTGTGCCTGCCTGCCAAGCTGAAGCCTCATTTGTGGTTAGTTGCTGACATAGATAATGAGATTTGTATCTCATTATCTGATATATTATATTCATTTATTATAGTGGATTACTATAATTGTCTTTCATATAAGCATGCTCACGTATCATATATGTCACCACATTATGTTTTTCCTTGCATAGTTTCATCATTTGACCTCGAGTTTGGTCACCTGCTTTAGTCTTTCAGAACGTCTTGGTATTTGTGAAGGACATAGTCTTAGTATGACTGAGCTGAGTATTTCAAAATTCATGGAACCTCGGTGGAATATAGACTGGTCATCTATATTCAACCCAGGATAGTGAGATATATGCTGACCACCTATGTCTGACTCAGAAATGAATTTTGCAACACTGAGAATGGTTATAATAAAATTTTGTCTGGATTGAATCCTTTACTCGATTTCCAAATGTTTCATTTATGTGTGTGTATACCCTCGTTGTCAAAATATTCATACTTTTCATCACTTCGTGAACCGCCGCTTAGAAGCACATCAACTGGTCATTTAATTTCATGAACATTTACGTCTATGCACGATACACTTATATTACAGTATTTTCTTTTATCACAATATTATTTTGTCGCAGTTGTTACAGTCTTTTCCCTTCTCACCATCATTATCATTTCCTTTCTCCATACCTATATATATAAGGAATTAGCTAACACTCTATAGAATCCTATGTCACTCATCCCTCACAACCTCCAATATTGATAAGTAGATATTATCAATGACCCCCCCTAGGAAAGACTTTCCATACCATTTATAAGGAGGATCCGTCGGTACACTAAGACCATTCAAAACTCAACAAAAATCTCAGGATATCACAAAACAATTCGAACCACTATCACTGGCCCGATCACCAAAAATTCTATCATCTAGAAAGTATTGGCTTGACTGAATTACATGATTATTTTCGATACGAGTGCTCACTAAGCAACACCATAGAGATAAATCCAACCTCTTAATCGAGACTATAGATTAAACTTGTCCTCACCAATAGACTTTATCCAAACATGTTAGACACCTATGCCTTTGTGCAGACATACATACCTGACTATTTTATCCTCTTAATACTTTCACTTTTAAATGGATTTTTTCTCCAAACTACAGTTATACAAAACATATATCTTGTGAGAAATACTTTTCTGAGACACTTATTTTGATAAGCAAATTCCTTTTGGTTAATCCTTTACAAAACTATTGAATTGTTAGGAAATTTTAAACATCGATCTTTGGTAAACCATATCATCCACCTTATGTTGAAAACTGTCCTATCTTGCATAACTATTTAATTTTGAAACATCAAGAAAAATGTTACTTGGAAAGCCGTTTGCTTAAAGTTGTAAATTCATTTATTCAGGGAAGGTTTATGAACAAAACAAACTTTGAAAAATCAATCACTATATTACATCACTTATACATTTAGGATTTTGTGGTTTGATGACATAGAGCTTGGGAAAATCTTAGTAATGGAGACTAAGCATCGTAGGTGGAGAAAGACTTAATTCACGACATCTTGCGGAGGATCACAACCTTATCCTAATCTATTATTTCCAATAACACCCTTTGACGGGCTTAACCTTGTAAGTTTTTCCACAAGATTCCTGATATTCATTTCAATTATTCCTAATAGAGGAATTTGATTCACCTCAAACTCCTAGCGATTTCATTAAGATTCCTTTGGAACTACACCACCTATCATCTGCAGACCAATGGTCAGAAATTAGAGAACGATTCAGACATAGGGAGATATGCTCATAGCATGAGTGATTGACTCTAGAAATGGTTGGACTAATCATTTGCCATAAATCAGATTCCTTTACAACCATAGTTACCGCACGAGCATAGAGACTACACCAATTGAGACACTCTATGGTCGAAGTGCCAACATCCATTGACGGAGTGAAATTTGGAAAAGCCCAACTTACTAGTTCCGTAAGCATTCATGAAATAACCTGGAATTTCCTACAAATCAAGAATCAGTTACAAGTTCGATAAATTGTAAACCCTTAGAATTTCAAGTTGGTGGCAGGGTTATGTTGAAATTTCTGCCTAGGAAAGGCATGATACCATCGAGAAAAATCCGAGAAGTTAAACCTGATATACACTGGACCATTTAACATTTCAGACCGAGTAGGCCTAGTGGCCGTTAGACTTGAGCCTTGTTAGAAAACAGAAGGTTACACAAACATGTTTCACGTTTTCCAAATCACGAGAAATATCTTTCAGATGAGTCACTCATAATCCCATTTGGGAAGGAATCCAACCCAATGACAAACCAAAACCTTGTAGGAGAACCAATAGAAATCATGGACTGTAAGGTCGAATAGTTGAAGCGAAGTCGAATTCCTATCGTGAAAGTTCGCTAGAATTCTCAGATATCATCATCTTTTCACCAATACCACCCTAGAGACCAACACAAACTGAACTTTGGGATGAAGTTCATTTTAGAGGGGAAGACTGTCACAACTCACCATTTCAGGTCATTTTTCAAACTTTGACAATTTACTATTTATAAATCACTATTCATCAAAACACTATTCATCGTTTTACTATTCATCATTTTTGATGTCAATTTGATATTCTGAGAAGCATTCAAAACTTTTACTATTCACCAAGTACTATTCATTTCCGGAAAGAAAATACTATTCACGTGCATTGCTCATTTCATCGTAAATTTAGTTTACGAGTACTTAAATTCGCGTAACCGTATTGGTTCAGGTGCGAATTCATGCATTATCATTTGGGACACTTCATACGGACTAGAAATAGTCTACATATCATCATAATATCATTTGCATACTATACCACACGTAGAATATTCATATTAATATCTTTGGTATATTTAACTTTTTACGTATAATTATTTTGATTAAACGTTAACCCGCGATAAATAAATATAACCAACATATCTAAAAATCCCCACGATGGTCCCGATATATTTTTTAAACTCCTTACAACATCATAAAGATTATAAAATTCATTTACTCGGTATTTTGGAAATTTATTTAATTTATATCGTAAGCTTAATATAAGTACGACGGTTTTCGTGGAAACTAAATAATAATCATCCAAACACCCAATACTTGTACCCAATATATTTTCACAACTTTTATGACTTTATTATGTCTCGATTAACTTCGTCATATTTTATTTCAACTTGTCACAATTTATTTTTAGTTAACCCGGTACCCAAAACTTATAACATAACACACTATATGCACTAATAAATAATGATACAAATTAAATAGCAAGCAAACTACCATTTCCCTACCTTAAATACGTACATATCACATGGTTACTTCCATTTGATGACTTAATTACAAGTATGCCCTAAACTAACAAAATATCTACAAACCTCAAATTTCATTTCATACTTATTATTTTAGATCAAAACTTCACTTTTCTCTCCTTTTTCTCTCCAAAACCCACGGCCCCAAAACCAAATCCACCAAGATCCATCAATTTTTACAAGATCAAGCTTAAATCAAGTCTATATTGTTGTCCTTGTTAGGGTTTTGAAAAATAAACTCAAGGATTCTTAGGGTTTTGATCATACAAGCTTCATAAGCATTCAAGTGAGTTTACAAAAATTTATTTTCTTCATTTCTTCAAGTATTTACTATAATCATATGGTTTTCATACAATATTTCATGCATATGTTAGCTTGTACTACTCATAATATACACTTATGTCTTTGAAACACTAGAAATGGAAACCTTAGTTAGATCCACTAGATTGATGATGTTTAAGAACCCATGACACCTTAATAAGGTGTATGGTAGGATTAGACTAGATTTGTGGTGATTGGAAGTGATTTGGGTGGAGTAGAAACAAGTTTAGAACACTAGAAATGGATTTGGAACACATATATATACCTACTGTCCCAAATTTAAAAACCTGGAAAACTCAGTAACTCAGGGGAACTTTTCAACCAAAGATTTATAAAATACTTTCAAAAATGAAGCCGTAGGCGAAAGAACGGGTTAAAACGAGTTTATAACGAAGGAGATATGATATTTGCAAGTTTATTGACGAAAACTATTTTTCTGAAAATTGTATGCTGTTGGACTATTTTTGGTGTACAAACCGAGGCGTTAGACGTAACCTAGAGAAGCCGAGTTATCAAAAATATATTAGTACATACTAAGACGAATCTGGGGATATAAAGAACGAAGGAAATGAACTTAAAACGACCAAGTTATTCACGTTTCAATATCGGCAAAAACTCTATATAATTGACAGCTTTTACTAGAAATAATAATAATACTACTTCTATGTACTAAATCCTAGATTTTCTAAAAATACTACTAAATTGCCAAATTCATAACTAATGAAGTACTTATGATTACGAGTTTATTTTTACGACTATTAAACATTACTTCAAGGTTTTCAAGGCGAAGCTTGTAACACCAATTTTATATATACGATATACTACGACAAGTTTTACAAGTCTAGTTAAAACTTATTTTTCTCAAGTATGGAATATATTTTACTATGACTATAACTAGTATATTTTCAAGTTATGAGTGGTATAGGTACCATGTGCATGCATATTCTCTACATCATTTCATGATCTAAGGTTGATCATTTTCACTCATCTTAGGTTGCGGCTAGTGTTCACGCCCTATTGTCCCGATCATTTTACCATCATTGTATCATCATTTCGAGGTGAGTCATAGCCCCACTTTTACATGTTTAATGACTTTATAAACTCTTTGGGGGAGATACATGCTTCAATACTTGTTCTATGCTTTTATACGATTTGAATTACTTATGGGGAAGAATACGCTGCTTGAATTATTTTTGTACAATGCCAAAGTATTAAAATTCCATACATTGCTTAAGTTGCCTTACTACCAAGTTAAGTCCCCTTTATTATCATGGACCGTTAATTATAATGCCAAGCGAGAGTGAGTGAATAGATCTATTGAGGGTGACGCCTCCATTCGTGTTTGGGTTGCTCCAACGGAATTACGAATGCATTTCATGTCTAAACAATTTGAGTGCCTGGTAACCACTCCTTTGGGGCCAATACTATGTCTAGCTTCGGGGTCATGAGCTTAAGAGACAATGTAGCATTTTTGACATATTGTCACCTTACTTTATACTTATGGCTATTGTACATACGAGATTACTTATAAAGTCACGATACTTTTCCACCACTATTACTACTGATTTACAATGCCTTTGCATCAATCTTATTACTTTTGTTTACACAAACCAAACTTATTACTTTTGGCAGTGGGTTGTAAACACACAGGTTACAAGTCTCTTATGGCGGGACTTGTAACTGACTGGATTTATGATGCCTTTGCTGGGAAATCTTCATTCAAATGCAATGTACTTCATTTTACACTAGACTCTATGAACTCACCAACCTCGTGTTGACACTTTAGCATGTATTTTCAGGTATTAAGCAATGGCACGCTACTGGAGGTTTTGGCAGGGCATGGCATGGTCATAGAAGACTCTGAAATTCATTTGGGGACCGTTTTAAACTATTTTAAGGGCCTACTTCCGCACTACTTTTAACAATGTAAATCCAACATTTTTGATTAGACGATTTATTCTAAATGATTGAAGTGAAAACCATTTTGTACTTGTGTCGTGGTACCAATTGAGTTACACCCCAGCTACATATATGCTTCCGCTGGACCCGATTCTCGGGGTGTGACAACAAAATCTATATATAGTTTTCTAGTTTTCATTCATTGTGTGCAACTTTGAGGGGATAAACCCTTGACGAATTTTACAGCTTTTTCAAGGGTTTCAACCCTTTGTTTCTTCCATGCTTAATTGAAGATAAGTACTTTACCAAATCATTCAATATTTCTGTAGAATACTAATCAAGTTGGAAACATGATTTCCTTGTAGTTTGTGTGGCGTTGGAATTACTAGAGAGAGAGGGAGAGTGGAACCTTGAGAGAGAAATAGAATGATTAGATTATAGTGAAAATGAAGGTCCAACCCTCTCCACATGTGGAGATGGGTATTTATACTTACAACATAAACGCCCACACCCGGACTATGGATCAGGCATACAGTGGGTGAAGACCCGCCCTTCTTCCACGGTGTTACTTAAACTAATACTAACTAACTAATATATAAACTAACTATGAGCTAACTTAATGATATTACAATAATCAGGTGACCGAGACTTTTACAGGAATATTTGTATTCCAAACAATCTCCCCCTAAGCGACGTCACCTTTGAAATTAAGCTCTTTAGTCTTTAAGCATTCTTTTGTCTCTGTAGCTCGTAGGACCTGATTCTTCACTTTTCTACACACTTTGTACTTCAAGCAAGCGAACTTGTGATTTGAATTCCTTAGTGATATGTGATCGTTGAGCTTCTTTGAGATCATCAGCCACAGTAAATCTCCAAGCTCACCCATAGTAGTATCGCCTTCATGTGATGTAGTGACTTTAGGACTGTCATGCTCACACCCTTCAGTATTAGGAGACTTCACATCAGAGTTGCGGATCAGGAGACTTTTCATCAGAGTTGCAGAAACGTTGTTGGTAGTCTCTCAACATTTGTTGTAGTAAGTCTCTCTTAGTCATTGATAGTGAGTAGGGTGAGTGAGCATGAGGTATGGATTGACCCGATTCAGCTGGAAATAGGAGCCATCAACGCCATCTTTATATGTGTCCCTGAAATAAAACAGTTAGCAATAAAGATAGAGAACGAATATGGCTTTGTCATTCGTTCTGCGAGGACAGACTACCCTCCGGTTTTGTGAAAACCGACCTGTGATCAGGTAGAGTCTCTTTTAAAGAAGACTCTCCTTGACAGGAATTTCCAGCTTGTAGTAATGAATTTTCCAAAGAATCAACTTTGGAATCTTAATATTAAGCATGTTCTCATACCGGAACGTCTCAAAGCAGACAGTACGATAGAGTGAATCGGTGAATAGATATTCACAGATTGATGAGAAATTGATTTACAGAAATCACTCGCGTGTCATATGATAAACATTTTTGAGACACAACGAGAGTTTTAAGCATTGAATCAAATTTCCATCAAAAATACTTTTGTTTGAAAGGTTTTACACAATCAAGGTGCTCGAAAAGTTAGTTTGTGAGCACATTGAAAGGTTTTAGCAAAAGTGTCCGTCAATCCATATCCTGGAACAAGTTTGATTCAATGTTGAATCGCACCATTGTTGCTTTCCAGTTGTCACTTGATCATTGATCCAAGATGGATCTCACATGTCACCTACCATGAGCTTGAGTGATGTTCGCTCTAGAAGGATTTCCATCTTCATTGTGAATATTTTCATATCACTCGGATGTTCTGGCAATACCACAAGGATAATGCGTAGGACTCTAAATATTTTATCTTTTTTTCCACATTGTGTGAGACAATAAGCATCTTTGGAATGTGTCCTATCGAGATTTATGGATGATCTCATGGCTCTAGACTCAATAGTGCGTTTTGATCCGCTCCTGGAGACTGGGAGGTGTCTCCTGTTTTAGGTATCAACATAGCTCGCAATGAGCTGTCGATACATTGCACAGGGTTCCCCATGAGAATGAAACAAGCTCTTTTAAGAGAACTTGAGTGGTTGGGAAGTTTAGTGCAGTGCGTCTCTGGGTCCATGACGTCTTGTCTTCAATACTAGTGTTACCTTAGTAACCGCAAGTAGATTATGAATTGAACCCGGTTTCTGCCCTAAGGTTGAATATTTGGAGGGCTATTTCTTTTCACCCTTTCTCCTTTCATTTCTTTTTGATTCTTCAACCCCTTCAGTGCTTACCGAGACTTTACCACTAGAACCTTGTTGGGTTTGTTCCAGTCCTAGCTCTATCTCAGTCCGCACTCTTCCCTTTCTCACTTTACTCCTTTTTTCAATCATTCCTAAGGACTTCTAATCTATCTAGAGGATTGTCCCTGTGAAGATCCTTCCGGTTCTGGTGGATCATGGGAATTCATACCGAACCTTAACTAACCTTATAACTCCATGCATAAAGATAAATGGTCGGTCTTTGGTATTACTTCCACAAACGCCTTTTGCTCCCCCTCAATATGTGCATCGATATACGAAAGTGTTTAGCACATATGTGGGAGCCTATTTATTGAGTCGAAAAGATCACTTTTGATTATCATATTTCATATTTAAATGACATTCTCTCCCCCGATCAAAAATTTCAAATCTTTCGAGATTTTTGATCTCAATTGATTTAAATAAGTTAGAAAACGTTTGGGAGAGAAATGCGGTCAATTTTAATATTTTCTGATAAAAGGAACCTTTTTCTTGCTCCCCCTCAATCTGTGAGGGAGGTTGTTATGTGTCAGATTTGATGAGTTTGCAAAAGATTTGAAGTTTTAACGAAAACTCTTTAAAAATTTCTCATTCTGACACATAACCATCACAAATCGTTTTGTTGCTTTTGTATTATACAAAGTGTGGGGAGTTTTGATGATACATACAATTTTGAGAAATCACTCTCCTCCTCAATCAATGACGGATGTTAAAGCTTAAGTAGGTGATGTCATTGATTGAGTGACAAATTTTGTCAAAATTTTGAGTACAAATTGATTTTCAATCAAAATCTCATGGTACTACGAGGTTTTGCACAAATACTTTCCAGAAAAATCATAGAAGGGAAAGTATTTGGCGATAAAAAGAAGACTTCTCTTCTTTATCAAGAAATAATGAACTGAAACGTACATTAGATCAAGGGTGCATGAATATAAAGTAATTCACGCTCGGATGAACGGCACCCTTTGCTAGGAACAACCGTCTTTTTGGCGACGTGTTTTCCTCATTTTGAAAAACCGGGTTGCTATCTGAAGTAATAGCAAGCCATAATTTTGAAGTCCGGGTTGCAGCCTGAAATGACTATAAGCCATAGTTTTTGAAGACTATTTTGAGGAACGACATGTTTTAGAAAAAAAACCTTATTTGAAACCGAAAAACTCTTGCTCAAGCATATGTATGATTCCGTGTCATTATTGAATGACATTTCTAGAATCGTACATAATATTGATTACACAAGAGACATGTCGTGAGAAGAATATTTTTGTATTTTATTTGATTTTTCAGATTTTTATGGTTTTTATAGGTTTTATATTTTTCTATTTTCTTTTTGTGTTAATATTATGTACAAAGGATATGTGAAGCAACCCCTTTACTCCTCCTGATCTTCCTAAAGACTTAAGAGATCCTCAGGCGTGAGACACTTCATACCAAGGCGTGGGAGGATGAATTGAAATCGGTCCCTAGAAAGTGCTTTGGTGAAGATATCAGCTAGCTGGAACTCAGTCCTCACGAAGTAAAGTTCCACAATTCCTTTCTCAACTTGCTCCCTGATGAAGTGATGTCGAATGTCAATGTGCTTAGTCCTTGAGTGCTGGACATTGTTGCAGCAGAGTGCAATTGCACTTTTGTTGTCACAGTACATGGGAATCTTGTTGCATACGAAGCCATAGTCTGAAAGTTGAGATCTCATCCATAAGATCTGAGCACAGCACGAGGACATGGCAATGTATTCAGCTTCTGTGGAGGAGATAGATGTACTTATTTGTTTCTTTGACGACCAACTGACTAGCTTATTACCCAAAAACTGAGCACCCCCAGATGTACTGCGACGAGTGTCTTGACATCCCGCATGGTCAGCATCAGAATATGCTGTGAGAGCCATAGAAGTGTCCTTGGGGTACCATAGGCCCATGTGGATTGTACCTTTAAGATACCGAAAGACTCTCTTGACAGCTTCCAGATGTTTCTTGGTGGGTTTGGATTGATACCGAGCACACATGCAAACAGCAAATAGAAGACCTGGTTTGCTGGCAGTAAGATACATTAAGGAACCAATCATGCTTCGATACTTGGTTTGTTCGACCGGAATTCCAACATCATCTTCATCTAGTTTTGATCTTTCAATCATAGGAGTATCAACTGAGTCACATGAATCGAATCCAAATTTCTTCAAAATTTCATTGGCATACTTGGATTGATTGATGAAGATGCCATTGGGATTTTGAGAAATTTGCAATCCTAGAAAGAAAGACATTTGACCCATCATAGACATCTGGAATTCAGAACTCATCTCTTGGGAGAAACGATCACACTCTTTGGGATCAGAGGAGGCAAATATGATGTCATCAACATAGATTTGTACATGAAGAAGGTTTTTGCCCGTTTTTTTTGGTAAAGAGTGTAGGATCAACAGCGCCTTTGGAAAATTTGTTAGCAAGAAGAAATTTAGACAAGGTGTCGTACCACGCCCTAGGCGCTTGCTTAAGCCCATAGAAAGCCTTCTTCAAACGATACACATGATTAGGGCGTTCTGGATCCACAAAACCTTCGGGTTGGCTGACATACACCACCTCTTTTAGATCGCCATTTAAGAATGCAGTCTTGACATCCATTTGATAAACCACCATGTTTTGACTTGCAGCATTTGCGAGAAATATTCTTATGGCTTCAATTCTAGCAACAGGTGCGAAGGATTCTTCAAAGTCTATACCTTCTTCTTGACGGTATCCTTTTGCCACAAGCCTAGCCTTGTTCTTCAATACGTCTCCATGCTCATCAAGTTTAACTTTAAATATCCATTTGAGAGCAATGATCATAGAACAATCGGGAGGCGGTACTAATTCCCACACATCCAGTCGGTCAAACTCATGAATCTCGTCCACCATTGCACTGAACCATGAGTGTTTAGACATTGCATCCTTGACGTCTTTTGGTTCAACTTTAGAGAGGACATAATTGAAGAAGCTCCACAATGCGTCGGTTGCAAGTTGCCTGCGGGTAGATACCGGACGCGAAGTGTCACAACTCACCATTTCAGGTCATTTCCCGAACTTTGGAAAAACACTATTCATCAAAACACTATTCATCAGTTTACTATTCATCATTTTTGGTGTCAGTTTGACATTCCGAGAAGCATTCAGAAATTTTACTATTCACTAAACACTATTCATTTCCGGAAAAGTTTTCATCATTCACTTGCATTACTCATTTCATCGTAAATTTAGTTTACGGGTATTCAAATTCGCGTAACCGGATTGGTTTAGGTACGAATTCATTTCATTAGTGTTAAGTACACTGCATACGGACTGGAGATAGTCTGCATATCATCGTAACAGCATTTTCATGTTATACCACTCTCAGGATTTTCAAATTATTACATTCAGTACATTTAACGTTTTTACGTATAAGTATTTATAGTAAACGTTAACACCCGGTTTATACACGACGAATATATCTAAATATTCCCACGATGGTCCCGACATATTTTTATATCCATTTTAACATCATAAAAGTTATAACATTCAGTTACCCAGTATTTTGGAAATTTATTTTATTTATAACGTACGCGTATGAATATAACGACGGTTTTCGTGAAAACTAAACAATAATCACCCGATCACTCAATATTTGTACCCAACATAATTTTAACATTTTTATAACTTCATTTTGACAAGTTTAGTCATTATTTCATATTTCATATTTTTACGATACCCGGAATTACGTTTCGCGACTTAACAGTTTACGGTTTGCGATTAACGGAACCAAAACCGACTCCGTGGACTAGATAATACTCAAATTTTCTACATCCTCTTCCTAAATTCAGCATGTGCCGCCCCTCCCCATCACAAGTTACTTGACATTGATTAAATATTTACCAAATTGCCATTTCCTAGAAAAATATCTAGCCTAAACACTTTAAACACTACACATTTTATTTTTTTGGATCAAAAACTCATTCTCTTCATCCCTTTCACCATAACCACGACCCAACATCCATTTCATGATCAAGTGAAGGTTTTTCAAAAGTTAAAGCATCAAAGTTGTTTATTTCATGATTCTAGTTAAGAATCTTGCAACAAAAACACAAGAAACACAAGTTTTCCTCATCATCTAACCACCTCATAATTCAAAGTGAGTTATCAACTTTATTTTTTCATGATTCATCTTATAATTACATGTATTACATGATTTCCATGCTAAAAACCATGTACAACTAGCTATACCACCATTTATTTTGTCAAAAATGGAACATACAAACCCTAACTTTTTATTTATGAATCCCCTTGCTCTAATAACTTGGTTAGGAGTCCATGGCACCCTAAGAAGGTGTATGGTAAGATTAGATTAGCTATGTGGTGATTACAAGAGGATTGGTGATGGTAGAAATTAGTTTTAAACCTTGAAAACTTGATTTAGAACCTATTTTAGACATGCTGTCCCGTTTTGTAAAAATCTGGAAAATCAGTAAACACCAAGGGAACTTTGGCAAAATTTTTAGAAAATACTTTCAAAAACGAATCCGTAGGCGAAAGAACGGATTAAAAAGAGCTTATAACGAAGAAGTTATGATTTTTGCAAGATTGTTGACGAAATGTATTTTCTGGAAATTTGTTTGCTGTTGGACGTTTTTCATTGGACAAAAAGAGACTTTAGACGTAACCCGGAGGAGCCGAGCTTTCCAAAATATATTACTACATACTAAGACGTAACCGTGGACATAAAGAACAAGTAAAACGGACAAGTAACGACAAAGATATTCACGTTTGAATATCGGCTAAAACCATTTTTATTTGACAGCTTTTAATAAAAATGGACACTAAAACTACGAAGTACTTTTATAAGCTAGAAATAATATTAAGTACCAAGCTTTATAACTAATGAAGTATTAGTTATTACAAGTATATTTTCATCATTTCAAGGCGATATTTCAAGGATTACAACCCGAGTATTTCAACACTAACATGGAAGCATACGATATATATATAAGTATATATATTGCAACTAGCTTATTTTATTTTCTAATAGCAATATTTTTCCAAATTCTTGGATTATATATTTTGATAACACAAGTGTTTTTCCAAAGGGTAGAGTGGTATAGAAACATGTGCATGGACATTCATAACATCATTTCATGATCTAAAGTAGATCGTTCATCATTCATATTAGGTTGCGGCTAGTGTGCGCGCCTTGTTTTTCAGCTCATTACATGTTCATGGTACCATCATATTGGGTTGCGGCAGCAAATTGTTCATTGGTGTTCATTTCATTTCATCACAGTTTCATCAGTTAAGGTGAGTCATAGCCCCTACTCTTTTAAATTGTTTTGCAAACTCTTTGGGGGAGAATACATGCTCGTTTTACTTAAACGCATTACTTGCTTTACATGGTTGATTACTCAAACAATTTCAGCTTTATCTAAATACTTGTTTGATTATCCGAGTACAAAACAATTCACTTGCTATTTACTCATGGACATGAGTGCATAAAGTTAAACTATTTACCGATTTCCTAAGATTGCCTAAGTTAAGGACCGGTAGCTACAATTTCAACGGGTATAGATTTACCTGCATTGGGTATGTTTGATTACCTACAATTTCAACGGGTATAGATTTACCTGCATTGGGTATGTTTGATTACCTACAATTTCAACGGGTATAGATTTACCTGCATTGGGTATGTTTGATTACCTACAATTTCAACGGGTATGGATTTACCTGCATTGGGTATGGATTTACCTACAATTACTTGGGAGTGTAACCTCCTACAGATAGCTAGAAAACCTTTTCGGTGCCTTGAACTTAGTGCAATCAATATTCATTTTATGCGTTTTGCTTATGGTCAGATTCATTTTTATGGCGACATCGCCATGGCTACATTATCACTCTTACCTTTATATAGCAGTATTGCTACATTTATCTTGAATCTAGATGCAAGTATTACCTTTGTTCACGTAAACATATTACATTTGGCAGTGGGTTGTAAACACACAGGTTACAAGTCTCTTATGGCGGGACTTGGAACTGAGTGGATTTACGATGCCTTTGCTGGGAAATCTTCATTTCAATGCATTACATTCTTTTTCACAAGACTCTATGAACTCACCAACCTCGTGTTGACACTTTAGCATGTATTTTCAGGTATTTAGCTATGGCACACTACTGGAGGTTTTGGCAGGGCAGGGCATGGTCATAGAAGACTCTGATTTAATCATTTGGGGACCGTTTTAAATTATTTTAAAGGCCTACTTCCGCATTACTTTTAACAATGTAAATTCAACATTTTGATTTAACTATTTTATTCAAAATGATTCAAGTGCAAACCATTTTGAACATGTGTTGTAATACCAATTGAGTTACACCCCAGCTACATGTATGCTTCCGCTGGACCCGATTTTGGGGGTGTGACAGATTGGCATCAGAGCTTTGGCTATAGCGAACTAAGTGTTTTTTTAAAACCTAGACTATAGCTACTTTCAAGAAAACTTAACCCTATGACCGTCACGTGCCTGCCTGCCAAGCTGAAGCCTCATTTGTGGTTAGTTGCTGACATAGGTGATGAGATTTATGTCTCATTATCTGATATATATTATATTCATTTATTATAGTTGATTACTATAATTGTCTTTCATA
This sequence comes from Artemisia argyi, assembly GCA_030686995.1. Lineage (NCBI taxonomy): Eukaryota > Viridiplantae > Streptophyta > Magnoliopsida > Asterales > Asteraceae > Artemisia > Artemisia argyi. The sequence continues at coordinate 103,824,187 of CM060678.1, forward strand.
TAAGCATGTTCACGTATCATATATATCACCGCATTATGTTTTTCCTTGCATAGTTTCATCATTTGACCTCGAGTTTGGTCATTTGCTTTTGTCTTTCGGAACGTCTTGGTATTTGTGAAGGACATAGTCTTAGTATGACTGAGCTGAGTACTTCAAAATTCAGGGAACCTCGGTGGAATATAGACTGGTCATCTATATTCAACCCGGGATAGTGAGATATAGGCTGACCACCTATGTCTGACTCAGAAATGAATTTTGCAACACTGAGAATGGTTATAATAAAATTCTGTCTGGATTGAATCCTTTACTCATTTTCCAAATGTTTCATGCATGTGTGAGTATACCCTCGTTGTCAGAACATTCATACTTTTCATCACCTCATGAACCGCCACTTGGAAGTATGTCAATTGATCATTTCATTTCATGAACATTCACGTCTATGCATGATACACTTACATCACGGTATTTTCTTTTATTACAATATCAATTTTGTCGCAGTTGTCACAGTCTCTTCCCTTCTTACCATCACTATCATTTCCCCATCCCCATATATATAAGGAATTAGCTAACAATCTATAGATTCCTATGTCACTCAACACTCACTACTCCTAATATTGATAAGTGGATATTATCAATGACTTCCATAGGAAAGACTTTCCATACCATCTAGGAGGAGGATCCCTCGGTACATTAAGATCATTCAAAACTCAACAGAAATCTCAGGATATCACAAAACCATTCGAACCACTATCATTGGCCTGATCACCAAAAATTCCATCATCTAGAAAGTATTGGCTTGACTGAATTTCAGGATTATTTTAGATACGATTACTCACAAAACAACACCATAGAGATAAATTCAACCTCTTAACCGAGACTATAGATTGAACATGTCCTCACCAATAGACTTTATCCAAACCTGTTAGACACCTATGCCTTTGTGCAGATATACATACCTGACTATTTTATCCTCTTAATACTTTCACTTTTAAATGGATTTTTTTCTCCAAACTACAGTTATACAAAACATATATCTTGTAAGAAATACTTTTCTGAGACACTTATTTTGATAAGCAAATTCCTTTTGGTTAATCCTTTACAAAACTATTGAATTGTTAGGAAATCTTAAACATCGATCTTTGGTAAACCATTAAAACTACAAGTTGGTAAGCAGAGTTATACAGAAAGTTCTGCCTAGGAAAGGCATGATACTATTCAGAAAACTTGGAAAGTTAAACCCGAGATATACACTGGACCATGTAATATTTCAAACAGAGTAGGCCTAGTGGTCGTCAGACTTGAGCCTTGTTAGAGAACAACAGCAACAGGATTACACAACCACGTATTATCAGCTTTTCAGAATTGTCACCCATAATCCCATTTGGAAAGGAATCCAACCCAAAGTCAAACATAAACCTTGTAGGAGAACCAATAGAAATCATGGAATGTAAGGTCGAACAGTAGAAGCAGAGTCGAATTCCTATCGTTAGAGTTCGCTGGAATTCTAGAATATCATCACCTTTTCACCAATATGTTTTCAGAGACCAACATAAACTGAACTTCGGGACGAAGTTCCTTTTAGAGGGGAAGACTGTCACAACTCACCATTTCAGGTCATTTCCCGAACTTTGGAAAAACACTATTCATCAAACACTATTCATCAAAACACTATTCATCAGTTTACTATTCATCATTTTTGGTGTCAGTTTGACATTCCGAGAAGCATTCAGAAATTTTACTATTCACTAAACACTATTCATTTCCGGAAAAGTTTTCATCATTCACTTGCATTACTCATTTCATCGTAAATTTAGTTTACGGGTATTCAAATTCGCGTAACCGGATTGGTTTAGGTACGAATTCATTTCATTAGTGTTAAGTACACTGCATACGGACTGGAGATAGTCTGCATATCATCGTAACAGCATTTTCATGTTATACCACTCTCAGGATTTTCAAATTATTACATTCAGTACATTTAACGTTTTTACGTATAAGTATTTATAGTAAACGTTAACACCCGGTTTATACACGACGAATATATCTAAATATTCCCACGATGGTCCCGACATATTTTTATATCCATTTTAACATCATAAAAGTTATAACATTCAGTTACCCAGTATTTTGGAAATTTATTTTATTTATAACGTACGCGTATGAATATAACGACGGTTTTCGTGAAAACTAAACAATAATCACCCGATCACTCAATATTTGTACCCAACATAATTTTAACATTTTTATAACTTCATTTTGACAAGTTTAGTCATTATTTCATATTTCATATTTTTACGATACCCGGAATTACGTTTCGCGACTTAACAGTTTACGGTTTGCGATTAACGGAACCAAAACCGACTCCGTGGACTAGATAATACTCAAATTTTCTACATCCTCTTCCTAAATTCAGCATGTGCCACCCCTCCCCATCACAAGTTACTTGACATTGATTAAATATTTACCAAATTGCCATTTCCTAGAAAAATATCTAGCCTAAACACTTTAAACACTACACATTTTATTTTTTTGGATCAAAAACTCATTCTCTTCATCCCTTTCACCATAACCACGACCCAACATCCATTTCATGATCAAGTGAAGGTTTTTCAAAAGTTAAAGCATCAAAGTTGTTTATTTCATGATTCTAGTTAAGAATCTTGCAACAAAAACACAAGAAACACAAGTTTTCCTCATCATCTAACCACCTCATAATTCAAAGTGAGTTATCAACTTTATTTTTTCATGATTCATCTTATAATTACATGTATTACATGATTTCCATGCTAAAAACCATGTACAACTAGCTATACCACCATTTATTTTGTCAAAAATGGAACATACAAACCCTAACTTTTTATTTATGAATCCCCTTGCTCTAATAACTTGGTTAGGAGTCCATGGCACCCTAAGAAGGTGTATGGTAAGATTAGATTAGCTATGTGGTGATTACAAGAGGATTGGTGATGGTAGAAATTAGTTTTAAACCTTGAAAACTTGATTTAGAACCTATTTTAGACATGCTGTCCCGTTTTGTAAAAATCTGGAAAATCAGTAAACACCAAGGGAACTTTGGCAAAATTTTTAGAAAATACTTTCAAAAACGAATCCGTAGGCGAAAGAACGGATTAAAAAGAGCTTATAACGAAGAAGTTATGATTTTTGCAAGATTGTTGACGAAATGTATTTTCTGGAAATTTGTTTGCTGTTGGACGTTTTTCATTGGACAAAAAGAGACTTTAGACGTAACCCGGAGGAGCCGAGCTTTCCAAAATATATTACTACATACTAAGACGTAACCGTGGACATAAAGAACAAGTAAAACGGACAAGTAACGACAAAGATATTCACGTTTGAATATCGGCTAAAACCATTTTTATTTGACAGCTTTTAATAAAAATGGACACTAAAACTACGAAGTACTTTTATAAGCTAGAAATAATATTAAGTACCAAGCTTTATAACTAATGAAGTATTAGTTATTACAAGTATATTTTCATCATTTCAAGGCGATATTTCAAGGATTACAACCCGAGTATTTCAACACTAACATGGAAGCATACGATATATATATAAGTATATATATTGCAACTAGCTTATTTTATTTTCTAATAGCAATATTTTTCCAAATTCTTGGATTATATATTTTGATAACACAAGTGTTTTTCCAAAGGGTAGAGTGGTATAGAAACATGTGCATGGACATTCATAACATCATTTCATGATCTAAAGTAGATCGTTCATCATTCATATTAGGTTGCGGCTAGTGTGCGCGCCTTGTTTTTCAGCTCATTACATGTTCATGGTACCATCATATTGGGTTGCGGCAGCAAATTGTTCATTGGTGTTCATTTCATTTCATCACAGTTTCATCAGTTAAGGTGAGTCATAGCCCCTACTCTTTTAAATTGTTTTGCAAACTCTTTGGGGGAGAATACATGCTCGTTTTACTTAAACGCATTACTTGCTTTACATGGTTGATTACTCAAACAATTTCAGCTTTATCTAAATACTTGTTTGATTATCCGAGTACAAAACAATTCACTTGCTATTTACTCATGGACATGAGTGCATAAAGTTAAACTATTTACCGATTTCCTAAGATTGCCTAAGTTAAGGACCGGTAGCTACAATTTCAACGGGTATAGATTTACCTGCATTGGGTATGTTTGATTACCTACAATTTCAACGGGTATAGATTTACCTGCATTGGGTATGTTTGATTACCTACAATTTCAACGGGTATAGATTTACCTGCATTGGGTATGTTTGATTACCTACAATTTCAACGGGTATGGATTTACCTGCATTGGGTATGGATTTACCTACAATTACTTGGGAGTGTAACCTCCTACAGATAGCTAGAAAACCTTTTCGGTGCCTTGAACTTAGTGCAATCAATATTCATTTTATGCGTTTTGCTTATGGTCAGATTCATTTTTATGGCGACATCGCCATGGCTACATTATCACTCTTACCTTTATATAGCAGTATTGCTACATTTATCTTGAATCTAGATGCAAGTATTACCTTTGTTCACGTAAACATATTACATTTGGCAGTGGGTTGTAAACACACAGGTTACAAGTCTCTTATGGCGGGACTTGGAACTGAGTGGATTTACGATGCCTTTGCTGGGAAATCTTCATTTCAATGCATTACATTCTTTTTCACAAGACTCTATGAACTCACCAACCTCGTGTTGACACTTTAGCATGTATTTTCAGGTATTTAGCTATGGCACACTACTGGAGGTTTTGGCAGGGCAGGGCATGGTCATAGAAGACTCTGATTTAATCATTTGGGGACCGTTTTAAATTATTTTAAAGGCCTACTTCCGCATTACTTTTAACAATGTAAATTCAACATTTTGATTTAACTATTTTATTCAAAATGATTCAAGTGCAAACCATTTTGAACATGTGTTGTAATACCAATTGAGTTACACCCCAGCTACATGTATGCTTCCGCTGGACCCGATTTTGGGGGTGTGACACGAAGGGTTTCCAATAATGTTGTCAATTGGGTGATCATTTGTCCATTTCCTAAGGTATTCATGGGGTTGAGGATAGGGAACTGAGGTAGCCGTGTTAGATTCGTCGGAGGATGTAGCATCATTTGACGTTTCAGGGGCAAAGATGTTAACAAATGGCTCATTATCAGGTGGAGCGAAAGGATTTACTTCAAACGAATTATCCACAGTTGCTATTCGTTGTACAAATGAAGGTTGACCATTTAATGTGGTAACTGAGTGACTAATGGTGGGGGCTTCAGGATCCCATCACAGTGAAGTGGATGGCCCAGCATTATCAACTAGGACATTTACTACCCCTGCTGGTTGTTGAACGACTGTGGCTTCTGGAGCATCCACATGTTGAGGTTCAAAGTATTCATCAAACATAGGGTCAAACAGTTTCTTCCAATCTTCACATGTACGAGGTACAAAAGGAGTAGCAGGAGTGGGATTCTGTACAAGCCTGGAGCTTATAGGTCCAGGAGACAAAAGATTAGGTACGGGTCCAGAACTTGATTGTCCAGGAACCGGTTGCTCAGTCAGCTCATCGAAAGTAACGTGGATTGTTTCCATTATGACTCTAGTACGTTTGTTGTAGATTCGGTACTCCTTTCGCTCTAGAGCATAGCCAACAAAGAAACCAATGTTGGCCTTGGCCTTGAGTTTCCCAAGGTCTTCAATGTCATTAGTTGGATAGCACAATGCACCAAACACTCGAAGAAACAAAAGGTCTGGTTTTCTGCCATGAACCAGTTCATATGGAGTCTTGCAGTGGAGAGGATGTATCAAGGATCGGTTCTGTGTGTAACATGTAGTTGCAATTGCCTCAGCCCAAAGAAACATAGGAGCTTTGGAGAAGATGAGCATAGTCCTTGCGGCTTCAACTAAGGTGTGATTGCGTCTTTCAACAACTCCATTTTGTTGAGGAGTACGTGGAATGCTCTTTTGATGACTAATGCCGACACCTTCATAAAATTGAGTAAGTTGTTTGTTCACAAACTCCGTTCCATTATCAGTACGAATGAATCTAACTGTGTTGTTGAGACGAACTTGCAACATATTGATGAGTTTGATGATGGTTTCCGGAGTTTCGTCTTTTGATCGCAGAAACTTTACCCACGTGAATCGAGAGTGATCATCGACAATAACAAGCACATATTTCTTTCCATTGATACTTTGAATCCTCATTGGTCCACAGAGATCCATGTGAAGAGTATGTAGAACTTCCATGATGGAATTGACAGTCTTGGGTTTATGGGTGTGCTCTTTGCTCTTGCCCATTTGACATGCGGAACACAAATGATCTTTTTCATACTTAAGTCTGGGCAAGCCTCGAACAAGATCCTTACGTGTGAGTTCATTGATGGTACCGAAGTTCAAATGGTTTAAACGACGATGCCACAACCATGATTTGTTCTTAGAGGCTTTTGAAAGCAAGCAAATTGGAGAGGACCGTAGCATGTCTTCGATAGAGATGGTATAAAGATTAGTGCCCCGGCTCCCCTTGAGGAGATCAACACCATCTAATTCTCTAACAAAACAGGTGTGTTTTCTGAAGGCAACTTCAAGATCAGAGTCACAAAATTGACCAACAGAAAATAGATTGTGCCCAAGTCCTTCCACGTAGTATACTCTGGATATTACATTGTCTCCAAAGACGTAATCACCATAACCCATTATAGATCCAAAATGGTCGTTCCCAAATCTGACCGTACCAATGAACTTTTCCATGAAATTCTTGAGCCACGAGCGATCTCCAGTCATATGTTTTGAGCAGCCTGAGTCCAAATACCAAAGGACGATTTGTACGACCTGCATTTGAAACCAGACAATGGTGGATAACTGAAAAAGCTGGAGCCCCACAAACAGTTGGGGTCCGTTTTGTTAGCACACACAAATATTGGATTATCATATGTTACAGATATATCACTGGAATTTTCACATTTTGATGCACTAGAACTAGGAGTGGTACTCATTGCTTCTAAAGGGAACATTCTACAAGTAGGTCTCCACTTCTTAATTGGCACAACTTTGGAGTTAGTGATCCTAGTCATTGGGCACTTTTCTCCTAAGGTGAATTTCCTTCCAGTAGGTCTTCATTGATAACCAACATTAGTGAACACTTTTCCTGTTTTATTCCATACTTGTTTTACCCTTTTAACACTCGAAACATTCATAACCAGAGATTTCATAGTGGATTTTATAAAAGACACAACACAACCATCATGATTACCATAAAATAAACATTCGTTACAAGTCTTACAAATAGCACCAGAATTCGAATTAATTACATCATAGTTAACACAAATGTTTGATTCAACTCGATTCCTTTCATTAAGCATAACTTTATTGTTCCTAGAGGATTCTTCTACTTCCTTCATAAGTGTACTCTTAGCCGGCAAAGTCCTATCATTCTTTGTATTGCACCTAGGCTGTGACTTGCTAGCATTAGATACACCTTTTACTCCTGTAGAAGCAATGACGGGAACATTAGTATGATTAGTTGCTACTTGTTTACCGGTGATCATGATGGTGGATTGTGACATGGTTTGGGGATAATCTAATGTAACATGTTTGTTGCCACTGTTAGGGTGCGACGCAAATGACCTATCTGACTTGTTATCATTCTTGGGGCATGATCCTATAGCATATTCTAATAATTTCTGGGCTCTATTAGTGAGGAAGCAAGCACCAACAATAACATCAACCTGTGATTTAGGTATCCTCTCATCTTCAATGGTTTCTCTAAGTATGGCCAGACAATCCTTAAGATATCTAAGATAGTTGCTATGAACTAACTTATTGTTCCTAAGGGGAAGAGAGACACTCATAGCATCGCACGCATATTTCTTACAAGCATGTACATTGGAAATTGCATGATCACATGAAACGACGGGCATTTTACCCTTCACCATAGTCTTTAGATTCTCAATTTCGTTTAACAAAGAAGTGACTCTTTCATTGTTTTGGTCACGTGTTATTTTAATAGACTCAAATAACTCTTTGTAACGTTTTTAGCGTTTCAGATTTCAGCACGAAGCCACTCATTTTCATGTTGTAAATCATTGATAATGCCTTGTTTATGAAAGTTTTGAGAATCTATCGACTTCTGGTAATTGGTATTGGTCACATCGCTTTTGTTCGACTTTAATTGTGCAATTTGTACCTTCAACTTCCGAATCGTGTTTGAGTGTGCTTGAATTACTTCATCCTTTTTGGCTAATTCAAAACATGTGTCAGACTCAGGAGCATCCGAAGATGTCTTGGCATTTGATATTTTTATGCTTTCTTCTAGATGTTGATATTTTAGTTGTAAGTTAAGATTATCAACTTCTAGTTTTGAGAAATTCCGGACCATGTTATCATGGTCGTCATGTTGAATTTTTTCAGTAAGTTTATAATTCTCCCCCTCAAGCTCAATTACACGATTCTGGAAGACATTCAAAATAACCGACATTTCATGAAATTGTCGAGCAGATAATGTTGAGTCAGTTACAGTGTAAAACACATCTTTTGCAATGCAATTAGCAATCAAGTTTTCATTCATAATGAGAATGTTTTTCCTGTCAATTTCACTGTATTTGAGATCAATAGCTAATTGGTTACCCTTACTTTCCACTTCATTAAAAACCTTTTTCATTTGAGTCACATCATCATTAATGGTGTTTTTAAGGCCCTCAAAATGTTCTTTGAGAAGTTTGAAAAATGGTATAACTTCAGTTAGGTAACACTGTTTTGTTTGCTCAAAAGCCCTTTCCCCTCCAGTAATCCCAGTAGGTGTAATTCTCATTTTACATGTTTTCTCAAAGTCATTAAACAATTGACCTAGAACATACAACCCTATTAGAGTGTTACACTGTGTGGGAAGAGTAAATGGTATGAGGTGCCTGGGTGTGTTCAGGGGATAAATGGTTGGGTCAGCAATTCTAAAGATAGTGCGTTTGCTACCCACAATTCTTTCAGCTTTCATTTTCTCAATGTCTATATTCCAAAACACTTTGTCAGGAAGGATTCTCTTCTGAGGAACAAAAATGGCAGAATGATTATCATTCGCATAATCATAGTGAAACACAATATTATTAGCAATGCACTTAGGATCCTTTAATCGTTCAGCAAGTTTTTCCCTAGTTCTATCCTCCGTCTCATCAATCTCGTCATAGGATCTCATATCAGGAGGGGCATGGTTAGGTTCAAGTATAGTGTTTGCATCATATAATGCTGGTTGAGCACCTTAACCATTTTTAGGAATTTTGCTTTGGGCTTAGAGGCATCCTGTTCACTAAATTCATCACTTAGTTTCCTATGGTTTTGCATCATTTGAGCAGATTGAATGGTTTGGCCTTGTGTGTACAACTTATCTTCCAATTTATTTTTCAACATTATGAGTTTTGAGAAATCATTTAGAAGTTTAGTCTCTTTATCTTTGTATTCGAGTTTGATTGATGTCAAACCTTTTTGAAATTCTTGTTTTTCTTTAACGGTTTGATCTAATTGTTTTTTTAAAGAAACTAACTCCCTTTTCAATGCTTCTTGTTTGGAATTGTTTTCAGATATGTAAGTACGCATTTGCCATTCCATTTTCTGCTCACGTTCATTCAGCTCAAATTTAGCACGCTATTCATAAATATTCACTTGATCCTTAAGGGTGTTAACTCTAGTAATCAAGGAATCATCAGGGTTGTATATCGTGTGCTCATGCACCTCATGTTCACTAGAGTCAATAGACGGCATGTCACTTGGTACAACAGGCAGTCCATTGTCATTCACATACATTTCATATGGAATTTATTGGTATTTCCCATATCAGTGATGTTTGTGTTGACAATATTCTTGAGTTGTACCGAGTCACACACCCCTAGAAAAATTGTAGGAGTATTCAGATCAGGATTAAGTAATGTTGGTACATCATAGATAGCAGATGTGATGGAGGAGTCAGGATGCTATGGAGAGGATGCAGCTGTAGACAGATTAGCCATGAAGATGGTTTGAGCAGTAGGTTCGTCATCTGCGTCTGAGTCAAATGCATCACATTCTTCAACTTGAAAGATATTCGGATCATTTAGAGCCATGTCCTGAACAGGTTGATCATCCACATCAGCATCAAACGTGTTCCCATCATTACCAGCCAGAAAGAGCAGAGCTTCTTCATCCAACACAATCCCATTCTCTTGCGCCTGCATTAGTAACATCTTGTCCTTGAAGTACTCAGAGTTTTGAGGACGCTTTGGGAGAGTGCAATTCCTAGCTATATGGCCCAACCCTCCACAGTTATAACACTTAGGCTGCTTAGCTTGTACTTGAAGAGCATTCCCAACTCTGTACTGCCCATTTTCTCTACCAGCATTTCTTTGATTGAAGTTTTGCCTTCCCTGCACATTCTGCACCACCACCCTACCATCTTCTATGACCGCCTAATTACGTGGATTAGACGAAGTCCTAAGTTGGTTATTAGTTGATGGAAGTGCAGCCCTGAACTATTGGACCAGTAAGGAAACTTGGTTGGAGAGATTATCAATCATCATGTCAGTGTGAGAATACCCAGAATCCAGTTGTGTGTTCAAAGCAGATGGTGAGGGAGTTGATGATTGACCATTTGTTGGCATAGACCTGGAAGACGGTTGTAATGGTTGAGATTGATCATTTGAAGTTTGGGTAAGTGGTTGAACATTAGAGACAAAGGCAAGAGATTCATTTGATGTTGACGGATTGAGCTTTTCTCGAATTAACCGATCATAAGCAGCATGTTTCTCATGTTGTTGGAGATATGCATAGAGTTGTTCATGATTAGTATGCCTGAGACCTTTGTTGAGCTTAACAGCTGTTACAAACCTATCCCATTCTGGTGCCATGTTATTCACAAATTTGGAATTAAGCTGAATATTGGGCATTGTCATTTTGATGGCTCTTATATCATTGACCAGCTTGTGAAATCTGACGTAATAATCAGTGATGCTTTTTCCTGGGTTCATTTTGAAATGCTCAAATTCATCGTATAGCTGAGACTCCCGATCTTCTTTGGTTAACTCAGACCCCGCAAGGAGCATTTTCACATTATCACAGACAGCCTTGGCTTCAGTGTTGTAGTTGATAAGTTTGTAGACATCTTTAGGAAGCCCTTGATTGACAATATTCGATGCTCTGATGTCGGCATCATAGCGTTTCTTTTCTTCATCCGACAGCTCATTGTAAGTGCGAGGTCTATCTGGACCAACTACAGCCGGTTGTTGATCAGTTGCTGCGACCGTGTCTCTAGTAGTACCCATTTGAAAGGGTCCCTCATCGATGGATTTCAAAATGTTGACTCCATTTTCCTTACCCAAACAGTAGAGACGAATCCTTTGTGCCCATGATTCATAGTCGGTTCTGTCCAACATCGGAGGTCGGGTGTCAGACCCAGCAGCTTGAATGTCATCAGAGGATGTCGACATCACAAAATCTTCAAACGAACAAAAGAAACCGGATGATATTTTCAGCAGATTAAGCTAAGATAGAGATACCAGGTGAATGACAGTTTGCATCAAGTGTTGAGTTGTGACAAGTCAAGTTGCAATCTATCCAATTGAGATTAGTCAAGCCGTAAGGATTAACTTACTACGTCAGATCACAATTAGACTAATTGAAACGACTAAAGTTACAACAATTCACGAATTGCAAAATGATTGTCCTATCACATGAATCTCATCACTTAGTAAATTGCTCAAAAAGAGAAAACCGCAACTGAAACAACCAAGCCGCAGAGTAGGAGATACTCGCAATGAAGTGTACAAGTCTCATAGATAGTTAACCGCAAATTGACCAAACCGCAGAATAGTTAACCTCAATGAAAGATGACCAAACCGCAGGATAGTTAACCGCAGAGTGTAGCAGACCGCAGAATAATCCAAACGCAGAATAAACAAACCGCAGAATATTCAAACCGCAAGTAAAGCTAAACACAAAGAACTAATCGCAACCCCCTTAAACGCAGAAAGCTAAACACAAAGAACTACTCGCAGCCCACTTAACCGTAGCAAGCTAAACACAATGAACTAATCGTAGATCACTTAACCGCAGGGACAAAAGTCCAAAACTGTAACTTTCCTTGCGATTTGTTTGTATTCCCAAAATAGTAAACGCAGGCAAACTAACCACAGAGATCAAAAACTAAATGCAGGCAAGCAATGCAACAGTGGAACTAATCGCAACTATGAAATACGCCCAAAACCAAATCCAAACTTCAAATAGATTAAAGATATGGTATAACCAACTGAAACACAATGCACTACTAACACCAAGGATCATAAGAGTACATCACTAACATGTCTAATAACACTAGAAAGATTAAACCAAGATGTTTTTCAAGAAAGTGACTTCAAACTCACAAAAAAACTACACAAAACCATCTCAAATCCGATTCTACAAGGCCCTAAGATGAAACCTTGGCTCTTGATACCAATTGTAGAATACTAATTAAGTTGGAAACATGATTTCCTTGTGGTTTGTGTGGCGTTGGAATTACTAGAGAGAGAGGGAGAGTGTAACCTTGAGAGAGAAATAGAATGATTAGATTATAGTGAATGAAGGTCCAACCCTCTCCACATGTGGAGAGGGGTATTTATACTTACAACATAAACGCCCACACCCGGGCTGTGGATCAGGCATACAGTGGGTGAAGACCCGTCCTTCTTCCACGGTGTTACTTAAACTAATACTAACTAACTAATATATAAACTAACTACGAGCTAACTTAATGCTATTACAATAATCAGGTGACCGAGACTTTTATAGGAATATTTATATTCCTAACAATTTCTATGTGTTGTTTGATTATATCTTACGCTTGTCTTCTCTTTAACATGCTAGGCTAGGCTTTCTTTGTGTTTTGCTTAGATGCAATGAAACTTAGATATTGATTATGGGTTGGTTGTTTGTTTATAATTGTTGTGGATGAATGAATTCGATGTTAGGCTTAAGAAAACTGGCAGACTTCCAATTGGTAACTTGCTTGAACGTCTTAAGAAACATGATCGGAGGTGTACTACGATATTTTGGTTATATTTAATGCGTAGGTAACTACTAATGAGGCCATGTTAGGAGCTAGTAGTCGGCTCGACATAGGAAGAGGTAGAAGCTTATAGAGTTAGGGAAGATCGTACACAGTCCTACGAATGGTATTAAGGAATATAACCCGTCATCGATGCAATTGTAACAAGCTAATCAACCTGTAAAAGATAGCTAAGGAGTAGTGAAATCTAACTAAACACAATTCTCTCTCATTATTGTTTACACTACAAATTAGTTTAAGTTTGTTTTATTTTATTTTGATTGCATCTTTAGTTATTTGGGTTAGTTCACTAGCAACAAATTCCGCCCACTCCTTCCAAAACCGAGATTTTAATTGCTTTCCTTAAAATATAAAAATACAAAAAGAATTATCCCTCGCCTCTAGACCTAGTTTTAGTGAGTTTTAACCCTAGCGAACACTATTCTTTGAGTTGAACGATCAATCCCCCAGTACTTGTCACTATACTATACTACAACGAACAGGTACACTGCCTGGTGGGGATTGCAAGCTTCTCAAGATCCCTTGAGAGGTAAAACCTTCTGCGAGGGCGCAATTCCATGCATCAACGGAAAAAAATGGGATAATGACATTAAAACAAATAAAAAAAGGTACAAAATAGACAAAGACATGATAAAAACGGATAAAATATATTGTAACAACCCGCTAACTTCCCCTAAGGTTAGAAATGCCTTACTAACTTAAGTTAGGCCCTCACTAAGCACACCAGGATTAGAAATGCCTTACTAACTTAACTTAGGCCCTCACCAGGGGCGGTGTCGAGAACGTCAAAAAAAATTAGGCCTGGCACGAGAGAAAAAAAAAAAAAAAAAAAAAAAAAAAAAAAAAAAAAAAAAAAAAGTGCCCCTATATTATAATATCCATAGTGGGTTGGGCCTAATACATATAATGGGTATAAAAAAAATTTAGTGCCCCTTAGTGGGTTGGGCCCGGCTCGGTTGCTGATGGTGCGCCAGCCCAAAACCGCCCATGGCCCTCACTAAAGCACACTAGGATTAGAAATGCCTATAGGATTTTCCCGAGCTAAATTTTTGTTTTATTATATCCTTATGACCTAACTAACCTCTAGACAAGCTCACGTATCCACCTATGCCAACACTACTATGTTTACTTAATGTAAACATTCCGGTATATCATATTTTCAATAAGAAAACTATCACTATAATACACCATACTTGCTAGAAAACCCTAAATGCACATATGTGTTCCCGGTTAGCTTTAAAACCCTAATTGCTTATCTAAACTAACATGATAGTATTTAAGACTTAGATATAAGTTACATTAGTTACTTTAGGATATAATAGACTCCCTAGTTCATAGTACAAACCCCTAGAACCTAGGTACAAGTCATATAAGCACAAAACCCTAATTAGGTCATAACTTCCCGAAACTAGGTCAAATCTTTACCATAAGTTGTCACCACTTAGTATAAGCTATTTAAGACCTTATATTAGTTACTAAACATCATTAGGACCATAAATAAAACACTAAACCCTAGGCAAAACCTTAAACTCACACTATATAAAACTAAGTAAAAATTTGACCTAAACACCTAAACCATGATACTTAAACACCTTAAAACCACCAAGCAACCACTCTAGCACCTCCCTATAACTAAGAAATCACCCTATCACCTCCAAGCATCCAAGATAGGAGGTGCATCACCTCCTTGTCACCCTTTCTTCCCAAACCGCCTCTCTCGGCCTTCTACCACCACAACCGGCCTACAACGCCCACTAGCTACTCCATAGCTGCTCCACATCACCACTAGACTCTCCACGACCATCCCTAGCCATGCCTACTCCACCCCTCCCCAGCTCGACACCTAGCCACTCTTTCTTGCTCGCTACTCCTTATGCGGCTATAAATAGCCAAGCCTCCCCTCCATTCTTCTTCACTCCCCTCCTTCTCTTCTCTACCTCACATTTCTATAGTAATAGACCCTTAGAAGCCTTAGAAGCTGAGTAGCAAAGCCTTGGCCAAGTCGAGTTTTGGTTTGAAGCCGAGAGAAGCCCTAGAAAACCCTAGCACCCTTGTTAAGTCTTCCAACTTAGGTAAGCCTTACCTTTGCATATATTAGCTATATAACAGACTTAGGACACTTAGGAAAGACCTTAGATACCTTAGAACCATTAGCTAGGACCTAGAACCCATTTGTTTGCATGCTTTCTTTTCGTAACTATATTTATAGTCGAATTGCATGTTTACGTGTTACATAGCTTATTTACATGATATAATCTGGTTTACATGACTTATTTTAACTTATATGAGTTAGACATAAGCTTAGAAACTAGGTTGCCATGCTAAAATATGAATTACATGCATTTAGGACTAGTTTTGCAAAACATTACATGCATAGGGATATATATTGTAAATTCCTGAAACTATAAAGTCTAGGGACTGTTTTTGACATTTCCTAGAAGTTATAAGTGTAAGGACTAGTTTTACAAAGTATTATAACTTTAGGATAGAAATTTAAACAAGTATTAAACTAAAAAAGGACTTATATTGCAAATATTATAAACATAAGGTTAAATAGAGTAAATAATGAAAGTTAGCATAGTTTAGGGACTATTTTTGTCATTTCTTTAGAATATATAAGTATAGGGACTAAATGTGCAATAGTTAGAAAGTTATATGCTTAATTGTTATAAGTTTATAAGCATAGGGTAGAAAATGTAAATATATAAACTTAAAGGGTAAAAATGGACTATTTTCATATAAATACAAAACCTATTTAAGTTAGAAGCATAACACAATACTAGGGAGCTTCATGCGAGGAGAAATATGTGGATATTTCGTTTTGAAAAGTTTGTTGGGTTTACGAATTAAAGTGCCCTGACTTCTCGAACGATTATTGCATATACTTCTGAGTTATGATGGCCTGAATGGTGTTATGTTATAACTAAAATCCTAATAACAACTTAAATTAATAGTAGAGAGCTTCGTGTGAGGAGTATTAACTTCTGAATTATGATGGCCCGAACGGTATTATGTTGATAACTAGAGGTGGCAATTTGTGCCCAAAATCAAAAAAATGGGCTAAATGGGCATATTTTTAAAAGATTTGGGTACATTTGGGCTCCCTCCTTTTTTTGAAATGGGCATATATTGCCCATTTAGAAGTTAAATGGGCATAACGGGCACATATTTTTATCTCAATTGGAGAACATTAAATTGAAAAACTTATGGATATATTATATTTAGTTACTTAAATTTAAATGATGTGTTAAATTTGAGGAATTTTTTTTGTTATTTTAGGTCGTTCCTAAAATGATTCGTATAACATGCGCCCGTTTGGCCCGCGCCCGTTTAGCCCGTAGCCCGTTTAGCCCGTAGCCCGTTTAGCCTGTAGCCCGTAGCCCGTGCCCGCCCGGCCCACCCGTTTTGCCACCTCTGTTGATAACATAATACAATAGTAGGGAGCTTCATGTGAGGAGTCATATACTTCTGAATTACGATGGCCCGAATGGTGTTATGTTATATATAAACACCTAATAGTAATTAGTTACGAAAACCTAGACTAAGACTTGACATATACACACCTACACAACCCCCAGGATACATGAGTGAGTTGTCTAAACCCCTACTTTACTTACCTTAAGACCCACGTGAGTTTTTCATAGCCTCACTTTTAAATGTTTTACAACCCTGTGAGGGGGATACATGCTTTAAACCGAATACAAGTCTTTTCCCTTGGTTATTGCACGAGTAAATTATCAGCCATTATTACATAACCAAAATTCATGAATCTAATCATTTGGGATATTTTAACCACGCGAACGCGAATATAGTTGATAGATCTATTGGAGTTTGACAACTCCCGTTGGTCTTAACATCTTACTAGATGGTACCAATAAGTACTATATTTGAACCCACTGAAGGATTAACTTTGGCAAGTTATCCTTCCCGTCCCCTCATGGTTTGGTCTGCAGACCTCATGACCCGGACTGTGGTTCATGACCTTAGTACAATATACCTTCTATCACTAAAACCTTTCCAAACATAGGGTTTAAGCTGAATCCTGTGGAACTTGTATTCATACCTTAACTACTTAAACCTATGACTCTTACTCAACCTATGTGTTGACTTTTTAAGCATGTCATCTTAGGTAATTAGGCACTATAGGAACCCTGGCACGAAGAAGTACTAGACATGAGGACGTCCAAAATAGTTATCATTCATCATGTTTTGTGTCATAAAACATATCTTAGGGACCTCTCTTTTGGTAAAAGTACATCTTTACTGTAAAAACTTTGATGAATAAATGAATGATAACACCTTTTTCAAAAACGTCTCTTTTCGAGTTGTTTTCTATTATCTTGTCTTTGTTTCCATGAGTAATACCCCAAACGCTTAATCCGCTGCGATTAGTTAAAAACGGGGGTGTTACAGATTGGTATCAGAGCCTTGGTTATAGAGAACAAAAGGATTTTTCCTAAACTATAACCACTTTTTCAAAAAGTCCTCCGTGCCATTTGAATCCCCGAACTTGCCTTTAGGTTAGAATTCCCAACTTACCTTTAGGTTAGAACTCCCAACTTGTCTTTAGGTTAGAATTCCCAACTTGCCTTTAGGTTAGAATCCCCAAATTGCCTCTAGGATAGATACCTCACTATTGCCTTTAGGTTAGAATCCCTACTATTAGTATTGCCTTTAGGATGCCTACTTAGGTTAGAATTATGCTACGATACTATTTCGGGTATTACAGTTAGATATGTCATCCTTTAACAATCCTATCATCGTGTTGGATACCGATGATACGGATACTTCATCCGATAGTTATGAGTATGATCTGGCTACTCCTACTCACTCATCTTATGGTTCTAATTCTCTAGAAGAATTAGCCCAGAACATCTTAACTAACTTAGGTTTAGAACTTTCCTCGAATGATCCCTATATGCAAGCATATAATGGGTATATGCAAGCATATGGTGGAGAAATTCCTACTGTACCTACTATAACCCCTACCCCATCTATGCCCCACTATAATAGTCAAGATCTTTATGTTCCCGAAATACTTTCACCTCCCATAAGAAAATATGTACTATACCACCATCACCTCCCCTGGGTTTGAGATAGGTAGTAGTTCATGTAAAACGCCTTTAGAAAGGCATGATGAACAAATACAGGAAATACTTAGCCATTTAGATAAATTATCTTTAGGATGAATGGAAGAGATAGAAACTAGGATTAGGGAATTAGGAATAGGTAGAAATAGGTTCGAAAATAAATTAGAGAAAACTCATAATCAAATCTTTAGGTTACAAACAAAATATGAGGGACACTCTTACGAAGTAGTTACTACACATGTTAGACTTTCCACCTTAGAAATGATTATCGAGGATATTAGGGATAATCATAGGTCTAACATAGATGATCTTTTGGAAGCCATTCAGGAACTTAAGGGTAACATAGAACTAGAATAAGGTTATAAACTTAGATAATATAGGCTATAGGTAGATAACTTAGTTATAAACGGGTAATTGCTAGATTTTCATAATATAAAATAAAAGTTTTAACCTACTTATACTTAATCTTTCATAAAACTAGTATCCCGTATTAGGATTCCCTATTGCCTTAGGACACACTATAGACTGCCTTAGTATTTAAAAACTAGAAAACATAGGAAATTAAAACAAGTAGACATACCTAGGAACACTAAAAACTTAGGATCCTTTAGAATCACTATGTCTTTAGACAAGGGAAACTATCTTCGGTGGAATATAACGATTTTTGTTAGGAACTTCGCCCTTTTAGTTTTAGGATTCCCTACCCATCCGGTATCAGATAATGTTCTAAGCACTTAGAAGTTAGAACATAAACTATGACACTATTCTTATCACATCTTACCTATAGAATGGCACGTATAAGAGCTACCACTCCCGTTACTCCCACTACTCCCGCCATGACTCTGGAAGACATCCAGCGACTAGTGACTGACAGTGTGACTGCAGCACTAGGAGCTAGGGATGCAAACATGGCTAGAAACCCCGAAATTCTTGTAGTGAAGTAGAGTAACTACAAGGAATTTATGAGCTGTCAGCCCTTCATTTCAATGGGACAGAAGGGGCCATAGGATTAATTCATTGGTTTGAGATATGTGAATCGGTAGTTTCCCGTAGTAATTGTACTGAGGATTGTAGGGTTAAGTTTGCAACTGGTATGCTTACTGAGGAATCGTTATCTTGGTGGAACTCGTATGCCCAACCAATAGGAATAGAAGAGGCATACAAGTTATCTTGGGTTGATTTTAAGAAACTTATGATTAAGAAATACTGCCCTCGAATGGAAGTCAAGAAAATGGAGGATGAATTTTATAACTTGACTGTGAAGGGGAACGATGTTAAAACTTATATTAGGAGATTTCAAGAGTTGGCAACTTTGTGTCCTACAATGGTGCCAACTGTTGAAAAGACGATAGAAGTTTTCATTGGAGGTTTGCCCCGGAGTATCGAAGGGAATGTTACAGCCTCTAAACCTCAAACTTTGGAGGAGGCCATTAACATAACTTTGAGGTTAATGGACCAAGTAACAAAGCACAGCCCTGTGTCAGTGCCCTACGATAATAAACAAAAGTTCCACGATGGGAGAGCTTTCGGTAACACTCGTAATACCACTAGTAGTAACCTTACGAACCCCTATCCTCAACCAAGGCAAGATAATGCAAGAGCTTATGCCACCACTTTAAATGAGAAAAGTGGTTATGCTGGGAATGCCCCTTTGTGTAAGAAATGCAACTGGCATCACACAGGGCCTTGTTCTATTAAATGTAATACATGTAACAAGGTGGGCCATCATTTAAGGGATTGAAAGAACAAAGGACCAGTTACTGGAGGTAATCCACCACCAGCAACAGTCATTTGTCATACTTGCGGAGAAAAGGGACAATATGCAAATAGATGCCCAAAGAAAAATACTGATGGTGCCCAGGGTAGAGCATATATCTTGAGGGATAGGAATGATCCATAAGATCTGAGCATAGTCACGGGTAAGTTTCTCTTAAATGATCACTTAGTTAGAATATTATTTGATTCTGGAGCCTATAGGAGTTTCGTATCTATACCCTTAGCCTCTAAACTTAGGATTAAACCCATAGCTTTAGATAATTACTATGAAATAGAAATAGCCGACGGAAACTTAGTTAGTACTAACACGGTCATTAAGGGTTGTACCCTAGCTTTACTTAACCACCCCTTTGAGATTGATCTCATACCCATTAGACTCGGTAGTTTTGACGTTGTTGTGGGAATGTATTGGTTGTCCAAGAATCAAGCAAAGATTCTTTGTGACGAGAAAATCATGCATGTACCTATCAACGGTGAGACTTTAGCTATCTGAGGAGATCAAGGTAAAACTCGACATAAATTCATTTCATGTATCAAAACGGAACGATACATGTCACGAGGTTTTCAAGTTTTCATGGTTCAAGTAACGGAGACTAAGCAAGATGAAAAACAACTGGAGGAGATCCCTGTAGTCAGGGAATACCCAGAAGTTTTTCGTAAGGATTTACCTGGCTTACCTCCTGTTCGTCAGATAGAATTCCAAATTGATTTAATTCCCGGAGCGGCACCTATAGCCAAAGCACCCTATAGGTTAGCCCCTTCAGAGATGAAGGAACTCTCTGAACAACTCCAGGAATTAACCGATCGAGGTTTTATACGCCCAAGTACATCACCCTGGGGAGCTCATGTCCTATTCGTAAAAAAGAAAGACGGATCTATGAGGATGTGTATCGATTATCGTGGATTGAACAA
Organism: Artemisia argyi; assembly: GCA_030686995.1. Taxonomy (NCBI): domain Eukaryota; kingdom Viridiplantae; phylum Streptophyta; class Magnoliopsida; order Asterales; family Asteraceae; genus Artemisia; species Artemisia argyi. The sequence continues at coordinate 103,845,023 of CM060678.1, forward strand.
ACTTACTATCAAAAATAGATACCCATTACCCAGGATTGATGATTTATTTTGATCAACTACAAGGTTCGAGCGTATATTAAAAAATCAACATACGATCGGGTTATCATCAACTGAGAGTGAGGGAAGAAGATATCCCTAAGACCGCTTTCAGAATGAGATATGGGCACTATGAATTTCAAGTTATGCCATTTGGTTTGACAAACGCACCAGCGGTTTTCATGGACCTCATGAACCGGGTGTGTAATCCATACTTGGATAAATTTATTATAGCGTTCATCGATGATATTCTTATCTATTCACATTACGAGGAAGAGCACGCTAAACACTTGAGAATAATCCTAGAACTGCTTAAGACGGAGAAACTTTATGCAAAGTTCTCTAAGTGTGAATTATGGATTAGTGTTGTGCAATTTCTCGGACACATGATAGATAAACAAGGACTTCGTGTCGATCCAACAAAAATCAAAGCCGTTAAGGATTGGCTGCATCCTATGAATCCTACTGAGATACGAAAATTCTTAGGACTTGCGGGCTACTATCGAAGGTTCATTGAGGGATTTTCAAAAATAGCTAAACCTTTGATAGAGCTAACCCAGAAAAATAGGAAGTTTGACTGGGGAAATGATCAGGAGATAGCTTTCCAAATTTTGAAGAGAAAGTTGTGTGAAGCTCCGATCTTAGCATTACCATAGGGAAACGATGATTTTGTCATTTACTGTGATGCTTCTCGTAGAGGTCTTAGAGCTGTGTTGATGCAAAAGGATAAGGTAATCGCTTACGCATCACGACAACTCAAGACACATGAGGAAAACTACACTACACATGATCTAGAATTAGGAGTAGTAGTGTTCGCTCTAAGAATATGGAGACATTATCTGTATCGCACTAAGTGTACGGTTTTCACCGATCACAAAAGCCTACATCATATTCTTAATCAGAAAGAGTTGAACATGAGACAACGTCTTAGAGCTGTGTTGATGCAAAAGGATAAGGTAATCGCTTACGCATCACGACAACTCAAGACACATGAGGAAAACTACACTACACATGATCTAGAATTAGGAGTAGTAGTGTTCGCTCTAAGAATAGGGTTATGTTGAAAGTTTCACCTAGGAAAGGTGTCTTTTGTCTCGGAAAGCAAGGAAAGCTTAGTCCGAGATACATTGGACCTTTTAAGGTTTTAGAACGAATTGGTCCAGTGGCATACCGACTTGAATTGCCGGATGAACTAAGTAATATACATTACACGTTTCATGTCTCAAATCTTAAGAAGTGTTTATCGGACGAATCACTCGTTATTCCTATAAAAGAGCTTCAATTGGATGATAAGCTCAATTTCACTGAAAACCGGTGGAAATTATGCACCGATAGGTCAAAAATCTAAAACATCACCGGATTCCTATCGTTAAGGTACGCTGGGACTCCCAAAGAGGACCAGAGTATACTTGGGAACGAGAGGATCAAATCCGTGCTAAATATACCCATCTATTCTCACCCTCGCACACTAACTCTAGTTAAATCTCGGGACGAGATTTTCTTTTAGGATGGGAGACTATAACAACCTACTAACTTCCCCTTAGGTTAGAAATGCCTTACTAACTTAACTTACGCCCTCACTAAGCACACTAGGATTATAAATGCCATACTAACTTAACTTAGGCCCTCACTAACGCACACTAGGATTAGAAATGCCTATAGGAATTTCCCGAGCTAAATTTTTGCTTTATTATAACCTTATGACCTAACTAACCTCTAGACAAGCTCACGTATCCACCTATGCCAACCACTACTATGTTTACTTGATGTAAACATCCCGGTATGTCAATTCAAGGTTATAAACATATTTTCACTAAGAAAACTATCACTATAATACACCATACTTGCTAGAAAACCCTAAATGCACCTATGTGTTCCCGTTTAGCTTTAAAACCCTAATTACTTTTCTGAACTAACATGATAGTATTTAAGACTTAGATATAAGTTAAATTAGTTACTTTAGGATATAATAGACTCCCTAGATCATAGTTGTTAAGACCAAGAATCATGTTCCAGAGGTTGCGGTTGATCAAAATATGCATAATCCATGGTTATTTCTAGAGAGAGAAAGTAGAGAGAGAAAGGTGAAGAACTATGTGTTTATTAAATATGAAATGAAGTGAAGCTTTACACACACTTTCCCACTCCCCTCATGGAGAGTCATGAGGGGTATTTATAGGCTCCTAACACTACATGTTTGCCTACTTGACAATAGTAGTCCTTTTAGTTTCTAATCTAGTCCAATTCACTTGTGTGACGTTAACTTTATAAAAAAGAGAGGCTAACAATCTCCCTCCAAGATATCGTCACACGTGAATGGTAACAATGAGACCTATAAATACATAAACAATGTGAATTACAACAATAGTAAACTATGTTGACGTTGTTGAAGCGCAAAGTCTTTGTAGTCTAGATACTGAGGCAGACTTGAAGTTCTCTCTTCCGACGATCTCGGTGTATGATCTTTGACACTGACGGCAAAGGTCTTTGTAGCTCTGAACTTCAACTGTAATGGTCTAGTTAGGTTATTACTTTCTCCTAACTAGTGAGCCTTTATTCTTTTTCCTGCTCCCTCCTGAACCGACAACTCTTCTTTCATCTCGCAGCGGATAAAGTAGATTCAAAAGTGTAGGAACATGGTTGTTGTTCGGGTAGCAGCATAACAACATAATTCACATAACATTGCATAAAAGGTTGGTAATAAGCTCTGATGAACACATACTTGGTACCTCATGGTACTTCTCTGGTATTAAGCACAGTTCCCTCAATCAACCAACGTATTGAAGACGAAACACTACTTCTTTTGGCATGTTCTTCTCCCTTCTGATGGTTGCGAGTTATTGGAATCATCATAATCTTGTGTACATGCCATACAATTACCTGTACTTTACACTTCTGATGCAATTTAGAAGCCATAACAGCTTTTTGGAGCACATTCTGTGAGTATATGTCGCTAAGATATGACTCTCTTTATCTACAATCTCCTCTCTTCTCTTCAACCTATAAGCGACCTCTTCAAATTCCAACCAGCTAGTAAATGACCACTGTATGGAGACAACCCAATATAACCAATCTGAGAGTGAAGTAAACATCCTTTAGATACGTGACTTAATCTTGTACGATGGTGTGACTAAGAACCTATACTGAGCACTACAACGTAACTCCTTTAAGCATAGGTAGATCCATATACTCAAACGTGCAAACAGTATATGAAATCTCTGCCTCTTGAACTATCCACAACTTCGTGCGACACTGAGTACTACAATGTAACTCCTTAAAGTGATAGCTATAACCCGTGTGTACTACAATGTAACTTCTTACATCGGGTATAACTATATAATCCAAGTCTTAATCACTATCTCTACCAGTGTTTGCCCAAACAAGTATCTCCGAAAGTCTTGCATCCATCCACCCCTAGACTTTGAGATAAATAAGTACACATGCCCTTGAAATGAACTTTAAACCCAGATAAGCAATATCGTACAAAAACTCCGTAGTCACAAAAATCCGGTACTAGCTGTTGTCATTTGATTGTGATTCTTGATCAGGATCTTTTAAGCAATACGTGGTGCCTTTTTGGTGAAGTATGAAGTTCTATCTCGTTGATCTTAGTGATTTCGTATTTTCCCTCCAAAAATAGAATTGGAAAATTTTCTCATCCATAATTTGGAAATCACTATGAAATGCAATTCTAAGGTTACCAAAAAAATTTGAGTTTTAAAAATTTTTATGCCAAATTTTACCGAAAAAATTTGAATTTTGGCCTAAAAATTTGAATTTCGGGCCAAAATTTTCAACGTTATACCAAAATTTGAATTTCGCGTAAGAAATTGAACGTTTAGTCTCCTCTCAAAAATAAATTTTACTAAAATTTTCCCGCCAACTCGATAATGCCCCTAAATCGGTAAAACTTCCTTACTCGATAACTTCTCCTTACTGATCAGCTAACTCGATAACATCAGTGCATACTCGATAGAAAGTGTCAAACTCGATAGGAATATCTTACTCGGTAATGTTGCTAACTCGGTAATGTTGTTAACTTGTTAAAATAAGCTAACTCGATAGAATAAGCTAACTCGATAAAGAGAAACCAACCGAGTATAGTTAGGCCTTAGTTGCAACCAAAAAGAACCTTACTCGATAAACGATAAGGTGAAATAGCAAACTCGCTAAAATTGACTAACTCGCCAAACTTTGCTAACTCGATAACTACACCACCTAACTCAGTATTCCGAACTTTTCGCACTTCCTAACTCGATAACTCCATTCCTAACTCGATAAGCTTCATACTAACTCGATAAAACACGATCCTAACTTGATAAACTCTAGTCTAACTCGATAAGATCGTAATTGTTTTGAGAAAAATCGCCAAAAAACACATTTTTTCACCACAAAACACCACGATTTGCCCCTGGTTAGCTCTGATGCCACTTGTTAAGACCAAGAATCACGTTCCAGAGGTCGCGGTTGATCAAAATATGCATAATCCATGGTTATTTCTAGAGAGAGAAAGTAGAGAGAGAAAGGTGAAGAACTATGTATTTATTAAATTTGAAATGAAGTGAAGCTTTACACACACTTTCCCACTCCCCTCATGGAGAGTCATGAGGGGTATTTATAGGCTCCTAACACTACATGTTTGCCTACTTGACAATAGTAGTCCTTGTAGTTTCTAATCTAGTCCGATTCACTTGTGTGACGTTATCTTTATAAAAACGCGAGGCTAACAATAGTAAAAACCCCTAGAACCTAGGTAGAAGTCATATAAGCACAAAACCCTAATTAGGTCATAACTTCCCAAAACTAGGTCAAATCTTTACCATAAATTGTCACCACTTAGTATAAGCTATTTAAGACCTTATATTAGTTACTAAACATCATTAGGACCCTAAATAAAACACTAAACCCTAGGCAAAACCTTAAACTCACACTATATAAAACTAAGTTAAAATGTGACCGAAACACCTAAACCATGATACTTAAACACCTAAAAACCACCAAGCAACCACCCAAGCACCTCCCTATAACTAAGCAAGCACCCTAGCACCTCCAAGCACCAAGCTAGGAGGTGCATCACCTCTTTGTCACCCTTTCTTCCCAAACCGCCTCTCTCGGCCTTCTACCACCACAATCGGCCTACTAGCGCCCCCTAGGTACTCCATAGCTGCTCCTCATCACACCTAGACTCTCCATGACCACCCCTAGCCATGCGTACTCCACCCATCCCCTGCTCGGCACCTAGCCACTCTTTTCTTGCTCGCTACTCCTTACACGGCTATAAATAGCCAAGTCTCCCCTTCATTTTTCTCACACCTCTCCTTCTCTTCTATAACTCACATTTCTGTAGTAATAGACCCTTAGGCCTTAGGAACTGAGTAGCGAAGCCTTGGCCAAGTCGAGTTGTGGTTTGAAGCCGAGAGAAGCCCTAGAAAACCCTAGCACCCTTGTTAACTCTTCCCCGACCTAGGTAAGCCTTACCTTTGAATATATTAGCTATAGAACTGACTTAGGACACTTAGGAAAGACCTTAGATACCTTAGCTAGGACCTAGAACCCATTTGTTTGCATGCTTTCTTTTCGTAACCCTTGTTATAGTCGAATTGCATGTTTACATATTACATAGCTTATTTACATGATATAATCTGGTTTACATGACTTATTTGAACTTATATGAGTTAGACATAAGCTTAGAAACTAGGTTGCCGTGCAAAAATATGAATTACATACATTTAGGACTACTTTTGCAAAACATTACATGCATAGGGACATATATTGTAAATTCCTGAAACTATAAAGTCTAGGGACTATTTTTGAAATTTCCTAGAAGTTATAAGTGTAAGGACTAGTTTTACAAAGTATTAAAACTTTAGGATAGAAATTAAAACAAGTATTAAACTAAAAAAGGACTAATATTGCAAATATTATAAACATAAGGGTAAATAGAGTAAATAATGAAAGCTAGTATAGTTTAGGGACTATTTTTGTCATTTCTTTATAATATATAAGTATAGGGACTAAATGTGCAATAGTTATAAAGTTATATGCTTAATTGTTACAAGTTTATAAGTATAGGGTAGAAAATGTAAATATATAAACTTAAAGGGTAAAAATGGACTATTTTCATATAAATACAAAACCTATTTAAGTTAGAAGCGTAACACAATACTAGGGAGCTTCATGCGAGGAGTACTATGTGGATATTTTGTTTTGACGAGTTTGTTGGGTTTACGAATTAAAGTGCCCTGACTCCTCGAATGATTATTGCATATACTTCTGAGTTATGATGGCCTGAATGGTGTTATGCTATAACTGAAACCCTAATAACAACTTAACTCAATAGTAGGGAGCTTCGTGTGAGGAGTATTAACATCTGAATTATGATGGCCCGAACGTTATTATGTTGATAACATAATACAATAGTAGGGAGCTTCATGTGAGGAGTCATATACTTCTGAATTACGATGGCCCGAACAGTGTTATGTTATATATAAAAACCTAATAGTAATTAGTTACAAAAACCTAGACTAAGACTTAACATACACACACCTACACAAGCCCCAGGATACGTGAGTGAGTTGTCTAAACCCCTACTTTACTTACCTTAAGACCTAGGTGAGTTTTTTATAGCCTCACTTTTAAATGTTTTACAACCCTGTGAGGGGGATACATGCTTTAAACCGAATACAAGTCTTTTCTATTGGTTATTGCACGAGTAAACTATCTGCCATTATTACATAGGCAAAATTCATGAATCTAATCATTTGGGATATTTTACCCACGCGAACTCGAATATAGTTGATAGATCTATTGGAGTTTGACAACTCCCGTTGGTATTAACATCTTACTGGATGGTACCAATAAATATTATATTTGAACCCACTGAAGGATTAACTTTGGCAAGTTATCCTTCCTGTCCCCTCATGGTTTGGTCTGCAGACCTCATGACCCGTACTGTTAACGTGTGGTTCATGAGCTTAGTGCAATATACCTTCTATCACTAAAACCTTTCCACACATAGGGTTTAACCTGAACCCTGTGGAACTTGTATTCATACCTTAACTACTTAAACCTATGACTCTCACTCAACCTATTTGTTGACTTTTTAAGCATGTTATCTTAGATAATTAGGCACTGTTAGGTCATGTTTTCTTAACATAAACACTTAGAATTCTAGAGAGGGAAAGTAAGTTTTAGAGAGAGAGAGAGTGGATGGAACTCTTGGAATGAAATGAAAGAAATGAAATTACTAGAGAACCAACACCCTCAAATGAGGGGATACAATGGTATTTATAGGTGAGGACTAGGGCTTCTCTAAACTTATACAATATGACATATTAAGCCCTTAGACCTTTACCAAACATGTAAACTTAGCATAAAACTTAATAAACATATAAAATCACTAACGTACTAACATAATATTGCAACCTATTAAAAAACTTAATGACCGACACTTGAATTAATAAAGTCTATTCCCAATAGGCACTATAGGAACCCTGGCACGGAGAAGTACTGGACATGAGGACGTCAGAATAGTTATCATTCATCAAGTTTTGTTTCATAAAACGTATCTTAGGGACCTCTCTTTTGGTAAAAGTACATCTTTTACTGTAAAAACTCTGATGAATAAATGAATGATAACACCTTTTTCAAAAGCGTCTCTTTTTGAGTCATTTTCTATTATCTTGTCTTTGTTTCCATGAGTAATACCCCAAACACTTAATCCGCTGTGATCAGTGAAAAACGGGGGTGTTACATGTATAAAAACAGATATAAGTAAAAAACAGATAAAAATACACCAAAAAAGGATTAAAATGTATAAAAAGGTACAAAACCGGATAAAACATAATAAAATCAGAGATAAACAGGATACCAAACGGACAAAAATAGATAAAGACGGATAAAATGGACAAAAACGGGATAAAAATGGACAAGAACGGATAAAAACGTACAAAAACGGATAAAAATGTGACAAAAATGGATAAAACGTAACAAAAAAAGATACAAACAGGATAAAAACATACAAAAACAGATGAAAATGGACAAAAGAACGTACAAAAACAGACACAAATGGGATCAAAACGTATAAAAGCGTACAAGAACAGATAAAAACGTACAATAATGGGATAAAAACGGACAAAAATGGGATAAAAACGTATAAAAACGGGACAAAACGTATTAAACGTATATATTGAAAAAAGGACTAATGACGCAAATACTGTTAGTCCCAAGAACTAACGGTGTAAGTATATTCAATCTCGTTAAAAGATAACGGAGAAATAATTTGCACCGTTAGTCCTCATTTGCACCGTTGGTTAATCGAAGGACGTATAGTGCGAAACGGGTAAACCACACGGGATGTTTTTCGGAGTTTACTCTATTGGGAGACTTAAACGTCACACCACGTTTTCAATCGTCATCGATTGGCGTAAACTAGCCGTTGATGTTTGGAAACATTGGTCGATGTTCATGAAATAGTCTCCCATATGTTGGAGACCAGGGCTACTGCTCTCATGGTTGTGGAGGAACAACTCTATAATATTATCAAAGCCCTTGATCGGGATGACCAATAGTGGGGCTATGTCCTTATTTTGTTTATTTAGGAATTTTCCTCTATTGGACCCTCATGCTCTGGATGTGTATGATTCTCTAAACCTTTTGTTTTCCTTTTTTGTCAGGTAACAATCAAACATTCTGAAAGCTGAAGATAAAATAACGCGGTTGCTCTTGATCCTTTGCAGCAAGTCTTAGCAAGTCGTTTCTACAAGTATAACTACTTGCTCAGAAAGGCAGGGCCGCATTACTATGAATCTTGGATAAGGTCGATAGTTTGAAGATAACCCTGAAATCCATGTTTCTACGCTTTTGATGTAGAATGAGTAGGCCTCCTAGTGTATAGCTGGAATCCGTGTATCTATGCTTCTGATATGGGCAAACTTTAACCTTATGCCATAGCTTGTGAAATTGTCTGTTTTAGCTTCAAGTAGGTTTTAAGTCTGATGTTGCCAGATCATATTTGCTACTGTTAGAACTTGTATACGAATGTTTGTAATCCATGATGTACCACGATTGTTTTGCAGAGTGTACTAGACATGTTTTTTTGCCATAGGTTTTTGTAATAGATAGGGGTACTTTGCTGATGAGATAAAAAGTGTACCGCTTTTAGGGGGTCATTTAAGCCCTAAGTCGAGATTATGTGATCAAATATTGCCCTAAATCGCTCCTTTTGTCAGTTTAGGTATTTTGGAGAAGAAATCTCAAAAAGGAAGCATTTTGGACGTTTTTGGAGCGAAAAGTGAAGAAAACGGCAAAGTCTCCAAATCAAGCTGGAAATTGTACTTGACGGCGTCACGTATTGCATGTGACGGCGTCATGTTATGGCAAAGAGGTAGATAAAATGTATAACGAGACGCGCCAAAATGTTTTTGGAGATTTAAAGCGTGACGGCGTCACCAAGGCTGTCACGTGTAATTTGCAAGAGACAGCCAAGACTGAATTAACACATGACGGCGTCAGATCTAGATCTAGCCAATATGAGGATTTCTTTGGCGGCGAGTTGATGGCATCAGAATCTACACGTGACGCCGTCAGATTACAAAATCTATATATAGTTTTCTAAATTTTGTGTATTAGGGAGGAGAATTTTAGAGTGAATTTTGGGGAGAACTTGTGGAGAAACCTTAGGTCAAATTTTACACAGTTTTTCACCCTTTCATCATCCATGTTTTAATAAAGAAAAGTCTTCCAATACTCATTCAATATGTCTATGTGTTGTTTGATTTTATCTTATGCTTGTCTTTACTTTAACATGCTAGGCTAGGTTTTCTTTGTGTTTGCTTAGATGTAATGAAACCTAGTTATTGATTATTGGTTGGTTGTTTGCTATTAAATGTAATGGATGAATGATATCGATGTTAGGCATAAGAAAACTGGCAGACTTCCAATTGGTAACATGCTTGAACGTCTTAAGAAACATGAATCGGGTGTGTACTATGATTAATTGGTTGTATTTAATGCATGAGTAACAACTAAGGAGACCATGTTAGGAGCTAGTAGTCGGCTTGACATAGGAAGAGGTAGAAGCTTATAGAGTTGGGGAAGATCGTACACGGCCCCACGAATGGTATTAAGGAATATAACCCCTCATCCATGCAATTGTAACAAACTAATCAACTAGTAAAAGATAGCTAGGGAGTAGTGAAATCTAAGTAAACACGTTTCTCTCATTATTGTTTTACTCCACAATTTACTTTCTTGTTATTTTATTTTATTGCATTAGTAGATATTTGGGTTAGTTGACTAGCAACTAATCCCGCCCACTCTTCCAAAACCCGAGATTTTTACTTGCTTTCTAAAAAACCATAAAAATACAAAATGAATCATCCCTTACCTCTTGACCTAGTTTAATTAAGTTTTGATCCAAACAACACTATTCCCCGAGAGAATGATCAATCCCCCGGTACTTGCCACTACACTATACTACATCAGTCAGGTACACTGCCTGGTGGGGATTGCAAGCTTCTCAAGATCCCTTGAGAAGTAAAACCTTTTGCAAGGTTGCAAAATCACGCATCAAGTTTTTGGCGCCGCTGCCGGGGAATAGTTATTGTTTGGGTTGAAATTTCTTTTTATTAGGTCTACTTTCTAGATTCCTTTGAAGCACGATTTTTAATTTATTTATAGGTTTTCTTTAGTCTATCTTATTTCTTCGTTCCGTTGTTCATAACCATTGCCATCCGCCATCATGGAAGGTGGCAATCTATTTGATCCCGCCAACCCACCACAACAAAACCACCCACAAAACCCACCACAACCAATCTAACCTCCTAGACCCCGCACTTTAGGAGAGTACTCCCGTCCTAGCCACCAAGGCTATCGAAACACCATTGAGCTCACTCAAGGAGCCAATGTTTGTCCCTTGCGATCTGACACCATCCGGTTGATGCAAAGCAAATGTGTATTCCATGGACTTTGTTCCGAAGATCCTAATCAACATCTCAAGAATTTCCTCAAAATTGTAGATTCCATAAATCTTGATGTTGAAACTTGAGAGACGACCCGATTGCGTCTCTTCCAATTCTGTCTACGTGACCAAGCTAGTAAATGGCTTGAGCGTTTACCTGTGGGATCCATCACCTCTTGGGATGATCTCACCACTCGTTTCCTTGCTCAATTTTTCCCACCGGGGAGAACCACCAAACTAAGAAATGACATCTTGATGTTCCAACAACATCAAGGTGAAACTCTCCATGAAGCATGGACTCGTTTCAAGGACTTACTCCAAACAGTCCCCCATCCTGGCATAGATCTTTGGCTCCAAGTCCAAATCTTCTATGACCACATCAATCTCTCCACTAGGCAAACCATTGACCAAGTGGCTGATGGCAAGCTACGTGATTGAAGTGCTGAAGAATCATTGGAACTCATAGAAGATCTTGCTCTCTATTACAACGAAGTTGGAATGATCCTCATGATTTGAACAAAACGGTCAAGGAAATATCTTTGCTTTCGAACAATTCAAGCACTCCCGACCGTAGGATCATGGAACTTGAAGACCAAGTCAAGTTTCTCATGAAATCCTACGAAGCTCCTAAACCTTCAATCCAAGTGAACAAAATCACTTCTTCATGCGAATTATGTAGTGGTCCCCACGACACCCGTGATTGCATGGAACTCCCCGAACAAGCTTTTGCGGATTACGCATCCTCGCGTACTGACGGAGCGGGAGACAAGTGGTACACTTTCAAACCCGAGCCAAATCCTTACGGTGATTCATACAACCCCTCTTGGAAAAATCACCCAAACTTTAGGTGGAAACAAAGCCAAAATGCACACTAAAATAATTCTTCCACTCCACCTAATTGCTACCAATCAAACGGTCTACCCCCTAACCGTACTTTCAACAACAATCCTTACAACAACTATGGTAGTACCAATAATCTTGAAGGGTTGACATCTAAATTTATGGCATCTCAAGAAGCTCGTATAACTAAATTTGAATCCGAATTTAATCAACAACAAACAAAGATGACCAATAAAATTAACAACTTGTTGAAAGCTCTTAACAATGAAGTGTTGACCACGCCAAATAAGGACACTAGGAACGCTAATAGCGGAACCCAAGTTAAGGATCCCTCATCATCCAAGCATGTCCACTTTGTTAATGTTGTCGCTATTAAGCCAATCGATAAGGATAGGGAAGAAGATGATGTAGATAGGGTTGGAATTGGTAGTGAATCCAAGAAGGAGGATAATAAAGGGAAGGTTGAGGAAGTAGAAAATGTATAGGAATACTTTGATAGGTTACCTACCAAGGAAGAACGGGAATACCATAAGGATTTATTCAATGACCCCGAGACACCCTACGTCCTAGGTTCACCAATCATCAAAGCAGGTGATACTTCTAATATCAATTTACCGTGCAACATTGGGCATGTGCATCTGTGGAAAGCCTACATCGATCTTAAATCTCCTATAAACCTTATGACTAGGCTCCACTATAAATGGATAATGAAAAAGCAACTTGGACCTAGGATATTTCCCGACACGGGTTGGATGAGTAACTTTGTAGGAAGAGTAAAAGGATTACATGTGCTTGTAGGAAATTTCACATATGTTACCGACTTTGTGATTGTAGAAGATATTCGTCCGGTAATAGATAGTTGCCTAACTCAAGTAGTGTTTGGAAAGTTGTTCATTGAAGCCTCTAAAATGAGTTATGACACATCTTTAGGAATAGTCAGATTCAAGGACGAAACCGATGAAGTAGCCTACCAAATGCCATATAAGATAGATCAATACCGACTTCTATCGGATCTTGAGAAAGAGCACAAACAAGCGGTTTACTATAGGAATGATGAGGATAGACGTAGAGGAGTAGACCATGTAATGAGAAAAATACTTGGCTTCTACAAAGAATGCTTGCAACTAGGTCCGGAATACAAAACTAAGATTGAGGATGACCTAGAAGATGTGACTAATGACGAGGTCACGTAATAACCCGTGACTTTGAGTCTAGCTAAAAGACTCGTTAATAAAGAAAAGCGCTTCTTGGGAGGCAACCCAAGCTTTATTTGTTTGATTGTTTGTTTGTTTGATTTTATTTGTTTCCGTATGCATGTTTTATTTTTATTTTTTGTAACTCATGTTTCAAAATAAATTGTGAAAATGCTTTATTTTGTCTGTTAACTTGATCTTGATTACATATAAAAGTATTTTGCAAAAGATAAGTGTAAGGGAAATCTAAAATTGTTTTTATGAACGAGCTTGAACATGAATCACAACGATATTAAACGAACGTGCATATTAGTATTCGTTTGAGTCAAATGCGTGTATCGAGTCATAATGATGTTTTGCAGGATTTCCAAGAATTAAGGCATGAATTTTTCCAGAAGTTTTTCGGAAACTTAACACAAGATTTTTGTCAGAGCACTCTGATGGCGTCAGGGTTATAACCTTACGGTGTCAGGTGTAAAATTCTGAAAAATTTTGCGAGTTTTGTTTTTCTACCCGAGTCTTAAAGTTTTTGTTAATTCTTTAGTTTTATAAACTCGAGGAAATCTGCAAACATTCATTCCACAAGCATTATATCTTAATTTGCTTTCTAGGATTTTAGTATATATAGATTGCAACCAATGCCTTGATTGTTTTCTCAGGTTTAACAGGTTATATTGCACAATAAGATGATTTATATTTCTGGAGGGAAGCTTTCAACGTTCGTTTTCTTGGAGAAGGATCTAACCTTGTTATCACATTATCCACACCGAATGAATCAGGGAAGTATTTGTTTTATTCTTTTACCTTCATTACTTTTACATCCTTTTTATTGAACGTTGGGGATAATGTTCAGCCTAAGTGTAAGGGGAGGGTAAATGATGATACCTTAGAGAATACAATTGCACTTGAGTTTGTTTGTTCAATAGTAGGTATGTAATAAAACTAAGAGAAATACTTGTTAGGGCAACTTTAGCGCCAAATTTAAATTTTTTTACAATATTTAGGAGTGAAGCTTTAGTCTTAATGAGCGTCTCATGGATAGGAGTTGTATGACTAGCACAAAAACCATACCACTTAAAATTTTACACCCTAAATATGTGAGGTTCGCCCCTAGATTTGTTAGGAAAAGATGCTTATGAGTGTACCGGTAATACTTAGATTCTAGAACTTGCTTTAGTGAGACTACATTCGTGTAGTTAGGATTTACTACATGATAAGAGGCATTAGGATCACCCTTGTGTTAAACCCGTATCATAATTACTTGACCAATGAAGTCATAATTACTTGACTAGTAAAGTCAATGAATTTTCCCACACCTTTGCGTTGTACTCATTTTTAGTACATGATACCCCTAGTACACCCTTCCGAGCCTATCTTTTTCATTTCTAACTTTAAGCATTTTACTTAAAGGAAGAATTTGTTTACAATCCACCCCAAATGTACACCTAAATCGCCTTAGCCTTCCTTGTATGCACTCATCTTTAGTGCATTATTGTTACATGTCTAAACCCTTAGTTAATTGTCTAATTGATTACATGGTTGATAAGTCGAGTCATATCTTGTACATATTGTTTTGGGACGATTGGGACTCATGGGTAAAGTACTAGTATTATGAAGTATTGGGGAAGAACATCATTTATTACCTCCATATGTGCGTTAATCTTAAGAAGTACTCCAAGTGTTTTGATTATCTTAATTCGAGTCATTAGAATAGTTGATTGTAAAGTATGTAAAAGTTAAAGTGTAAGGGGGATGCAAATTCCCTATGATGTATTATATTGGATGGCAGGGCAACTTAGCAACGCCACATTGTACATGTAATTGACCAAGATGATTAACTCACCACCAGTAAAGATTGCCTTTATCCAACGAAACCGTGTTTATCATATCCCTACACCTCACGTTATAACCCTTTAAAAGACCTCTTTGATAGTTTATCCTAGGTGCATACACCAAGTGGTGGAGGTTTGATCCTTTCCCAAGCCTATGGTAATCTATGTGCTATGACAGGTAGTGAGAGATATTTTCCATTTTCATATTGTGATATACACTTTTATTACACCCGAGAGATGTGAGTATCTAAACACTATTTGTGAGGTGCTAGTGTGTAATTTCCATGTTTGTTTTGGTTGAAGTGAAACGATTATTTGTTGAAATTACTTTTATATAAGTGTTAAATGACCCCTAGCTTGTATTTTAATTAGAATAAAAGCGCATTTGCTTGAGGACAAGCAAATCACAAGTGTAAGGGTATTTGATGAGATAAAAAGTGTACCACTTTTACGGGGTCATTCAAGCCCTAAGTCGATATTATTTGATCAAATATTGCCCTAAATCGTTCCTTTTGTCTCTTTTGGTACTTTGGAAAAGAAATCTGGAAAAGGAAGCATTTTGGACGTTTTTGGAGCGAAAAGTGAAAAAAACGGCAAAGTCTCCAAATCAAGCTGGAAATTATACTTGACGGCGTCACGTATTGCATGTGACAGCATCATGTTATGGCAAAGAGGTGGATAAATGTATAACAAGACGCGCCAGAATGTTTTTGGAGATTTAAAGCGTGACGGCATCACCAAGGCCGTCACATGTAATTTGCAAGAGATGGCCAAGACTGAATTAACACATGACGGTGTCAGATTTAGATCTAGGCAATACGAGGATTTCTTTGGCGGCGAGTTGACGGCGTCAGAATCTACACACGATGCCGTCAGATTACAAAATCTATATATAGTTTTCTAATTTTCGTGTATTAGGAAGGAGAATTTTAGAGAGACTTTTGGGGAGAACTTGTGGAGAAACCCTAGGTCGAATTTTACAGGGTTTTTCACCCTTTTATCATCCATGTTTTAATAAAGATAAGTCTTCCAATAATCATTCAATATGTCTATGTGTTGTTTGATTTTATCTTATGTTTTTCTTTACTTTAACATGCTAGGCTAGGTTTTCTTTGTGTTTGCTTAGATGTAATGAAACCTAGTTATTGATTATTGATTGGTTGTTTGTTATTAATTGTAATGGATGAATGTTATCGATGTTAGGCTTAAGAAAACTGGAAGACCTCGAATTGGTAACATGCTTGAACATCTTAAGAAACATGAATCGGATGTGTACTACAATTAATTGGTTGTATTTAATGGATGA
This sequence comes from Artemisia argyi, assembly GCA_030686995.1. Taxonomy (NCBI): domain Eukaryota; kingdom Viridiplantae; phylum Streptophyta; class Magnoliopsida; order Asterales; family Asteraceae; genus Artemisia; species Artemisia argyi. The sequence goes on from CM060678.1 coordinate 103,861,190, forward strand.
GTAACTACTAAGGAGGCCATGTTAGGAGCTAGTAGTCGGCTCGACATAGGAAGAGGTATAAGCTTATAGAGTTAGGGAAGATTGTACACGGCTCCACGAATGGTATTAAGGAATATAACCCGTCATCCATGCATTTGTAACAAACTAATCAACTAGTAAAAGGTAGCTAGGGAGTAGTGAAATCTAAGTAAACACGTTTCTCTCATTATTGTTTTTCTCCACAATTTACTTTTTTGTTATTTTATTTCATTGCATTAGTAGATATTTGGGTTAGTTGACTAGCAACTAATTCTGCCCACTCTTCCAAAACCCAAGATTTTTACTTGCTTTCTAAAAAACCATAAAAATACAAAAAGAATCATCCCTTACCTCTAGACCTAGTTTAATTAAGTTTTGATCCTAATGACACTATTCCCCGAGAGAACGATCAATCCCCCAGTACTTGCTACTACTCTATACTGCATCGGTCAGTTACACTGCCTGGTGGGGATTGCAAGCTTTTCAAGATCCCTTGAGAAGTAAAACCTTTTGCAAAGTTGGAAAACCACACATCATTTGCCCTGAGTGTTGTATTTTACAAGGCTTATGTGGTCATTGGTTTTTGGTTAGCTAAAGTGTTTCAACCCTGAGCTCCAAATGAAATTAGCAATTCAACCAACTTATTGTATGCATTGTACTCTTATGTTTAGTGACTAGTTAAACGTGAAGAATGTGTAGTTTGGCTAGGTGTAGCCTATTTGTTCAAATGATTTAAGTCTTTGCATACTTAAATAGTGTTCGCAGTCTAAAGTTTGATCTAACTTTGTCTTTTTGATGACAAGTACTTGTGTTTTTTATTTGTAGTCCACATTATAGTCGGTACTATCGACTAGCTATATTAAAGCAGCTCGCTCATTGCAAGTTGTTGGTCCAATACCTAAAATGAGAGTTGCATCTTTATATATAGTAAGAAATGAAGCCTCATTTAAGGTGTATTTGGGCTAACTGTTTGTTAGTCATGTTTATTTGATCCTTAGGCACATTTTCTCATTAGCATGTTCATAAAGGCTAATTTACATTTGAGTAAATGTTGCTTGTTTGAATAGTTATATATGTCACTTTGTATGAAAAGTCTTGGAATTGGCATTGTATATTTGAAGAAATAGTACATATGAGATTTCCCAGTTGTTAGAAGCCTTCTTTAAAGAGTTTAAGAAACGTAACATGGAAGTTGTATAACTCAGTGATCTACCTTGGATTGAACATCGTTTGAGGTTGGATGTGTGCCATGTTAGGGGAATGTCATCTCCTTCAGGTTTTGTTAACAGGTAGGAACCATTGTTGTTTGCATGACGAATGATGTAGGGCCCTTCCTAATTGGGACTGAGCTTTCCCTAACCTATGGCTTTGCTAGCCTCTTTTTTATGCGTTACATGGTTTCCAGGTTTGAAAGATACTGTACGGATGGATTTGTTGTAATACTTTGCCATTTTGTGTTTACAGTGTGTTAGGAAGATGGCTGCCAGATCGAGTTTTTCCTCAGCTAGTGCCTGGTCTAGCGTGAGGGAACCTTCATGTTCATCCTCGTTAACAATAGAAACTCTTTCAGTATGGATGAGCATTTCAACAAGTATCACGGCTTCATTTCCGTAGACCAAACTGAAGGGTGTTTCGCCTGTGCTCTCCTTTGGTGTTGTTCTCTGTGCCTAGAGTACGCTTGAGAGCTCGGCTGCCCAACAAGTCTTGTATTCCTTCATTTGTTTTTGGATTCCTTTTACAAATTCTCTATTAGCTACTTCTGCCTAGCCATTGGTTTGCGAATGGTAGGGTGATGTTTTAGCTCTAAGGATACCATGATTTTCGCACAATGACTTAAATGGATCTCTGACGAATTAGGTTCCGTTATCAGTGATGATTGTTCGTGGCATTCTAACCTGTGTGATGATTCGTGGACAATGGTTAAGACTTTTTTTGAAATGACGGAGGCTCATGGTTTTGCTTCGATCCATTTGGTGAAGTAGTCAACAGCTAAAATCATATGTTTGACATTTCTTGGGGCTGATGGAATAGTCCGATTATGTCAATGGCCCATTGATGGAATGGCTAGAGTGCAGTGATGGGGATGAGGTCTTGTTTTGGTATGCGCTGGATGTTGGCATAAGCGTGCCATTCTTGGCATGTCTTTAGCTCAGCCGGAGCATCTTGATTGACTGTTGGCCAGTAGTATCCCAACCTGATTGCTTTGGCCGCTATAGCATGAGACCCTGCGTGCATATCTCACATTTCATTATAGATGTCTTGAATGATTGTTCGAGCCTCTGTTGGTTTAATACATCAGGCCATTGGAACTTTTAATGTCTTTCGATATAAGATACCATTCCTAATAGAGTACATAATGGATTTATGCCTGATTTTTAATGCCTCTGGTTTGTCGGGTGGTAGGATACCTTGAGACATCCAGTTGGAGATAGGAGCCATCCAAGTATCATCTGTCTCCACATGAGAGATTTTTGCGGGCTGGATGATCGATTTCCCGTTCATGACTTCCCTCACAACTTCCTTTCCAAAGTGTTCAGATGTAAGTGCAACGAGTTTGCTCAGGGCGTCAGCTCGCTGATTCATTCCTCTATGGAATTAAGCAATGGAAAAAGATGTGAAGTATGGTAAGATCTGGTTGACCGGTTCCAAGTATAGCTTCATCGGCTCTTTTTTGGAATGTACTCGCCCTTTACTTAACAGGCTACCAATAATGAGTCTATGAATACTTGGAGCCTTTTGACTTCCATTATTATGGCTATGTGCAAGCCTAATAGTAGTGCTTGATACTCTAACTCATTGTATGACGCATGAAAGACGAACCTTAGGGCATATGTGAAGTCGTGCCCTGATGGGCTTGTGAGCACTAACCCTGCCCCTAAACCTTGTTTACATGACGCGTCATCAGTGTATAAAGTATGTGTTTCATTTGCGTGGCCCGTGGGTTTTTCCTTTGCTTTCGACTTCTTGCCCTAAAATGATACGTCAACCTCGGTGAGGAAATCTGCCATGTGTTACCCTTTTGATTGAATGTCTGGATCCAAAGGTGATTTTGTATTCGATTAGTTCGATTGACCAATTTTACATTCTACCTGTGTACTCTTGGTTCAATAGTACCTTTAACAGGGGCTTGTACGTTAGTACATGGATCAGAAGCGCTTCGAAGTATATTTTGAATCGCCTGGATGACAATAATAGGGAAAATGCCAACTTTTCCAGTGAAGGGTAGTTGATTTATGCATCTTGCAAAAATCTTGCTGTAGAAGTAGATTGGCTTTTGAAACTTGTTCCTTTCAGCTAAGGGCAATGAGCCGATTTCTTCCTGAGATGCTTCTAGGTACCTGGTGAGGGTTTCACCAGGTATTGGAGCTGTCAGGGTAGGTAGCTCGGCTAGGAACACTTTGAGGTCCTGAAATGCTACCTTAGCTTCCTTTGTCTATTCATATACTTGTTTTTGTTGCACTCGGTTAATACTTTGAAGAATGATAATTACTTTTCAGATGCCCTTGACAGAAACCCATTGAGAGCTACGAGTTTCCTATTCATGGTTTGTAGTTTCTTCAAGTTCCTTGGTGAAGTCATGTCTAATATCGCTAGAATATTTTTGGGGTTTGCCCTAATTCCCATGGTGTTGATTATGTGACACAAGAATTGACCTTCTTCTACCCCAAATGTACATTTGGCTTGGTTTAGCTTTATGTTGATACGTTTGAGGTTTTCGAATGTTTTGATGATTTCATGCAATAAGGTATCTTCTGTTTAGCTCTTGATGACCATATCATCGACATATGCTTCCAGATTGACACCTATTTAAGATATGAACTCTCTGTGTATGAGTGCCAGGTAGGTGGCACCTGCATTTTTTAGACCAAAGGGTAACTTGGTATAGAAGAAGAGACCCTGATTGGTGTGGAATGCAGTTCTGTCTTCATCAGAGTCATTCATCAGAATCTGTTCATATCCCATTTATGCGTCAATAAAGCACTTGTATTTGAAATAAGCTACAAATTCTACTTTCCAATTAATGGGAGGCAGGGGTAGTTGTCTTTCAAACATCCCTTGTTTAGACCCCACGCTGTAACACCCCCATTTTTCACTGATCGCAGCGGATTAAGTGTTTGGGGTATTACCTCATGGATCATAGATACAGTAATAGGGAATGACTCCAAAAGAGACATTTTATAAAAATGAGTTATCATTCATTAAAATTATCAGAGTTTTATAAGATGGGGTCCTGTGAATCTAAATGTGAGTTGTTATGGTTGAATGATAACCAAATAGAAAGTCTTTCAAGTCTCGTGCCTCTCCATGCCATAATTTCCACAGTGCTTCGTTACCTAGAATACATGCTTAAAAGTCAACACTAGGTGTTGAGTGAGAGTCATAGGTTTAGGGGTTAGTTAATACAAGTTCCTCAGGGTTCAGTTGTTATACCCTTCAAGGAAAATGTAGTGTGTGTGTGTGTGTGTGTGTGTGTGTGTGTGATAATTGTAATGCATGTACAATTATCAGGAGTTGGTCTGTTGGTCAGTTTCACTAAGCTCATGAACCACACGTTAACAATCTGGGTCATGGGGGCTTCAGACCCAACCATGAGGGGATGGGAAGGATAACTTGCCAAAGTTAATCCTTCAGAGAGGGTTCAAATATAATACTTATTGGTACTCTCTAGTGAGAGATGGTACCAACAGGAGTTGTCAAACTCCAATAGATCTAGCTATTATATTCGCGTTCACTTGTGTAAAATATCACAAGCGATTAGATTCATGAATTTTGTTGTGTAGGGGTGGCAGATAGTTTACTTGTGCAACAACCAAAGAAAAAGACTTGTATTCTATTTAAAGCATTTAGCATGTATCCCCCTTATAGGGTTTGTAAAGCATTTAAAAGAGTGAGGCTATGAAAACTCACTTGGGCTTAGGGAAATCTAATTGATATGAAAAGTGACTCAGAGACTAGACTGCCTACTAACGTATCCTGGTGGTATTGTTGGTGTGGATGTATGACAAGCTTTAGTTATCTCGTTTAAGTTTCTTAAGTAATCATTCTTAGGGTTGTTAATGTTTTAGATATAACATAAGACCGTTCGGGCAATCACAATCCAGAAGTATATATAACATCCCAAAATTTTCCTATGATTAATACAATATCTAATAACCATTTTTACGGATAATATTTTTCGTTTTATTCAACAATAAGACTAACCAATACGTTTTAACTTGATTCACGACCTTGACAAGCAAACCCACCGACAAGTTATTATATAACTTGTACACATTGATTTTCACTAGCAACCATTCTAAATGACTCTAAACAAGGCAACAACACCCAACCCATTTATTTTCTATTATGGCCTTGTGTCCTACGGCTAACAAACATTTTTTTTATATATATTGTCACTTAAAGACTCAACGCACCCCTAGTTATGTTGTTTTTACAAGTCGCGAGACATGTTTGCTTTAGCTCATTTATTTCCAAACTGGACATATAACATATCACTTATAAAAACCCATGTTAGAGACGTAACATTTATCTCGTGTAGCCATGTAACAAAGTAGAGTAAACGAATAATAAAACATATGATAATGTATAATAAGTTTTGAAATGAGTTATGTACACTTGAACATGAAAACAAATCGCTTGCATGTTATATCATAAAAATTGTACCAGACGTAATCACTTATAAATAAGCTTGTTTTTATTATTTAACGCAACCCATTTTTAAGTCTCTAAACCCAGTCCAAACGACCCTTATATTTTTCTTTTTCTCTTCTTTCTGTTCCAGTCGAGACCAAGTGCACCCTAAGTATACTTTTCTCCTTCTATGTCCAGCCACGACTAGGCTCACAAACTATTCCGTTTTCCCTGTGAACTCGACTTGCAAACTGATCTAAGCAAACCCATACACACATGTTTCTAGTAACTTGTTCATTTAGTTGTGAGGTTTCATATGAATCCAAAGACACCTCAAATCTTCCCCAATAGCTAAGATACATTCTTTGGAAACCTTCTGAACTGAACGAATTCCATAAGCAAACGCAAGTTTCCCCAACCTCTTTGTCTCGATTTGATTGGGTAGGATACTCGTATGACATATGTAAACAATCGAGGTGCATTCACACTCCAAGTCTTGCCATATTCCTGCTCCATATCACCACTTGTCTAAGCATAACAGGAGTATATAAGTGGCGGTTCACACTTTCACCCACCCTCACTCGATTACTACCTCAGGTATAGCCTATAAAAAACCAGGTGCAACTTCTATATCACCTTCCTGCTCCAATTGCCACTTGTCGTATTTTAGATTAATACTTATAGGCTACATATCGATCACAACTCACATCACATACAAACCTGTAGTCTTTCTAGTCGAGCCATGGTAGAAGAGAAGCATGGTTATGGAAGCTAGTAATTGATCTTGGATTCCTAGTTGAACACTTAACCGAACCTTACACCATCACCTTTTCACATCTCACTATCACAACACAAAACACAGATGCTACCACACTTCTCCTACCTCATGTCATGTGAGAAAGAAAGAGCAGCAGGGCGTGGGTTGATCTTCAAGTCCTAAAAGTCTCTCCTTATTTCTTGTATGTAACGGGTTAAGTCTTAGCTGCTTCGGGTTTCACGTTGTCTATCATTCACTGTCGAGAAAGGAGGAGAACAAGGAAGTGCACAAAGACCTTGGGATTTTTTTTCCTCTTGGGTTTACCTCGACACTCATGCATGTAGTGCCCACTGTAAGCATCGACATCTCCCAATCACATTTACCACTGTGTTTCTTTTCATTTACATGCGCATACACTGTTAGCATAACACACTTTCACTTTCGGCCTTCATAAAATCAAGTGGCGTCATACGAAAGCTTGTGTGGTAAAATCTTAATATATACTTTACTAATAAGCTACTCACTGTCAACATATGCTTGTATATATACACATTCATATATATATACATGCATGCAAGGTGTGGCTAGATGGTGATTAAACTTGTGTGGTGGATAACTAGTTGAACAACATTTATAAACCTCCAACCCTCTCATGCCACAAGCTCACGTCAAACCTATTTGAAAATCTTGAACATGATAGTAACGTTACTGATAACTCACTATAGAAACTAGATGAAAAGATAACAAGGATCAGTTGAGAAAAAGATGAACCATAAACGATTTTGTAAACACAAACAAACCCACGACACAGTTTTCATCAGGTAATATAACATAAATAATTAACACATGAAACTAATCTTTAAATATAGTTTTATGAAGATGTTTATAGAATAATTCCCTAGCTCAGTTGGCTATGTCTCTTGGTTTCAAACGAAAGGTCAGGGGTTCGAACCCTGCACCTCATTTTTTTTATTTGTATAATTATTTTTGCAACTTTCACTTTTTAACAATTACAACCCCTCAACTATACTCTACTTGTCACATTTCTAAAAGTTTCACAACTATTAAACTCTTATGTTATTTTTACAATTTCAGCACCTCAATTCAAATACGTGACTTTTTTCACCTAAAACTTTTATAAATATGAACGTATATAGTTTTTACCAATCTTCGTCCAAATGAAAATATGGTTAACACTAATTTTACTTGGCAGCCACATCAACGTAAACAATGAGCTATATATATTAGTCCTAATATATTATCACGAATTTAATAAATATATACTTTATATATTTTCACACCTCGAAACTTAACAAGAATGATAAATATAAAAATGACGACATCATACTGACGTATATAGAAACCTACATTTTGAGGAGATAATGAAGTAATAATTATGAATAACTATATATTTCTGAATATACATATATATAATTTATAACGTAAATTATATGACTTGACGATATTATCGGTTAACATGAATAGACATTAAGAAATGGTTATTCCTACAATAAAACTCATTGATTCACTTAACTAGGAGTAACGTACAATTACTATAATTTATCATTCACCAACTTTGAATACATATTATAAATTCACGATGAGAAATATAAAATAATAGACGATACTTATGCATAAAGACAAGTTATATTGTATATAACTTGCTCTTGAACTATTAAGCGTTTTGCCACGCAAGCCACCTCTGCCACGAAAGTCATTTTGTCATCGAACACTATTCAAATCACGATTCTCGATAAGTCGAATTTATCTCGAACTTCCATATCATTCAGGTTATCTTTGAAGTCATTTCCATTCTACCTCTGACATTACGTTACCTATACCTATCATAATCCTCAGGTGAGTCATAGCCCCTACTCTTAATTATTTTATAATGATTTATACACGTTTTTGGGGGAGATACATGCTTAACTATTGTTTTATACTTTTACAAGTACATATTACTATAAGTTCATAGCTACACTTTCTATCGTTTAACTGTTTTATAAACTCTTTGGGAGAGATGCATGTGTAACAACTTTTCTAACGATTTTACTATCGATATTTGGAATTATGGAACAAACTGTTTAAATACGGTTTCAACTGTTTAAATACGGTTCTCCACAAACTGTTCGGATACAGTTTCAACTGTTTAAATACGGTTCCCCGCAAACTGTTTGGATACGGTTTCAACTGTTTAAATACGGTTCTCTACAAACTGTTCGGATACAGTTTCAACTGTTTAAATACGGTTCCCCGTAAACTGTTTATGTTATGGACGCAACAACGTGGCCCAAATATCAAAACTCGTGTTAAATGGATTTATAAACCAACTACTATTTTGGGTGTTGACCCGGTGAAGGGCAAACCAACGGATTAATTTGTATTGAATTGATAAGGAAATCACTCATTTTCTAATTAACGATTTAAACTATAAACTCTATGAACTCACCAACCTTTGTGTTGACACTTTTAGCATGTGTTTATCTCAGGTAACTAAACAAGAAGGAACTTGAAGGCACGGAGTGGGCTTGTACCCCGGCATGGGCTTAAATAAACATTTTGACACATTTCAAATAAACTTGTTGTTTAAACTATGAAATATCTTGATGTCTCGAATATTTGGTATTTTGAATGAATTAAACTTTAAAGCGTCACTTTTGTGTCATTTTCTATCATTGTAATAAAGATCCTCGAAGTAACACCCAAAAAGTCTTCCGCTGACATTTTAAGTCTTCCGCTGACATGTTAAGTCTTCCGCTGACGTGATGATTTTTGGGGTGTTACAGTATAAGACTCCTCACATGAAGCTCCCTACTATTGTATTATGTTATCAACATAATACCATTCGGGCCATCATAATTTAGAAGTTAATACTCCTCACGTGAAGCTCCCTACTATTCAGTTATGTTGTTATTAGGTTTAGTTATAACATAACACCGTTCGGGCCAACATAATTTAGAAGTACATGCAATAATCGTTTGAGGAGCCAGGGCACTTTAATTCGTAAACCCAGCAAACTCGTCAAAACGAAATATCCACATGGTACTCCTCACATGAAGCTCACTAGTATTGTGTTATGCTTCTAACTTAATTTAGGTTTTATATTTATATAATATTTTCACTTTATATCCTTATAGTTTATATATAAACAAAATCTACCCTGGACTTATATACTTATATTAATAACTATCTAAACTTAGCAATATTAGTCCCTATACTTATAAATCTTAAGAAAATGACAGGAATTACCCTTGGACTTATAAGTTTTCAAAGTTTACTATTTATACCCTTAACTTTATAACTTTTGCAAAACTAGTCCTTATTAGTTTATAACTATTTTACTTTTTATCCTAAGGTTATATAACTTTGCAAAAAGGGTCCTTATACTTATAACTTCTAAGAAATGTCAAAAGTAGTCTCTAGACTTAATATTTTTAGAAAGTTACCATATATACCCTATGCATGCAAAACTAGTCCTAATTCCATGCAAACTATATTTTTATATAACAAAAAGTTTTCCTAGCTTATGTTTTACTAATATTAGCTTATTTAAGTTACTTAAACTAGCTTATAGCTTATTATAAAGTATTATAGTATATATTTAGTATTTAGTGCATAATTAGGGTTTTAAAAAGACAACTAGCATGTTATAGTGATCATGGTTTAAGCAAGGGTTCCTATGTGATCCAAGGTATCTAATATATATCCTAGGACTGTAATTAAGCTTATAGAGCAAGTAAAGAAAGCTTAAGAGACCAGAAGTAGGGGAACAAGGGTAACTAGGGTTTTCTAGGGTTTGTTGACCAAAAATGGAACTCGACAAGCATGAAAGGCCTAAGTACTCGACTCCTAAGGTCCCTAAGGCTCTATACTACTACTAAATGCAGAAGTTTAAGGTGGAGAAAGAAAGGAAGGTGTGGTTTTGAAAGTGAGGGTGTACGAGTTGGTGGCCAAGAAACGGAAGTAGGAGGTGTCGAGGGGGGGGGGAGGTGACTAGCCATAGATACTACATGAATAACCTAGCCAATAGAGTGACAAGGACGAGCTATAGGCGGTTATAGAGTGGTTTGTGGTAGAGATGAAGCCGCGGGGTGGTTTTGGTCAAAGCTGGTGACAAGTAGGTGATGCACCTACTTGCTTGGGTGCTTAGAGGTTCTAAGGTGGTGGGTAAGCAGCTAGGGTGTGTGTTTGAGGAGCTTGAGGTGCTTAAGGTACTTGCTTTTAAGATTAGGGTAAGGTTAGGTTTAGTTTTAGCCTAATTTGGCTTAGTCAGAGATTAGTGTCTAGCTTAGGGTTTAGTGCCTAGATTAGTGTCCTATGAGTGTTTAGTAACTAATCCTAGGTCCTAAGAGGCTTATACTAAGTGGTGGTAGCTTATGGTGAAGTTTTGGGATAGTTTAGACCTAATTCGAGAAAGTTATGACCTAGTTATGGTTTTGTGCTTGAGGGACTTGTACCTAAGCTCTAAGGGGTTCCTATTGTTCCTAAGGTAACTCATACATAAGCCTTGAACACTTTAAAATTGGTTTATATAAGTAATTAGGGTTTTGTCGACACATAGGCCTGATTAGGGCTTAATTAGCGTTAGATTAGGGTTTTGTGATGTGTTTTGTTAGGTTGGTAGATTACTTATTGTGGTGTTATTGTGATCTTATGCTTGACATACTAGAGGTTTATAGGATGTTTGGGTAGAGATATTTGGCTTGTGTGGATACGTGAGCAAGTCTAGGGAGTCATGTAGGTAATGAATGCACATAAAAAGCAAAAATTTACCTGTGAAATACCTGACATATGTATTTGTAGTGGAAATGATAGTGATGAAATTTGTGGGTTGTTATAGTCTTACCCCCTTAGAGAAAATGTCGTCCGAGATTTAGTTAGACGTAGAAGTTGTGGGGAAGAATTTATGATACCAAAGAAGAGTGGTGCAAAAAGAAGGGGAGGTTTGTACAAGCGGAGTTGGAAATGCTTGCACAATTGCCAGATACTTAGGTTTATTCATTCATATCTCATTACTTACAAATAAAGGCATCCCAATATTTGTAAACAAGAGCTTATAAATTCATAATCCATTTAATTTATAACTTTCTCATTAAAATGAAGAAGCGACCTAGTTCATTTTAATAGGATAGTCATTATAAATCATCCTTAAGTAGTATCGGCGGAAAATGGAGAGAGTTTACCACACTTACGGAAATGTGGTACGAGAATATTTTAGAGACAAGTTCCAACCATAATGAAGACTAGTTCTAGTCACAGTGGAGACAAGTTCTGGTTACGATAGAGATAAGTTCTAGTCATGATAGAGACAAGTTCTATTCATGATAGAGACAAGTTCTAGTCTTGATAGAGACAAGTTATAGTCATGATAGAGATAAGTTCTAGTCATGATAGAGACAAGTTCTACAGTCTCCCTGTTTAGCAACTTGTCACATGGTAACTTCCCATGCTGTGACTAGAATGACAGGCGTCGAAGATCTCATTTTTGCAACTCTTGCAAAGCGAGATTTAATATCATAGTCGAACATAATGAGGATTAAAGTTCGTTGTAGATATTCTTACAAGTTCTAACTAATAGAATCTTGTGATATGACGAGAAATACAAGTTCTAATTTGTAGAACATTGTAGGATGGGGTAGGGAGAGAGTTTAGAGGGAAGAAAAATAGAGTGTAAAATGACGGAGGAATGAAAAGATGGAAAGAAGTGGAAAGATGGATTTTATAGGAAGGAGTGAAAAGAAAGAGGGAAGGAAAGGGATGAAATAGGAAGGTATGAAGGAGTGGGAGATAACAAAAGGATGGAAGAGTAGGAATAGGTGGAGTGGGAAAAGGATAGGAGTATAGGATTAAACGGCACAGTGAGGAAAGGCGGGGGAATGGGATTTAAACGGAAGAGTGAAAAAAAAGGCGGGGGAATGGGATTTAAACGGAAGAGTGAGAATACAGGATACCTGAAAAGATGGTATTCCTAATGGAATTAAGATTTACTAGATTCCTTTAAAGTTTGTTTTCCCCCTAACGTTCTTCTAGTTTTCATAACTAGTCCTAAGGCTCTAAAGGTGAAGTACTAATCTAAACTGGTAAGGAAGATCCTATGTTAGGAGAAGGGCTAGGTAATTTCTTATCTAGGGGTTTACTAGGAGTATTATTTTGCTTAGGTAGGGTTTCACGCTTAGTCTTTTGTCCTATGTTGTCTAGTACTACGAGTATCACTATTACTATAAGTATCACTATTCCTAGGTACTTAAATCCGGCTATGGTAGTATCCATAGTATGCTCTAAGTTGAATTACTAATGTGTATCCTATAAAATGTCAAATCCTAAGAAACTAAGTATGGGTAGACTAAAATCCTCAAATGTTTTATTCCTAGTTATAACTAATAACCTCGAATTCTAAGTCTGGGTTATCCTAATGGTATATCATTCTTAGGTATTTCTAAATCCTCAAATGTATATGGAAAATATTAGTATAGGGTAGGCTACTTTGGTCTAGGTAAACTATATCTTCAAAATGACTTATATAGTGAGATCTTAACTAGTCTTTCTATCCTATATCTAAACTAGGTGCTAAAGGCTTAAGGTAGTTTACAAATCTCATCCTCAGTCATTCCTAAACTCCAGGCTGTATCTAAAGGCTTCTTAGGTCTAATCTGTGACTAATTCTAATATTCTCGATATCAAATAAAATTCCTATCTTAGACTAAGTTCATCCTATTGTAATAGGTTTTTCTCTAGTTTGATTTCTAGTTATTAAGACCTCGAAGATTTCTAATCTTAATTTTTCTATTTCCTCAAGGATTTCTTAGAGATAGTCTATTCAAAGTATCCTATTCTTCTGTTTACCTAAGGGCATCCTAGAGTTATTTCTAACCTCAAGTATGGGAATCCTAGAGTTATTTCTAACCTCAAGTATGGGAATCCTAGAGTGTAATGTGGTTTTCTAAGGGGGGAATAACTATTTCAGGAATCATAGTAATTTAGGGATGTAAGGAAGGGAAGATTAAGAAGGAAGGCCAGGGAAGTAGTGAGGGCTAGGGATACTGAATTTGGAAAGAATTCAGATCTCTATGATGTAGAATAGGTATTCTCATCATTAGTATCATATGAAATGATAGGGAAGCTAGGGTTTTTATGGAATTTGGTTTTTAGGAGGTAAAAAAGGGATGAAGTTCGAAGGAAGTTGTTATTCATGAGATATAGTATCATGAGATAATGGGAGTGGAAGTTACAACTACATAAGGTCATAAATAACTTGTTTTCCAACAAGTGTTGCTATTTATGCCAAATGTCTTGTTGTTAGATTTATAAGGATAGGGGAAAAGGAAGGTTGAAATTGGGAATAGGGAACAGACTCTATAGAATGACACTTTAGGCTTCCCTATAATGCCTAAAGTTCATGAATAAGTATCCTTACGAGACGATTCTCAGTAAGGTTTTGGGTTTGAAATCGAAACCCAAACGAGTTAAGACTTAAAAGTTTTTGAGAATCTATGAATCTAAGGCATTGGGACCATTTATCCCGGGTTCTTAAGGGTTTTTGGGGGTAGGGTTTAAGGTAAGTTATAACAAGTACTAAACTTGTCATATCTTATGGGCTGTTCCTAATTTCCTAAGGGTTCTTATAAGGTTTGGGATATCCTAGGGTAATTAAGAAGAGGCATACCTAATCCTAAGTTAGCTAAGTTATCCTAAATTGAGGTGCACTAGGAGGTAAGAGTCTAAGGCATAACTTATATTATTGGTTTCCTATCTTACATATCCTACAGGCATTATTCTAAGGCTAAACTCCTAAAGGCATATTATTTAGGGATTTCTTCCAAAGTTTTCTTAAATCTAAGGGTTTAGGGTTGTAATATTTCCTAAATTTGATTGATGACTTTCCTCATCATCAACAATCATCTTTTCTAAGGTGCAAATTCTAAAATGGGCAAAGGTTATCTTATGGTGGTGTCTTATTTGATTTTTCTGTATTTTAGCTATCTTAAAACGGGATTGTTGTAGGGTGTTTCTTAAAATACTATAATTAGGTTGGGTGCCTAGGTTATTATCTTGACCTTCTTTTATCTTCTCAATAAGGTCAAGAAATATTTCATCTAAGTTATTTAAAATATCTTCTACCTGTTTTTCCTGGTTTTCTAAAGTTGTCCTAGTGAATTTTTCTCCTAATTCAGATTTCCAAAGTGAAGTTGGAGGGTTTACTAAGTAAGGTGTAGGTGCTAAGGTATAGGGTTGTCTAGGTTCATATCTAGTGATATAGGCAGGGATAGGTTTCCAAGGTATATAAGGTTCTCTAGGAAGAAAGAACCCATGTGCTTCAAATCTAGGGGAGGGAAATGGTGGGTGTAAAATAGTGTTTGGGGGAGTAATAGGTGATGCCTTTGTATAGAATTCTCTTATACGTTTTAAGTGTGGGTCGTCTACGAAAGGTGTAAAACCAAAGGGTGAAGGTGTATCTATACTATTCCTAGGGCTTTCCGGGGAATTGGGAAAAAGATTTTTAATACTAAGATCTGAATCATTAGGATAGGGAAGAGCATTCTCCGTAAGTGATTCGGGTGGGGTAAAGGTAGAGTAGTGGGGAGCAGGCATAACTATCTAATAAACGATAAGATAATGTAAGCTAGCATATAAGTTAAGGAAATACCTATTATGCAAATCTAATGCACATGTGGCTCTGGGAAGTAGGCATTGGGGAGTGGAGTGGCACGAAAGACTTTCTCGGGTATCGGGAAAAGTAGTTGTAGTTTAGTTTTTGACCTTGTTGTTCTAATAATATCACGTCTACAACTAATCTAAATATGTAAAGTGGGTGTGAGCACTTTAGAGAGAGAGAGAGAGAGAGAGAGAGAGAGAGAGAGAGAGAGAGAGAGAGAGAGAGAAAGAGAGAGAGAGAGATATCAAAAGTCTCACATTGCTAGAAACTAGAACACACACCTCATAACCCATGAGGTAGGGGGTATTTATACCCAACGTCTAGCCGAGACTCCATCACGGATATACATGTTCCGCGATGGTAAACTTGTGTCGCATATAACTATAGTTACACAACATACCCTATACTAAGATAAAGTATAAATAGAAGTCCCTAACTAATGATTTGAACTTTTCGTGTTCCAACAATCTCCCCCAAAGGGTAGATCATTCGGGTCTTCTATTTATGGGTATTCGGTTGGGCCAGCTTCGACATCCGATTCTTTGTTCCATTCTTCTCCATGATGCACGAAGTATGAGCCTTTCCTTTATCACTTTCACAACTCTTGTCAAAAAACGATGATTGCTTGCTGTCATCTCAATCTACAGTCTCTCCACACGTTTCTTAATTCGCTCAACTTTCTTCACTATCTTGAGTAGAGTACCTTAGGAGAAATTTGCTACTTCAATGACTCTGAATAATCTTTTCTGCCTTTTGTCGGTCTTGTAAGCAACATAGAGTCCAAGTCCGGGTCTAGTGAAGCAAGTCCAGCACTTGATATTTTGTATACCGACGCAAGCTAACATAGGAGGAGTCAAGTTGACTTTCCTTTGATAGCTTTCGATCCCCATATGGAAGTCATCAATGTGAGCTACTACAACATAGGCTTTCATGAAAATTAGGACTGATTCAATCACATCTTGATCAATGGCTTTCTTGTTGTAGTAGTCTCTTCTTCTCTTCAGAATATCTTCAAGGTCATGAGGATGAAGATTCAGATAATCTGATTCACTGAAGCGGTAGTGTTGATTGTCGATTCCAACAATGTGATAATCAACATAACCATGTGAATGATGATGCTCGGAGTTAACTTCAACATATCTAAGGATTTTGGAGCTTGAGTAAACTTTATCTTGAGGCTTCCTTTTGAGTTGCCTGAGTCGGTAGAAGCCCTTAGATCTTTGATTAACATTAATAATCCGATAAATGCATCAAAGTTGTAATCCTCACGATCAACTTCTTTATCAGATAATATGCCCATAAATCTTTCTTCTTCCAGAAAAAGTTCCGGAATTTCCTCATATGTAGCAACTTCATTTGTAGATGGTAGATATTCATTTGGACCGTTCAACATATATTTAAGATCGTCATTGAAGTATGGAACTAAGGGTGCAGAGTCAGATCTTGGAATCTTAGGAATCTGTTTCCACAATAGAGAGCGTTCTCTTCTTTCCCTTACAACTGTTGAAGAAGGAGACACGCCAAGAGCTTTTGAGACCTCTTGATCTACAAGTCTGGTATTGAAGTCTCTGTCGCTTTTGAACTTGTAAATCAAAGAGACATAAATGCAATTAACTCTTTGATCCATTGTGTCGTCTTCCTGAATGTTGATTCCAAACCTTTCATGCAGATCAGAGAACATGCAGTCAAGCTTTTCTTCTGTAGGATCTCTAATTTGTTCTTCTATTTGTATCAGATCCCTTAGCACATCTTCAAATACATCATCATCTTCAACATCAGACACATCAAATCCACCAGTCTCTGGAGGTATTTCACCTTCCCTATAACTCATATCGTCCCAGTCATTCTTGTCACCAACTGCATCTTCTTTTTGAGTATCAATCTCAACATTAACATTGTCAGCATTCACTTCTTCCAGATGCTCTGTTTTTTGTCGTTAACTTGATTTTTGTTGATGTTGTTGTTGAGATGATGTTTGTTTCTGGGATGAAAACGTTGCAGTGGTTGTTGTTCTTTGTCTTTTGGCGTTTTTCTCCCCCTCAGGATTGTCCGAGTCTGGATCATCCTTATTGCGCTTCTTTGACTATGGACGACATTGACTTTCTAACTCTGTGACTCTTGAGGACAATATTTTAATAAGTTTAATTGCCTCAGAGTTCAATTTTGTCATTTCTTTTTCAATTTTCAAAACTTGATTTGTGACAGGAGTTGTTGCCAGTGGTTGAGCTTCTGGGTCCAGTAAACCATTGTAAAGGTTGGGATGTGCTGCCATTAGTGATTCATCATTCAAGATCTTATCGAGCATTAGTTCGGAGATACGGTCCAGGGATAAGGATCTTGACAATGTGGAAGGTTCAGCTTGTGTTGATTGTTGTCGTAGAGCTGCAAACCTTGACTCCATGTCAGCCTGAAGTTTCAACATTATTTCGTTGAATTGTGTGGTAGTCACAAATGGTACTGGATCAACTCGGATTCGTTGAAACAATGTCGATGTAGACATCGTTGGTATGTGTTTTGGTTGAGATGTTGTTGTTGACGGTTGTTGAAAGTGAGTTGTATGTGGTATTGTTGTTGTGTGAATAGTTGTTGTTGCAGTTATGGTTGTTGTTGTTGTTGTTGTTGTTGTTGTTGTTGTTGTTGTTGTTGGAGGTGGTCATGGTGGTTCCACATCAATAATGACGAGAGGGGTGAGCTGGTGTTGCTCAGAGGACCTAGACCTACTATTGACATGCTTCATCTTCTTCCTAATCTCCGGTCTATGGGTGTCATCTCCGCCCCCTTATCATCTCCATCATCATCATCGTTACCAGCATCACTAGGCCTAAACTCCTGACTATCCTTATCCTCTTTATGTTTCTCTTCATCGTCATCCTCTTCCTCATCTAACAATTGGCTTCCCTTCTTAGAGTGTTTCCCAGCCGATTGTTTTCGATGCTTCCTATTTTTTCCTACGTTGTCTCTAGACTCTACTTTAACCCTAGACGCGTCCAGGGTAGGTCCGCTCGGTTTTGAGCTTTCTATAGGAACGCTTTCTATTCCCATATACTCCTTGTATGCTTGCGATTCCTTGTTAACGAGCTCCAACAGACCCTGTGGTATTGTCATCGGGACAATTGTGCAAACAACGGAGTCCCCACTTATGCTATGAATATGTGGCATTCTGGGTGTTGGATCGTCTTGTCGTTGTGAGATACTTGGGTGTTCCTTCATGAACTGAGCAATCAATAGTTTGAAGTATCTGACAAACGGAATGCATACATTCTTCTTCTTCTTCGATCTACGGACATGGTCAACAACATCTGTCCATAGGAGCTTTGCATAATCGAAGTGACACTGATTCACTATACCATACATGATTTGATATAATGAAGAAGTGCCTCGATCCATTCCCCTTTTTTTCCGGTTAAGCACCGATTAAGAATTGAGAATAGCGTAGCCCATAGTGCAGGTAGGCACTTCCTCTTGAATGTTAACAACACTTTAAACTTGTGCTTGTCATCAGCTTCCTTGTTGTATCCCAAATCCATAAAGAATTTCATGAGTTGGTCAACATTGGGAGGTTGTTGGAAGGCTGTGAGGTTTCCATGTTCAGTAGGAGGAAGATTTAGAGCTCTACGGAGATCTTCTGATGTAATTGTTATTTGTTGAGTTTCAATGATGCTTTGAATAGTTTTAGGTTTAGTTTCATTGAGAAACACAACATTACGCCAGAATTGTTGTAGGTATATCATGGGTGTGGTAGAATCGGATAATGAGAGCATTGGATAAGTTGGGTGATGTTGAAGGATTTCAGGAATGATTGGGTGATCACATTCAAAGAGAGATATGTGGAATTGGTGATTGCATTCACCAAGTCTGATGTATTCAGCTGTCGGCACAAGTTATTCATTAGTTGGTAATTGTACAGCTGTAGCATCATCTTGAATGTGCTGTGGTTGATCATGAATTTGTTCTTGAGCCATGATGAGTGCTCAAACACTCATCATTTTTGGTCAAATCTGAACTGCAAAACATACAAAAACACTCAGAAATGCATCAAAATACAAAAAATATTCCAAAATTGTGTTTTATATGTTTTAGATGCAAAATGAGTAAAAACAAATGAAAAACGTACAAAGTTTGCATAATTGGCAGTTTCAGTCCTCCAACTTTCATAAAATGTCAAAACTAGTCCCTGGTCATTAAAAATATGGAAAATTATCACCAAAGGTCCTTTTAAAATCATAAGTTGTCATATTTAATCCTTTGGTGAAAAATCTCAAAAGTTTTGGAAATTTGCAATTTGGTCCTTGGAGTTTCAATTTTGTCAGATTTGGTCCCTGGGAAATAATTTTGGGAGAAAAGCCATTTTTAGTCCTTGGAAATTTAAAAATGTTCAATATTGATCCTTGGATAAAAGTTTTCATGAAATGGCAAGACAGGCCCTTCAACTTTACAAACTTGTCAATTTTGGTCCTTGGTGTTTTAAAATGAAAAAAATAAATTCATGGTCCTTATATTATTGGAATATGGCATGATTGGTACTTGTGAGCACTTTGGAAAGTTGTCATAATCAGCCCTCCAATTTTCAGATTTTACACATTTCACCCTTGTGTTTTAATACTAAACCAAATGGACCCTTTTTGTATTATAATTCCAAATCCAAACCCAACACAAAGCCTGGTACACCCATACCATTTCCCTGGCCCAACAAACATCCGGTCCAAACCCCACACCCTTTAATATTACCCCCGGTCAAACCAGGTCAACACCCTCACCGCAGGTTACTGTTCATCGTCCCTAAACCTCCCCTAATTACCTGTAATCCTGCCTCCCCCCTCCTCCAATTTTCTCACCAACGCACCAACCATCATCAATGCTATCACCAACCCACACCAACTCCCCCTCCTCATTAAACCTCCTCACCTGTTCCACTCAAACTCCCAATTTCCAATTTCCCGCCAAAAAGAAATTCAACGGCTCAGATGAAAGATAGCCATCCAATGGCTCAAAAGTGAAGTGGGAAAGAAAGAGAGAGTCCCCATGGTTTATAAAAGTCAAGAAAAAAAGAGGAAATGAGTAGTAGTTAATGTAGATGAGGAGTAGTGTAACTCAGTCTTATGTCTTAGCTTAATTTTTAAATTCTGTTGTAATCTTTTGTTTAAAATCATTGTATTAAGTAATCTTAGTGTGTCTGAAACTCATTTTACTTATTAATTTCAAGTTTCCAGTTCTAACATTCAAGTTTGCAATTTCAAGTCTAAATTTCAATTTCTTATCAAAGTGATTCAATCTTGTTGCTCAGTGTTTGTTTATGCTTACCTCAGCTTAATTATAAGCTCTCATAAGTATTTGAAGCATCAGATTCCATTTTCATTCAGTTTCATGAAAAATATCAAAATTACTAAATAATTTCAATAAATCTGTGAAAAATCAAAAAGCAGAAAAAGAAGTGAAGAAGAAAGTGAAATATGGTTTAGAGTCTCAGGGAGACAGTAGGTTAGGATTGGGTGTTCCATTCTTGGTTTTGAGTACAAGGTATATTGTAAGTTTCAAATTACCAATTTTTAGCATAGATCTCTCATAAATTGTACTTGTTGGTTTCTGCTATTAAGTATTGTTTGATTTAGCTTATTTGTGTTTAATTTAGCTTAGAATAAGTTAACTTATTAGTTTCTTGGGTTAGATTAGCCATTTACTCATGTTAGGTGCCTTATCAAATTTTAGAAGGGGTGTTTGGTTCTGCTTAGTATTGCCTGTGGTAGTGTCCATTTCCACAGATACATTGCACACTCAGTCCTCTTAGGTAATATTGGAGCTAGTCAAACCATAAAACCAAGGTTTTAACAAGAGAAAATCAAATCTCATTTTAATTCCTTGCAACTGTCCACTGTGAAGGACTTGAGATAATTGAACCATCATTTTAGCTTATAGGATGTAGGTTTAGCTTAATTTAGGCTAATCACAGCTTATTACAACTTATTAAATCAGTGGTAGCCATTAGAAACTCAATTAAGTCAATAGTCCAAGTTTATTGGAAAGTCAAAATGTGCACACCTCATATTTTCCTAAATTTCCAAGATTTGTTTGGAATTTTGTAATTGTTTTTAGGCCTTGTGATTTTTAGAACTTGTAGTATCCCAACTTAATTTTAAGATTTCATCATCACTTCATTTTTGTGATTTTTGTTGTGGGCCCTACACTGGCTCAAACTCACCTGCAGGGCAAGGCTATGCCCTGCTACACAGACCCTCAGTTCCAACACCATCTTCCAAACCCCCCTGTGCTTATTAGTGGGTCTTTGGAGCTGAAACTTGGCTTAATTTGAAGCTCCCCAGCTCAGGTTGTTAGATCCACTCTCACTTTAGACCCTTGATCACTCAGGTGGGGTCCCACAGAGGGCTGCTGATTGGTGTGAAACCAGTCAGATATTATTGACCAAGGTCAACAAGTCAAAGACAGCCTCGTTCCAATTCTCCGGTGATAGTATAGTGTGTCCCCGGGTCGTTATGTCCCAGCGAGATTGAAATGGTGTCGTTTGAAATCGTTTATGAGTGAGTGGCACTGAGGACAGTAGCCCAGATGATGTGGAATTGATTTTGATACTGATATTTTGGTGTTGGTTAAACAGATATAATATTCACAAAAATCAGATATACACGTATATGCACAGATTCACAATTACGTTTCACGCAATCGGACTGAAAAAGTGGGATTTGATGATTAACAAACTACAGGGGGTGCTTTTGAACTTTTTGAAACTTAAAAAATTAAAAGGAAATTGAAAATGAAAATTGAAAATGAAAATGGAATTATAAAAATGATTAAAATATTATTTAAATATTATTTAATTAATAAAACTATTTAAAATCTAATTTAAATCTAATTTTAATTAACTAAAAATTACAAATGTTACAATTTAACCTAAAAATTAGCAAAAATAATTTCTAAATTTAAATTAGAACTTGAAGAAAGTATAAAAAATAAAAATAAATATTTTTGTCTTTTTATGGGTTTTTTATTAATTAAAAACTATTTAACTTAATTAAACTAATTAAACTAATTTTAATTAATATTAATACTAAATTAACTTAAAAAATTATGAGAAAATTTATAAAATTCTTAACCATCACAGGAATCCTACAAAATTATAAAAACTTCTAAAAATTATGTTTAAGGCTAATCCACTAATTAATTACCTTTTAATTAACTTAAATCTAATTTAAATGATTAAACTAAGAAAAATGGAAAATGAACAGTAGAAACTAAAAATATATTTTGTAAAAGTCTGTTATACTATATTAGAGCTAGGAAAAATATAAAAGCTAAGTTTTGCTTTATAAAAACTAAATATGATATTTAATACTTAATATTAATTAATAATTAAGAAAACTAGAATTAAATCTAATAAATACTAAATGACAGAATAAAAATCTAGAAAAATTACTGAATTTACTTTAATATAAGAGGTAATTAATAAAAATATAAAAATACTAAATACTTAATAAAAATCTAAAAATGAAAATTAAAATTAAATAGAATTAAATAGAAACTATCACTTGAAATTACTTTGGATTTTCTGGATTTTTCTTATCCAAACTTGTTTTACTACTGAAAATAGAGAACTTTTGTGAAAACACTTTTCAAATAGCTTATTAATAAGCTATAAGCACCCCCTTTTGCTTATCAGTTGACTTATGTTGACTGGATGGACACAAACAGGCTAAACAAACTTGAATAAGCTTAAAACAACTAGCAATGAGCACAAATAAGCTGTTGAGATCTAAAATAAGCACTTTGCAATCTGAGCTTGAACACAGAAATGGGACAGGTTTATGGGTGGATTCCAGGTGGGGTCTACTTGACCCTAAGTCAAACCAATGGTCAAACTTTGTTCCCTGGTAGGAGGGGGTTGGGAAAAACCAAATGGAACCTCTGGGGCCCATTGGGTTGGCCAGAAATCACCACCAAAGTGATGGTGGTGAGATGATCAGCTGTGCACAGGGCAAGGGCTTGCCCTGCAGTCCACTTCCAAGGGTATTTTAGTCCTCAAGAAAAATTCACAAAATTAAAGAAACCCTGGGAAAATGAAGTTGAGGTGGCAAAGTTTAACTACAATGAATTTTAGATCCTCAATCCTAACACATAAATCACAAAAAATCTTGTAACTTTTGAAAAAATCTGAGATGGTGCAATTTGACTTTTTGATTAAACTTGGAACTTTGACTTATTTGGATTTTGGGCTTAATTTAAGGACTGTAACTAAGATAATAAGCTAATATTAAGTTGAATTAACACAAAACAACTACTTTTAAACTGAATTGAAAGACTTATGGATGCCAATTCCAACACAGTAAACTGTGTAGGGAGATTTTGTGAGATTTTGACTTTTAACTGTATGACACCCAAATTTTAAGGTTTGTTTGAACTAATTAGGTACTGAGATAGAGTTTTTTTACACAAAGTTGTCAATCAAAAACCTTTCTGAGATAGTGAATGAACCAAATCCAAACACCCCTTTATATGGGACTGTTTTATGTTTTAAGTAGCTAAAGGCTGTGAAAGCTTATGAGCTTGTTCCAACTCAACTTTTTATCAAGTATTAAACTTAAATCAGTATTTAGGAACAGTTAGTAACCAAGAACAAACAATTATACTACTCTATGTTAATATGACTGTTACCACTATTATTCAAGTTAACTAATAATTCTAATAAACAATATAGCTATTTTAAACTATAAACTACTTAAACAACACTGATTAAGCTTAAGAAACACAGATTAACAATAAGCAAACAAGCAAATCAGAAGCTACTATTAACTAAAATTTTAGAGGAATTTTCAAATGAGTAAAAACTTACAAGAAACCCCTAGCATGAACAAGAGGCTTCTCCACAGAACCCTATCTTTAGATAGGCTCAATCCAATCCCAACTTTGCTCTTCAATACTCCTCAGTACCTGAAAATAACTCAAAAGCATATATAGTTGACCAAGTTTGACCTTTTTTGTATTTTTGAAATTTTCTACTATCACTGGATTTTAAAGTCTCTAAAAAGCTTCAATGAGCTTATTGGAACTTAAGTGAAGCTATTTCAGTCCATGGTCCTTGCTCCAAATCAGAACTCAGCTTATTTAGAATTGCATAAATTTAGAAAATGGAAATCACACAGAATAGAAACAAGACCTTGATTTTATTACTTAAAAAGATTAAGAGTACACTGGAAATACTACTACAATGCTTGAAATTGAAAATTACACTGAGATATAAAGCTTAATTAAAATACGACACTAGATTTTGACTAAAAGACTACACACGTCTTCCTTGCACTCTTCTGCTTTATATAGCCCTCTCCTAGGGTTTCTTGAACATCTCTGAACCTATCCCAATTGATCTTGGCCGTTAATTTGCTCTGAAATGATCTCACCCTTTAAATTGGGTTTTGGCGCCAAAATTGGGTAAAGGAGTTTGGTCTGATATTACAACTGGGGGGGGGGGGGGGTGGCATTAATTGTGGTGTGATAGTTAGGTCTAGTGGGTTGTGCGGTGGCTTCTGATGGAGGTATGATGGGACCTGCAAGTGGGGATGTGGGGGAGGGAAGGATGGTGGGGGTGTTGGTCGTTTGACCTTGTTTGACCGAAAGGTCAAACCATTTGACATGGATTAACACTTTGGGTGTGGTGTGGGCTGTGCTGAGTCTTGGGCCCAAATACAAAGGAATGGGTGGGCTAAGGTGTGGACTGGACTAGGGGATTGGGTTTTGGAGTAGTATTATTAGTGTATGGTCCGGTTTGGTTTTTAGGATTACACAAGGACTAATTTTGCAATTTAACAAAAGTTTGGGGTGTGGTTTTGGCATTTTTCCAAACTGTTTCCAAGGGTCAATTATGCCAATCCATGAATAGTGTAAGGTTCTGGGTTGACTTTTCCATTTAATTTTCACCAGGGACTAAAACTGCCAAACTTTCAAACTTCAGGGACCATTTGTGTAATTTTCACCAAACTTTCCACCAAGGACCAATCCTTCCATAAAAGGTTAGTGCAAGGACAAAATGTGTTTTTCTCAAAGTTTTTAATATCCCAGGGACCATTTTTGATAATTTTCAAAGTTCAGGGACTAAACTTGACATTTTGTGAAACTTTTCACCAAAGGACTAAATGTGTAACTTTTTGATTTAAAAGGACCTTTGGTGACTTTTTCAAGTTTTTAGAAAAACCAGGAACTAGATTTGACAATTTTTGAAAGTTGAGGGACTGAAACTGCCAATTTTGCAAACTTTGTGCGTTTTTCATCTGTTTTTGATATTTTTGCATTTGAAACATGTAAAACACTTTCCTGGGATATTTTCACTATTTTGGTTCAATATTGAGTGTTTTTAGATGTTTTGGCAGCTCAGAAATGGTAAAAATGATGAGTATTTACACACTCATCAGCTGCAAAGTGCCCTTAGAACCTGTTTGGATCTGTGGAGTTTGGATTGCTTATTTCTGTCTTTACAGCTTATCCATGGTGTCTTTCTTGTAGTTTCAGCTTATTCTAAGCTTATAGCATCAGCTTTAGCTTACTTCCACCCCTGGTCTCAGCTAAGAGCTTATTTCCAAGCTTTTAGCTTTGATAGTTGGCCAAAGTCAATTGTCATGGCTTAAGCTTTCCAAAGTGCTTATTAATAAGCATTAGCAAGTCCATCTTCACAAAAGTTTTTCAATTTTAAGTATAAGATAGGTTTGTAAAAGAAAAAATCTAGAAAAACAATTTTAATTTCAAGTGATAACTTCTATTTAATATTATTTAACTTTTTAATTTTCCTTTTTAGATTTTTGTTAAACACTTGGCATTTTTATATTTTTCTTAAATTCCTTTTATATTAAAGTAATTTTAGTAATTTTCTCAGATTTTTATTTTGTCATTTAGTATTTATTAGATTTAATATTAGTTTTATTATTAATTAATTAATAATTAAGTATTAAATAGCAAAATTAGTTTTTATTAAGTAAGCCCTAGTTTTTATATTTTTCCTAGATTTTCGAAGTTATAAAATAATTTTAGGAATTTTCTTGAAATTTCTACTGTTCATTTTCTAGTTTTTATAATTTATTTAGTTTTATTAGTAATTAATTAATATTTAATATAATAATTAGTAAAATAGTGTAAAAATATATAAAATAAGCTTTTTATAATTTTTTAGGATTCCTGTGATGGTTAATTAGATTTATAAATTTTTCCATAATTTTCTAGTCACTTTTAGTATTATTAGTAATTTAAAAATAGTTTCAATAGTTTAATTAATATAATTAGTAATTAATTAATATAAATACCACAAAAAGACAAAAATACATATTTTTAGTTTTAAAATTTGTTTTTAGTTATTTTATAATTTTAGAAAAATAATTTTTATTTTTCTAGTGTTAAAATAATATTATATTGTATTTAAGTTAATTAAATATTAATAATTAGTATTAATTAGTAATTAATTAATATTAAATAAATAATTAGTGTAAAAATTTATTTTCTTTTTCAAAAAAATTTCTTTTATCCTTTAGTTTTTAAAAAAGTCATTTTCACCCCCTATGGGTTTTCAGATTTCAGTTTTTACTTTTTATTTCGTACGTTCACGTAAATTTAAATTGAACGTACGCGTTTTTAGGTTTTAAACGTTTCTGGTTTTTCTAAATTTCCATTCTTGTTCACATAGCATATTTTAAGCTATTTCCTTGTAGATTCCTTAGTATAACCATTCACAAACCCTTTCCTGTCCAAATTCACCCGATCGCAAGCCCGTTTGATAACAATTCACACCTCGTCGGGACATAACGACCCGGGGAAACCCATGTATTCCACGGAGATTGAGCCTAAGGAGTTTGACTATATTGACCACATCCGTGGTTGACTTTAGTTGACTGCTTTCACCTCAATCAAGCCATTGTAATGATTGATTCTGAAATAACATAAAAGATGTAAGAATCTTTGATAAAGTTTACAATATTTATTTTTCACTCTGTCTGTTTTTATATGCTCTGGCATTTCTTTTTCGAGCATATTTCTTTTTCTTTTTCTTTTCTTATGCTTTCTTGCTTTTATAGCATAAGCGCATGCTCTTTTCTTTTCACATGCTATTTTATTCTCTCCTTCTGTTTTTATTTTCCTCACCAAAATTTTTTTGTTGATTTGTGATACTTTTTCAAAAAAAAAAAAATGTTTAAGGTATAGAATAAACGTTGTTTTATAATGCACATGCTTTAAAATACGTTTATCTGACCCTTTTGAAGCTTTGGGAAAAAGTATAATCTTGAATTCAAACAAAAGTTTTCTAATTAAACTAGAATCCTTGTTTTTGGGAATAAAAACTTTCACATAAAATTTTATTGCATGAGCGTAAGATTTCTTAACAACTGACAATACTTTAGACTCTCTATTACGTGGTCTAGTTAAAGGATTCCAGTATCAGCTTGTAGGTGATAACTAGTCCTAGTAACCATCTTGAAGATGAGAAGTCTTAAGTGGAGTCAATTGTAATATATCTTAAAAGAGCTTTTGTTGCATAAGTGTGAGATTTCTCAAAACATATCTAGACCTTGGATACTCTGTTACATTGTGTAGCTAATGGGATGCATTATCAATTTTTAGGTGATAATAGCCCTAATAACTACCTTGAAGATGAGATACCCTTATTGTAAATAGAGATGATTCGTCTCAAAACCATTTGAATGAAAACAATTAAGAGTGAAAAGTCTGTTAAGTGATTGCATGAATTGGTTTGAAATTCTATTCATGGTATTGGCAATCACTAAAATATTGTAAACATATCCGTCAAATCAGTCATATACACAAAGTATTCATAAAAGTTGCAATCATAGAAAAGTCTAAGTGTAGTAATTAAACATATGCATCACATAGTCTTGTTAAGGAAATAATAGTGATACAATCCTAGTCTAATTATCAAGAAAAACTAATCATATGCAATATTTTATGTCTCAAAAGTTTTCATTTAGTCTTTAAAATGAGAACAGATTGAATTTGATGAAAACAAGTTGAGAAAAATGCTTGTGTAGATTGTCGAATCACTTTGGCTTTTTGAAAACTCAATAAGATCAAATTTTGTCTTAATTTGAGAAAGAATGTTATGATCAATGTTTGTTATTTAGTCAAAATTTATTAAAATGTTTGAAAAACATTATATAAATGCATGATTTATAAAAGTTTTGCAAAGATTTTAAAAATTTTTGGCAGAGTAACATTTAGTATAAGTGGGTGAAAAAGCTTCGCAATATTTGGTATCGCAGATTTGGTGTCGCAGGTAAATGGTCAATAAAAGTCAATTTCGCATTGAAGGTGACACAAGTATCGCGGACCAAACTAAATGTGATGGTAAGCTATCGCATAAAGTTTTGGACCCAAAACATTCGTATTGAAAACTGTGATGGCAAGCGATCGCATGGCTTTTAGAAAGGCTCGTATCGCGGAGCTTTTACCCGAGATGCGAAGAAAATTTTCATCGCAGTTAAAACTCTAGGATTTTTTAAATAATATTTAACGCACTTTTTGCCACTTTTCTTAAGTCTCGTATCGCATCCAATACGATGTCGCATCGAGAACTGTTCATATTCTTCCAAAACTCATCCCGTTTTAACAAAATCAAACCGTTCAAAAACCCATTTTCTTCCAAATTAGTGATCAAACCGGTCTATCTCAGCCATCTAACCACAAAGTTTTAACACTAACACACCACAATTTAAACTCAATAGTGAAACCTACGCATTCTTGGTGTCTAAACCCTAACAACCCAATTGGGTATAAAACAGCTAAAATTAAAGGTAGATAAGAATGAAGCATATGTAAAAGATCATTTAGAACAGATTTGAAAGCTTACTTTTTGCACGAAATTGAGAGAAAAGTAAAAATCTGTGATACGAGAGTTCTTGTGGATGCGAGTAGGTGTGAGTTAGGTTTAGGAGAGAGAGAATGCGAGTGACAAAGTGTGTGTGTGTGTGTGTGTGTGTGTGTGTGTGTGTTTTCTCGCATCACATAAGTGGGGTTTGTTGACCCGTATTTTTCAATTTTGACCCTTTTTGATTTAAACTCAGGTCTGCGAAACTTTTTGGACTAATAGGGTTCAAAACAGAATTTTGACAAGTTTAACAAAACTCCCCCTTAACATTAGCCCTTTTAACACTTAACACTTTTGATTTTAATTCTTAAATTTGAACAAGTTTTTTGAAAACATTTTGGTTCAAATAATTTGAACGTTTGTGTTATATCAAAATTGTTTTTGATTTGAAATTAAAATCAATCACTCCCCTTTGAAGTGATGGTAATTTTTCCAACATTTACAACAACTTTTTGTCCATGTTTTTTCATTTTTTTTAACAACCTTTTAGCAACACTTGTTCGCGACTTATTCATGGTTTCAAAACCAAACTTCTACATTTCTCCCCCTCAAAAATAGCTTATTATTTTTAAACTGTTTTTGATCTATTTATGAGGTGAAGCATTGTTTTTGAAAGTTTTATTCTTACTCGAGCTATTCTTAAGATTTGATTATCATGAGCAAAAAATTTTATAAAAAGGTTTTTAGAAAAAACTTTTTGTAAAATCTTGTAAAGATTTTGCTCATAATAAAATGAGAAGATTTCTCTCCTTTTCATAAGGATTGACGCACTAAAGCGTACGTACAGGGTACTTTCTTTTGTTACAGGTGTTGATCTGTGATGTGATCAACAGCCATTATGTTTAAATAATTACCGTTTTGGGTTACCAGATGTACGTGTGATGTATGCTACATTGTTGACTGCTTTAACCTTTGGAGTTTCCTCGTCATGATCATCACAAATACTTTCCATGCCTAACTGTTGTCGAAGGTATTCAAATCTTTTAGGAGGCAAAGATTTTGTGAAGAAGTCAGCAATTTGGTAGTCAGTCTTCACAAAGTACAATTCCACTGTCCGCTTTTCAACATGCTCGTTGATGAAGTGATATCTTACTGCTATGTGCTTCGTTCTTGAATGCAGTACTGAGTTACAATAGATGGCAATGGCACTTTTCAAATCACAATAAATTGGGATTTTGTCGTAGAAAAAACCATAGTCCGTCAATTGTGTTTTCATCCATAATATTGGGCACAACATCCAGAGAAGGAAATATATTCATCTTCAGCAGTTGAAAGTGCAGTATGATTTTGTTTCTTTAAAGATCAACTGATTAATTTCTCCCCCAAGAATTGAGCAGTTCCAGAAGTACTTTTGCAATCAATTTGACATCCTGCATAATCTGCATCTGAATAGGCAATAAGTTCAAAATCGGAGTCTTTTGGATACACGAGTCCCATGTGAGTTGTTCCTTTTAGGCACCGAAAGATCTGTTTGACAGCAGTGAGGTGTTTTTCCATTGGCCTGGATTGGTAACGGGCACACATGCAGATGGAAAATTGAATATCTGGACGACTAGATGTGAGATACAAGAGTTAACCAATCATACTACGTTATTTTGTAGGATTAACTGGTTTTCCTGATTTATCTTCATCTAGTTTATGTTTGTGAAGCATAGGAGTACTTATGGAGTCAGATTTATCCATCCCAAACTTGTTCAAGATTTCCATTGTGTATTTGTGCTGATGGATAAAGATACCACTTGGAGTTTGTATGATTTGTAGACCCAGGAAGAATTTGGGTTCCCCCATCATGCTCATCTCAAATTTCTGTCGCATGATATTTTCAAACTTTTTGCAATACTTAGGATTCGTAGATCCAAAAATAATATCATCGACGTAAATTTGAACAAGCATGATATCATCACCTTTACGCCTTATAAATAATGTTAGATCGATTAAACCTTTGACGAATTTGTTCTTGAGGAGATATTCTGATAGAACTTTGTACCATGCACGTGGTGCTTGCTTGAGTCTGTAGACGGCCTTGTCAAGAACATATACATCATCCGGGTGATCTGGATCAACGAAGCCTTCTGGTTGGCTTACATACACCTCTTCTTATAACTCCCCATATAAAAAGGCCGTTTTCACGTCCATTTGATAGACGGTGAAAGATTTGTGAGCTGCATAAGCCAAAAATAATCGTATTGCTTCGATCCGAGCAACCGGTGCAAAAGATTCATATAAATCAATTCCTTCCTCTGGATTGTAACCTTTGGCAACTAGACGAGCCTTGTTTCTGATTACATCACCATCTTCATCAAGTTTGTTCTTCAAAATCCATTTCAAAGCAAGTATAAGTTTTCCAAGTGGACGTGGAACCCTTCGCCAAACGCCATGTCGTGTAAATTGATTGATTTCTTCTTGCATTGCAACTATACAGTCTGGTTCAGCAAGTGCTGCTTTGACATTGGAAGGTTCTATTTGACTTAGGAAAGAATTGTAGAAAGAGAAATTGGTAGTAGAACTTCTTGTTTGAATCGGTTGGGAAGGATGTCCAATTATTTGGTGTAAAGGGTGATCATGTTTCCAACTTCTTTTGTGCGGATGTGGTTGGTAATGTTGTTGCATGTTTGAAGGATTGATGTTTTGCAGTTCTGAAGGTACACTGACATCATTTTCTGGAGTCGCAAATGGATTGATAAAAGTATCTTCTTCAGATAATGCATTGGAAATTATCTGATCATCAACATTTGTGTGGTATGTCTTGTTGATTGTTAGCTTAGATAATCGGAGGTGCAGCGGATAATGTTGACATTTTCATCTTGTTTCCACCACATGATTCATCGTAGAAGTTTTCAAACAGTCAATCAAACACTTCCTTATGAGTACGGTTAAGGTTAGGTGTTGATGATTGGAGGTTGGGTGCAAGTCTTGAACTGTGTTGTACAGAAGTCATAGTCGTTGGCACGGGTTCTGAACATACTTGATCAGAAGCCATTTCTTCTGCTTCATCGGAATGAACATGGTTTCTTTCTTGTATAAGCTTTGTTCTACGATTATAAACTCGATAAGCACTTGATTGTATGGAATATCCTAAGAAAGTTTTGGCATCCCCTTTTTCTTTGAGCTTTCCAATATCTTCTCGATCATTGATTGGGTAACATCTACAACCAAAGATGTAGAGATATTTTACATCGGGTTTTCGTTTGTGAAGGATATGATATGGGGTTTTATTGAATCGTTTATTAATGATAGATCGGTTTTGTGTGAAGCAAGTGGTTGATACGGCTTCAGACTAGAGGTTTAAGGGTAGGTTTGCAGAAGATAGCATTGTTCTGGCAGCTTCAAATAACGCCCGGTTTCATCTTTCAACTACACCATTTTGTTGAGGAGTGTAAGCTACCGATCTCTGATGAGTAATGCCAATTGAATTGAAGAAATTCTGAAGAATCTGATTCATGAACTCCGTTCCATTGTGTGTTCTGATAAATCTGACTTGAGCTTGTAAACCAACTTCAATTCTTTTGATGAACTTGATGATGACACTAGGAACCCCAGTGTATCGTGAATAGTCATCCACAATAACCAAAATATATTTCTTCCCATTTTTGCTGACGACGCGCATGGGTCCACACAAATCCATGTGTAACAGATGTAATGGAGCAACTGAACTAAATTCAGGTTTGGATTTGAGTGTTGCCCGTGTGATTTTACCCAATTCACATGTAGAACAAAGATGGTCTTTCTTGAAAGACAGTTTTGGTAATCCTTTGACTAAGTTAAGTTGAGCAAGGTCATTAATCGTTCTGAAGTTCAGGTGAGAGAATCGACGATGCCATAGCCAAGCTTGTGATGATGTTGCCTTGGCAAGTAAACAAATTGGTTTTGGTGATGTTAATTCCTTAAGTGCAATTCGGTATAAATTCGAAACCCGGGAGCCTTTGAAAATATCAACGCCTTCAAGGGTACGAACAATACATGTATGTTTTCGAAACGCCACCTTTAAACCACTATCACAGAATTGACCAATACTAAACAAGTTGTGACCCAGTCCTTCGACAAAGTAGACACGTTGAATTGTGACCTTATCATGAATGAGATCTCCATAACCAGTGATTTTAGCTACGTGAGCATTCCCAAAATGCACTATACCCAAGAATTTGGCCACGAAGTTCTTGAGCAGTGCCTTGTTCCCGGTCATATGTCGGGTGTACCCAGAGTCGAGGTACCAGAGGCACACTTAGACAAGCTGCACATCAAAGCAAGACACATAAAATTGGGAATCCGCTGATAAAGTGGTTCTACGTGGTTAGACGGTAAAGAATGCACACCTAAAGGATTAAATTCAAAAGCAGGAGATATGATAGGTGTTCTTGCTTCTTAACTGGTTGCCATCTATACCCTACGTATTTAAACACTCTTCCAGTAGGAACCCACTTAAAGCATGATCTAGGGTATGAGTCATAGTGATCTATATTCTTACCCTTAGGAATCATTGGCTTTTGTTGTTGATGCTTAGTGTTTCTTGGCTTCGATGTATTAGTCCTAGTAGTCTTAGCATTCATGTTCACACAATTCATATGAGGATGCACACTTTTATCATAAACCGAATTAAGAGTAACAGAATTAAAACAAGCATTCATGCTCTTAGAAGCAACAGATCCATGCATTTTAATGTTATTACATTCATCCATTCGCTTAGAGCATTTTTTATTGAAAGCCTTAAAATATCTAAGTTTGTCTACAACTTGAGGTTGAGAGGCTCTAGTCTTCCAAGCGTTATTCTTAAGTGGTCTCTCCGAGCTACAAGTAGTTTCTAAACCTGGATCAGTAAGCAAATCTTTGTTAGAAGATTTTGAAGATTGATCATGTTGAACTAATTTCTGTTTCTTACGGTTTTTATACACATGTTTCCTTGATTCTTTGGGATTCTTTTCTACTGGGGGAGGAGTCAAAGAACACATTGGTGCATCTGGAGGTGTATCCTTTCTAAGTAATGCTTGCATCCTAGCTTTTTCTAATTCTTTCTTATAAAGCATATCATATGTGCCATAAGGTTCACGCGTAGAAGTAGAAGCAACATTGTACATACCAGGAGCAATTACTTTAGGATTAGTTAAAACCTCTTTCAGTTTTAGCTCAAGAACATGTGTTTATTGCTTTGAAGATACCAAAAATGTTGGTTGATTTGAAAAGTATGAAAATTTTGCATTTTCCAACTGGAGTTTGAAGCAAACTTCTTGGTTTTTGTCATATCAAGCACTTTAGATTTGAGTTCCTCATTCTCTTTTAAGATTAGTTTCAAAGAATTTTCGTAGGAAAGCTTGTCATACTTGTTTTCTTCAATCTTTCATTGCCAATTTGATTTCAAATATCAAATATTGTTTTTCAATTTTGGCAAGACAATTCCTCGTTCAACTCAACATTCTTTTGCAAGCACTGTTTTAGACTCTCTTTTAAAGCAAGGTTTTCCATTTCAAGTGACGTTTGTTGATTTTCTAAAGTCACAATTTTCTCCTCATTTAGTGTGAATGCTGGTTTGATTGACTCGAATTGATTTTGAAAATATTCCTTTTGAATGTCTGAGTTTAAGCAAATAAGATCGTATTCATCTTCGAGAGATGCTACGTATTTTAAATCATTTTGCATTTTAGTCATCAATGTCTCTTCAAAGACTTTAAGTTTATCCTCAATACTTTTCACGGGAAGCTCGATAAATAATTTTATCTGTTTCTTAACTTCCCTTGAGACATCTATTTCGTAGGAATTAGATCTCACAAGTTCATCAGTTGTGAATTCTTGCTTCTCACGCATAGTTCTTAAAGATGAACTTACTTGATTCGTGAGATGACAAAAGGTTTTCCTTGCTAAACTCTCATAATTGCTAGATAAATATGGATTGACCGTAGGTATATCCACATGTTTCATAGCATTAGTTGGTTTTCGTTCAAGGGCATTTTCTTTATTAATCACCACATAATCAGCACTAAAATAAGAGAAAATGGTTTTCTTTTGTTTGACCATTAAACGTTTTTGGTTTTCCTCATTAGAGATGTCATTTGGAACAAACATGTAATCTTTGAATGTGTCATGTCTTATGTAGTCAGAATTATACAAACTTGGTGCTTTACGTTTGACCATTTGGGAAGATACATGTGCATAGTCTGAGGCTTCTGACCGGTGGTGCGAATTTTCAATTCAGCTTTAGTTAATTGTTGGATACAATTAGATTTCTCATCTTTGAGTTTAGAAATTTCATTTTCAAGATCCTTTTTGCCATTTTCAAAACTTGTGATATTTCTCTTAAGAGAAAAAATCTCATCTTGTAAATCATGAATTTGTCGTTTTAGCACTAAAGGCAGTTCAGACTTCTCTTCGTACAACATGTCCTTGATTTTCTTTTCTAAGGAAGCACTTTTATTTTGTTCAAGTTTTATCAAGTTAGCATAACTTGTTATCTGTGTTTGAATAGTGGCATAGTTTTGAAGCATATCAACATGATCTTGACTTGTTGATACATGATTACTATTGGTACTATTAGCAGATGGCGTAGGTGTAGCACTTGTAGATGTTGCACTACTTGTGTTAACTTGAGTTGTCATGATGGTGGTACTAATGTGACCATGTATAAATTCATCAAGATCATCTTTATCACAGTCATCAAAGATGTGTACCTTGTTTCCAAGAGTGTTGCCATCTTCAGCATATGTGTCGTAGCTAGGAGTTGAACCATCATCCTGAGCATCAAGATCATGTTCCATAAGATTATCCAAGCCAACCACTTCTTTAACATGAGCCATGAACACCAAGCTTGGTCAAGAAATTTCTTCTTCATCATCACTTTCACATTCATTCCAAGCACTGGTTGATCCATCATGAGTCTTCCATTTAGCACCGTTCTTAGAAGCAATTGTAGAGTTAATGTTTATCCCTTTTAAGCTGTGATAGCAATCATTTTGCTTGTTTCTTGTTGAGAATAGTCTATGTGGAAAACTAGAGGGGGGGGGGTTGAATAGTTTTACGTCTTTTTAATTTGTTATAAAAGATTGTTTGAAAGTTTTCTTTGTTTTCAAATATATAGATTCGATGCTATATGAAATCAAGTCATGCACAATATGAACAACACTAAATATGTACTATAAAGCAATAATAATGTAAGTAAAGAAATAGATGAGAGTTGGAAAGATCGAACCGCGAGACAAGAGATTTATAGTGGTTCGGCTACAAGGTCACCTTCCTTGCCCTACTCCACTCCCCGAGCACCTAACTCGATAGTTTTCTTCACTATGTCAACAAGCTCCCTTATGGCGGAGAAAACCTTACACACCAATTTACACACCACAACTACGTCACAACTTATTCACACCTTCTACACACCTATTTCACACCTATTCACAACTTAATCACACCACTTCTTCACACCTATCTCCTACACACCAATTTTCTTCACACCTATCTTCTACACACCAATCTTCTTCACAACTATCTTCTACACACCAATCTTCTTCCTAACTTTTCTTCTTCACAACTAACTACTAACCTATCACACTAAATATATATATATATATATATATATATATATATATATATATATATATATATCTAGCTAAACTATCTTCTAACAAATATTCACAACTATTCACACAATGAGATGTATATGATGATGATGCTCTAACAACTTAGATGTGGAGATCACAACAAGTTGTAATACTT
Organism: Artemisia argyi; assembly: GCA_030686995.1. Lineage (NCBI taxonomy): Eukaryota > Viridiplantae > Streptophyta > Magnoliopsida > Asterales > Asteraceae > Artemisia > Artemisia argyi. The sequence continues at coordinate 103,897,808 of CM060678.1, forward strand.
CTTGTCTTGAGTGATAGAAGTATTCTTCTCTTTCACTTGATGGGATGATCTTTGGATCACTTTGAAACAAAGATTTAAGAATGTATGATCAAAGGATTTAGAGATTGGAAATGGAGATCTAGAACAGAAAGTTTAGGAGTGCAAAAGGTGAGAAAAATTACAGATTTGAAGTGGTATTTATAGGCAACAAATTCTGACAGAGGAGCGTGGCCGGTCCCCTTAAATCAAGGCCGGCCCCCTTAAAATTAAGGGGACCGCCCCTTATAATTAAGGGGGCCGCCCAGCTGTAACGGCCAGAAATTTTGTTTTCTAGTGGGGAAAGTTTATTTGGTGAAAACTAACTCATTTTGGTTAGAATTTTGAATTCATATATTTAGTATGAATAAAACATTTTTCTTTATTACCAAAAGTGTTTTTCAAAAATATATAATATGTTTATATAATTAAATAAACTTTGTAATACTTAATTAAATTTCCCTTTTATCATAAATTGCACTAAACACTTTGTTTATTCATACCTTAAGTGATTTGGATGTAAAGAAAAAATGTTAATCACTAAATACTTGTTTAAGTCACAAGTTTTAGTTCTATGAGCTTGTATTTTGTAATAATCAAAACATAGAGATATTGATAATATGTTAATAATGTTTTTAGACATTATTTATGTCAACAATCTCCCCCTTTTTGATTATTACAAAACCTCAAACTCAATAACTCTAAAAGTTGTTTCTAGACAAGTTTTAAAGAGTTTACATTTCTCTTCTCCCCCTTTTTGTAAAATCAAAAAGGTTAAGCCGAGTAAGCTTCGCGAAAGAAGATTAAATGGGTAGAATGCTCCCCCTTGATGTATGCTCCCCCTCATTTGAGAGCACCAAGGGAATGAGCTATGGAAATCTTGGCTACACAAAATATTTGAAGAGAACAAGACACATATATATGCAAAGCAATAATTATGCAAATAAAAATAGATTCATTCAAGCATCATAGAAAAGATTAGCATTACAACATTCAATATGCTTAAAGCATATTGATTACAATAAAAGAAAAGACATAGTCCTATATTGCCTAAGAAAGCACTTGGACTTGCTTGAAACCCATGGTTGATTGTTTTATTTGCTTGAAGGAGAACATAAGCATGAAGCTTAGTTGTTAGAGGGAGAGGGATATGGATTAGGGTATGGAGTGGAAGAGGTGGATCTTACGATGTTGTATCGTGTTAAGGGTGGTATGGGATGAGGACGAGTGAGGAGATATTCAATCCAAGAAATATCTTCACTCAAGTATAGGATTCGTTTTTGAAGGAAGATGCAACAAGGGCAATAGTGAGTGTGGTTTGTAACTTGATCCAAGTTGAGAGAGTGAGGTAGGCAATTTTTGTAGGGTGATGATGGAGGTTGCCCTTTGTTGCGTTGTGCAAGATGCATGGCATTGAGATCACTAAGATCATGGATTTGGGATATTTCATCACGGAACTTTTGCTTTTCCGTGGCAATGCGGAGAGAGTCATTGTGTTGATATGGATGAATTGGGTTTGTGTAGTTGGAATTGTAGTTGGATGGTTGATCAAACTTGTATGGATCATTATAAATGATTGGAGGATGAGATGAGTGGTTTGGCATGAAGGAAGATGTTTGGCTAATGTTGTATGGTTTGAAAAGAGGATCAAGTGAATGTCCTTGTGAATTTGGTGTAAAGTTTGCGAAGTAAGTGGTTGGAGGTGTTGATTGATTTCCAACTTCATTGGTTATGATGGATTTGTTTCGAGGGCTTTTTCTTCGCCAAACGGGTTTTTCCGTCATTCTTGCAAGCCTTAAGGCTTTTGGTTTTGGTTTGTTTGGAGAAGTCATGAAGGGATGAATGGAGAGTGTGGAAGATTTGGGATATTTATAGTGTAAGATTTGTGCGTTTATGGATGGATAAAGTTTGTTTGGGCGATTAGGACAAAATGTGTTGGTGAAAAATAGGAAATGTAGGTTGAAATGGGCTAAAAAGCAGAAAAGATTCTGTAAATCCGTCCAGCAGATGGCCGGTCCCCTTAAAATTAAGGGGACCGCCTTACATAATTGAGGGGGCCGCCCATCTGATGGTTCCCAGATTGCCAGAAAAGGGTTTTTGGCAGAAAATTTGCAGAAAGGTTGTGTTTTTGGATTTGGATTCAAGCAAGTTCAATTCCTTTAGGCAATATAGCATCTAATCTAATCAAGATATAGCATGCATGCAAAAACACTTAAGTAAAAGATCAAATAAGCAACACATATTAAGCTAAAAGAGACAAATGAAGGCAAGAGCACTTAAGCTTCCTAAGGCAACTATCTTAGATCAAAGGCAAAGGCAATTAGTGAGTCAAAAATCTAGTGATGAAACAAGATGACAACGTTATGAGTGATTTTGTCCTAGTGTGTGCCTATATGCAACAAATGTGGAGTTGTGATTGTTTCGACTTCTAAAAAAAAATTTCTTAAGAAACAATCCAAAATCTCCTTGATTCGATTTTTGCTCGATCATTAATGTCAAAGATATATATTAGATTATATACCTTGACAATTTATGTGAGAATTTATGCATGATTTTAGAAGAAAATGTTTTTAGCATTAGTCAACAATGCAAGGAAAATGATGTCCATGTGATTCCTAGATGTGAGAATAATTTTAAAGAAAAATGATTGGGTTTTAAAAGAGTTTATGCAAAGAGAATAAAATTTCCCAATCTTTAATTTTGTGCGAAATAGATTCCTAGACTCAGAAATGGAGAAGTGAAAGAAAAAAAAAAATCTTATGCAAGAAAAACAAAAAATTGTCTAAATGCAATAAAATTTAGTCAACTTGTTCCATCATTCCTAATCCTAAACGCAAGTGGTTGAATAATTCACGCTTAAGGGGTTTAGTGAATATATCCGCTATGTTATCTTCCGATGCAACCTTTTCTATAGATATGTTCCCTTTTTGTACATTATCCCTAAGAAAGTGGTGGCGTATTTCTATATGTTTAGTCCTAGAGTGTTGCACCGGATTTTTACTTAAATCTATCGCACCTTTGTTATCGCACATAATGGGAACGTTTTCTAACCTAATGCCATAGTCTATAAGAGCTTGTTTCATCCATAGTGCTTGTTGACATGCCTTTCCAGCACTTACATATTCGGCTTCGGTGTTAGAAATAGCAAGAGCGGTTTGCTTCTTCGAAAACCAAGATGTTAGACAACATCCCATAAACGTGCAAATACCGCTAGTGCTTTTTATATCTACGTAGTCTCCCGCATGATCCGAATCCGCATAGACGATGGTTTCTATGCCAGATCCCTTAGGATACCATAATCCTAAGTGTATAGTGCCTTTAATGTATCGAAAGATACGCTTAACCACTTCAAGGTGAGAGGTTTTGGGATCCTCTTGAAAACGGGCACAAAGGCAGACACTAAACATGATATCGGGTCTACTTGCCGTCAAGTATAGTATACTACCTATCATTCCTCTATACTTGGTGTTATCTACGGACTCACCTTCATCATCCTTTGTGAGCTTTACTTCCGTAGACATGGGAGTTTTCATGGGTTTTGAGTCTTCTAGGCCAAATTTCTTGAGCATTTCCTTAATGTACTTAGATTGGTTAAGAAATATTCCATCTTCTAATTGTTTTATTTGTAATCCTAGGAAGAAGTTAAGTTCACCCATCATACTCATCTCAAACTCATCATGCATGATTTTGGCAAATTCATCACACATGTCTTGACAAGTCGATCCAAATATAATGTCATCAACATATATTTGAACAATGATGAGATTTGGGTCTTTGCTTTTAGTGAAAAGAGTGTTATCTACCATTCCCATGGAATAATCATGTTTAATAAGAAAAGCTTTTAATCGATCATACCAAGCTTTGGGAGCTTGTTTGAGTCCATACAAAGCTTTCTTTAACTTATAAACATAATCAGGTTTTGTGAAGTCAATGAATCCTGGAGGTTGTGCCACATATACCTCCTCATTGATAAAACCATTAAGGAATGCACTTTTCACGTCCATTTGGAATAACTTAAAATCTAGGGCGCATGCATAGGCAAGTAGTATCCTAATTGATTCTAATCTAGCTACAGGGGAATAAGTTTCGTCATAATCAATTCCTTTTTGTTGATTATAACCTTGGGCAACTAACCTAGCTTTATTCCTTGTAACTACTCCATTTTCATCTAATTTATTCCTATATACCCATTTAGTTCCTATGATGGTCATATTCATTGGATTTGGGACTAATTCCCAAACATCATTTGTCTTAAATTGATTTAATTCTTCTTGCATAGCTATAACCCAACTTTCATCTTTTAAAGCCTCATTAATATTCTTAGGTTCTATTGCTGAGAGGAAACAAAAGAAATTATTTTTATCTTGAGCTTGTGACCTAAGGGTTCTTTGGTTAAGATGTCCTATTATATTATCTAGTGGATGTGATCTAGATTCTTTAACATTTACAATTTCGTTATTTCCTAAGTTAATGTCTTCATTATCATTTCCTATGGGTTTTGTTTTACTAACCTCAATAGCTTCTTCTTCAACTAAGTCATCATCTTCTAAAGGTAAAGTTTTAGGAGGTGGTGGTGTTTCATCAAATGTTACATTTAGTGATTCTTCTACTTTCATGGAGTGTTTGTTAAGTATTATATATGTTTTACTATTTTGTGAGTATCCTAAAAATATTCCTTCATATGATTTTGGATCAAACTTAGTGAGGTAATCCTTAGTGTTTAGAATATAGCATTTACTTCCAAATACCCTAAAGTAGCTTAAGTTTGGTTTTCTACCTCTTAGTAACTCATAAGGAGTTTTTCCTAGAATTCTCCTAATTGATACCCTATTAATAATATATGTTGAAGTATCTACGGCGTGACACCAAAATTTTTGTGGGATGGATTGCTCATTTAACATTGTTCTACTCATTTCTTGTAGTGACCTATTTTTTCTTTCTACTACGCCATTTGATTGCGGAGTACGAGGAGCGGAGAAATTGTGAGATATTCCATTTAAATCACAATATTTTCCGAATTGTACTTCATTGTCAAATTCCCTACCATGGTCCGTCCTAATGGCTACTATTGTGCATCCTAATTTATTTTGAATCAATTTACTAAATATTTCGAATTTTTCAAAGGCTTGGGTCTTGTCACTTAAAAACCTAGTCCACGTGTATCGTGAGTAGTCATCTACTATTACTAAGGTATATTTGTTTCCTCCATAGCTCCTCACAGCGGATGGACCAAAAAGATCCATATGTAATAATTCTAGACACCTAGTAGTGGATACTATATTCTTAGCTTTGTGACTAGCATGAACTTGTTTTCCAATTTTACATGCATCACAAAAATGCTTGTCATATTTTAGATTAGGCAAATTTCTAACTAATTCCTTAGAGGCCAAAGATTGTATTTGTTGCATGTTAGCATGTCCTAATCTCCTATGCCACAATGTGGAGTTTTCATCTAGGGTCGTTAGGCATATTCTATCCTCAGGCTTGTTTCCTGGTTTCATAACATATATGCCTCCTTTCCTAATTCCTCTACCTATAATTTTTCCATTCTTAACTATTTCGCTATCCTCTTCGGTAAAAGTGACTCTACATTTATTATCACATATTTGTCCTATACTAAGCAAGTTATATGTTAAATTATCTACATGCTCTACATTTTCAATAGTAAGTGAGTCTTGAGAAATCGTACCTTTGCCAATGATTTTTCCACGTAAGTCACTACCGAAAATAACGTTACCTCCATTATATGCCTTGTATGTAGAGAATAGCTTGCGGTTCCCCGTCATGTGCCTCGAACATCCACTATCCTTGATCCACTCGTCAGGCTCCAAGTCAATTCCCAAACATATTTCGTCGGTTCCTTTTGCCATAAAACACTTTTCATCTCTTGGCTTTTCTACTTCTTCTTTGTCACTATCACTCCATGTTCCACTAACAAATGCGCCTTGATTTTCATGACCCGGCAGCTTTAGACATTCGCTAATGAGATGATTTGGGCTTCCACATCTAAAGCACTTTCTTTTCTCGTAGTTGTCGCTTCTATTTCTTTGGAACGGTTTTCTTTCGTCTCGTGATGCTCTAGTGAATCTTCTTCGTCTCTTGAAGAATTTTTTGAATTCTCTTACGGCCATTGCATATTCTTCGTCTTCACTTTCGTCACTTGAATCATCATTATCACTAGGTTCCTTTTTGGCTTTTAGAGCAATGGATTTGGTTTGTTCTTTCTTGACTTTGATCGTTTCCGAATCTCTTCTTATAATTTCTTCATGGACCTTCAAGTTGCCAATAAGTTCATCTAGTGATAACGTCATCAAGTTCTTTGATTCTTCAATTGCCATGACCTTAGCTCGCCATTTCGGATGCAATGCCCTAAGAAATTTCCTAACACAATTTTTACTAGAAAATGTCTCATCAAGTGCTTTCAAACTTGTGATAATAGTGTTAAATTTGGCAAAAGCATTATCAATTGATTCCTCTTCCGGAATCGTAAATTGTTCATATTGTTGTACAAGAAGATCTATTTTGTTATCTTTAACTTGACTATTACCTTGGTGAGTAATTAATAAAGAATCCCAAATTTCTTTTGCGGTTTTACACATAAAAATTCTTTCATATTCTTTGCGTGGTAACGCATTATAAATGACCATTTTAGCCTCATTATTTTTTGCTAGTTTCTTTTTCAAATCATCATTTTGTTTTTCAAAAGATACAATTTCATCCATTTTAGTGTCAACATTATATTGAATAGGGGGAAAATCACCAAAGGTAATAATATGCCAAAGATCAAGATCTTTTGATTTCACATAAGTTTCGAATCTATTTTTCCAATATAAAAATCCATCACTTTCAAATAGTGGTGGTCTTTGCATAGATTGCCCTTCTAAATATTTTAAAGATTCCATAGATCGTTACAAGTTTTAAAATACAATATATTTTAAAAAATCTTGCTAGACGTGGCTCTTGATACCAATTGTGGAAAACTAGAAGGGGGGTTGAATAGTTTTACGTCTTTTTAATTTGTTATAAAAGATTGTTTGAAAGTTTTCTTTGTTTTCAAATATATAGATTCGATGCTATATGAAATCAAGTCATGCACAATATGTGTTAGGTCACCATTTAGTAAACACAAGTATGATTATGTAAGAAATGAGATGAGAATGAGAGTGGGATGATTATGAGAAATTTAGAGAATATGAATTGCAAGAGTTTCCTTAATGTTTTCAAATAACCAACCAAATACAAATGAGGCCTAAGACTAGTATTTATAGGAAAGGAGCTAGGGCAACATCCCTACTCCATCCTTTACATGAAACGTGTGGGCTTCAAGCCCATGGGTCATTTTACTTAGGCCTAGTAAACATGTAACTTAACCAATATAGTAAGTAATAAATAACTTAAGCAACCTATTATTACAAATGACCGAGACTTGACAAAATAGTAAAAACTTAGGTTCCAACAATCTCCCCCTAAGGGTCGGTCATCATGGTTGCTTGACGTCTTTGTCGTAATCATTAACTTTCATAGCTTCAGACGTCTTCAGAAATGATTAGAATAATGATGGATATACTTTGCTCCTTGTCTTTGTTCTTTGATGATGTTGTAGTGATTATGTTATGAAGTAATCTGCCATTCGTCACTCCTGCGTCTGTGGTGGTTGTCCGCCATTCCAACATACTCATACATCTTTGGACTTAGACTTTCACGTACAAGAAGTTCCTTTACATGCATTGAGATCTTTGTCTTTGTAGATTCATCTTAATGGCGTTGAATCTTTCTTTGAACTTTGTGTTGCTAAGATCTTTGGGGAAGCTTTCTTTGACTTCAAGATGTATGTATGAGCATGTTGGAATCTACGATCATGGAAGTGAGATACCTGCGAGTAAACAGTTAGCAATAAAACAACCGGTACTTACGGAAAAGGAATTAGAGCTCATCAACAGCATATTGTGAAGACTCCTTCTAATCCTTATCCAGGCCGTTCCCATATCAGATACTCCCGAAGGAGCTTACGAGACCTACTAGGTAGCTCAATGACTGGGTGAGTCGCTGGGGATCACTCCACGACTGTAGATCGCTATGGAACCACCGCAAACACTAAGCGTAACCCTTGTGGGATTACCGAAGTGACCTGCTGTCAGGGCTGTTTGATGTTGACCCTGGCAGGATTTCCGTTCAATCATTGAGAAATACTTACGTAATCCTCTCATAAACGTTCTCGGCAGATTGCTAGGATCTGCGAAGGACTCGATAGTTTACAACTGATGCCTATTGATGTAGAACACCAGTTGCAGAAATACTAAGTGTTCCTAAGAGATCTTTGATGTATCTCATGGCTCTAGACTCTATAAGTGCACACCTAGGTTTCCTATGCGGAGACTGGGGAGGTGTCTCCTGCTTCAATATCAACCGTCTCTAAGAGATAGGTCGATAGGTTTCGCGGGTTACCCGTGAGAATGAAACAAGTCCTTTTAAGAGAACTTGAGTGGTTAAGAAGGTTTAGTGCATTGCGTCACTGGGTCCATGACGACTTTGTCTTCAATACCGGTGTTGTCTTTTGCAACAACCAGTAGCATACGTATTGAACTCGGTGTCTGCCCTAAGGTTGAACATATGGAGGGCTATTTCTTTTCACCCTTTACTTTGCTTTTCCTTTTAATTCTTCAACTCCTTCTTTCCCTTTCATTCATTTCTCCTTTTTTTCGTATCATACCTAAGGACTTCTAATTCTAACTATGGGAGATGTCCTTGGGTAGATCCCTCCGGCTCTGGCGGATCATAGGACGGATATTCCTATCTTAATCACCTTATAACTCCGACAGTAGCCAAGAAACCTTTGATTGAAAATCTCTCAAAGTGTTTGTGATAATCAAATATTTTGGTTAACACTTTGAGAGTTTTGTGTACACTTTTGAAAGGCTCCCCCTGCACATGTGCTCATAAGTGTTTAATAAATTTGCACATGCGGGAGGAGCAAGCACTTTTTGAATTGATCCACTTTCCGTGAACAAGACCGCTTCGAGACACGCTTACATCACTAGTTAAACTAGCTTGAAGTTATTACCCGGCCTGATCAAGTTCACAGAGAGTTTCTCGAGACGGTACATTTCTACTAAGACATATCCTTTTCGAGACACGCTTACGTGGCTAGTTAAAGAGATACATAGTCAGCTTTTAGGTGACTACTAGCTCTAATAACTAACTTGATGTTATTACCCGTCGAGGATAAGTCCTTTCGATGTTACTAACTTGTATTATCTCGTCAATTCCTGGGTTAATACTGAGTCTAGCTCGCACATGATACAACTTAAAGCTTTGACTTCATATATTTTAATCACTTTTTCATTTTCTCCCCCTCAAAAATAGCATATAAAATGGTGTTTTTGACAAATTTTTAGATTAAAATATGCCTTTTGAGTCTTACGGGGAGATTCACCAAGAACTTTTGATTTAGAGCAAAGTATTTTGTTTTGACAAGTGCTCCCCCTCAACAAGTGATTAGGTCTTATTGAGGTGAAATACTTGTCCTTTTGAGCAGAATTATGAAAAATCATAAATGTTTGATTAATTCTACTCAAAAGTAAGAAGCTTTCGCTCCTTATACTAGGATTGAGGCACTGAAGCGTACCTCAGGGTCCTTTCTGTACAAGTTCGGGTTGTACACTGTTATGTGTGCACAAGCCATAATGGAAAAATGATTCAATCAATGAAACAATTGATAATGAAAAATATAACCAAATATACCAAGTTACTCTTCTGCCGGTAGTGGAGCATCGAAGTTAGTGAACTGAGGTTCTGGTCTTTCGAAGAGTCGGATAGGAAACGAAGGTCTGACACGAATGTAGCTTTCCAGACGTCTGATTTGTTCCCGTCGAAATAACCTTTCTTCAATCTTTAAGACAAAGTTACGAACTTGTCTTTTTGAGCTGGATTTCCATCGAGGTTGTTTCCCCTTTGCTATCTTACGGCGATCATCGTTCAACCTTTTTACAAGCCCATCACGAACTGTTTTGAGAGTAACATCACAGAATTTATGTACCTCATCGAACCTCATGAAGCTTTGTAGCTTTTTACTGTTGATGTAGGTGAAACCAAACGGTTCTTGGATGAGAGTAAACTGTGGTGTTTGATAGAGACCATCAAAGTAGAATTGTGGCTTTGTCAAATTGATCTTCTGTTGGTAACTTTCCACTCCAAGCTGAAGATCTTCCACTCTTTCTTGAACAATCAGTCTTCGGATGTAAAGAAGTAGTGATGCCATGAAGTTGTACTGGACGTCTCTATCGAATCCGCGCATTCTACTTTGAACCTTTTCAAGATACATATCTTCTATGTCATTGAGATTAAGGTTGGGAAAGTCGGCTTCGGAGAATTTGTACTTCTTTTCATCTTGTCGTTTAACAACAATTTCACGCATGAAAATGTAGTTAAATCATTTTGACTGTTGAATCTCCAAGATAGCGATGATCTTAGATTTCTGCTTCACATTTTCCAATGATGTTTCTCCTAATCTGCTGGTATAACCGAGACGACGACGATCTGGCCAATGTTGAATTCCATGTAGAGCATCTCTGTCGTAAGCTACGATGGAGTTGCTGAAAATACGAGTGGTTTCTTCAATGGCTGGAATTTCGTATCTTGCGGCTGGTACTGAGATTGTGAGTGAGGAAGCATATTTCTTCTTGGATGTTTCCTGAGTGAGCTGGATGTTACGAAGATCTTTGTTGAAGAAGAAGCTGTAAGGTATCTTGGGTTTGTCTGGAAATCCTTTCAAATGTAATGGTTTGGTCCAGTCGGTGAAGTAAGGTTTTTCATGATTCTTGGAACTTAGATCGATATTCACTTCTGGATTTAGCCAGTCAAAGTCAGCAGACATTGCACTAGCTATATTCTGCATATGATACTCGTATTCGACTTTGTTTCCAAATCTTTTCTTGAGGAATTCTTGTGCATCCCTATTGATTCTTCTGAGCTCTTCCTTTGTGAGTTTGTCGATGTGAAGATCCTTCATAATGACTTGGGTAAACTGTAGAGTGTTACCAGGAAGGGGTTCTTCTTCTTCCAGAGGAGGTTGAGCTTGAACCATGTCCGTCAGCCAATCATTCTGAGGAGTGTCATCATTGTCGAGCCATGAATGACGTGTTTTCTTCTTGGATTTCTTAGACTTAGATGTAGCATCTTTGTCTTTAACTTTGGATGGTGACGATGGCCCAGCATGAGAATCAGGAATAGGTGGAGCACGGTAATCAGTGTCAGGTTGACCTTGGAAGTCATCAGTGTGTTCCATGAAAATTTCTTCATCTTCAGTGTGACCTTTACCAGTAGTTGAGGGTTGTTGTTGAGTTCCAGGAGGAGTGGAGTCCTTTTGTGGTAGTAGAGAGGATGAGGGACCTGTTCCAGACTTAGGTTTCTTGCCTTTGGAGTTTGGGTCAGGATCGTCATCTTTTCTTGTCCGTTTTCGGGTTCCAGCAGCATCTTTGCATGACTCTTTTGACATGTAAGCTACCATAGCATCATACAGGGCTTTTTCTTCAGCTGTCTGTGTGGTTTTGGTGGCAAGGTTGTCGAAGAGTTTGACAAGCATGTCATTGAAGGACAATTCTTGGACGGTTGGAGCCACAGTAGAAGATTTTGCGGTGTGAAGCGTGAATGGTGTAGTAGACAACATTTTCCTCGTAACACTTCTAATTCTGTGATCCAAGTTGTCATTGATTGGTTTGAGAAGGTTTGCTACCACAGGAGTGATCATCTCAACCAGATTTTCAGTGAGAAAATCATGTGTTGCAGTTCTGATAAATCCTTCGTAATCAGATTTCAAGAATTTGTCGATCAGCTGCGTTGACTCCTGGAATTCCTCAACTTGTTTGGTAGGATTGGTAACCATGTTGGTGAGTTTGTTCACTTGCTCCTGAAGATCAACTGGTTGTTTTGGTTCATTGATCGAATGCTGTTTAGATGCGGTTTCAGAAGGTGTGGGAGATGAGTGCTCGGGTGATGATTCGGACGATGACTCGTTGTGAGAGTCCGAAGAAGAAGCAGGAGGAGTCGGATCCTTTGGTGGAGAGTCCTGAGGAGGTGGAGGTTGTGCTGAGGAAGTCTGCTGAGAAGATGACTTAAGAAATATGTTGGTGTCGAACACGTTCTTCTCTTCGTTTTCCTTTCTACGACGTTCGTCTGCTTCCCCTGCTTCTCGTGCAAGAAACTCTGGAGTAATGAGATATTCATGTTCCTGATCCGTAGCTATGTTCTCTTGACCCCCAACATTCTCCTCTACAGTTGCAGTCTCTGTCATAGTGACATCTCCTGTTTTGTCTGTATCTTTAACGGTGTCATCAGGCTGTGGAGCTGATTCTATCGTGGTGGATACGACGGGAGGAATCATGCTGCTTGTAGCTCCTACATGTTCAGACTGATCAATAGGTGGTGGGGTTAAAGGTTGAGACATGAGTCGGCTTTCGAGAGTTGCTTTCTTTTGTTCTTTCCTAAGCTGCTTTTCTTCAACTCTAGTGTCGACAACTATACTCTTCAGTTTACGTTTATCGACCAAAGGTTCAACGATTCGTTCGTCTTCATCATCATTAGGCTCATTAATAGTAATCCCTTTTCTTTTCCTTGTCTCTTCTTCATAAGTTACAAGACTTTGTTGAACGGCAATCTCTGTTGCAGGAAATGCTTCATCAGGTGCTCGGTATCTCAGTTCATAGTCCGGTTCTTCTTCTTCAGATTCTGTATCAAACTCAGACTCGGTGTCAGAAGGTGGAGGAGAAGGTTCATCCCGAATAAAGTACTCAGGAGTTGCCTTCTTCTTTGGCTTGGTGACAGGTTTAGGTTTGGGTGTAGGTTTAGGCTTGGTGGAAGTCTTGGGTTTTGACTTAGGAGCATCCTTAGATCTAGTATGTGGTGAGGCAGTGGTGCTTGTAGTACTCCCAGACTTTACACCGCCTTTGCTTCTTCTTGTACACCTTTGTAAGCGTTGTCATACAGCTTGTAGTTCAGACTCTGCTTGATTTTGTCATTCAGTAGGTATTCAGGAAGCCTCATTCCTTTAATCTTGGTTGAGGAAGTGGTTGTCTTGATGAATGAGGTGGTGAAGTCGTCCTCGAAGAGGTGCTTCGGCTCATTAGGATCAGCCATCCTTCTGATGAATTCTGGAGAACTTTTGTAGAGATGTTCTATGATAAGCTTGGTGAATCTTGTGAATGGTATCATAGTCTTCACACGTTCGGTCTGAATACTGTGGACGATATCATTCATGATAGGAACTGCAAAGTCAATCGGTGTCAGAGTCACCATTCCCCAGAATGTTTGCAGGTGTTCGAGCCTTGGATGTTCATGACCACTTTTCCTTCCAGATAAAGATCTTACCATCAACAGACAGAATGTTCTCCAAGGCTGAGGAATATTCTTGGCATTAAATCGGGAAAGCTTGACAAGCGGTACATCATCATCAACCTCATATCCTAATTCAATGAAGAAGTCAAGAAGATCCAGCTCAGGTAGTATAGGAGCAAATTCACTGTCAGTTTGTGGCATGAGAAGGGCTGTTCGAAGAACGTCATGATCTACAGAGTATTCTTGGCTATCCAATGTAACAGTGAAAGATTCATCGTCCAAGTTAGCCTGAGCCGTAAGCCAGAACTGATGAAGGTAGAACAGAGGAACTGAGGTAGAACAGGTGAGCATAGGTTTGCATGGATGTGCAAGTAGAATATCCTTGACAATCTTGCACGAGTTCTCTTTAATACTCAACTTGTCGAAATCAACTCGTGGATTGTTGTCGCCAATCGTGACGTTGTAGTTTTCGGGAGTGATGTCATCTATGGTAAGCAGTGGAAGACTTTGTTCAGTGACGTTCTCATTGGGTTCAGCCATGTTAATCTGAAAAGTATCACCATAAACCAAACATCCAAATTTGTTATGTGTTAGCACAGTTTAGAGTTTGGATACAGATATCTACTTGAGACAGTTAAGCACAAAATGTGTCATTTAGTAATGAGTGAAGTGTCACATAATGCATGAAATCAACTATACAATGCAATGTTTCGCAAGTAAGCACAATTGATAATCACAATTCACAATTACATCACATTACACAACACTAATGAATCACAACAATGATACATAGATATAACATGACAATGCCAAACAAGATTTCGAAAAATATATCATGGACCTTTTATCGCAAACTTGAGTAAAGAAACAGATTTCGAAAAAAATGTTATAGTGAAACTTTATCGAGAAAGTGACTTCTCGAAAAAATTCCTCAGAATTGACATTTATCGAGATCTTTTATCGAGATCTTTTCTTCGAAAAAATTGAGTTATCGAGAAACATTATTTTTCGATAAAATTTTCGAGAATCTGATGATTTCGAAAAATTTTAGCTCAAATAATGATTTCGAAAAAAAAAAAACTAATTTCGAAAAGATTGAGTATGAACAACATTTATCGAGAAACATAAGTTTCTCGATAATTTTGTAAAAGATTTCGATAAAAACTCAGGTTCTCGAAAAAATTCTTATACAAGAATTTAATCGAATTAAATTGAAGTCACACGTACATTTCCTTCACAAAGAACTTTTCCAATGATTTTGGCCTGTCACCAAGATAGACAAACACTACTTAGACAAAATCACAAAGATTTCGACAACAGCCAAGAACATGATCTCGATAACTATACTTTTGAGACAAATGAGTATCACGGAGCCTAGCATATCACAACTATATGTATAAAGCTTATCATGACACATAAGCACTGCAGTCAACACATTAGACTCATTAAGCTCGATATTATTAACGAATGAAGCGTGCAAGCTTATCGAGAAACAAGTTACAATGATGCATATTAACTAAACAAAATCTAATATCCATGTAAGAGACCAAGGAAACATATCCCACCAATAAAATCAAACAAATAAGCATTGAACCATATAAACCCACTTCGACTCGAACCCTAGATTTCTAGATCGAGGCCAATATGATGGAATGTATAAATAACTGATAAGGATGTGTTAGAAACAAGCATAGTAACTAAACCCTATCAAGAATTAAACACCACAACACTTTAAGAGCAATTTTCGAAATCCTAGCCCTAGTTCTCGACATCAAGAAAACATGAAATCGAACCGTTGAAAATTCAATTAACCAAGATCCTATGTATGTTATGCCCTAGTGATTGCATAGAAACTTACAATTTTATGATCAAGTTCTTGGATGATTCGAATGATTGAGGGCCATTGGTTTTGATGAAAGGGTTTAAGAGGTTTAAAGTTTGTGGGGGTTTTGGTTTGTACGGTTTGTTTGTTTTATTTATTTTGAAAAATTAAAGTTTAGTCACTTTTAGTCCCTTAACTTTAAGATATATCTATTAGAGTCATAAATAAACTAGCAAACCTAAGTGATATAAGAGATATGCATCCGTAAAGCTAACTTAAGAAGACGTAAAACAAATGAGACAAAGTGATGAAAAAGAAATCGTCCACACACTCTGAAGAACCGTAAAATGCGAGAAACATGCAAGTATACCAATTAAAATTGGTAAAAGATTTAAGCGTGACTCCCCCTCAACACTTGTAAAGTAAGAACAAGGTGTTGAAATGAAGCGATATACTTGCATTTTTATATATATATATATATATATATATATTTTTTTATTTTATTTTTATTTTTTTTTAAGTAAAAGAAATATGAAAAATCTTTTTGTCTTTTTGATTGATTTAAAGTTAAGAAAGAAAAATTTTATACAAAGATAGTTATGATGTTTGACGGTCAGTTGTATTTTGAAAACTTTTCCAGATCCTCTAGAGTCAAACATCTCATACCAATTTGGTGAACTAGACTAGCAAACCTTGATGGTGCTAAAGATTTGGTAAGTAAGTCCGCCAGTTGGTACTCAGTTCCAACAAAATAAAGTTCAACTGTACCCCTTTCCACATGCTCTTTGATGAAATGATATCGGAGATCGATGTGTTTGGATTTGCAATGATGCACAGTAGATGGGAATCTTGTTGAATAAGTAGCCGTAATCCTTAAGTTGTGATCTCATCCAAATGACTTGAGCACAACAGGCGGACATAGCTACATATTCAGATTCTGTTGATGACAATGAAGTGCAGTCCTGCTTCTTTGATTGCCATGACACAAGTTTGTCTCCGAGAAATTGTAATCCACCAGATGTACTTTTGCGTGTGTCTAAACATCCTGCATGGTCAGCATCTGAAAAAGCAATTAGTTCAAAGCCATAATCCTTCGGATACCAGATTCCCAAGTTAATGGTTCCCTTTATGTATCGAAGGATTCTTTTGACCTCACTGAGGTGTTTTTCAGTTGGTTTAGACTGATAGCGAGAGCACATGTAGACAGCAAATACTATATTAGGTCTACTAGCTGTGAGATACATGAGGGACCCAATCATACTTCGGTATTTGGTAGGGTCAACGGGAGTCCCATGTAAATCAACATCTAGTTTTGTGGTATAGCCCATTGGTGTATTATACGTATCACTAGACATCATTCCATGTTTCTTCAAAATTTCAAGAGCATATTTAGACTGATTTATAAAAATTCCACGGGGTGATTGATGAACTTGTAATCTTAGAAAGAACGTAAGTTCACCCATCATGGACATTTCAAAATTGTCTTTCATTAATTTTGCAAAATCATTAGAGTAACTTCGTTTTGTTGAGGCAAAAATGATGTCGTCGACATATATTTGAACAACAAGTAAGTCCTCCCTGTAGGTTTTTGTAAACAGTGTTGGATCCACCGATCCTTTAGAAAATTTATTGGCCAATAAGAAAGTGGACAGTTTGTCATACCACGCCCGTGGGGCTTGCTTGAGTCTGTAGAGTGCCTTTTTGAGTCGGTAAACGTGATTGGGACACTCAGGATCAACGAAGCCTTCAGGTTGACTGACATAAACTTCTTCACGGAGTTCTCCATTAAGAAATGCTGTTTTCGCATCCATTTGGTAAACCACCATATTCCTATGTGCAGCATAGGCCAAAAAGATCCGAACAGCTTCATGTCTAGCCACTGGAGCAAAGGATTCAGCAAAATCTAGTCCTTCCAGTTGAGAGTATCCTTTCGCTACCAGGCGTGATTTGTTGCGTATGACAGTCCCTTCTGCATCAAGCTTATTCTTCCAGATCCATTTTAACCCAATGACAAAGACTCCGTCAGGTCTTTCAACTAATTCCCAGACTTCAAGTCTTATGAATTGCTGAAATTCCTCTTGCATAGATTCAATCCAGTTGTCATAAGTCATTGCATCTTTAATGTTCTTCGGTTCTTCGTGACAAACTGTGAGTGCATAGATACAAGTTTCTCCATCTGTGTGAAGTCGTTGTCTTGTCATAACAGGTGCATCTGGATGGCCAATAATATGAACTAGTGGATGGTCACGAGTCCATTTGTGTGTTGACGGGTGTAGTTGATAAGTATCTCGCATGTTAGCAGGATCCAAGTTGCGTGTTGACGACTCAGCTATATCAGGAACTGTAGTAGCTGGTGCAAACGGATTAAAGAACGCATCAGGATCTTGCTCTGCGGGTTGTGGAACTGTTTGTGGTGTTGGATCTTCAGCTGGATGGAGGGAAGTAGAACCAGTTTGTTCTGCTGTAGATGGTGATACAATTGGAGGACCGTCTCTCTCAACACTTGTAGAAGTTTGTTGAGATGAGTCTGGTACTGGAATGTTATCAGGTTGAGCAGCGGAATTAGGTGAGACCTCAGTAGGACGGTATTCAATTGTGTCATCAAATAGTGGAGCAAACAAGGTTTCTAATTCTTTGCGGTTAAGTGGCAATGGTTCAGCTGAAGATGCCGAAGAGTTAAGACGGTTGAATTCGGGTCCTAAGCTGTGTTGCTCAGAAGCCATTTGGGTGAGTTCATCGAAATTAGCGTGAATGGTTTCTTGAATTTCTCTTGTACGACGATTCCATATCCGAAAACCTTTGGAATTTTCACAATATCCAACGAACACTCCGATGTCAGCCTTAGCTTTGAGTTTACCTAAATCATCACGATCATTTTTCGGATAGCAAAGTGCTCCAAATACATGAAAGTAGTCGATGTTCGGTTTTCTTTTGTGAACAATTTGATATGGTGTTTTGCGATGGCGTTTTGTGATCATGCAACGGTTTTGAGTATAACATGCGGTTGAAACAGCTTCTGCCCACAAGTAATCTGGTAATTGAGCATTAATCAACATAGTTCTAGCAGCTTCCACTAACGTCCTGTTGCGTCTTTCAACAACTCCATTCTGTTATGGGCTTCTAGGAATAGATGTTTGATGTTCAATTCCCACTTTCTCATAATAAGACCGAAGTGTCTGATTCTTGAATTCAGTTCCATTGTCAGTTCTGACTATTCGCACCGTATTGCGTAACTGAACTTGAATTTTAGTGAGAAAGGTGATGATCATCGAAGGAGCCTGATCTTTACTTCGTAAGAAATAAACCCAAGTCCATCTGGAGAAGTCATCTACAATTACGAGTATGTAGCGTTTACCGTTGATACTTTGAACACGCATCGGTCCACATAAATCCATATGAAGCAGTTGTAAAACATGATTCGTACTTTGCTCAGGTTTAGAAGGAAAATGAGCACGAGTACTTTTTCCTTGTTCACAGGCTGGACATAAGTGATCTTTGGTAAAACGGAATCTTGGAAATCCATCGACAGGTTTATAACGAGCAAGGTCTGTCATAGTTCGGAAATTCAAATGCGAAAGACGTTTGTGCCATAACCAAGATTTAGTCGATTCTGCTTTGGAGAGAAGACATATCGGAGATGTTGCAATCATATCTGACATAGAAATAGTATAAAGATTGGAACCACGTGAGCCAGACATAAGATCGTTTCCTTGTAAGTCACGAACAAAGCAAGTTTTCTCACGAAATGCAACTTCTAGATCCCCATCACAGAATTGACCAACAGAGAAAAGGTTGTGTCCAAGGCCTTCCACATAGTAAACACGACTGATTTCAATGTTCCCGCTGATAAAGTCACCATATCCCATGATAAGTGCGTAATGATCATTCCCGAATCTGACAGTGCCAATGAACTTTGAGACAAAGTTTTTCAACAGTTTAAGATTGCCTGTCATATGTCAGGTGCATCCGCTATCAACAATCCAGAGAACAATCTGTACCACCTGTATCACAAGAAGAAGACACGGATGGAACAGAAGTAAGGGTGGAACCCAAGGACAATGCGGGTTCCTGTTGGTTAGTAACACATGTAGTTAACAATTTAGGAATCCATTTAAAATCTGGTTTGTATTGTAACCAACGTTGCCAGTTCCAACTAGTTTTTGCTTTCTTAATGTTAAATGCACTAGTAGTTGGCTCAGTCCTAAATTTGTTCTCGGCACCTATGGGGGTAACTGGGATATCATTAGAAACCGTAGAAGACGGCTTTCCTAAGTTAGACTTAGAGGCATTTGTGGGCCTAAAAGGAATGCGTGTCCTACGTTTCTTATGACGATTGAGAAGAGAATTAGCTAAACATTTTGTATGATCACCAGATGATACGTTTTTACGACAAAACACACAAGATGCATTAATATTCAAAACATTCAAAGGTTTATCATTCGTTACATTTAGATTTTGATTACAATTTGCCAGATTAGAATCTAAATCTGATGCAACATGAGTTTTATTCAAATTCCTAAGTTGGTCTTCTACTTCTTGAGCTTCTAGGTGTCCTCTCTTACGTTGCAAGATCCTATTCTTCTTTTTACTTTTTCGCTTGGGTCTGCTAACGCTAGAAGTGGAGACTAGTCCTGTAGAAGTGGAGTTATCAACATTAGTGTTTTGAACAACCTTCCCTTTATCAGTTTTGTTTAATTGATACATTCCTGGTGCTATCACCGTGGTGTCAACCATTTTTCCTTTTTGAAGTAGCTTAACTTTCTCTTTCAAATCAATGATGATGTGATTTTTGTCCTGTATTTCAGACTCAAGTAAACCATTGCAATATTTAATGTCATCGCGGTTTTGTTGCCATTCGGCGTTTTCAATTTTTAAATCCGCAATCTCTTTCTCGTATCGGAGACACCGACCTTTTAAAGACTCGTTGTTTTTGCAAATCTGACAAGAGTTTGAAACATTTTGACTTTGAAACTTCAATTCCCTTTCAAGACTTTTAGCTTGACACCATTCAAGCCTTTGATTGAGTTGACAAATTTCTTTTGAAAATTGTTTTGTCACATCATCATTTTTAATTCTCAACTTATCATTTTCCTGTTTAAGTGTCTCAATTTCCTCATTCAACAAATTTTTATCAACACAATGATCATGCTTAAGCATAGAAGTACCAGAATTATAAAGATCATTCATGATAACAGACAATATATCAGCATTGAGAACTTGTTCCAAGAGTCGATCAGCATCATTTTTTAAAACTCTATTTCTTTGCTTTTGAATCAAAATGTCATTTTTAGTTGAATTGAAAACGTTTATCATATTTTTGACCTCCTTTTGAAGTTCCTGATCCCAACGTGTAGCACATAGACGGAGGTGTTGAACAATTGGCTTCATTTGTTTTTGAAAAATATCTCTCTTTTCTCGCTCGTAAGCGGATTGAAAAGTTTCAATTTTAATTTCAGAATTACGTTCAATTGTTTCCTCCAAAATTTCGATGTCTTCCATAAAAGTTTTGAAATAATTTAAGACACGACATGTTTTCGGTAAAGGTGTAAGTTCACCGGATGATGGTAAAGGACCATTTATTTGTGCTACAGTTTGGACAGGGGCCTCATTGTGAGATGAAACATATGACTCTTCGATAAACCATGATTTCTCAGGTAAATCCTTTTGAGTAACAAAAGATTTAGAAAGAGGTGGAGCTTTTGAATAGTCATATGGTGTCCAGTGTTGAACATAACTCATTTTTGATCGACTCTCGTCTTCAAGTTCTTCTTCTTCCTCAGTATCAAAAACAACAGCACGCACAATTGTATTATCAAACATGTGATCAATACTGTAAACCTTAGGATTTTCTTTGAAAGCTTTGTGAGAAACATTGATTTAAAATCGCAAAGTGCAAATCCTTTATCGGGTCTCGGTTTTAAAGCAAACTTTTGAATTGTTGTGACAGAGTTCCCGTGTTTGTAAACAATGTGACGAAATTCTTTGAGTTGTTTTTCAAGATCAACAATATCACCAAGTAAATCATCTATATACTTCCTTTTTCGTGTTTTATGTTCACAAAACTCCTTTTTGCAATTTGACAATTCTGTTTCAGTTTTTGAAAGGTCTCTTTGAAGACGTTCAACTTGCATTTTCAATTCACACTTCTCACTTTCAAGTTTCGAAATCAACTTTCCATTTGACTCAATTAAATCTTGCATTTTACGTTGAAGATCTTGTTCTTTGTTGTAAGAATCTTGAAAAGCTTTTTCAAAACTTTTTGCATGTTTAATCTTTTCTTCCTGATTTGAAAGCTGAATTTTATAACACTCAATATCTCTTGCAAATGACGCATTTTGTTCTTTCAAAACTTTGTTTTTCTCGTTGCATTTTATTATTTGCAATTGTTGAGCATCCAGTTGTTTAGATAACAATATGAGATCAGGGTCTGGATCAAATGATGGTTCATGTTGTTCGAAATGATCATGTTTATCATTCTCAATAGGATCATCAAATGAAACAACAGTGTCATCATCGAATATGACAACTGTGTTTATTTGTTCATCTTTTTGAGATGATGAAGATGATTTAGATGGAACAACTTGCGCCATGTCTGATTCATAAGCAGAAGGTGATACTATTTCATTAATAAAGCATGCATTGAGGTCATGTACCTGAGACAAGCCGTCAGTGTCATACACTGGACCTGAATCATTGAGCTTAAGTTCCTGCATGTTGGCCATAAGCATCACAGCAGCATTGGCTTCCGGATCTTCCATGTCATCATCGTTGTTCACATTTGCCATGAAGTTGTTATCCTGTTCAGGGAAATGTCCATCTTTTTCATCTTGAAGAGCCATGAGTAATGCCTGCTTGTGAAACTTACTACCCCGAGTTCTCGGTTTGGGACATGCTGTAGCTATATGACCTTGTTCATTGCAATTGTAGCACCAAACTGCATTCCCTGAGTTGGAGTTCCTTGTTGCAACTGAGTCAGACCGTTGTTGAGAAGAGCCTGAGTTGTTCCTGAACCCCGTATTGTTACTAAACCTCTGACCATTCCCATAATTTCCTGAAGAGCTTCCTGAACCAGATCGACCATAGCTACGATTCTGAATTTCCACTCTTCCATCATTAACAACAGCTTGATTCCTTGTGTTAGAGGATGAACGTTGACGGTTGTTTGTTTTGTTAGAGAATTTGCTGAAAGCACGAGCAATAAGAGCAAGTCCCTGATTCAACGTATGAAAGTCATCATCGTCATCATCATTAGAGTTGGAGTAGTACACAGCATCATTGTTGTTTGACGGAACAAGTTGAGTAGAAGAATCTTGTGGAGATGAATCATAAGGGATCATTTGGTTCGAGGTGGAAGATTGTGGATAACTGAAGTAGTTCTGCTCTTGAACATATGCATGATTTGACATTGGTGGTGGAGCATAGGGAGATTGAGCTACGAGAGCCAAAGAATTTGGTGTTGATGTTGGTGTGTATCCTCCTCGTAGTGCTCTATCTTTTTCTACTTCAGGTTCATGGTGTTTCAGAAAATCATACAACAAGCCATATGGAGCATCATGAAGATTCTTCGTTTGACGAACAAATGTCACATATTTATGCCAATCAGGGCCAAGACTACCAACAAATTTGGAGTTCACAGCGATCCTTGGTACTGTGATTTTGTGACATTCCAGATCATTGACCACATTAGTGAAACGATGATAGTAGGATTCAAGTGACTCTCCAGGTTCAATTGTGATGTCAGTGTATTCCATGTAAAGCTTGGATTCCATGTCATCTTTTTTCAATTGAGTGCCTTCCATAAGGAGATGAACGTGTTCCCACATAGCTTTGGCTGTTTTCTGAGCATCGACACTTCGATAGATCGGATTAGGTATACCCTGAAGTATATAAGCCATTGCATACTGATCAGCTTCACGATGTAGTTTCTGTTCTTCAGTGAGTGCAGTTTCTGGAAGGGGTCTATCACCAGGAGGACGTGGAGGATTAGCATTTGGATCACCAGCTTCAAATCTTGTTGGCCACTCAAATGGTCCTTCAAGTATCACTTGCTTTAAGAACTGCCCATGAGGTTTCTTTAATTCAAGAAATCTTAAGAATCGACTTGACCATTGAACATAATTCCCAGGTGTTAGCATTGGAGGTGTTTCAAGTGATCCTGCCTCATGTCGGGATTGTTGAGTTGTAATAACTTCACACATTCTGTCAAACCAGTGAGGTTGTTTGGAGGAAAACTGAGTGGTTTGTTGTAGCACTTGATTTGGTTGTTGTTGAGGAATGATCTGTTGTTGCATCATAAGGTAATGATGTAGTGGATTGTATGTTTGTTTAGGAGGTTGTTGATTCATTATATGCGGAAGGTATTGTTGTTGCTGATGCTGAGGTTGCTGAGACTGCTGATGCTGAGGAATGTGAGGGAAGTAGTGATTAGGTGGTTGAGACATCTTAGAACACTTGTGTAGAAATGGATCTTGTAGAAAGTGTAGAATTAACCAAGTATCGAAAAACTTAGCACAACTTCAGATTGCGAAACTTTGACAGGGATTGCGAAACTTCAGGTTATCGAGAAACACAGTTTGCGAAAAGTTGGCAGGTTTTCGAAAAACTTGAAGTTTCGAGATAATCAAGAATTTTCAAAACTTTTAGGTTATCGAAATAATAGATTTCGAAACTTTAATAAGTTTTCGATAACTTTGTGATTTCGAAAAAAACACAAGATTGCGAAACACAGTTTTCGAAATTATACAATTTCGAAAACTTTCCCAAAAGTCGAAGTACTTAACTTTCTTATACAAGAAAGAAAATACCGAGTTCACACAAACAAAGTCGAGGTAGTGCACTTGGAGAAGATCTCGAAATAGGGGATAAGCAGGTTCTCGATAACTTGGTAATTGTTGTTTTACAAAGAAAGCAATCCTAAAACTCGTTTTTATTTCAAGATACTTGTACTTTTGTGTATAAAATGAGTAGATCTTAAAGAAAGTAGAAAACTTTAAGAAATTTTTCAAATTTAAGAAAATCTCGATAAAAGTACAAATAAGCAAATCGAATAGTTTTGTAAAAAATTTGAAACTTTTTGGTTTGTTTTGATTTTAAACACAAGTTTGTAAGCAAAGATGTGAGAAAAACCAAGAAACAAACAAGAAAGTTTAAGATTTTCACAAAAATTCGATTAAGAAAAAACGATTTTTAAGATAGAAATCAATGAAAACAATAACTACACCTTCCTCTAGCGAATGATACCACTTGTTAGGTCACCATTTAGTAAACACAAGTATGATTATGTAAGAAATGAGATGAGAATGAGAGTGGGATGATTATGAGAAATTTAGAGAATATGAATTGCAAGAGTTTCCTTAATGTTTTCAAATAACCAACCAAATACAAATGAGGCCTAAGACTAGTATTTATAGGAAAGGAGCTAGGGCAACATCCCTACTCCATCCTTTACATGAAACGTGTGGGCTTCAAGCCCATGGGTCATTTTACTTAGGCCTAGTAAACATGTAACTTAACCAATATAGTAAGTAATAAATAACTTAAGCAACCTATTATTACAAATGACCGAGACTTGACAAAATAGTAAAAACTTAGGTTCCAACAATATGAACAACACTAAATATGTACTATAAAGTAATAATAATGTAAGTAAAGAAATAGATGAGAGTTGGAAAGATCGAACCGCGAGACAAGAGATTTATAGTGGTTCGGCTACAAGGTCACCTTCCTTGCCCTACTCCACTCCCCGAGCACCTAACTCGAGAGTTTTCTTCACTATGTCAACAAGCTCCCTTATGGCGGAGAAAACCTTACACACCAATTTACACACCACAACTACGTCACAACTTATTCACACCTTCTACACACCTATTTCACACCTATTCACAACTTAATCACACCACTTCTTCACACCTATCTCCTACACACCAATTTTCTTCACACCTATCTCCTACACACCAATTTTCTTCACACCTATCTTCTACACACCAATCTTCTTCACAACTATCTTCTACACATCAATCTTCTTCCTAACTTTTCTTCTTCACAACTAACTACTAACCTATCACACTATATATATATATATATATATATATATATATATATATATATATATATATATATATATATATATATATATATATCTAGCTAAACTATCTTCTAACAAATATTCACAACTATTCACACAATGAGATGTATATGATGATGATGCTCTAACAACTTAGATGTGGAGATCACAACAAGTTGTAATACTTCTTGTCTTGAGGGATAGAAGTATTCTTCTCTTGCACTTGATGGGATGATCTTTGGATCACTTTGAAACAAAGATTTAAGAATGTATGATCAAAGGATTTAGAGATTGGAAATGGAGATCTAGAACAGAAAGTTTAGGAGTGCAAAAGGTGAGAAAAATTCCAGATTTGAAGTGGTATTTATAGGCAAAAATTCTGACAGAGGAGCGTGGCCGGTCCCCTTAAATCAAGGCCGGCCCCCTTAAAATTAAGGGGACCTCCCCTTATAATTAAGGGGGCCGCCCAGCTGTAACGGCCAAAAATTTTGTTTTCTAGTGGGGAAAGTTTATTTGGTGAAAAACTAACTGATTTTGTTTAAAAATTAGAATTCATATATTTAGTATGAATAAAACATTTTTCTTTATTACCAAAAGTGTTTTTCAAAAATATATAATATGTTTATATAATTAAATAAACTTTGTAATACTTGATTAAATTTCCCTTTGATCATAAATTGCACTAAACACTTTGTTTATTCATACCTTAAGTGATTTGGATGTAAAGAGAAAATGTTAATCACTAAATACTTGTTTAAGTCACAAGTTTTAGTTCTATGAGCTTGTATTTTGTAATAATCAAAACATAGAGATATTGATAATATGTTAATAATGTTTTTAGGCATTATTTATGTCAACAGTCTAAGTGGAAGCCCTTACCTATTTTGACTAGGTTGTCGAGAAATGATTTCTCAAATTCATGAATTGATCCTAGGTGATAGTAAGGAATAATGACTGGTTCACTTGGTAGAGTGTAAACAAAACCATCAAGAGTGTAGGTTATAGTGTCATGATCAATTTCTTGAGTTTGCATCTCTTGGGTGGTTGATGATGAGGTAGAAACAATGGCTTGCATAGGATCAGTGTAAATGCCATATTCGGGTTGAATATCTTGTCTGATGAGTTGAGGTTCTTCTTCACGATGCATAGAAGCAAGAGTCATCCATAAATCATAGGCACTGTCATGACGATCCATCTTACTATAAAGTTCATTTGGAAGTGCCAAAATGATAAAAAATTTGACTCTGCTGTCAACAGCATATTAGGCACGTTCAGACACATTCAATTCTTCTTTAGACTAAAGTCTAATGATCCCTGGATTTCCTTGATCAGCAATGAACTTCATTTCATATGGTCCATGATTGATTGAGCTTAGCATGAGTTCAGCATCATCAAAGTTAGTGAGCCATAGTTTGAAATTGAGTCTCCATATGGTATAAGTTCCAGGGTGAAGCATTGGTGGTCCATTGTCAAAATATAATACATCGTGAAAGGTAGACATTGTGATAATGGATCTTTGATATGAGATGTTGTTTTGTTTGAGTGAGGTGTTTTAGTTTGTTTGAGTTGTGATGGTTGAATGTTTGGAGAATTGATCTAGTGCAATGAGTATGATTGAATAATGTGGATACGTCCTAGTTTTTCTGTATGGGTGTCGTACGTTGAATGATTGGTGTTGCTTACCCTACGTTGGTTACCAGGGTGAGAATTTATGCATGTCCATTTGATGAGGTTAGTCCTAGGGGAGTTTGTAGTGGGGTTTGAGATAAGCATAGAGTAACCTGAGTGTTGCTCTGAGGGTAAGGGCTAGGTGATGGTGTTAGGGTGTCTTTTTGAATCAGGCTCATAGTTATGCTACACTTAGGATTGTTACCAAGTGGTTTTATGTGTGTGGTAATGCGGAAAAAGGTAAGTAGGTTGAAATGCGTTTACATGGGAACTAGCCAACCACCTTGCTTTGCGAGTTGTTCCATGTAAGCTAACGTGGTATGCCATGGCTTGGATGTGATGCGGCTTCTTTCCTTGAAACCCCATAGCACCCTCTGTACCACCTTGACCTCTGACCTCTTGAACGGGTCTAACTTGAGAAGTTGACCTGTGAACTTGATGTTCATCATGGGACCGTGTAGGTCCTTCCTAGAAGAGTGTCGTATGCAAGCTGACATGGTTGTTTGCTGCATGCACTCTACTGTAACAACCAGCATTTTCGGGACATTTCTCCTATTTACTATTCATCAGTTACTATTCATCGATTACTATTCACCAGTAACTATTCATCATTTTACTATTCATCATTTTCGGAGTCAGTTTGTGATTCCGAGAAACGTTCAAAAATTTTACTATTCATGTGACACTATTCATTCCTGAAGGGAAATCACTATTCATGATCATCGTTCGTCATTTCGTAAATTGAGTTTACGAGTCTTCAAATTCGCGTAACCAGTTAGGTTTAGCTGCGAATTCATGCATCATTCATTAATGGCATTTCATATAGACTGGAATAGTCTACACATTATCATCATCACTTGAGAACCTACACGGATATGCATTATTTCTATATACGTATGCTTAATTTGTAATTAACGATACCACTCAGTTTTACTACAAACGTATACCCTATACTCCTGACTACGAATCTAACATATTTTCATACTTATTATAATGATATAAAAATTATATTATTAGTTTACCCGGTGTTTTGAAACCAATTGCTATATTATACGGTCGGAGCTTAAAACTCCGTCGGCTTGCGAAATTTCAACACGATAATTATTTTAACACCAGATTCTCATCAGGAATATTATTTTACAATTTTTACAACTTCGTCGTATTTTATTTCACCTCGTTAACATTTATTTCAAAATAACTCGGTACCCGGTAACACCTAATACCCTACAAAAACAAACTAACACTTGCACTTACTAGACAATGGCTTTAATTAGCCCACACACTTTTTGTCTACCCCCCTAAATCATGCCCCATTGCCCCCCTCCTAGTCCAAATCTCATAATTACAATTGACTAACTAATATGCATCAAGACTTGTATATAATTCTTCCATTTTTACAAAACAAGATAACTAGCAAATTTATTTTCTCTCTATCCTTGTGGTTCGGCTCAAATAAGAAGAGGAAGAAGAACATCATCAATTTTTCAAACTCAAGTGTTTATTTAGTTCCATTAGTCCTATCATAAAAGATTTTGAAATAAAAATCTTTAGGCTAATTAAGTATATTTGGCTACAAAACTCTTCAATCACTCAAGTAAGTTACTAATCATTTTTCTACTCTTTCAAACTATTACTTGATGTATTTTTATGAGCTAGTAGCAAAACATGCAAGTATATTATGATCCATACCACTTTAATTGATTTTTACTACATATAATGGGTTTTTGTTTATCCTATGATTATTCCCCTGAAACCCACCAAGGTTGGTGACGTTTAGGAACCCATGACACCCTAAGAAGGTGTATGGTAGGATTGAGTACTTGTGGAGTTGATTTGAGATAGTTTGGTTAAGTTTTGAACAAGCCTTGAACTAGAAAAGTAGATTTTTACAACTATATAAAAGCTACTGTCCATTTTTGTGAAACGTGGGAAAATCAGTGGGTTTTGGGTAACTTTGGACCAAAGATTTAGAAAATACATTCCGAGACGAAACTATGGCCGAAAACGGGGATAAAATCCGAGTTACGACAAAAAAGATATGTTATTTTCAAGATTTACGACAAAAACTATATTTTCTGAAATATTGAATCTGTCCCGAATTTTCTAGCTAGGAAAACTGAGATTTAATGATATCTAGACTAGCCGAGACCTTGAGAAACCTAAAGTATACTTGATTACCTTTGCGGGGATATAAAGAACGTAGAAAACGAGCTTATAACGAAAAAGATACAAGTGTTTGAAATCCGACGATATATATATATTTCCATCAGCTTTTCTATTATTATTTTAGCCGCAAAACTGTCTTTGCGAGACACCACTTTCTCGGCTGTTTTTCTTTATGATCGGATCAGTTTGAGCCCGAGCCGTAGTTTTATGAAATCAAGATCTTCCAGCAAGCTTTTCAAATCAATTGACCGTTCGTCGAATGGACTTATAATGAATAAACTATGACCTCATCTATATACCCGATAAACTATATATTTTGACAGCTTTTACTATAATGAAATTTCCTAAGTATTGAACATAATACTTTCAAGTCACAACAATGAGAGTCGATTTTCTCACTGATCAAGACCCGTATAGCCAAAAGTTAAATAACACGACTTCAAAATATTGTTACAAGGTTTTCAAAAACGCCGAGCTTGACCATTAACACTTAACGTACAATATTTCGCGACTAGTTTTACAAGGCCATATTGGGCATATTTTCAAGTAACGAAAATGCTATTTTGCGACGAAAACCTTATATTTGCCGATAGAACGCCAAACAAGGATCGTGGAGTACCGTTTCAACATATTTACATGGAAAGTGATTATTAACTAACGAGACGTCAAAAATATATTTTTCGACGATAAACGCTATTTTCAAAACTAACGAGTGGTATCGATAACATACGTATTTGCATGTGTAGCATCATTTCATTGCTTACATTAGATCATATCGTTCATATTAGGTTGCGGTTAGAGATCGTGCCTCATTTCAGTGTATCCACTTTTGTCATCATAGCTATCGCACCAGGTGAGTCATAGCCCCTACTTTTTTAATTGTTTTGGTAAACTCTTTGGGGGAGAATACATGCTCGTTTAACTTAAACGCATTACTTGCTTTACATGGTAATACTCAAACATTTTCAGCTTTACCTAAATATATGTTTGATCACCTGCATTTCATTGGTATGTTTGATTACCTGTATTTCTTTGGTATGTTTGATTACCTGCATTTCATGGGATTTGTCATCCTTGTTTATATGATCTCATGGTCACCAATTGTTCATATGTCAAACGTAATACTGCTGTTTTCCTACTTGACTTATTTTATATGACCTCATTGTCAGTCTTATTTATCTGGCGACATTGTCAGTATTATTTATCTGGCGACATTGTCAGCATTGTTTATCTGCCGACATTGTCAGCATTATTTATCTGGCCTCATTGTCAGCATTGTTTATCTGGCGACATTGTCAGCATTATTTATCTGGCCTCATTGTCAGCATTCTTTATCTGGCGACATTGTCAGCATTGTTTATATGGACTCATTGTCTGAACTATTTATATAGTCGTTTTGCTATATTTACCTTGGAATTTAAATACAAGTATTACTTTTTTTCACGTATATATTACATTTGGCAGTGGGTTGTGAACACACAGGTTACAAGTCTCTTATGGCGGGACTTGCAACTGAGTGGATTTACGATGCCTTTGCTGGGAAATCTTCATTCATATGCATTACAATTCTTTTTCACAAGACTCTATGAACTCACCAACCTCGTGTTGACACTTTAGCATGTATTTTCAGGTTTTAACCAATGGCACGCTACTGGAGGTTTTGGCAGGGCATGGCATGGTCATAGAAGACTCTGATTATTTATATGGGGACCGTTTTAAACTACTTTTAAGGGCCTACTTCCGCACTAATTTTAAACAAATAAAATTCAATACTTTTAGTTAAACAATTTTATTCTAAATGATTGAAGTGAAAACAAATTTTGTACTTGTGCCGTAATACCAATTGAGTTACACCCCAGCTACATGTATGTTTCCGCTGGACCCGATTTTGGGGGTGTGACAGATTGGTATCAGAGCTTTGGCTATAGCGAACTAAGTGTTTTTAAAACCTAGACTATAGCTACTTTTACGAAAACTTAACCCTATGACCGTCACGTGCTTGCCTGCCAAGATGATGCCTCACTTGTGGTTTGTTGCTGACTTAGGTGATGAGATTTGTGTCTCGTTATCTGGTATATTATACTCATTTATTCTAGTTGATTACTATAATTGTCTTTCATATAAGCATGTTCACGTATCATATATGTCATCACGTTATGTTTTTCCTTGCATAGTTTCATCATTTGACCTCGAGTTTGGTCACTTGCCTTAGTCTTTCAGAACGTCTTGGTATTTGTGAAGGACATAGTCTTAGTATAACTGAGCTGAGTATTTCAAAATTCATGGAACCTCGGTGGAATATAGACTGGTCATCTATATTCAACTCGGGATAGTGAGATATAGGCTGACCACCTATGTCTGACTCAGAAATGAATTTTGCAACACTGAGAATAGTTATAATAAAATTTTGTCTGGAATCAATTCTCAACTCATTTTCCAAATGTTTCATTCATGTGTGTGCATACCCTCGTTGTCAGAACCTTCAACTTTTCATCACTTCGTGAACCACCGATTGAAAGCACGTCAACTGGTCATCTCATGAACATTCACGTCTATGCACGATACACTTACATCACAGTATTTTCTTTTATCACAATCTCATTTTGTTGCAGTTGTCACAGTCTTTTCCCTTCTCACCATCACTATCATTTCCCTTTCCCCATATATATAAGGAATTAGCTAACACTCTATAGATTCCGATGTCACTTATCCCTCACTACTCCCTATATTGATAAGTGGATATTATCATTGACCTCCCTAGGAAAGACTTTCCATACCTTCTATGAGGATAATCCCTTGGTACATTAAGACCATTCAAAACTCAACAGAAATCTCAAGATATCATAAAACCATTCGAACCACCATCACTGGCCTGATCACAAAATTCCATCATCTAGAAAGTATTGGCTTGACTAAATTACAAGATTTGTTTCGATACGAGTGCTCACTAAGCCACACCATAGAGATAAATCCAACCTCTTAACCAAGATTATAGAACCTTCAATTGAACATGACCTCGCCAATAGACATTATACAAACAAGTTAGACACCTATGCACTTGTGCAGACATACATACCTAGCTATTTTATCCTCTTAATACTTTCACTTTTAAATGGATTTTTCTTCAAACTACCGTTATACCAAACATATATCTTGTAAGAAATACTTTTCTGAGGCACTTATTTTGACAAGCAAACTCATTTTAGTTAATCTTTCACAAAACTATTGAATGTTAGGAAATTTTAAACATCAATCTTTGGTAAACCATATTATCCACCTTATGTTGAAAATTGTCCTATCTTGCATAACTATTAAACTTTGAAACATCAAGTAAAATGTTACTTGGAAAGCCGTTTGCTTAAATTTGTAAATTCGTTATTCAAGGAAGGTTTATGAACAAAACACACAATCTTAAAACAAACTTTGAAAATCAATCACTATATTACCTCACTTATACCTTTAGGAGTTCGTGATTTGATGACATATAACTTGGGGAAAATCTTAGTAATGGAGACTAAGCACCGTAGGTGGAGAAAGACTTGATTCATGACATTCCTGTGGAGGAATCACAACCTTAGCCTAATCTATTATTTTCAACAACACCCTTTGATGGACGTAACCTATTAAGTTTTTCCACAACATTCATGATGTTCATTTCAACTCTCTCTGATAGAGGAATTTAATTCACCTCAAACTCCTAGCGATTACATTAAGGTTCTTTTGGAACCACACCAACCATCATCTACAGACCATTGGTCAGAATTAGAGAACGATTCAAACATAGGAAGATATGCTCAGAGCATGAGTGATTGACTCTAGAAATGGTTGGATTAACCATTTGCCATAAATCATATTCCTTTATAACCATAGTTACCACACGAGCTTAGAGACTACACCACTTGAAGCACTTTACGGTCGAAGTGCCAACATCCATTGACGGATCAAAACTTTGAAAAGCCCAACTCACTAGTCCCGTAAGCATTCATGAAATAACCAGGAATTTCCTACAAATCAAGAATCAGTTACAAATTCGATAAGTTGCAAACCATTAGAATTTCAAGTTCGTGGCAGGATTATGTTGAAAGTTCTGCCTAGGAAAGGCATGATACCATTCAGAAAACTTCAGAAAGTTAAACCTGATACACACTGAACCATTTACTATTTCTGACAGAGTAGGCCTAGTGGCCGTCAGACTTGAACCTTGTTAGAGCTCAATAGCTTACACGATAAAAATCATCATCTTTTCACCAATACCACTCTAGAGACCAACACAAACTGAACTTCGGGACGAAGTTCCTTTTAAGGGGGTGAGACTGTAACAACCCGCATTTTCGGGACATTTCTCCTATTCACTATTCATCAATTACTATTCATCGATTACTATTCACCGGTCACTATTCATCATTTTCGGAGTCAGTTTGTGATTCCGAGAAACGTTCAAAAATTTTACTATTCATGTGACACTATTCATTCCTGAAGGGAAATCACTATTCATGATCATCGTTCGTCATTTCGTAAATTGAGTTTACGAGTCTTCAAATTCGCGTAACCAGTTAGGTTTAGCTGCGAATTCATGCATCATTCATTAATGGCATTTCATATAGACTGGAATAGTCTACACATTATCATCATCACTTGAGAACCTACACGGATATGCATTATTTCTATATACGTATGCTTAATTTGTAATTAACGATACCACTCAGTTTTACTACAAACGTATACCCTATACTCCTGACTACGAATCTAACATATTTTCATACTTATTATAATGATATAAAAATTATATTATTAGTTTACCCGGTGTTTTGAAACCAATTGCTATATTATACGGTCGGAGCTGAAAACTCCGTCGGCTTGCGAAATTTCAACACGATAATTATTTTAACACCAGATTCTCATCAGGAATATTATTTTACAATTTTTACAACTTCGTCGTATTTTATTTCACCTCGTTAACATTTATTTCAAAATAACTCGGTACCCGGTAACACCTAATACCCTACAAAAACAAACTAACACTTGCACTTACTAGACAATGGCTTTAATTAGCCCACACACTTTTTATCTACCCCCCTAAATCATGCCCCATTGCCCCCCTCCTAGTCCAAATCTCATAATTACAATTGACTAACTAATATGCATTAAGACTTGTATATAATTCTTCCATTTTTACAAAACAAGATAACTAGCAAATTTATTTTCTCTCTATCCTTGTGGTTCGGCTCAAATAAGAAGAGGAAGAAGAACATCATCAATTTTTCAAACTCAAGTGTTTATTTAGTTCCATTAGTCCTATCATACAAGATTTTGAAATAAAAATCTTTAGGCTAATTAAGTATATTTGGCTACAAAACTCTTCAATCACTCAAGTAAGTTACTAATCATTTTTCTACTCTTTCAAACTATTACTTGATGTATTTTTATGAGCTAGTAGCAAAACATGCAAGTATATTATGATCCATACCACTTTAATTGATTTTTACTACATATAATGGGTTTTTGTTTATCCTATGATTATTCCCATGAAACCCACCAAGGTTGGTGACGTTTAGGAACCCATGATACCCTAAGAAGGTGTATGGTAGGATTGAGTACTTGTGGAGTTGATTTGAGATAGTTTGGTTAAGTTTTGAACAAGCCTTGAACTAGAAAAGTAGATTTTTACAACTATATAAAAGCTACTGTCCATTTTTGTGAAACGTGGGAAAATCAGTGGGTTTTGGGTAACTTTGGACCAAAGATTTAGAAAATACATTCCGAGACGAAACTATGGCCGAAAACGGGGATAAAATCCGAGTTACGACGAAAAAGATATGTTATTTTCAAGATTTACGACAAAAACTATATTTTCTGAAATATTGAGTCTGTCCCGAATTTTCTAGCTAGGAAAACTGAGATTTAATGATATCTAGACTAGCCGAGACCTTGAGAAACCTAAAGTATACTTGATTACCTTTGCGGGGATATAAAGAACGTAGAAAACGAGCTTATAACGAAAAAGATACAAGTGTTTGAAATCCGACGATATATATATATTTCCATCAGCTTTTCTATTATTATTTTAGCCGCAAAACTGTCTTTGCGAGACACCACTTTCTCGGCTGTTTTTCTTTATGATCGGATCAGTTTGAGCCCGAGCCGTAGTTTTATGAAATCAAGATCTTCCAGCAAGCTTTTCAAATCAATTGACCGTTCGTCGAATGGACTTATAATGAATAAACTACGACCTCATCTATATACCCGATAAACTATATATTTTGACAGCTTTTACTATAATGAAATTTCCTAAGTATTGAACATAATACTTTCAAGTCACAACAATGAGAGTCGATTTTCTCACCGATCAAGACCCGTATAGCCAAAAGTTAAATAACACGACTTCAAAATATTGTTACAAGGTTTTCAAAAACGCCGAGCTTGACCATTAACACTTAACGTACAATATTTCGCGACTAGTTTTACGAGGCCATATTGGGCATCTTTTCAAGTAACGAAAATGCTATTTTGCGACGAAAACCTTATATTTGCCGATAGAACGCCAAACAAGGATCATGGAGTACCGTTTCAACATATTTACATGGAAAGTGATTATTAACTAACGAGACGTCAAAAATATATTTTTCGACGATAAACGCTATTTTCAAAACTAACGAGTGGTATCGATAACATACGTATTTGCATGTGTAGCATCATTTCATTGCTTACATTAGATCATATCGTTCATATTAGGTTGCGGTTAGAGATCGTGCCTCGTTTCAGTGTATCCACTTTTGTCATCATAGCTATCGCACCAGGTGAGTCATAGCCCCTACTTTTTCAATTGTTTTGGTAAACTCTTTGGGGGAGAATACATGCTCGTTTAACTTAAACGCATTACTTGCTTTACATGGTAATACTCAAACATTTTCAGCTTTACCTAAATATATGTTTGATCACCTGCATTTCATTGTTATGTTTGATTACCTGTATTTCTTTGGTATGTTTGATTACCTGCATTTCATGGGATTTGTCATCCTTGTTTATATGATCTCACGGTCACCAATTGTTCATATGTCAAACGTAATACTGCTGTTTTCCTACTTGACTTATTTTATATGACCTCATTGTCAGTCTTATTTATCTGGCGACATTGTCAGTATTATTTATCTGGCGACATTGTCAGCATTGTTTATCTGGCGACATTGTCAGCATTATTTATCTGGCCTCATTGTCAGCATTGTTTATCTGGCGACATTGTCAGCATTATTTATCTGGCCTCATTGTCAGCATTCTTTATCTGGCGACATTGTCAGCATTGTTTATATGGACTCATTGTCTGAACTATTTATATAGTCGTTTTGCTATATTTACCTTGGAATTTAAATACAAGTATTACTTTTGTTCACGTATATATTACATTTGGCAGTGGGTTGCGAACACACAGGTTACAAGTCTCTTATGGCGGGACTTGCAACTGAGTGGATTTACGATGCCTTTGCTGGGAAATCTTCATTCATATGCATTACAATTCTTTTTCACAAGACTCTATGAACTCACCAACCTCGTGTTGACACTTTAGCATGTATTTTCAGGTTTTAACTAATGGCACGCTACTGGAGGTTTTGGCAGGGCATGGCATGGTCATAGAAGACTCTGATTATTTATATGGGGACCGTTTTAAACTACTTTTAAGGGCCTACTTCCGCACTAATTTTAAACAATGAAAATTCAATACTTTTAGTTAAACGATTTTATTCTAAATAATTGAAGTGAAAACAAATTTTGTACTTGTGCCGTAATACCAATTGAGTTACACCCCAGCTACATGTATGCTTCCACTGGACCCGATTTTGGGGGTGTGACATCTACAATTCGTAATTTCAAGTTACCATTCATCCTCGTATTTTACTATTCACTCTAATATTTTTTTATTTTTAATCCTCGTAAATTAACCTATTTCCATGATGACATGAGAGTTTGACACTCGTCGGGTCATTTTTGCAATGTACGTCTAAGTTACCGGTTTCACAAAACCGTGTCTTATATTTACGTTTTGGTCTAAACAACATTTAAACATCCTGGTATGTCCATCCAATATTCTAAACAAGAAAAAATATGTGTTTTCATATCTTACGAGATTTCCGCAAGTTTTGGATTTTTACGTTTTCTGAATTACGTGTAACACGATTTAACCCTTCCAGTTTTAGGTTTAACGAACATTTAACACCAACCGACATTAGACTAGGTCCAGTATAGATATTATAAGCCTTTTAGGTTCATAATAATCATATTGGAAAAGTTACATTTCACTTTTTCCAGTTTCACGTAAACCTGGTACGTTTTGCGTTTTATGCGTATTTAACCTATGTTTAACAGCGTTTACATGCTCCATTAAATTTATCACTCATTTAATATACTTTTACAGAGTATATTGATAAGTTTTAACAACTTTAACAAGTTTCATATTTTTAAGATACCCGGTTTTAAGTTTCATGATTTAAATACTTACTGTTAATGATTACCGGGGACCAAAACTCATTCCATAAACCGTTTGTTAAATTAACTTAAGGTCTAAACCAAAGTTGTAGTCTCCTGAGTCTACCTCAATTGTTATGTACAAATTGTTTTGCTAATTTAATAGTTAAACTAGTCTAGAATACGACTTAGTCCAGCAAGGCCAGATTCTGAAAAAGTTCAGCAAACAAAACTTTAAAAATTCATACGATATAAACCGTAGTTCCATTTGGAGTGTGCCACATGTTCAGAAAGCCAAAAGAGTGCTTTCATGTTATATTAGCTTTGTGAGCTAGTTCAGGGTTTAAGACAGTTAAAAAAGTTGTTATATAATTAATAGCATGATTTAACTATGTGCTTTAATGTATAAGAGTTGTTATGTGCTTATGCAAGTTCAGGTGGATTATAATTTATGTTTCAAGCTTATATGATCATGTTTATCTGTTAGACATGTGTTAGTAACCTATGTGTGCATTTATCATAATTTAGGTGCTTGTAGCATGTGCATGGATCACTAGCTTGCATACTATGTTCAAGGTGACTAACAGATTTAGATTCATGTTGCAAGATTTGACATGATGTTTAAACATGTGTATAGGTAGTTTATAGCAAAAAAAACCATGTTTAGGATGCTCGCAAGAAGCATCATTTGTCAAGTTAAGGGTGCCCAAAAAATGCACCAAAATTCATGTAGCACGCCTAAGCCGTGCACAATAACTCCTATAGAATCATCCTTTGTGGATGACCCGTGCTTATAATAGTGTTTACATCCAATTCGGATGATTTATATTAACTAGCATGTCAAGTATATATGATCAAGCATCTTTTGTGGATGACCCAAGTACACATAATCGCGATGACAAGTTAGAACCCCAAGAAGAGTACTCGTCGGTTAAGGAAGTTCTCACTTATAGCAAGACGACTAAGCATCATTTAGTCAGAAGCACATGCTCATACATTATGTAGAGATTATGAAATTCAGGATCAAAGATATATGCCATGTACAAGTAGCAAAACGATGAAAAGTCGAACCACTTATAGCATAGTATGTTGATAAGGAATTATTTGTCACACTTTTAAGGGATCATTTAAGCCTAAATTCATGAATATATGATCAAATATTGCCTCAAATCGTTTCTTTTCGTATTTTAGGTACTTGGGATGCGAATTCTGGAAATTGGAGCATTTTAGACGTATTTGGGAGAAAAAGTGAGGAAAATGGCAAAGTCATAATAAACATGTCAGAATATTACACCTGATGGCATCACGTTATGATTTGTAATGCCGTCGCGTGTTATTTTTGAGTTAGATGAATTAACACACGTCGGTTCAGAAACAAAATATGAGATTACACCTGACGACTTCAGGTTATAAGGAAGAAGGGCGTCACGCTTTGAAGATTACAAGTGACGACCCAAAAGATTAAAGAGTGAAGGCGTCAGCCTTGGGCTGACGGCGTTAGGATTCAAAGAGTGACGGAATCAGAGTGGTGACTTGCATAAGACGAAACCCTTATGGTGGCGACCTGACGGCATCAGGGGCTATAACCTGATGGCGTCAGGAGTGAAAAACTATATATAGATTTCGATTTTTCTTTTATTATGTCGAACTTTTTATCCAATTTTTGGGAGACACAAACCCTAGGACGATTTTGTGCTTCATTGTAAGGCTTCTAAAGCCTTGTATCTTTAATGTTCAATTAAAGATAAGTATTGTTAAAAAAAATTAAAGATAAGTAATCGTTTAATCATTCAATATGTCTATTTGTTGTTTGATTATTTGTTTTTCTTTTCTTTCTTTTAACATGTTAGTTTAAGTTTATTAGTGTTTGCTTAGATCTAATGAAACCTAGTTATTGATTGTTGATAAGTTGTCTATTGTTTAGTTGATTGCTTCACGTTAGGCTAAGAAAACTGGCTGACCTATTTTGTGTAACTAGCTTGAGCGTCTTAGAAAACGTAATCGTATGTGCACTAACCTTTTTCTCGTTGTATTTAATGCATGAATAGATGTTAGTGATTCTATGATAGGGCGCTTAACGCGCAGTCATAGGAGAAACTGATATTCATAGAGTTGGGGAAGGTCGCACACCCCCACGACTTGTATTAAGGAATACAACGCTTCAACTAAAACAACTGCACTGCGACATTCAGCGAATCAATAAGAGATAAATAGGATGTAATTGAATCTAAGTAAACACATTTGTCCTATCATAAGAAGTTCACCACTTTGATTTTCTTATTATTTAATTTTTGTCACTAGTTTAATTATTAGTTTTAGGTTAGTTGACTAGCAACTAATTCTGCCCACTCCTTCAAAAAACCAAGATTTTTACTTGATTT
The DNA here is from genome assembly GCA_030686995.1 of Artemisia argyi. NCBI lineage: Eukaryota > Viridiplantae > Streptophyta > Magnoliopsida > Asterales > Asteraceae > Artemisia > Artemisia argyi. Next base: position 103,937,709 of record CM060678.1, read on the forward strand.
TATAAAATATAAAAATATAAAAAGAATCATCCCTCACCTTTAGGCTTATTTGACATACACTTCAACCTAACGATACTATTCCCCTAGAGAACGATCAATCCCCCGGACATACCTATACTACACTACAACGACCAGGTACACTGCCTGAAGGATTGCAAGCTTTTCAAGATCCCTTGAGAAGTAAAACCTTTTGCGTGGCCGCAATCCTAGCATCATATATATTAATATGTTCATGTTCAGAATTGCAATTATTATTTAGATTAGTCCGTTCACTCACTAAGGCGCTATTTGTTTATTAAGAGGTTCTGAATCTGAATCTGATTAGCACATCTCAATCTGAATCTGAGGCGTAAATGTCTAAATCTAAATGAAATAATATTGTTTGTTTTTTTTTTTTTTTTTTGTAAAAAACTATCTGAATGATATAATTATGATGCAATTTTATTCTTACGACACATAAACATTAAAATTCATTAAGAGCCAAGAAGACATCTCCTACACATCTTGTTGGTTAAGAGGTTTGAACCTCTAACTGCCTCTGAACGAGAAGAAACAAACAAACGCACTTAATGACCCAAATGTCTGACCGCGTCTGAACGAGTCAAATTAAGAGGCTATTAAGAGGCACTTTTTAAAAAACAAACACCACCTAAGTTATGAGAACTTACCATTCTTAATTTCATGTTTTGCAGTTTTGTGAGATGAGACCAAGCTTTGTGTTAAGCAGGGCGTAATGGGTCAAAATGGTGTAGCTCGTGATGCAGGATTGCTTACCAAGGTTTAATATTTATAAGTTCTCGTCTACCTATGGTATACCTTATGCACTAACGGGCAGTGTACCCGGTTGTATGTAGTGTAGTAATCGGTAAAACCGAGGTTGTCCAAAGAGCTATGTGTGTGGATCTAATTTAAGTTCTAGTGTCACTGGTTTTAAAGGGGTTTTTATAAATTGATTAATTAAACTAAAGAAATGAAATAAAACAAAAGCAATTAAATGTGAAAAAGTTATCAATAGGGAGAAATGTGCTTGCTTAGTTACTAATGTTGTTATGCTATGACTACGTTTTCTAATTAATATTTTCTATCGCTCCACATGAGGGTTTAAGTCACTAGACTCTGTTGGTCAATTCGCCTAATCCTATCTTCTATAGCGTCCTATTCCGTAACCTGATGATTACAAGAGTTTGTGGGTTTACCCTATGGAAGAGTCATTAAGTGCCACTATGATCTAAGACTTATACCCGACCTTTTGGATCTTAGGTTCCCCTAACTTCTTAAGATTTTCCGTTTGGAAGGTGCTCATTTAGTATAATTCCCACACAAGATAGTGATAGTCCTATTGTCAATTCTTATCAGTACTCGAAACCTGATTCACTATAGTCATATGGTCAATTCTCCTAGCTTCCAAGATATTACCCAAACTTCCATGCTACCAAAACGATAAAGAAACGAGAAAACTACATCATAATATTAACAATTTCATAACTACGATAACACCAAAGGTGTTTAGCCTCTCATATTGAAACATGCAGAAAATTCAATGTTAAACATCATTAATGAAGACATATTTGAATTAAATACAAGAATGTAATATGAAATACTAAAACTTATGTAGTGATAACCGTTAATTCTCCCTTGGAAATGAATTGTATGATGCTGGAAATCGTCCTCCTTGAAGCCCTTAATCGTCTCTGGTTTTTGTGTGTTGAGAGGATATGTCAAAATGCAAAATTTGGGATTGTATTTATATCCTCGACTATGTTACAACGTAACCTCTAAGGTTAGTTACGCCATAACCTTTGGATCTAGGACGATCTTATCCACGGTGATGACATTACGGTGTAACATAAAGATAGTTTACGAACGTAGAACACTCGTTAACGGTTTTACGCCGTAACCTTGCAATTGGTTACGTCGTAACTTGCTTGGACCACGAAATTCTTCTAAATCTTGGAAACATATATAGTTACGCCATAACCTTGGTCAGCGTTGACATTGGTCTTTTAGTGTTAATCCTAGTTACGGCGTAAGTAGAGTGTGGATTTACACCGTAACCTTTGTCTGGTCAGCATTCTCTTGTGTATTTTGCATTAAAAGCCTTTCAAATCCGCGTCTCTTCGTTTCAATGCTCATAAGTAACCTGAAAATGAAATATAAGCGAATAAGAGTACATATTCAAGTAAAATGATACAAATGATGAGCATATTAGGGGAAAATTGACACTAAAATATCAGGACTATTTGATGTTATCAGCTCGCGGGTTAGGTAACGAGTTTCTCATCACCACCACAGGTTATTGATTTGGAATGCCCTAAAATAGGAGTCGTCTTTTGTAACAAGATTATATGGTTCATGTCATGTATTTTAAAGTTACAAGTTTTAAAAGGGGTGTCTGAAATAAGCCCGTTTTATATAGAAACTTACGCTTATGTTGTTATAAAAAAGTGCCTAGTTTGCAGATACGATTATATACAAATGTGTGTGTTTGTTCAGTTTTGGGATTTGCGAAAATGGGTAAAAACAGAAAATGCTGAAAAATGTGCAGTTTTGCACAACAATAGTTACGACGTAATGGCCTCGTAGCCATTACGGTGTAACAACCCCTGGTTAAAAAAATGTGCAAATTCGGGTGTTTCAAGTACTATGCGTTCAACATAACCTGATGAGCTTTATCAGGCCAAGGGTGGCCTGAGATTATAGTTGAGGCGCTATCAAGTGTTCATTGATGAGCCTTAGTAATGGGTTTGATTAGGATATTAACAACTATGCTTATTTGTGCTAAGAGTACTAACTTTTTTCTGTCAACCGTAATTTTTCTTGTTTTCAAGTAACTCTTATAGATTTCCAGATATTATTCTGTAAAACATGTTTCCAAGTCCATAATTTATTAATTAAAAATGGGTTTTTCTAACTTGTGCCCTAAGGGCTCAAGTTAAGCACACCAAAAATACACAAGGACCCACGAAAAAGTACACAGTAATCCACATAAAGGTACAAACAGGTGTACTTTTATGTGGGTCCATGTGTACTTTTGATATACTTTTGGTGTGCTTAACTTGTGCCTCTAGGGCACAAGTTAGAAAAACCCATTAAAAACTAAAAGTTAGTAACTCTTTGATGGTAAAAAAATTATTTACATTTTTGTGATCCTACCAGAAAATGGTCATGCATAACAATACTCTTCACATTTTAAAGGCTATTCTCTATATCTCCCTTAATCTAGTGATCTTGAACTGGAATTACGTAACTTGTTGTAGCTCTTGAGTACGTTCTCTTAATTATTACGTCAAAGGTAGATTTTGGTGAGTTCGTTGGAAATAGCCTAAGGACAATAGATGTACGTAAGCCTGCAATAAAATAAGGAGTATAGATATATAAAATGATTAAAAGACAGCTGCTCTTAACGTAAAAAAGCTGTCTTCATTGAATGAAGGGTTTCTTGGATTAAGGATGATGGATAACAGTTGAGAACTTGAGATAGCAAGAAAAATAATATAATGAGTATAATTTTCTATACAATAAAATTTACTATGTACAATATCTTAATACGACTTGGGGATCCGGGAACATTAACACTACTTCATGCAAGATGGGTGATTTGCATATCGCGGAATTTATTTGCACAACAAAACACTATATTCTGTGTAAAAAACATGAGTTTTATACATTTGGCAGCCTGTCAATGGCAGGCACATGAATAAGGGTGATTTTATTGGAATATTTAACATTAGGAAAACATATGACACTATTTATTTTGTTATTGGTATATTTGAAAAAAAATTTTCACACATATTTTTAAGATCGTTTTCCTAGAAATCGCGATGTTTTCCTGTGCCCCTTGTTATTTGTTAATGCCTACTGTGTAAAAGTAAGCGCGTGCTCAAATTTCCCAGGACAATTTTTGGGATAAATATCCAAATCGTGATAGTAAGAAATGATGAAAGTATTGTAAGATTAATATACGTCCCTGTTACTTTTCAAATATTGCGAGTGCAAAAGAATATATAGAAATGCTACCTTATACTCAACAAGAGAAATTAAGTAGTTTAATGACTTAATCCACTACAATGTATATAATGTTTCTTATTAGAAATGGGCTTTGACCCATACCAAAATATGTGGGCTAACATATACAAGGAATTAAACACCGCCAAAAATACAGTTGAAATCAGTATGAAAAATGCCTAAAGAAACTTACTCCGTTGTTAACTGGGATAGAAAAGTTCGATTAGAATTATGTAATTCAGAATTATATATTATAAATGAAAAAGAAAATGCTTCATCTTCCTAATATTTTAGCCTAAAAATCTTTCTAATACCATATGTAGATTTCATTTATTCTCTCTTTTTATCTTCTTTTCTATTATGCTAGATGTAATAATCTATAAGTTAAAGTATGCGCATGCCAATGGAAGCACAAGTACGCGCATGCCAATGGAAGCACTATCCTTTTGCTAAATAAAGTATTAAGCATATATAACCCATTGTACTTGTTTGAATTTTTAATACCATGATCATAGCATGAACGACTATTATTTTATGTTTATGATTAACGCGGTTCCGTTGATTATAAACAATCGAGAACCTAATCTTTTATCATGCTCCTAATATTTTATTATTTAAATGTATACCAAATTTAAATAGAAATGTAATGAAGCAAGGTTGTGCCTTTTGTGGTAGCACGCTTCTTAATATAAAGCGTTGTCCCCCGCATTGTGGTAAATGACAAAATTAACATTCCGACTTCAATACTCCATTCAGAAACATGTTCATCGATTTATTAAAATATAATCAAGCATACAGAATCTCAGCGTACGCCTACAATTGAGTTGGCGTCAAATTTAAAAAGTATTTAAGTAACTTTTTTAAAGTTCCGTCAACTTAAGCGATAAATTTTAGTACTAGTAATAGTTTTCATTTTCTTAAACTTGCCTAATTGTTATATATAATTACTTGTTTTAATGCTCATACACGCATAAGACTTAAACATAAAATGAAATATTACTTTTAAGTATTACAGTGAATCAGTCTATTAGTAAGCACAATGGTAACTTGAGTTAAGTTATAACCCATTGTCTTGTACGTTACAATCTAATCTAAGAGCAAGCACAATGGTAACTTGTGCAATGGGTTATATATAACCCATTGTCTTGTACGTTACAATCTAATCTAAGAGCAAACACAATGGTAACTTGAGTTAAGTTATAACTCAGTGCTATGTCAGCGCCACATCAGATTTACCACTTTAACCTTAACTAAAAAAAAAAAAAACACCCACAACAATAACTCAACTTTAACTCACTTTAACTCAACTATTTTCAAATTCAACCCTCAACTAAAACTAATATTTCATTTAATAACTAATAATACACAACTTATATTAATACTTAAAATTTAAACATACATTAAACAAACTACAACAAACTACAACAAACATGAAACATAAAATACGATAATTAAACATAAACCTACGATAATTAAACATAAAGCTACGATAATTAAACATAAAACTACGAATCAATAAAACGAATCATCCGACACATAGCCCTCGTGACTCGAAGCACTCGAATCGTCCTCACTCGTTGGCACACGGTCTAGTCCATTTTCTATTCGCCATTCACAACGACGGTCTCTGCGACCTTGTTCAGCTCTTAAGTACTCCTCACGCTCCCATGCTTCACGTGCTTCCTCTGCTTCAACACGTAACAGTTCTTGCATATCTTGCAAGAACAGTTCTTCATCAGTCAATGCGCGTGAAAGGTTTGTCGGTGGATTGTAGTGGGGTGGATTGTTTGCTGGTGGATTGTTTACCGGTGGGAAAAGAAACTTCGGTGGAGTGTTCTGTGGTGGATTGTCATATTGGAAGACTGGAAACAAATCTTGTGGTTAATTGTTTTGTGGTTCATTGTCGTATGGGAAAACCGGGAAAAGATCTTCGGGTGGGGTGTTGTAAACTGAGTCGTTATCTGGAGTATTGTTATAAGACATTGTTTTGAGAGAATTGTTTGTGAATTATGTATGATCTGTGTGAGAATTATGTGTAAATGGGTGTCACCAATAATTAGCTGTGAATGGGTGTTAAATAAGCTCATAAATCCCGCCCATTGATTTGAACTTGAAATTCAAAAAAATCCTGCCCACCCACTTTTGAATTTTAAACGGTTTAAACAATCCCGCCCATGTATTTGAATTTGAAATTTAAAAGTTTAACTGCCTTTTTATTTGAATTTGAAATTTCAATTTATTCCGCTCAGGTTTTTGAAATTTGAATTTTAAACGTTAATACACTCCAATATATAGCATACATTATCATACAATTTTGCACACACTTCACTTTTTAAAGAAATTCACAATGGAAAATCATTGGTCTATTGAAGAAGAAAGCTGGCTAGCTGAGATGTGGCAAAACGTTCACGAATTCCATGCCAGTGAAGGACCTTTTTGGCAAGTCGTAACGCAAAAGTTCAATGAACAATCAGACGGTCCTTTTCGTAGCAAAAACCAGCTAACGAGTAAGTGGGCAAGAATGAACTGTGATTGCCAAAAATTTCATGAAATTTACTTGAATTTGCAGCCTACACATGAGCCAGATGTTTGTCTTGAAGATGCAATGAACGTTTACAAAGAACGCAATGGTGGGAAAGATTTCCAATTTTTTCAAGTGTGGTTGATTTTGAAGGACAACGTCAACTGGAACAGATATATGAATTAATGGCCTTTGTAATCTTGTATCGTGTGTTGGTTTATGTTAAGTATTTCCGTATGGGAGGTTAACGGCTAGTTTATGGTGTTGTATGATGTAGTACGATGTTATGTTAGTTTAAGTTCAATTTTTTTATTTTTTTTTTTAATTATTTTTTTTAGCAAAATAAGCCTTAACGTGGCGTTAAGGGATTAACGCCTCGCGTTAACGCACCCTTAATGCCGATAGATGCATCAACTAACGCACGTTAACGTGCGTTATTCACCCCCTAATGCTGCCTTGCACGTTACCACTGCACATGCTCTAACACTAAAAATGTTACCACTAAGTAGGTCTTGTAACATGTCAAAAGTGTTCTTTTCTATTACATATCACAAACAAACTGTATCATAGTAGGTCAAAAAGTGTTCTTTTTAAATATCATTGAGGGAAATTAATTACATTGGTCCACCTTTAATCTAAACTGCTTAATACAGTAACTTTTATATTTTTTTTAAAGGAACACATTTTTCTGATTTTACTGCTTCCTTTAAAGGCTTGAACAGTAACACTTATCGAAAATATATTGCAAAGCAACACAATCATCCAGGAAACACAACTCAAAGAACTGAGAAACCTTATAAATCAAAGAAATTGTATGAGACTTTGCCGGTACGTAGCTTATTTTGTAAACCGACGTCGACTTTGACCCTTCTTGCGTCATTGCTATGAATTCTAAATGCTGCGTGTGAGAAGTTAAATCGTGTGAGAAGTTAAATCGAAGTTGTTCCTAGCTCAAAATGTCAAATTCCATGTCTTGGCAAACCTGTCGGAATTAATGTCTAATTTCATAACTAAATTTTAAGACTATCGTCAAAAGTAGAGTCCTTTTTGGGTCGCCCTCAGTGAATCGTTAAGAGAACTAATAAAAAAGAGATATTATTAATTAGAATTAATATTACATGTATAATTAATTGGTTTGTTAATTATCAAAGTTGGTAAATTAATTGGAAGCTAATTATATAAATAAGGCTTGGGAAAATTTTTGGAAAAGTCCCACATCGCTCCAAAGAGTAAACCAAACCCCTTCCTTTCTTTATAAATAGAAGGAGCATGCCAAGACTTTCTTTGCTCATTCCAACTATCTCATTCTTACTCCGTATAAGAGTCTTTCGTATTGACGGGATCTTAAGAGTTCGAAGAATAGTTTTGTCTTTGGTTCGTGGGTGTGAGCTATTAGAGGTACTCTCGGTTGAGTACTTGCCTCCAAGTTCGACCAAGGTGGTCCGCATGTGAGTAATTTGGTTTTCTAAAAGGTTAGTAATTTTCTTTTTCTTATTTAATTATTTATTTCTTTTAAGTTGTTTTTAGTTAATTAGGTTTAGATCATTTAGGGTTTAGTTCGATTCTTGCCCTAGATTATTATTATTTTCGCTACGTATTGATCTAGTTAGGGTATAGAAAACACATCAGTGGCATCAGAGCTTTAGGCTAATTCTATTAGCGCTTAAAAGGTGAATTGTTAACATGTGATAAGTGTAAATAATAATTTTATATTATATTATTGTCTTATGATCATTGAATGTTAATATAAATTTAAATTTTGAACCTTATACTTTAAAATGTTTAAAATAGAACCCAAAAGTTTAATATGTTTAAATGAAACCTTATATATAATTGTTATATGTATCATTGACGCTAAATACATCATTAGTCAATTTGTTGACCGGCTCACCCATAATGAACAAACTATAAGAGAGGTATAAGGCGAGTCGCTGACCTGCCTCTCCGCTTCTTTGTGCGTTCAATGGAGCTACCGAGAACTTTTGATAGGATGATGCATATATATTAAAAGTGTTAATAGAAAAGCTCTAAAACAAAATTCCCGTTTTAGATATATATAAAATGTGAACAGTATGCTAACCCATGAAAACCGCACATCTATCATATGGGCTATTAATGGAGCGTGTGTGGTTTACCGGCACCTTAATAAGAGAACATAAGTGAAAGGTGATGTGGGTCTCGCGATTCTCGGGCTAACTCGAGCCGGATACCACGCGGGTTTTGCATGGTTAAATCCTCGTGCACGCACGGGGCTTTGGTTATTATTATTATTATTATTATTATTATTATTATTATTATTATTATTATTATTATTATTATTATTATATTACTAGTTTTAGATCATCGTGCACGCACGGGGCTTTGGGTCTACTTTTTGTTAGATTAGCTTTAGGTTTAAAAATATATCACGGGTCTTTGGTTCTACTTTTTGTTATATGTTTAAAAATACGCTGTTGTATTGGAATAATTCATGTAATACACATTTGAGCCTACACATCTAATGTTGTTAGATAATAATATAACAAATCATATTGTGGGATTCACTATGTTGGGTTTACGAAAAGATATTGGATTGTCTATAATATAATTTTTACAATAGTGAACGTAGGTTTATAATGTCAAAAGGTCTCAAAATTATTAATGTATCATTGTATAAAAGTTTGAAAAAGGTTTTCCATAGAGGATCCTCTTATTAGTAATATTTAATTAACATTTATTGTGTATTTTCCAATGCTAATAGTGGCTTCCCATTAAGTTGTCTAATCATTTATATATTTTGCATTTAAATTGACACGAATTCCAAATTAAATTGCAAACTTGACTAAGTTATTTATCTCTCATCAACTACAAACAATTTCTTCTTATTTAAATACCTCTTACCATATAAGCTTAAATAAACCAGTTCACTATATTGCAAAATCGTAAAACACACATAAATGGTTATCAGAAAAAGATATTGTAAAAAAAGGATAAGATGGTTGTACTAAATGGTGTTAATTCTGCTTTTGATTTAGTCAATTATCAAAGATGGTCTTGTCCATCTTGATCCTCTGATTTGTGTACTCCCACAAGTTTTTTCTCTTTTGTCTGTGCTTAAATGCTGCATCCGAGAGTATTTGAGTCCTGGAGTTCCTGTACCTCAAAAACTTGGCTGAAGACAACTACAACAATGAACAATATTCTTTGATTTTTCCCTTTTTTCTGCTTTCAGTTGTAAGATAAAAATGCTTATGGTGAATGATGATGGATTATGTTTTAGTTCAAGATTCTTTTGACACCCCTTGCTACCTTCCATCACATTCAAGTTGCAACTCAATTTACATGATGTAATAACCCATAAAATTTCATCAATATCATTTCCATTACAAGGTATTTTCAAAAGTAAAATTTTGCTTTTCATTACATATATAACTTACTAGACCTGCTCACACAACCACCAATGCCAAATATTTATAAGGTTGTACCTTATAAACCTCCCAGTATGTCAAGTCTAGATTCTAAACATCATTTCACTAAGTATTCTATCACTCTATTATACTATATCTATCACAAACCCTAATTGAGCCCCATGTGTTTACGGTTATCTCTAAAACCCTAACTGCTTATCTGAACTAGATTGAAAGTGTTCAAGGCTTAAGTATAGGTTACATTAGAAACAATAGGATATCTTAGACTTCCTAGACCATAGTACAACCCCCTAGAACCAAGGTACAAGTCCCTTAAGCACAAAACCCTAACTAAGTCTTATAAGTCCTAAAACTAGGTTAAACCTTCCCAAATCTTTACCATAGGCAAGCACCACTTAGTATAAGCCTCCTAAGTATTAATATTATTCATTAAACACTCATAGGATACTAATCTAAGCACTAAACCCTAATCTAGAACCTTATGTCTCACTAAGCAAAATTAGGTCATTTAGGCCCCGAAATTAGGTCAAAACCTTCCCGAACCTTTAGTATATAGCTACCACCACCAAGGAAATGATCCCTAAAACTTAATACTATTCACTAATCACTCTTAGGACCCTAATCAAAGTATTAATCCCTGATCTAAAACCCTAATCCTAAACTTAACCCTAAACCTAGATTAAGCTTAAAACTAATACTAAACTAGCATCTTAAGCACCACCAACGACCCAAGAAACCTACAAGGAAGCTTATGCAGCTCCTTTTCACCCTAAGCAACCAACCAAGCACCACAGAAGTAGCTTACAAGTAGGTGATGCACCTACTTGCCATTTTAGGTCATTTTACACCACAAACACCCCTACACCGCCTCTAACCCTCCCCCTAGCCTCTCTTAGTCACCGCTAGCTTCTCCTAGTCACCCCCACCTATCCATGACCACCCCTCCACGTTACTTGGCCACTACACCAAGTATACTTAACCTAGAGGGCTACCGAGCCCTGTAAATACCTCACCACCTCCATCACTTCAAACCATACCTTCCTCTCTTCTCTAACTTAAACCTTCTTTCCCTAGCAGTACTATTAGGTCCCTAGTAAGCCTAGGAGTCGAGAACATTAGGCCTAGAACCCCTGTCGAAGTAGAAACTAGCCGAGAAACCCTAAACCTTAGCAATACCCTCGTTTGACCTCACCCTGACCATGTAATTCCTTTTATTTGTTCTAATGACTTTAGTACTGACCTAGGATAGATATAAGATTCCTTAGATCACCTAGGAACCCTTGCATAAGCCTTGCCGATTTTCTTTTATACGTTTTCTTTTTAAAACCCTAATTATGGACTAATTGCTATTTGCATACTATAAGCTCTTTTCATAAGCTATAAAGTGATATAGGTTACTTTAATAAGTTAATATTAGTAATTCATAAGCTTAGAAATCTCTTTGTTTCATAAAAATATAGTTTACATGATTTTAGGACTAGTTTTGAAATAGTTTTCCTGCATAGGGGTATATATGGTAACTTTCTGAAATACTAAGTCTAGGGACTATTCTTGACATATATTAGAACTATTAAGTACAAAGACACTTTTTGCAAAGTTCTAAAACCATAGGATAGAAAGTAAAATAAATTATAAACTTAAAAGGACTAGTTTTGCAAAAATATAGTTTGCATGATTTTAGGACTAGTTTTGAAATAGTATAGGGATTAAATGTGTGAAACCTAGAAAGTTAAATGCTTAATATATGTTTACTTGAAAGTTTAGGGTAGAAATTGTAAATATGTAAACTTGAAGGGTATAAACGGACTATTTTCACATATATATATAGATACATATATATACATATATATAGATACATATATATACATATATATAGATACATATATATACATATATATATATATATATATATATATATATATATATATATATATATATATATATATATATATATATGTATATATGTATATACATATATGTATATACATATATGTATATATATGTATATACATATATGTATATATATATATATATATATATATATATATATATATATATATATGTATATACATATATGTATATACATATATATACATATATGTATATACATATATATATATATACATATATATATATATATATATATATATATATATATATATATATATATATATATGTATATACATATATGTATATACATATATATACATATATGTATATACATATATATATATATACATATATATATATATATATATATATATATATATATATATATATATATATATATATATATATATATATATATATATATATATGTATATATGTATATACATATATGTATATATATATATATATATATATATATGTATATACATATATACATATATGTATATACATATATACATATATATATATATATATATATATATATATATATATATATATATATATATATATATATATATATATATATATATATATATATATATATATATATATATATATGTATATACATACATATATATATATATATATATATATATATATATATATATATATATATATATATATATATATATATATATATATATATATATATTTATGAGGCGAAAAATGAACCGTTTTTAGGGGGTCATTTAAGCCGGAATTGGTATTTATTTGATCAAATATTGCCCTAAATCGTTCCTTTTGTGATATTAGGTACTTTGGGAGTGAATTCTGGAAAAGGAAGCATTTTGGACGTTTTTGGAGCATAAAAGTGAAGAAAACGGCAAAGTCTTAATTTTCCTTGCTGGGAACAGTACCTGACGGCGTCAAGAAGAATTTGATGACGGCGTCAAGAGCAATTTTGGTGACAACCCAGAGAAAACGTGACGGCATCAGAACAAGGCCGTCAAGAATAAAAGTGGTGACGGCCCAGAGTAGAAACACACATGACGGCGTCAGCTCTGGATCTAGGCAGTCCGAGAACTTTATTGGCGGCGAGATGATGGCGTCAGAATTTTCCTCTTGGCGCCGTCACCTCCTGAAATCTATATTTACTTGTCTAATTTTCATTCATTAAGGAGGAATTTGTGTGGAGAATTTTAGGGCCGAACTTTATAAACCCTAGTTCGTTTGTAACAGTATTTTCAAGGGTTTTCACCCCTTGAAACCCTTCATGTTCAATAGAAATAAGTATCTTTTCAATTCATTCAATATGTCTATGTGTTGTTTGAATATATCTTACACTTGTCTTGATTTTAACATGCTAGGCTAGATCTTTTGTGTGTTTGCTTAGATGTAATGAAACCTAGATGTTGATTATAGGTTGATTGCTTGTTTATAGTTGTAATGGATGAATGATTTCAATGTTAGGCTTAAGAAAACTGGCAGATCTCCATTGTGTAACTTGCTTGAACGTCTTAAGAAACATGAACCGATGTGTACTAGGTTTTTATGGTTGTATTTAATGCATGAGCGAATTCTAGTGATCCCATGTTAGGAGCTTCTTGCAGGCTCGACATAGGAGTGAAGTAGGAGCTTATAGAATTGGGGAAGTAAGTACGCCACCCCATGATTGGTATTAAGGAATATAACCCGTCATCCACAAAACTATAACAAGTAATTAACCTGTAAAAGATATCTAGGGAGTAGTGAAATCTAAGTAAACACAATTCTCCCATTTATTGTTCACACCTCTAGTTTAATTTAGTTTATTTACATTTTTGTTATTTTATTTTGATTGCATCTTAGTTATTGGGTTAGTTGATTAGCAACTAATTCCGCCAACTCTTCCAAAACCCGAGATTTTTATTTGCTTTTATAAAATATAAAAAATACTAAAAGAATCGTCCCTCACCTCTAGACCTAGTTTTTAGGCTTTCAAATCCTAGCGATACTATTCCTGAGTTGAACGATCAATCCCTCGGTACTTGTCACTATACTATACTACAACGATCAGGTACACTGCCTGGTGGGGGTTGTAAGCTTCTCGAGATCCCTTGAGAGGTAAAGCCTGGTGCAATTCCCACGCATCAAGTTTTCGGCGCCGCAGCCCGGGGAATAGTTATTGTCTAGGTTAGGATTTCTTTTCATTAGGTCTACTTGCTAGATTCCTTTCTAGTAAGATTTTGTTTTTATTTTTAGGTTCTCTTTAGTCTATCTTATTTCTTCTTGCCTTTGTTCGTAATCTCCACCATTCGCCATCATGGCAACCGACGAATTCTCTAACCTTAGAATCACTAGGAGTTGTAGTTCCGCTAGAGACCTTGTTTTGCCCTATGCAGAACCTGATAGAGAAATGCATAGGTTAAGACGATCTCACTCAACACCTGAACCATCCAGCATAGACATCGATTTTGATGCACCCCTTTCTGAAGAAAATTCAGAAAATCACCTTACAACCCCTAGCTCCCAATCCAACAACGAGATGAATACCCCCGCAACTCCCACTCCTAAGCGCCTTAAGGACTACTCCTCCCCAAATCCTCGTGGCTTCTCAAACGCCATTGTCTACCCAAACGAACACACGAATGAGGTCTTGCATGCGACCGATGTTTGGCTTGTCCAAAGTGTGTGCAAGTTTTTTGGACTAGATGATGATGACCCGATTCAACACATCAAGGACTTCTTAAAAATAGTAGACACCCTCCATACTGATGGGGCAACTAGAAACACGTCCCGATTACGATTCTTCCCTTTCACCCTTTACGAAAAAGACAAAGAGTGGTATGATAAACTTCCTTCTGAATCTATTTTCACGTGGGAGCAACTCATATCAAAATTTTATGAGAAGTTCTTTCCAGCAGGGAAAACCTCAGCATTTAGAGATAGGATCCTCCGCTTCCGAAAAAGGAAGGACGAACCCTTCCATAAATCGTGGATTAGATTCAAGGATTTAATAAGACAAGTTCCCCATCATGGCATCGAACTCTGGCTTTTGGTCCAAATCTTCTACGACAATGTCTCCTCAAATGACCGGAACGGAATCAACAATTCTAGAAAAGGGAGATTAGCCAATCTTAGTGCCGAGGAAGGATGGAATAGGATTGAGGAATATGCTCAAGACCAGGATGACACTTGGGATGAACCTGAGTCGACTGCCAGTATGTATGAAATCACCTCAACATCTTTAGATCGGCTAAGAAAATTTCACAAAAGAATGGAATACCTAGCTGGGTCGCAATTACCTAAACAACTTTCAAATCCTTACTTAATCTGCGACTACTGTGGGGGCCCGCACGAGGTAGAGGAATGCGGAGGAGAACCCACGACTGAACATGCGTGCTTGTCAGGAGGTGACATCTATGCTGACCCCTCCCTTTTGCCTTTTTACCAAAACGACGATTACACCCTTTGGGGAAATCTGGTAAAGAGAAAAGAAGGAGAGGAACACCCTGTATTTGAAATCAGGAGCACTTTTGAAGATGACCTTGGTCACTTCACTCAAGAAAAAGGCATATAATTAAAAGGTCTTAATGAACTTGTCGATGAGCAACAGAATGACATCGGAGAATGGTTCAACAAGATTAACTCCACCTTTGATAACTTAGACATGCCGTCAGTAAGCTAAAAAGACCCCATGCTCGCGATAACCACTTGAGCTGGGACAACAACCAAGGACCCCCCTTACCCGAGCTCACACCCAATCACCCCTGATCCAAACAAGCCTCGCGAAGAGGAGGGTGATGTGAGCAGCGAGGCTCCCGAACAACCTCCCTTGGCGATGCTATCCCCATCGACCCCCGCTTAACCAACCTGTGAGAGTCCCATTCCCATCCCGATTAAAAAACCAGAAAACTGAGAACGATAATAAAAGATTCTTATCATATCTAAAAGACTCGGTGATCACCATACCCATCCTTGATGCTTGCTATCACATGCCAAAGTATAGCACATACTTTAAAAATTACTCGCCAACCGAAAGAAACTCGAGGGTCTTGTGACTCTGGGGGAAGAATGTTTGGTGGTGACCCACCGAGGGTTACCAAAAAAGGTAGATGATCCGGGCAGCTTCACCTTGCCCTGTTCCATAGGATCTCTATCGATAAAGAATGCTCTTGCTGATTTAGGGGCGAGTATCAACCTCATGCCTCACTTCATGTTCCTTAAACTAGGATACTCCGAATTAAAGCCTACCCGTATGAACATCCAACTAGCCGATAGATCAGTCAAACACCCGGTAGGGATATACGAGAATGTGCTAGTCAAGGTTGGAAAATTCAAATTCCTGGTAGACTTCGTAATCTTGGAGATGGAGGAGGATGACTTGGTACCCATCATCTTAGGGAGACCATTTCTTGCTACCGCTCGTGCAGTCATTGATGTTCATGACGGCAAGTTAACCTTACGAGTAGGAACCGATAGCTTAACCTTCGACATTAAAGACACTATGGACCTCTCTCTCGAAGCAGCTAACCGGCTCTATTTCATTGGAGAACAGTTCTTGCATATCTTGCAAGAACAGTTCTTCATCAGTCAATGCGCGTGAAAAGTTTGTCGGTGGATTGTAGTGGGGTGGATTGTTTGCTGGTGGATTGTTTACCGGTGGGAAAAGAAACTTCGGTGGAGTGTTCTGTGGTGGATTGTCATATTGGAAGACTGGAAACAAATCTTGTGGTTAATTGTTTTGTGGTTCATTGTCGTATGGGAAAACCGGGAAAAGATCTTCGGGTGGGGTGTTGTAAACTGAGTCGTTATCTGGAGTATTGTTATAAGACATTGTTTGAGAGAATTGTTTGTGAATTATGTATGATCTGTGTGAGAATTATGTGTAAATGGGTGTCACCAATAATTAGCTGTGAATGGGTGTTAAATAAGCTCATAAATCCCGCCCATTGATTTGAACTTGAAATTCAAAAAAATCCTGCCCACCCACTTTTGAATTTTAAACGGTTTAAACAATCCCGCCCATGTATTTGAATTTGAAATTTAAAAGTTTAACTGCCTTTTTATTTGAATTTGAAATTTCAATTTATTCCGCTCAGGTTTTGAAATTTGAATTTTAAACGTTAATACACTCCAATATATAGCATACATTATCATACAATTTTGCACACACTTCACTTTTAAAGAAATTCACAATGGAAAATCATTGGTCTATTGAAGAAGAAAGCTGGCTAGCTGAGATGTGGCAAAACGTTCACGAATTCCATGCCAGTGAAGGACCTTTTTGGCAAGTCGTAACGCAAAAGTTCAATGAACAATCAGACGGTCCTTTTCGTAGCAAAAACCAGCTAACGAGTAAGTGGGCAAGAATGAACTGTGATTGCCAAAAATTTCATGAAATTTACTTGAATTTGCAGCCTACACATGAGCCAGATGTTTGTCTTGAAGATGCAATGAACGTTTACAAAGAACGCAATGGTGGGAAAGATTTCCAATTTTTTCAAGTGTGGTTGATTTTGAAGGACAACGTCAACTGGAACAGATATATGAATTAATGGCCTTTGTAATCTTGTATCGTGTGTTGGTTTATGTTAAGTATTTCCGTATGGGAGGTTAACGGCTAGTTTATGGTGTTGTATGATGTAGTACGATGTTATGTTAGTTTAAGTTCAATTTTTATTTTTTTTTTAATTATTTTTTTTAGCAAAATAAGCCTTAACGTGGCGTTAAGGGATTAACGCCTCGCGTTAACGCACCCTTAATGCCGATAGATGCATCAACTAACGCACGTTAACGTGCGTTATTCACCCCCTAATGCTGCCTTGCACGTTACCACTGCACATGCTCTAACACTAAAAATGTTACCACTAAGTAGGTCTTGTAACATGTCAAAAGTGTTCTTTTCTATTACATATCACAAACAAACTGTATCATAGTAGGTCAAAAAGTGTTCTTTTTAAATATCATTGAGGGAAATTAATTACATTGGTCCACCTTTAATCTAAACTGCTTAATACAGTAACTTTTATATTTTTTTTAAAGGAACACATTTTTCTGATTTTACTGCTTCCTTTAAAGGCTTGAACAGTAACACTTATCGAAAATATATTGCAAAGCAACACAATCATCCAGGAAACACAACTCAAAGAACTGAGAAACCTTATAAATCAAAGAAATTGTATGAGACTTTGCCGGTACGTAGCTTATTTTGTAAACCGACGTCGACTTTGACCCTTCTTGCGTCATTGCTATGAATTCTAAATGCTGCGTGTGAGAAGTTAAATCGTGTGAGAAGTTAAATCGAAGTTGTTCCTAGCTCAAAATGTCAAATTCCATGTCTTGGCAAACCTGTCGGAATTAATGTCTAATTTCATAACTAAATTTTAAGACTATCGTCAAAAGTAGAGTCCTTTTTGGGTCGCCCTCAGTGAATCGTTAAGAGAACTAATAAAAAAGAGATATTATTAATTAGAATTAATATTACATGTATAATTAATTGGTTTGTTAATTATCAAAGTTGGTAAATTAATTGGAAGCTAATTATATAAATAAGGCTTGGGAAAATTTTTGGAAAAGTCCCACATCGCTCCAAAGAGTAAACCAAACCCCTTCCTTTCTTTATAAATAGAAGGAGCATGCCAAGACTTTCTTTGCTCATTCCAACTATCTCATTCTTACTCCGTATAAGAGTCTTTCGTATTGACGGGATCTTAAGAGTTCGAAGAATAGTTTTGTCTTTGGTTCGTGGGTGTGAGCTATTAGAGGTACTCTCGGTTGAGTACTTGCCTCCAAGTTCGACCAAGGTGGTCCGCATGTGAGTAATTTGGTTTTCTAAAAGGTTAGTAATTTTCTTTTTCTTATTTAATTATTTATTTCTTTTAAGTTGTTTTTAGTTAATTAGGTTTAGATCATTTAGGGTTTAGTTCGATTCTTGCCCTAGATTATTATTATTTTCGCTACGTATTGATCTAGTTAGGGTATAGAAAACACATCAGTGGCATCAGAGCTTTAGGCTAATTCTATTAGCGCTTAAAAGGTGAATTGTTAACATGTGATAAGTGTAAATAATAATTTTATATTATATTATTGTCTTATGATCATTGAATGTTAATATAAATTTAAATTTTGAACCTTATACTTTAAAATGTTTAAAATAGAACCCAAAAGTTTAATATGTTTAAATGAAACCTATATATAATTGTTATATGTATCATTGACGCTAAATACATCATTAGTCAATTTGTTGACCGGCTCACCCATAATGAACAAACTATAAGAGAGGTATAAGGCGAGTCGCTGACCTGCCTCTCCGCTTCTTTGTGCGTTCAATGGAGCTACCGAGAACTTTTGATAGGATGATGCATATATATTAAAAGTGTTAATAGAAAAGCTCTAAAACAAAATTCCCGTTTTAGATATATATAAAATGTGAACAGTATGCTAACCCATGAAAACCGCACATCTATCATATGGGCTATTAATGGAGCGTGTGTGGTTTACCGGCACCTTAATAAGAGAACATAAGTGAAAGGTGATGTGGGTCTCGCGATTCTCGGGCTAACTCGAGCCGGATACCACGCGGGTTTTGCATGGTTAAATCCTCGTGCACGCACGGGGCTTTGGTTATTATTATTATTATTATTATTATTATTATTATTATTATTATTATTATTATTATTATATTACTAGTTTTAGATCATCGTGCACGCACGGGGCTTTGGGTCTACTTTTTGTTAGATTAGCTTTAGGTTTAAAAATATATCACGGGTCTTTGGTTCTACTTTTTGTTATATGTTTAAAAATACGCTGTTGTATTGGAATAATTCATGTAATACACATTTGAGCCTACACATCTAATGTTGTTAGATAATAATATAACAAATCATATTGTGGGATTCACTATGTTGGGTTTACGAAAAGATATTGGATTGTCTATAATATAATTTTTACAATAGTGAACGTAGGTTTATAATGTCAAAAGGTCTCAAAATTATTAATGTATCATTGTATAAAAGTTTGAAAAAGGTTTTCCATAGAGGATCCTCTTATTAGTAATATTTAATTAACATTTATTGTGTATTTTCCAATGCTAATAGTGGCTTCCCATTAAGTTGTCTAATCATTTATATATTTTGCATTTAAATTGACACGAATTCCAAATTAAATTGCAAACTTGACTAAGTTATTTATCTCTCATCAACTACAAACAATTTCTTCTTATTTAAATACCTCTTACCATATAAGCTTAAATAAACCAGTTCACTATATTGCAAAATCGTAAAACACACATAAATGGTTATCAGAAAAAGATATTGTAAAAAAAGGATAAGATGGTTGTACTAAATGGTGTTAATTCTGCTTTTGATTTAGTCAATTATCAAAGATGGTCTTGTCCATCTTGATCCTCTGATTTGTGTACTCCCACAAGTTTTTTCTCTTTTGTCTGTGCTTAAATGCTGCATCCGAGAGTATTTGAGTCCTGGAGTTCCTGTACCTCAAAAACTTGGCTGAAGACAACTACAACAATGAACAATATTCTTTGATTTTTCCCTTTTTTCTGCTTTCAGTTGTAAGATAAAAATGCTTATGGTGAATGATGATGGATTATGTTTTAGTTCAAGATTCTTTTGACACCCCTTGCTACCTTCCATCACATTCAAGTTGCAACTCAATTTACATGATGTAATAACCATAAAATTTCATCAATATCATTTCCATTACAAGGTATTTTCAAAAGTAAAATTTTGCTTTTCATTACATATATAACTTACTAGACCTGCTCACACAACCACCAATGCCAAATATTTATAAGGTTGTACCTTATAAACCTCCCAGTATGTCAAGTCTAGATTCTAAACATCATTTCACTAAGTATTCTATCACTCTATTATACTATATCTATCACAAACCCTAATTGAGCCCATGTGTTTACGGTTATCTCTAAAACCCTAACTGCTTATCTGAACTAGATTGAAAGTGTTCAAGGCTTAAGTATAGGTTACATTAGAAACAATAGGATATCTTAGACTTCCTAGACCATAGTACAACCCCCTAGAACCAAGGTACAAGTCCCTTAAGCACAAAACCCTAACTAAGTCTTATAAGTCCTAAAACTAGGTTAAACCTTCCCAAATCTTTACCATAGGCAAGCACCACTTAGTATAAGCCTCCTAAGTATTAATATTATTCATTAAACACTCATAGGATACTAATCTAAGCACTAAACCCTAATCTAGAACCTTATGTCTCACTAAGCAAAATTAGGTCATTTAGGCCCCGAAATTAGGTCAAAACCTTCCCGAACCTTTAGTATATAGCTACCACCACCAAGGAAATGATCCCTAAAACTTAATACTATTCACTAATCACTCTTAGGACCCTAATCAAAGTATTAATCCCTGATCTAAAACCCTAATCCTAAACTTAACCCTAAACCTAGATTAAGCTAAAACTAATACTAAACTAGCATCTTAAGCACCACCAACGACCCAAGAAACCTACAAGGAAGCTTATGCAGCTCCTTTTCACCCTAAGCAACC
Source organism: Artemisia argyi (assembly GCA_030686995.1). Taxonomy (NCBI): domain Eukaryota; kingdom Viridiplantae; phylum Streptophyta; class Magnoliopsida; order Asterales; family Asteraceae; genus Artemisia; species Artemisia argyi. The sequence goes on from CM060678.1 coordinate 103,959,053, forward strand.
AACCAAGCACCACAGAAGTAGCTTACAAGTAGGTGATGCACCTACTTGCCATTTTAGGTCATTTTACACCACAAACACCCCTACACCGCCTCTAACCCTCCCCCTAGCCTCTCTTAGTCACCGCTAGCTTCTCCTAGTCACCCCCACCTATCCATGACCACCCCTCCACGTTACTTGGCCACTACACCAAGTATACTTAACCTAGAGGGCTACCGAGCCCTGTAAATACCTCACCACCTCCATCACTTCAAACCATACCTTCCTCTCTTCTCTAACTTAAACCTTCTTTCCCTAGCAGTACTATTAGGTCCCTAGTAAGCCTAGGAGTCGAGAACATTAGGCCTAGAACCCCTGTCGAAGTAGAAACTAGCCGAGAAACCCTAAACCTTAGCAATACCCTCGTTTGACCTCACCCTGACCATGTAATTCCTTTTATTTGTTCTAATGACTTTAGTACTGACCTAGGATAGATATAAGATTCCTTAGATCACCTAGGAACCCTTGCATAAGCCTTGCCGATTTTCTTTTATACGTTTTCTTTTTAAAACCCTAATTATGGACTAATTGCTATTTGCATACTATAAGCTCTTTTCATAAGCTATAAAGTGATATAGGTTACTTTAATAAGTTAATATTAGTAATTCATAAGCTTAGAAATCTCTTTGTTTCATAAAAATATAGTTTACATGATTTTAGGACTAGTTTTGAAATAGTTTTCCTGCATAGGGGTATATATGGTAACTTTCTGAAATACTAAGTCTAGGGACTATTCTTGACATATATTAGAACTATTAAGTACAAAGACACTTTTTGCAAAGTTCTAAAACCATAGGATAGAAAGTAAAATAAATTATAAACTTAAAAGGACTAGTTTTGCAAAAATATAGTTTGCATGATTTTAGGACTAGTTTTGAAATAGTATAGGGATTAAATGTGTGAAACCTAGAAAGTTAAATGCTTAATATATGTTTACTTGAAAGTTTAGGGTAGAAATTGTAAATATGTAAACTTGAAGGGTATAAACGGACTATTTTCACATATATATATAGATACATATATATACATATATATAGATACATATATATACATATATATAGATACATATATATATATATATATATATATATATATATATATATATATATATATATATATATATGTATATATGTATATACATATATGTATATACATATATGTATATACATATATGTATATATATATATATATATATGTATATACATATATGTATATACATATATATACATATATGTATATACTATATATATATATACATATATATATATATATATATATATATATATATATATATATATATATATATATATATATATATATATGTATATATGTATATACATATATGTATATATATATATGTATATATGTATATACATATATGTATATATATATATATATATATATATATATATATATATATATATATATATATATATATATATATATATATATATATATATATAATATATATATGTATATATATATACATATATGTATATACATATATACATATATATATATATATATATATATATATATATAATATATATATATATATATATATATATATGTATATACATACATATATATATACATATATATATATATATATATATATATATATATATATATATATATATATATATATATATATATATATATATATATATATATATATTTATTTATGAGGCGAAAAATGAACCGTTTTTAGGGGGTCATTTAAGCCGGAATTGGTATTTATTTGATCAAATATTGCCCTAAATCGTTCCTTTTGTGATATTAGGTACTTTGGGAGTGAATTCTGGAAAAGGAAGCATTTTGGACGTTTTTGGAGCATAAAAGTGAAGAAAACGGCAAAGTCTTAATTTTCCTTGCTGGGAACAGTACCTGACGGCGTCAAGAAGAATTTGATGACGGCGTCAAGAGCAATTTTGGTGACAACCCAGAGAAAACGTGACGGCATCAGAACAAGGCCGTCAAGAATAAAAGTGGTGACGGCCCAGAGTAGAAACACACATGACGGCGTCAGCTCTGGATCTAGGCAGTCCGAGAACTTTATTGGCGGCGAGATGATGGCGTCAGAATTTTCCTCTTGGCGCCGTCACCTCCTGAAATCTATATTTACTTGTCTAATTTTCATTCATTAAGGAGGAATTTGTGTGGAGAATTTTAGGGCCGAACTTTATAAACCCTAGTTCGTTTGTAACAGTATTTTCAAGGGTTTTCACCCCTTGAAACCCTTCATGTTCAATAGAAATAAGTATCTTTTCAATTCATTCAATATGTCTATGTGTTGTTTGAATATATCTTACACTTGTCTTGATTTTAACATGCTAGGCTAGATCTTTTGTGTGTTTGCTTAGATGTAATGAAACCTAGATGTTGATTATAGGTTGATTGCTTGTTTATAGTTGTAATGGATGAATGATTTCAATGTTAGGCTTAAGAAAACTGGCAGATCTCCATTGTGTAACTTGCTTGAACGTCTTAAGAAACATGAACCGATGTGTACTAGGTTTTTATGGTTGTATTTAATGCATGAGCGAATTCTAGTGATCCCATGTTAGGAGCTTCTTGCAGGCTCGACATAGGAGTGAAGTAGGAGCTTATAGAATTGGGGAAGTAAGTACGCCACCCCATGATTGGTATTAAGGAATATAACCCGTCATCCACAAAACTATAACAAGTAATTAACCTGTAAAAGATATCTAGGGAGTAGTGAAATCTAAGTAAACACAATTCTCCCATTTATTGTTCACACCTCTAGTTTAATTTAGTTTATTTACATTTTTGTTATTTTATTTTGATTGCATCTTAGTTATTGGGTTAGTTGATTAGCAACTAATTCCGCCAACTCTTCCAAAACCCGAGATTTTTATTTGCTTTTATAAAATATAAAAAATACTAAAAGAATCGTCCCTCACCTCTAGACCTAGTTTTTAGGCTTTCAAATCCTAGCGATACTATTCCTGAGTTGAACGATCAATCCCTCGGTACTTGTCACTATACTATACTACAACGATCAGGTACACTGCCTGGTGGGGGTTGTAAGCTTCTCGAGATCCCTTGAGAGGTAAAGCCTGGTGCAATTCCCACGCATCAAGTTTTCGGCGCCGCAGCCCGGGGAATAGTTATTGTCTAGGTTAGGATTTCTTTTCATTAGGTCTACTTGCTAGATTCCTTTCTAGTAAGATTTTGTTTTTATTTTTAGGTTCTCTTTAGTCTATCTTATTTCTTCTTGCCTTTGTTCGTAATCTCCACCATTCGCCATCATGGCAACCGACGAATTCTCTAACCTTAGAATCACTAGGAGTTGTAGTTCGCTAGAGACCTTGTTTTGCCCTATGCAGAACCTGATAGAGAAATGCATAGGTTAAGACGATCTCACTCAACACCTGAACCATCCAGCATAGACATCGATTTTGATGCACCCCTTTCTGAAGAAATTCAGAAAATCACCTTACAACCCCTAGCTCCCAATCCAACAACGAGATGAATACCCCCGCAACTCCCACTCCTAAGCGCCTTAAGGACTACTCCTCCCCAAATCCTCGTGGCTTCTCAAACGCCATTGTCTACCCAAACGAACACACGAATGAGGTCTTGCATGCGACCGATGTTTGGCTTGTCCAAAGTGTGTGCAAGTTTTTTGGACTAGATGATGATGACCCCGATTCAACACATCAAGGACTTCTTAAAAATAGTAGACACCCTCCATACTGATGGGGCAACTAGAAACACGTCCCGATTACGATTCTTTCCCTTTCACCCTTTACGAAAAAGACAAAGAGTGGTATGATAAACTTCCTTCTGAATCTATTTTCACGTGGGAGCAACTCATATCAAAATTTTATGAGAAGTTCTTTCCAGCAGGGAAAACCTCAGCATTTAGAGATAGGATCCTCCACTTCCGAAAAAGGAAGGACGAACCCTTCCATAAATCGTGGATTAGATTCAAGGATTTAATAAGACAAGTTCCCCATCATGGCATCGAACTCTGGCTTTTGGTCCAAATCTTCTACGACAATGTCTCCTCAAATGACCGGAACGGAATCAACAATTCTAGAAAAGGGAGATTAGCCAATCTTAGTGCCGAGGAAGGATGGAATAGGATTGAGGAATATGCTCAAGACCAGGATGACACTTGGGATGAACCTGAGTCGACTGCCAGTATGTATGAAATCACCTCAACATCTTCAGATCGGCTAAGAAAATTTCACAAAAGAATGGAATACCTAGCTGGGTCGCAATTACCTAAACAACTTTCAAATCCTTACTTAATCTGCGACTACTGTGGGGGCCCGCACGAGGTAGAGGAATGCGGAGGAGAACCCACGACTGAACATGCGTGCTTGTCAGGAGGTGACATCTATGCTGACCCCTCCCTTTTGCCTTTTTACCAAAACGACGATTACACCCTTTGGGGAAATCTGGTTAAAGAGAAAAGAAGGAGAGGAACACCCTGTATTTGAAATCAGGAGCACTTTTGAAGATGACCTTGGTCACTTCACTCAAGAAAAAGGCATATAATTAAAAGGTCTTAATGAACTTGTCGATGAGCAACAGAATGACATCGGAGAATGGTTCAACAAGATTAACTCCACCTTTGATAACTTAGACATGCCGTCAGTAAGCTAAAAAGACCCCATGCTCGCGATAACCACTTGAGCTGGGACAACAACCAAGGACCCCCCTTACCCGAGCTCACACCCAATCACCCCTGATCCAAACAAGCCTCGCGAAGAGGAGGGTGATGTGAGCAGCGAGGCTCCCGAACAACCTCCCTTGGCGATGCTATCCCCATCGACCCCGCTTAACCAACCTGTGAGAGTCCCATTCCCATCCCGATTAAAAAACCAGAAAACTGAGAACGATAATAAAAGATTCTTATCATATCTAAAAGACTCGGTGATCACCATACCCATCCTTGATGCTTGCTATCACATGCCAAAGTATAGCACATACTTTAAAAAATTACTCGCCAACCGAAAGAAACTCGAGGGTCTTGTGACTCTGGGGGAAGAATGTTTGGTGGTGACCCACCGAGGGTTACCAAAAAAGGTAGATGATCCGGGCAGCTTCACCTTGCCCTGTTCCATAGGATCTCTATCGATAAAGAATGCTCTTGCTGATTTAGGGGCGAGTATCAACCTCATGCCTCACTTCATGTTCCTTAAACTAGGATACTCCGAATTAAAGCCTACCCGTATGAACATCCAACTAGCCGATAGATCAGTCAAACACCCGGTAGGGATATACGAGAATGTGCTAGTCAAGGTTGGAAAATTCAAATTCCTGGTAGACTTCGTAATCTTGGAGATGGAGGAGGATGACTTGGTACCCATCATCTTAGGGAGACCATTTCTTGCTACCGCTCGTGCAGTCATTGATGTTCATGACGGCAAGTTAACCTTACGAGTAGGAACCGATAGCTTAACCTTCGACATTAAAGACACTATGGACCTCTCTCTCGAAGCAGCTAACCGGCTCTATTTCATTGGAGAGGTCGATGAACTCACGGATGTCATTGATGACTGTGTTGATGAACAGATCGAGGAAGGCTGGTTACGGGATGAGAGCTTTCTCCCCTTGTTGGAGGTAGAAAATATGGAGGATGTTGGAGCAGTCTCTTTCTACCCTAGACAGGAGACCACCGAACATCTCAAAATCCGAAAACCCGAAAACAAGCTTAACCCTTCTATTATCGAACCCCCTAAGCTAGATCTTAAGGAACTCCCTAACCATCTAGAGTATGACTTCCTTCAGGGAGAGGACCAACTGCCGGTAATCATAAACTCTTCCCTCGAACATGAACAAAAAGGTAAGCTCTTAGAAATCCTAAAGAAATATAAGGGAGTACTTGCTTGGAGTGTAGCCGACATTAAGGGGATTGACTCAACTTTTTGCATGCATAAGATTCTTATAGGAGAAAATTATAAACCTACCGTGCAACCCCAGGGGCGGGTGAATCCCAATATTAAGGAAGTAGTGAAGAAAGAAGTCATCAAACTTCTGGATGCAGGATTAATTTACCCAATCTCGGATAGCCCGTGGCTTAGTCCCGTACAAGTTGTACCAAAGAAAGGAGGAATGACTGTGGTGAAGAACAACAAGGGTGAGATGGTACCCCAGAGAACGGTTACTGGCTGGCGGGTATGCATCGATTATAGAAAGCTCAATGATGCCACAAGGAAAGATCACTTTCCCTTACCATTCATTGACCAAATGTTGGAGAGATTGTCTGGGCACGAGTACTGTTGTTTCTTGGATGGATTCTCACGATATTTCCAAATCCCCATAGCACCTGAGGACCAAGAAAAAACCACGTTTACTTGCCCTTATGGAACGTTCGCCTACAAAAGAATGCCTTTTGGGCTGTGTAACGCCCCCCGCCACTTTTCAGCGATGCATGACCGCAATCTTCCACGAACTTATGGAAGACAACATGGAAGTTTTCAAGGATGACTTTTCAATTTTCGGGAACTCTTTCGACCACTGTCTTGCTAATGTAGAAAAAATGCTCAAACGCTGTGAGGAAACCAACTTGGTGTTAAGCTGGGAAAAATGTCATTTCATGGTGAAAGAAGGGATTTTGTTAGGACATAAGGTCTCAGGGAATGAGATTGAGGTGGACCAAGCTAAAGTGGAAGCTATATCTAAGTTACCTTATCCCACGACTGTTAAAGCAATACGAAGCTTCTTGGGTCACGCCGGGTTCTATCGGAGATTCATCAAGGATTTCTCCAGAATAGCTCGGCCAATGACTCAATTGCTAATGAAGGATGCCCTTTTCGATTTCTCTCAAGAATGCAAGGATGCATTCGATCTCCTGAAAAAAGAGCTCACGTAAGCTCCAATCATGGTTACACCCAACTGGGAGTTACCGTTTGAAATCATGTGCGATGCTAGAGATTTTGCTGTCGGAGCTGTATTAGGCCAAAGGCGTGACAAGCTATTCCAACATATTTACTACGCTAGCAAAACCATGAACCCTGCTCAAGAGAATTATTCTACCACCGAAAAAGAATTATTAGCCGTGGTGTTCGCATTCGACAAATTCCGTCAATATCTTGTCCTTTCAAAGACAGTCGTTTTCACCGATCACTCGGCTCTCCGATATCTTTTTGCTAAGCAAGATGCTAAGCCACGACTAATTCGGTGGATCTTGTTGTTACGAGAATTTGACGTTGAAATCCGTGATAAAAGGGGGGCAGAGAATTTGGCCGCAGATCACCTATCTCGTCTTGAAAATCCCTTTGATGAGCACGATAGAAGTGAGATTCGGGATTCATTTCCTGACGAACAACTTATGTCAATGACAGATTCTGAGCCTTGGTACGCCGATTTTGCCAACTATCTCGCAAGCAGACTCATTCCAAAACACATGACTAGATACAAAAAGAAAAGGTTCTTTGCCCAACTAAAATACTACTTCTGGGATGAACCGTTTTTATTCCGGAGGTGTCCTGATCAAATAATCAAACGTTGTGTTTCTGAAAGTGAGGCAGTAAAAATCATGAGAGAATGTCACTCAGGCCCCTCTGGGGGCCATTATGGGATAAGCACCACCGCCCGAAAGATTTTCGACACGGGGTTCTATTGGCCCACAATTTTCCATGATGTAAAAGAAATGGTACAAGCATGCGATGCATGTCAACGGGCCGGGAACATATCGAATAGGGATGAAGCACCTCAGAATTTTATACAAGTATGTGAGGTTTTCGATGTCTGGGGAATTGACTTCATAGGACCCTTTCCATCTTCAGGAGGGAATGAATACATTTTAGTTGCCATCGATTATGTTTCAAAATGGGTAGAGGCACAAGCCCTTAGGACCAACGACGCCACGGTAGTTATTCATTTCCTGAAAAAACTGTTTGCTAGGTTCGGAATTCCTAAAGCTCTCATCAGTGATAGGGGAACCCACTTTTGCAATGCGTAAATGGAAAAGGTCATGAGGAGATACGGAGTGTTCCATCGATTTTCCACCGCCTATCACCCACAGACCAATGGCTAGGTCGAAAACACAAACAGGGCTATTAAAGGAATACTAGAAAAAATGGTTAGTCAGAATAGAAAAGACTGGTCATTTAAACTCGATGAGGCCTTATGGGCATTCCGAACTGCCTACAAAACACCTATTGGAACGACCCCGTTCCGCATGGTGTATGGTAAGGCATGTCACCTGCTAGTAGAATTAGAACATAAGGCTTATTGGGCGCTTAAGGCATGTAATTTAGATTATACAATTGCCGGAACAAATAGGTTCTTGCAACTACACGAGCTTGATGAGCTAAGGTTAGAAGCGTATGAGTCTTCCATTACATATAAGGAGAGGGCAAAAAGATGGCATGACCAACGAATTAAGAAACCCAAGGAATTTTCAGAAGGGGACAAAGTCCTATTGTATAACTCTCGGTTAAGGTTGTTTCCAGGGAAACTCAAGTCTAGATGGTATGGGCCATTTACGGTGAAAAGTTCCTCTAAAACTGGAGCTGTTGTGTTACTAGACGATGAAGGTAGAGAATTTACTGTCAACATACAACGTGTAAAACATTATCAAGAAAATAGTAATGAAATGATTGGTGAGGAGGATGTAACATTTGATGATGAGGTCACGTAGTAGCCCATGACCTTGAGTCTATCTACAAGACTCGTAAATAAAGAAAAGTGCTTCTTGGGAGGCAACCCATGTTTTGTGTGATTTTCATTTTGTTTGATTGTTATTTGTTTCCGTATGCATGCTTTATTTTTATTTTTGGTAGATCATGTTTCAAACTAAAATGGTGAAAATACTTTATTTTGTCGTTTGGCTTAGTCTTAACTTCATACAAAGGTATTTTGCAAAAGATAAGTGTAAGGGGAAACCCCAAATATGTTTTTAAGAAACAAAATTGATCATGATTCTCCACAATATTAAGTGAGCATGTATATTCGTATTTATTAGAGTCAAATGCTTGTATCGAGTCATAATGATGTTGTGCAGGATTTTCCAGGAAGTAGGACAAAGTTTTTCCAGAAATTTTCTGGAAACTTAACATAAGAATTTCTGCAGGTCACTTCTGACGGCGTCAGGAAGAAACTCCTCACGGCGTCACGTGTAAAATTCTGGAAATTTTGCTAGTTTTGTTTTCCTAACGGAGTCTTAAAGTTTTTGTTAAATCTTTAGTTTTATAATCTCCAAGAAATCTGCAAACACTCATTCCATAAGCATTATATCTTACTTTGTTTTCTAGGATTTATTATCATATATAGATTGCCGCCGATTTTACGCGAGGTTGCCTTGTTTGTTTTCTCAAGTTTAACAGGTTATGTATGACAAGAAGATGATTTATATTCTGGAAGGGAAGCTTTGATTGTTCATTTTCTTGGAGGAAGATCTAACCTTGTTACCACACTATCCATACCGAGCGAATCAGGGGTGTATTTGATTTCATTCTTTTACCTGTTTTACTTTTACATTCTTTAATTGAACATTGGGGACAATGTTCATCCTAAGTGTAAGGGGAGGGTAAAATGATGATATCTCATAGGATACACTTTCGCTTGAGTTTGTTTGTTTGATGGTAGGTGTGTAATAAAACTATGAGAAATACTTGTTAGTGTAATTTTTGCGCCAAATTTAAATTTTTTTACAACATTTAGGAGTGAAACTTTAGCCATAGCAAGCGTCTCCTGGATAGGAGTCATATGACTAGCACAAAACCGTATCATTCAGAAAAATTTTCCACCCAAATATGTGAGGTTCGCCTTTAGATTTGATAGGAAAAGCATTCATTATTAGTGCTTATGAGTGTACCGGTAGCATTTAGATTCTAGAACTTGCGTTAGTGATGTATCCCGAGACCGCTAGTGAGACTACATTCGTGTAGTAGGATTTACTACATGATAAGAGGCATTAGGATTACCCTTGTGTTAAACCCGTATCATAATTACTTGACCATTTAAGTCATATTACTTGGCTAGTAAAGTCAATTAATTTTTCCCACACCATTAGCGTTGTACTCATTTTTAGTACACGAAACCCTTAGTACACCCCTCCGAGCCTATCTTTTCGTTTCTAACTTTAAGAATCTTACTTAAAGGAAGAATTTGTTACACCCCACTTAAATGTACACCCAAATCGCCTTAGCCTTCCGTGTATGCACTCATCTTTAGTGCATT